>CM035233.1:30825125-31468489 GCA_020226215.1 Sindora glabra
TTTATTAGTTTGATTTATTTAATATTTTTTATTTAAATTTATTTATTATAAAGATAATAATATTTTTTTTCAAGTCCATTATATAAATTAAATATTTTAAATATTTATTGTGTAATTTATGATGAACTAATTTACGTTTGTTGTTAATCTTTGATGTTATGACAATTGAATATTATTTTACTTTTAATTAAATATTAAATATTTAAATTAATAATTTTATGTTATGAGTATATAAATTTATTTCTTTATTAATTAGTACTTATATAAAATTTTGTATTAATTTTAGTATTATTAGAAATATTTTAAGAATATATTGATATAAGTTTGTATAAGTTATTAGTTTATTTAAAACCTTTTTATAATAAGTTTTTTAAATCTTAAGTTGTTAGTCTATTTAAAAACTTGTATTTAAAACAGGCTTTTAAATAGGTTAACAGGTCAGGTTAGATTTTTAAAACAGGCCAGACTCGAACCTGAAATAAAATTTTATATAGACTAATAAATTAAGTTCGAGTTAATATTTTACAATACAAACCTAATTTATTTAAAGTAAAACCTAACTCAATTTAGTCTATTTGCACCCCTACTCACAATACCTTCCATGGTCTACTTCTTTTCTCACTTCCCTTCCCTCACTTTGATCTGGTCTGGGCTGGGCCACATTGCATATAAGGCCCAGGATGAGAAATGAAAATTAACGAATTCTTGGGGTCTTTTGTAAATATTATTGCCCTACTTTCGTGTTTCAATACACAATCTTCAGTTTAATCTTGACCGTCCATTCACTGATGCATGGCCGCACCATATTATCAGTGGTGCGTGCTAGTCTAGGCCTTTTTCCCAATGTGAAGTCGATGGTATCAAAAAGAGGCGCGTTTAAAAGTAAAAATGGCACTATTCAATCCCTCAAACTAGTGTTCAGTACATTAGTTGTCCATCTTCTTCTTCATATGGTATGTGAGTTGTCGGTGTAATCACCCATACAGGAAGCCTAATCCTAGTTACTTTTTAACCATTTGCTTGGCAAAAAGTAATATTGACAGTACAATATTTCAAAATTAAAACTTATTTATTTATTTATTATTTAAGATGGAAATATAAAATGTAAAAAATTATTTATTCACAATTTTAAATCAGAAAAACTTATATTATTATTTAAATATAAGAATATAAAAGTACTCCTATTCAATTTCAGAGAAGTACCTTGCCATCTTATTATCATCATTGTTAAGAGGTAAAAGTCAAAGCATACCATGATTCAAGTGACAAAATCTTGTTGATCATTAATCTTGAGAACCAATCTCAACCATTTAAATATTTTAACAAATTAAACAAACTATTTTACCTCAATTTATCTATAAATAAATTAAGCTTTCTAAATTTGTACGATAAACCATATATTATCTAAACCTTGAAAGTAAACTTATTATCAATAATAAAATTTTTAATTTGATTTAATTCTGTTAATTTTTCATACTATCATTACGTTTCTCTAATCTCTTTACATATACTCTCGTGTGTACTCAAAAGTTTTTCTTTAAAAAAAAATTAAAAACTTCAACCATTATTGTAAACAAATGTTTATAAACATTACTTTTGTTCTATTCATGAAATTATTTCTTTTTTATAATAATAAGAGTAGTTAAATTTGTGAAATTCGATAAAAGAATTCTATTATAAATTAATTTATTTAAGATAAATAAATATGATTGAACAGTCATTCTTTTATTTTCATAGTAACTTTGATTTATTTCAATAATAATGACAGTTTTTGTCAAAAGATTAAATTTTCTTTGAATTCACGATTTCTTCAACATAGAGTTATGATTAAGAAAATAAAAAAATAATTTTTAAATGTCTTTTACATGTGCCTTTTAACTTTTTCTTCCCTTTTTTTTATTGGCTTTTTTTTAATATTGAAAAAGCCTGGCATTATTACAAATTATCGATTATAAATATTACTTGCATCAATAATAATAATAATTTCCTAGTAAATATAGTCTTAAATTCTTATTATTTAATATATAGTTAAAATTTAAATAAGTGTCTATCATAACCTTTTTTAAAGAAAAAATCACAAATATTTTGTGATCTCGCTTTGGATCATATATTTGCAATGGTTTACATAATTATGCAATGGTTTACGTAATTAATATACATAAAATCATAGTGTAATGTGAAAAAAAATATAATATAAATATTAATAATTAGTTGGCTCAGTAAAGATAAGCTAAGTCCTAAAGTATTTCATATCCGATAAAAAGGATCCTAAGTTTGATTTTTGGAAGCGGAATTTATTATTTACTGTTTTTATCTTGAACAAAATTAATTTCATGGTGAAAAAGATGCGGAATACCTTGCTATAAATCACATATATATACATGTATATATTTTAATTTTGCAAAAAATAATTTATTTAAAATTAAAATTTGAGTCTAATATAGAATTATTTTATTGCAAATTAATTACATTAAAAAGCACAAAAAAGTAAGTAAAAAAATTCATTCAATTAATTATTTAATGGGATTATAAATATAATTTCTAAAAATTTATTTCTTTTCCAAATAATGTGAAAGTTAAAAGTTGAAAATTAAAACCCACTAATTTCTATTATATTTTAATGGATATAAATAAAACTTAAATAATTTAAAATTACATCCTTATTCTTTTATTTTTAAATTGAATTTGAGTTATATTTGATTTTTTTTTAAAAGAGGAAAATGTAATCAAAACTTCCCATTCACGTTTATATTAGCATTGATTCTTTCTCTTCATTTGAAAATGAATGTGCTATTCCATACTGTCCACATGAAAGACAAATATATATATATATATATATATATATATATATATATATATATATATATATATATATATATATATATATATATATATATTTAACCTCTTTGATTTATAACTACCAAATAAACACCATAAATATATTTATTTGGAGTTGTAGAGCTTGTTTGTTTATTATTTTTGAAGATAATTTTTTATTTTTTAAAAAAAACAAAAGTGTTTATTTGACAAATTGTTGTCAAAATCTATTTTTAAAAATTGTTTCTAATTTTGTAAAAAAATAAAAAAGAACAAGTTTTAAACATTTTTATAATTTTTTATTTTTGATGTCGGTTTTATAATTAAATAAAACTTTTACTTATTTGCTTTATTAAACATTATTTATTTATTATTTTTCTTGAATTCAAAACTAGTTTTTTAAAAAAAATTAAAAAATAACTTCTAAGAAAAGTTTTTAAATGGTATTTGGAATTTTGACAAGTCTACTTATTTCTTTTAAGAATTAATGTCCTTTTTTAAAAAATTTATTGGATGTTATTGAATTTAATTGAAGTTCTAATTGTATTCAAGTTGTAATTATTTTCTATTGTGAATTAATCTTCTTATTCAAATTAAGTTTTTGTATTAGAATAGAATTGTAATTTCTTATGAAGCAAGTATTTCTAAACTATAAATATTTGTATTAACCAAATGTTTGAAGCATGAAAGAAATGTGATATATGTTCCTGTGAGAGTTATATGAAAATCCTGTTAGATTTTAGGATCAACATACGTAGCGAAATTTTAAAATTTTGATTCCAAATCCTACCTAGGATTCATACAAAATGGCATAAATCAGTATTGAGATTTTACCTTATTTGTGCTCATGTTCTTTCTAAATAAATCCTTGATAGACTGAGATGAATCAAATATTACCCGAAAGGTATAGCGTCTTTATGGCATCCATACGGAGTGAACAATGACTTCACCTGTCTATGAAGTTACTAGGATTCGTCTCTCTCATTAGGATTAGGATTGAGCATTTTCTTGAGTAATTTAAGGTTTTATTAAAGCTAAATATGTGTTAATGTAAAGTGTTATCTTTAAATCCTTATATAGAAATAAGGGCATATCACAATCCTAATCCTACTTAGGATAATACTTCAAAAAATTCTAATCACACTTAACAACTATCACCTTATTCCTTATCATAGAGAGAGTGAGGAGAGATATAACTCATCTACTAATTATCTAATATTAAAATTGGACATATAATTGTCTTATTTATTAGAAAATAATATTATCTCATAATATAATTATCTAATACCTAATAACATAATTATTTGATATTACTTTAATATCAGATAATATCACATAATATATAATATATATTACAGTGAAAATATATTATTATATTTAATAATATATTTATGCATGAAAAATAAGTTCACTTAATTATATTTTAATCCAATTAAAGTCTAATTAATTATTATCTCATTCCTATTTCTTTTGTATAATCTTGTAAGGTTCTTACTACGTTAACTATGACTTATCATTAGGATCATAGACAGTGAGCGGTATTTAACAATTTATCACTACCACTCAAGTAGTAAGAATATCTGTAATTTGATATCCACCTAATATGTGATCAATACTTTGTATCATAATCCTTTTTATAACAATATCCAAATCGAACTGGAGTTATGGAGTGTGTCATCCTCATCAATGTTCAATTTATATTTTTTGATATTAAGTAGACTTAAAATAAATGATCAATATCACATATTGATCTAATTGAATATGACCATACATTTTTAAGTCTCACTCAATCAAGCGGCCCAAGGATATCTCTTTTTTATACAAGAGTAACAAAATCTCATCTATATCATTCACCCCCCTCTGCATGATTTGTGATACACCCAATTAATGTCCTATTCGTCATCTCGATTAAAGGTGACATAGGACAATATAAAAATAAATAACTCCTCATGTAGAGAACCGTAATGACTTCAGATTAAAGATCTATGTACATTTGTGGTCATATGAGAATAACTAATTATACATCTATCCATGTACTATTCTTACAATGGGTCAGTCCAGTACATTGTTCACTAATAATGTACTTATATATTAACTTGATATCACATATCTAAGATAAATAAATATGATTGTACAATCGTTCTTTTATTTTCATAACAACTTTAATTTATTTCGACAATAATGACAATTTTTGTTAAAAGATTGAGTTTCTTTTTAATTCATGATTTCTTCAATATAGAATTATGATTAAGAAAATAAAAATAATAATTTTTAAATGTCTTTTACATGTACCTTTTAACTTTTTCTTCCTTTTTCTTATTGGTTTTTTTTTAATATTGAAAAAGTCTGGCATTATTACAAATTATTAATTATAAATATTACTTGCATCAATAATAATAATAATTTCCTGGTAAATAAAGTGTTAAATTCTTATTATTTAGTATATAGTTAAAATTTAAATAAGTATCTATCATAACCTTTTTTAAAGAAAAAATCACAAATATTTTGTGATCTCACTTTGGGTCATATATTTGCAATGGTTTACATAATTATGCAATGGTTTACGTAATTAATATATATACAATCTTAGTGTAATGTGAAAAAAAAATATAATATAGATATTAATAATTAGTTGGCTTAGCGAATATAGGCTAAGTCCTAGAGTGTTTCATGTCAGATAATAGGATCTTAAGTTTGATTTTTGAAATCACCTCTATTAGAAGGGATTTATTATTTACTGCTTTTATTTTGAACAAAATAGTTTCATACTTGGTGAAAAAGACGTGGAATACCTTGCTATAAATCACATATATATACATGTATATATTTTAATTTTGCAAAAAATAATTTATTTAAAATTTAATTTTTTTAGTTTAATATAGAATTATTTTATTGCAAATTAATTACATTTAAAAAGCACAAAAAAAGTAAGTAAAAATTTTCATACAATTAATTATTTTATGGGATTATAAATATAATTTCTAAAAATTTATTTCTTTTCCAAATAATGTGAAAGTTAAAAGTTGAAAATTAAAACCCACTAATTTCTATTATATTTTAATGGATATAAATAAAACTTAAATAATTTAAAATTACATCCTTATTCCTTTATTTTTAAATTGAATTTGAGTTATATTTGATTTTTTTTTAAAGAGGAAAATGTAATCAAAACTTCCCATTCACGTTTATATTAGCATTGATTCTTTCTCTTCATTTGAAAATGAATGCGCTATTCCGTACTGCCCACATGAAAGACCAAAAAAAAAAAAAAGAAAAATCATAACCTCTTTGATTTATAACTACCATATAAACACCATAAACATATTTGTTTGGAGTCGTAGAGCTTGTTTGTTTATTATTTTTAAAGATAATTTTTTATTTTTTTAAAAAAAAAATTTATTTGATAACTTGTTGTCAAAATCTTTTTTTGAATGCTAGAGCTTTCATCTTTTTATAATTTCAAATGTATATTTTTTAATATAAAATAAATCTCAGCCATGCATTTTAAAATAATAATTGTTATTGCTATTTTTATCTATATAAAAAAAAACCTCATTTCTCAACATATGAACATAAGCTCCTGATAAATAATGAGAAATTAAGTTATAAGGGATGGTTGAAGAATAAAAATAAGCAACATTATCAGTTCAAAAAAAATGATGAGAATCACATATTCAAAATATCTTATCATAATATAATTTTTTATTTTTTTCTATTTATAAAGAATAAAAAAATATAATAATAATAATAATAAAAGACACCTTCACATGAAGAGACATCCTTTATCTAATTTATTTTTTTATTTATATATTTTTTAAATAATAAAAGACATTCTTCACATGAAGGAATGTCCTTTATAAAGAAAAAAGGTGGGATAAAAGACGCCCTTCATGAAGGGACATCCTTTATAAACAAGAAAGGTGGGATGGTCAGTGACCGTCCCACCTAATTTTTTTAATTTTTTAATTTTTTTAAAAATTAATTAATTAATATTTATTTAAAATATTCCATGTATTTTTTCTTCTGAAAATAAGAAAAATTTAGTTAATTTTTATTCTAAGATATTATTTTTTATGCAATACTTATGATGGAATAAAATAAATAATTTGGAGGTTTAGATTATTTAATATTCTTAAGGTGAGAGATATTTTTAAAAATCAGGTGAATTAATTAAATTAAAGAATCTCAACATTATTACACACAAAAATTATCTTATACTTATCATGTGCACTTATAATTTATATATATATTTGTGATGATAGAATAATATTAAAATTAGTTACAGGTGCAATAAATATAATTTTAATTTTCTTGAGTAATTCTTTAATCAGATTTGACCATGAAGTTAGAAAATTTTGATATTTCAAAAATTATAAAAATAACATTAAAATATGATTTCAATTTTTCTGAGTAGTTATGCATTCAAATTTGATGATGAAGTTGACAAATTTGATATTTTAAAATTGTGGAATAATATTAGAATTATAATTTTAATTTTTTAAAATTTTTATTTTAGATTTGACCATAAAATTGGATAAATTTGATAATCTAAACAAAAGTTATTAATATAATATTTTTAAATAAATAAATAAAATTACTTTAAATAATTTTTTTACCTAAAAAAATTTTATATTATAATTATTTTATTAAAAAATCTTTTAAAAATAGTGAAATAAAAATCTTTATAAATAGATAAAATAATAATTCATCAATAATAAAATAAAAATCATTTAAAAATATTTTTCAAATATAATAAATAAAAAATTATTCAAATAATAAAAATTATGCCTATGACGTATTGAAATTAATTAATCCAATTGCAGGTGTGATCATAATGGTACTTAATATTATTAAGGCACGTTATTTTGTTCAAATCCTATCATAAAGTTGAAAGAATTTAACAATTAAATTAACAAATTATTTAAAAAACTTTTAAAAAATATAAAAATCTTTCAAAAATAATAAAATTTGTGCCTATGACATATCAAAGTTTAATAATTCGATTACAGGTACAATCATAATAATATTTAACATTATTGAGGCACTTTTTATCCGAATTTTACCACGAAATTGGATAGATTTGGATAACCAAATCAACAATTTAACTAAAATTAAAAATTATACTCTTAATAAAATACATGTAATATAATAAAGACCATCATAATTTAACTTATAAATAGAATTAGAATAAATAAGTAACCGTTCTTTGAACGGATATTGTAAGGTACTAATACTTTCCTTACATGTAACCAAATCTTGAATCCAACTTTGAGAATGTAGACCACTTTCAATGTTTCAATCACACCATAAAAAATGATTGGTGACAACTCCTTTTTCTTTATGTTCACATTACACAACAAATCATATTTCCAAAGGAAGTGTGGAAGCCCGCTTGCCTCCCTCAGATCTCGTCACAGGGCATGTTGCGACAGCTTGGTAACTCCACTGGGGATAACTTAGAGTTAATCCATTTTGTTTTTTTTTATTTTTCTATCTTAGCCTTGAATTTCCTGGTCCATTCTAGTTCAATGTTCTCTTTACACGTAACCAACTCCTGAATCCAACTCTAGGAATGTAGACCACTTTCGATGTTCCAATCACACCATAAAAAATAATTAATGGTGACTCTTTTTTCTTTATGTTCACACTACACAACAAATCATATTTTCCGAAGGAGGTGCAGAAGCTCGCTTGCCTTCTTCTGCGCCTCTTTCGGATCCCGTCACGAGGTACGTTATGACAATTTGGCAACTTCACTAGGGATAACTTAGAGTTAGGCCATTTTGTTTTTTTTTTTTCTATATTAGCCTTGAATTTCTTGGTCCATTCTAGTTCAATATTCTCTTTACATGTGCTTATCATATTTGTTTCATTACAACTATCTTTATCTATAATAATTTAGTCATGTGAACATTGTTGGAATAATCAATGTCCCCTCACATCTATCGCACATTATGGATCTCACACATATATCACTAGCCTCCTACCTAGGCTTTAGAATACCTTTTAGGATTAGTTAGGGGGTAAAGTAGCAATGCCTTTGTGAGACCACCAGCCTCCGTGCAGGCTAGTGAAACACCTCTATTTAAATTGAACCCTTCCATTTGTAGCCTATCATGGGTGAGGATTGGGAACCTTACTAGCCTCCAACGGTGATAGTAAGGACAATTTAAGAACCTTTCATCAATTAGGTATCATAAAACCTAAATCAAGTACAAATTAAAATAGAACTTAGAACTGCCATATTCAAAGAAAGTCTATCCTATGAAGGAAATTCCAAACCTAGGAAATCTTTAAAAACACATGCCAAAACCCTGCAAGTTTAGTCCAAAAATGATAATTAAATTATACATCTGTTAGATTAAATGACTTACCTTCATTTTGAGACTTAAACTTAAATGGTTAATCTAGTTTTTTTTTCCTGCTAAATTAAATTTGATCATTTCCTGCCATTTTGCATTTCATCATACATAGATATTACTAAAGGTCATTTATATCATTAAAACATGGAAAAATAAAGCACCAAATTAGCATGAGATCATAAGCTTCAAGGATTGGTATTACAAGAATATGAGACTACTCAATCACAAAAAAAGGATTGTCTTTCACAGAAGAATGTATCGTAATTTCCTGAAATGGGAAAAATAGATTTTGAACATAATGATTTGTAGCCTTGGATACAAATTTGGCATGAGATGAAAAAGAAGGAGGCTTTTAAAAAAAGTATAGGAATATTGCACATCTTCTATTTGTTCCACTCAATATACCTATGCTAAAGGCTATGCTACATTTTTAGGACCCATTTTACCATTGCTTTGCATTCAATTAGCATGACATGAATCTTACCATTGAAGAATATGACAAACTCTTTAATATTACAACTACAACAAAAGATAAAATATATCTACGCCACGGTAAGGGAGCTACAAGACAATTGTAAAAAATAATAGGAGTTCAAACTCATGAAATAGTGAATCAGATGAAGAATAAAGGAGATAATTATTACCTACTTGCAAACTACTTATTGAAACCCACCTAAGAACACATTGATAATTATCATGGTTTAGCCATGCTAGCCTTGGCTATTTATGGTTTAGTGATATTTCCAAAAATGAAGTGACATATAGATGAGCATGTGATCAAATTATTTGAAAAGATTGAACACAAAGTCAATCCTATCCTATCCATTTTGGCAGAAACAATTAAGTCCCTTAATCATTACCAAATGAGAGGAAAAGGCTAATTCAAGGGTTGTGTTCATTTGTTAATGATATGGATGTTTAATCATCTTTCTAATGTTGGTTGCTTTCAATATCCTAAATCAAGTTCATGCCCTATCATTATAAAAAGAAAAATCCATTGCAAGAATTTGTCACTACCAATTGGCCATACTAAGCACCAACTAAAAGCTAATAGATCAATTATTTCTAAGAACTAAAGGAAGTCCAATGGAGAGCTCCCTGGATACGACATGTTCTAACCATATATAGATGTGGAAAAAAACCTTAGGTTCTTTTTATCGATCTTTAGGAGGTGACTAGTTATGCACTTGCAGTGGTAAAGAGACAATTAGGGCCTAAACAGTTCATTCCAATGACCCATAGGTTGTTTGATATGGAATATACTTATGAAGATATAAAGTCATTGCCAAAGATTAAGGAGGCCATTGAAACTTGGAAGTTAGTACATCGAGTAGAAACAGGACAATCCTTTAATGTAATGACTGACGGATATTTACTATGACAAGTTAACAAAGGAAAAAGCTTTATTGCTCCAAAGTTGAAGGCCCGAGTCCACCAATGCACTTATTTCTTGAACCAATTGATTATCAAGTTAAGGCAAAGGCAAGATATGAAGTAATATATCATTAAGCTCAAGAAAAACAAGCTGAAATAATAGCTAAAATAAAAAGTTATTAGCCAAAAAAGACATATGGACAAATAAAGCAATCAAGGCTAAAGAAATAATATGGGAATTACAAAAGTCAAGCCAAGAAGAAGCTTCAAAGCATTATCAAAAGCCTCAAAAGGTGCACCATAAAATAAAGGAACTCAAGCAAAAGTATCAAGATCTTGAAGAAAATACTAGAAGAAAAACCAACAAATATGGAAATGAAAAGTTTAATCTTCATTTACAATTGCAAGATCTAAGTTAACAATTAGAGATGTGTCATGATACAATCCAACAATTGAGGCTACAAAATAACTTATTGCAAGATGAGAATTATTGATACCAAAAAAGTGCAGAAATGGATCAGAAGTCAAACAAAGTTAAACAACGTGCAAACAAATTGATTGAAGAAACAAGAATAGTCACTGAAAGGGCTTGAAAAAAAGCAAAAGTAGCCTAATAAATTGAAGCAAAGTTACCACCAAGTGATATTCAAGAATTCCTCTTTAATGCTAGCAAATATTTAGAACAACTTAGTTGATTTTACTAAACTCAAAGCTCACGGTTGATAATAATGAATGATGTAATCATTTAGTGAAATGAATAACCTTCTAGCAATATTTATTTCACATAATCACATCATTACATTCATATATTGCTTAACATATGCATACTCATCATTCATCTATGTTCCAAAAGGTAAAGCATCATAGCTCACCTTAGAAGAGAAACCTTGATCCCATAATATCCTTATAGGACTTCGCTTTCAAGGAAAAATCATGGAAGAGATAGATCAAAATCAAGAACAAATGAAGAAGGACATTGATGAATTGAAAGGACAATTAGAAATAATCATGGAAATGTTATCATTTTTAAAACAAAAGAAGGCTCGAGGTGAAACGTCTTCAGGCCATAATCAGAATCAAGATGCACCATTACCAAGCACTCCAATATACCCACCTAAATTTACACTTATTAAAGCCTAAAATCCTTCCTCATCAGCAAGACATGATTCCGCTAAAAGATATTATACCACCTCTAATGGCTAAACCAATGCTACAACCTCTACTAGGGATGCAATATTACTATCACTCAATTCTTCTATATTATTTCTCAAGACTAATAACACAAAATGAGGGCATGCATGATCAAGCCACATTCCTGATCTAAATGACCCTAAAATACAAGAAAAACTTAAAAATTCTTAACAAGGATCTATTGGAGATTCTAAAAGTAAAGAGAAATTGGAAATCCTGGAAGAAAGACTACAAGCAATAGAAGGAATTAATATGTATGGGATAATTGATGCTTCAGAATTATACCTTGTACTTGACGGGTGATCCCTCCTAAGTTCAAGGTATCCAGAATTTGAAAAATATAATCGAACTGGATGCCCTATGAACCATTTGACATCCTATTGTCGAAAAATAGCCTTTTATGCTTAAGATGATAAGCTACTAATCCATTTTTTTTCAAGATAGTTTCACTAGGCACTGCATCAAGGTGGGATACCAAGCTTAATCAAAATAAGATACGATATTGGAAAGACTTGGCGGAAGCTTTTCTAAGCCAATATCATTATAATATTGATATAACTCCAAACAGAATGCAATTACAAAACATGGAAAAGAAAGTTGCTGAAACATTCAAAGAGTATGCTTAACGTTAGACAGATTTAGCTACACAAGTGCATCCACATATGTTCGACAAAGAGATGGCTTCAACATTTATTAGCATCCTCTGTTCCCTTTTTTATGATAGGATGATTGGTAATGCCTCTACTAACTTTTCTAACATAATCATTATCAGAGAAAGAATTGAACATGGCATGAAAATTGAGAGGATATTTAATAACTTAGGTGAAAGTACAAATTCAAAGAAAACAATGATGGATAAGAAAAAAGAAGGGGAAGTACACAATGTCAATCACAACGAAGGGCAAAAAGTAAGACAAATGAAGCTTAAACAGTCATTATGAATCATTTCATGCCTTATCCATATATGATTTCAGCTTCCCAAGCACCATACCAATCTTATCCCATTCCTCATCAAATGTCAGATGTAAATTCTCAAATGATTCAACCTTTGAATCATAACCCATATCAAAGAACTAATTAGAGAAGAGCTTGGAATGATCAAGAAAGAAAGCCTATGTAATTTGACCGCATCCCAATATCTTACATCGAACTTTTTCTTAAACTTCTTCAAGATGGCAAAGTGGCTTTAATCCCAACGAAACCTATGGAACCTCTATATGCAAAATAGTATGATCCAAATGCAAGATAGTGATTACCATGCTGGAGCTATAAGTCATTCTATAGAAAATTATATTGCTCTAAAAAATAAAGTCCAAGCTTTACTTGATGCTAAATAGCTAAGCTTTGAAAGGATGATTGGAATGCTTGATGTGACTCACAACCCTTTTACCTAACTATGAAAATTCTAAGGTCAATGCTATCCATGAAGAATCGATTGAGTATACCAAGAAGAAAGTGTCTAAGATAAAAATGTCAATGAGAATTATTTTCTGAATTCTATGAGAGAAAGGGTATGTTTACTCATAGTCATCAAAGCTGAAAGTTCAATATTATGGACAAAATTGTGAATTTCATGGAAGAGAAAATGGACATTCAATTGAAAATTGTAACGAATTTAAGGAAATCCTTCAAGCCCTGATGAATAACCAATTGGTTCAAATTGGATATATTGAGAATATCAATATTAACACAACTAAGGATTCTAGCTTCCTTCCTACCTAAGAAAATAATATACAATCATCCTTATTTATCCTTAGACCTTTAACTATCCAATTTGATGACAAAGCATGTTTATCAAGTCCTTTCATGCCTTTAAAAATTATAGTTCCAAGTCCTTTGTCATACAAAGAAAATAATGCAGTGCCATGGATTTACACATGTCAAGTTCTTCCTAGAAATAAGTGATGTTTCAACTATATCCATGCCATTCTTGACCATTACCAATATTAGTTAGGATTAGTAAAATCACTTGAAGCAATCGTTGTTATACCCCAAAGAGTTGGAAAAACATAGGATAGAAGAATTAGAAAGAAAAGGAAAGGAAAATCATCAGCAAAAGAAGTTATTATAGAAGATAATTTTAAGGGGAAATAAGATAACACTGTAAGAGTACGAGTTATTAAGTGCAAAAAAGGTGTAACTGAAGAAGAAGCTTGTGAGTTCTTGAAAACTTATAAAATAAAGTGATTATAAAGTAATTGAACAATTGAATCATAACCTGCCAATATCTCTTTATTATCCTTGTCCCTAAATTCAAAGGCGCATTGCCAGGTATTAATGAAAGTATTGAATCAAGCTCATGTCTATCATGATATCTCAATTAAAAAACTTAGAAGGATTATCGAAAATATCACCATTAGAGGGATTATCAAAAATATCACCACAGATAATTACCTCACCTTTACTAATGATGAGATACCATTTGAAGGGATAGGATATAACAAAGCACTCCATATCTTAGTCAAATGTAAAGATCATATCATAGCAAGAATCCTTGTTGACAATGGCTTATTTCTAAATGTGATGCCAAAATCAACATTGTATAAGCTTCTGGTGGAGGAATCTGATATGAAACCTAGCACCATGATTGTAAGAGCTTTTGATAGAACTAGAAGGGAAGTGATCAGCGATATCGAACTCTCAATTCAAGTTGGGCCATATACCTTTAACATATTATTCCAAGTCATAGACATTAACCCGGTATATAGTTGTTTGTTAGGATACCCATAGATTCATTCAATTAGAGTTGTATTGTCAACCTTGCATCAAAAAATAAAATTCGTAATAAAGAATAAACTAATTATTGTGTTTGGGCAAGAAGATATGCTGGTCACCAAGCCTTCTAGTACTCCCTATGTTAAGGCTGCAAAAGAAGTACTAGAAAGTGCTTTCCAAACTTTGAAAATTACAAATGTCATATATGTCATAAAAGGGTCACCTTTCTCAAAACCATATCCATCTTTTTCTTCTATAATAGTGGCTAAGATTTTTCTTGAACATCAGTATAAACACTGAAGTTAGAAGATATCATTGAAGTGATGAAGAACCTCTTAAACTCCTAATAAATAATTTTAGGTTTAGGCTAGAATATAAACCCATAAGGAGCGACATAATGTGGTCATCAATGAGAAAAAGGAGAAGCATCTAGCGCGCCTTGAAAATCATGAACCAAAAGCTGAAAAGGTTCATATCTAGTGAATCTAAAGGAAAGCTTTAGAAGTGTTGGATTTTACAACTTAAGTCTCTGTAATAGAGGATGTTCACACAAAGGAAGATGCTAACTTGGTGTATCCATGTACTAAAGATTTAGAGCAGCAACAATTGGGAGATCATTCGAATTTCCTACTATCATGGATATAAAGTAATTTTCATGTAATCATCCACAAAGGCTCTGCCCAAGGCCTTAGGATTTAGATTATGGAAGGGCTTTCATATATCCGTTCTAATAATCATTTCATATAATAAATGCATTATCTCATACTTCACATTCATTCTTCTTTACTTGTGCTTATTCTATCCTTTTTTTTATAAATCCTCTTTGAACCCAAGGTTGAACAAGATATGGTTAAGAATGATGATGTCATGCATCTCATGTATGATATCGATTATCCTATTGATAACACTAGGTAATGATGAGGAAGAAGAAATAAAGCCCTCCGCTGAACTCTTAAAATTGGTTAAGTAAGAAGAAAAAGAAATCCAACCTTTTTAGGGAATTAATTGAGATAATTAATCTAGGACTAAAGTGAATAAAAAAATAAAAATTGGTGCTTCAATGCCTAAAGCTAAAAAGAAAAGTTAATTAATCTCCTTCTTGAATATAATGATATTTTTGCTTAGTTAAATCAAGACATGCTTGGATTAGATACCGATATGGTTATTCATAGGTTGCCACTAAAGCTTGGAAGTAAACCTGTGAAATAAAAATTGAGGAGGATGAAGCCTAAAATGACTTTAAAAATAAAAGAAGAAGTCAAAAAACAATTTGATGTTAGATTCCTTGCAGTGGCCAAATGCACAAAATGGTTTGCTAATATTGTACTAGTTTTGAAAAAGGATGGAAAAGTTCAGATGTGTGTTGATTATTGAGATCTAAACAGAGTTAGTCCTAAGTAGGGGTGGCAATTCATATCATTCGGATTAATTGATTTATTAATTGTTTATTCGTGTTAACCTGTGGGTCATCCATTTAACTTATTTAATAATTTTAAATAATAAAATATATATTATAAAATTATTTATTAAATTTAATTATTTTTTATTTTTTATAAAAAATATTTTTAATTATTAATAAAATATTATTTTAATTTTTTATTATTGTTTTAGTAAATTAGTAATTTTAGACCTTTATTATATATATCTATTTATGATTAAAATATTTTTATTATCATGTCATGTCAGAAATTGTCATCTCTAGTCCTAAGGATGACTTTCCTTTACCACATATTAATGTTCTAGTTGATAACACTGCTGAGCATATGGTCTTTTCTTTTTTGGATGGCTTTTCTAGATGGACCCTTAAGATATGGAGAAAACAACTTTTATTACCCTTTGAGGCACTTATTGCTACAAAGTAATGTCATTTGGATTAAAGAACGCAAGGGCAACATACTAAAGAACCATGGTAACTTTGTTTCATGACATGATGCATAAAGAAATAGAGGTTTATGTCGATGATATGATTGCAAAATCTAGAACAGAAGAAGCTCATATTAAAGATCTCATAAAGTTATTTGAAAGGCTAAGAAAGTTTCGACTGAGACTTAATCTAGTAAAATGCATATTTTGTGTAAGATCAGGGAAGCTCTTAGGATTCATGGTTAATCAACAAGGAATTGAAGTTGACCCAGATAAAGTTCGAGCTATTGTGGAAATGCTAACTCCACACACAGAAAAGGAAATTCATAACTTTTTAGGGAAATTGAATTACATTGCGAGATTCATATCTCAATTGATAACCACCTGTGAAGTAATATTTAAATTATTGCACAAAAACCAAACTATCAAGTGGAATGAAGCTTGCCAAATGGCATTTGATAAAATCAAATAATACTTACTAAAGCCACCAATTTTGGCACACCTGGTAAGCCTCTTATCATATATTATTTATTTTAGAGGAATCCATGGGTTGTGTGTTAGGACAACATGATAAATCAGGAAGGAGAGAGCAAGCTATATATTTTTTGAGCAAGAAATTCATAAATTATGGGGTTAAGTACTCATTATTGTGCCTTAGATGGGCAGCTCGTTATTTAAGGCAGTACATTTTAAGTTATACTACATGGTTAATATCAAAGATGGATCCTATCAAGTATATCTTCAAAAAACCTACTCTTATTGGCAGAATTACAAGGTGGTAAGTGCTCTTATCAGAATATGATATTGTCTAGTATCACATAAAAGGTAATAAAAGGAAAGCGTTCTTGCTAAATTTTTAGCTAATTAACCTATTGAGGATTATGGGTCAATGCAGAGTGAGTTTCCTGATGAGGACATCATGACCTTATTTAAAAAGGAAGAAACTGTTGCAAGTGAAACATGGAAGTAATCATTTGATGGAGCATCTAATGCATTAGGACATGAGATTAGTACTATACTAATTTCCCATGAGAAGGACATTATCCCATTCATAGCCAAATTATGTTTTAACTTCACAAACAACATAGCTGAATATGAAGCTTGTGCTTTGGGTATTCTTGCAACAATGGATTTAGAAGTAAAAATTTTAAGAGTATATGGAGATTTTGCACTAGTAATCCATCAATTAAATAGAGAGTGGGAAACATAAGATGCTAAACTGGTTCCCTACCATAAACATATATTAGAAATGTCCAAGCATTTTGATACAATCACATTCCACCATATCCCTCAAGAAGATAATCAAATAGCAGATGCTTTAGCAATTTTGTCCTCGATATTCAAAATAAATTACAATAATGAGAAGCTTCATATCAAGATAGAAAGGCAGGATTCATAAGCATATTGCTTACAAATTGAAGAAGAAATAGATAGGAAGCCGTGGTATCATGATATTAAATGCTACATCAAAAATCGAGAATATCCACTAGAAGTTTCAGAAAATGACAAAGAACTATAAGAAGAATAGCGATGAGTTTCTTCCTAAATGGGGAAGTGTTGTATAAGAGGAATTATGATACTGTGCTATTAAGATGTATTGATGCCAAGGAAGTAGAAAAAATTATCAAAGAAGCACATGAGGGTTTTTGTGCAATACATGCAAATGGACATGCTATGGCTAAAACAATTTTGAGAGCAAGATATTATTGGACAACCATAGAGTTTGATTGCATTGATCATGTGAGAAAGTGTTATAAATGCCAAGTCTATGTTGAAAAGATCCATACATCTCTTATATTTTTGCATGTTTTAACGGTCCCTTAACTATTTCCATATGGGGAATTGATATTTTAGGACCAATTGAACCAAAAGCTTTGAATGGTCATCGGTTTATCTTGGTCGCCATTGATTACTTTACAAAATGGGTTGAGGCCTCTTCTTATACAAGCATGACTAAAAAGTGGTGTTGAAATTCATTGAAGGGATTTTAATATGTCATTATGGCATCCCAGAGAGAATCATCACAAACAATGCCACCAATCTCAACAATAAATTGATGACTGAATTATGCAAACAATTTAATATAAGGCATTATAACTTAATACTTTATCGCCCGAAGATGAATAGAGCTGTAGAAGCCGCCAACAAGAATCTTAAAAGAATCATTCAAAAGATGACAATCACATATAAAGACTAGTATGAAATGCTCCATTTCGCGTTACATGGCTATAGAACCTCTGTTCACACATCAACAGGAGCCACCCCTTTTTCATTAGTTTATGGAATGGAGGCAGTTCTCCCTATTGAAGTTGAGATACCTTCATTAAGGATTTTGACGAAGGCACAGTTAGAAGAGGCTGAGTAGATTCAGAATAGATATGATCAATTGAACCTTATAGAAGGAAAAATATTGACAGCATTATGTCATGGATCAACTTTATCAAAAAAGATTAATCAAGACATATGCTAAGAAGGTATGTCTCCTGACAATTTGAAGAAGGGGATTTGGTACTAAAAATGATATTACTAATTCAAAAGGATTCTTGAGGAAAAGGAGCCCTAATTATAAAGGACCGTATGTTATAAAAAAAGGCTTTCTTTTGGCAAAGTCTTGATCCTTATGAATATGGACGGTGAAAAATTACCACAACTTATCAATTCAGATAAGGTGAAAAAAGTATTATGCATGAAGTAAATCTACTAAAAGACAGAATGATCTTGTAAAGATTTTCTTACGAAGGGCTCATATAATCGAACTCATTGTAATCAATTTTACAATTTATGATGATCGAGTATTACAAGGGCAATTGGAATTAATGTTCTAAAACATATTATTAAAAGATCCAAATCCTTTGTAAACTTTGTTCATTGCTTTCCATATTTTGCCTAATAATTCTTTTCTTTCAGCCATCATAGCAATTATGATCCCATACGTATTGTGTAAGTGTAATGCAATATCATATGGTAAATGGTATTGGAACGATATGAAATGTCTTACCCATCTAAATACATATGAATAACTAGAATGCGATTAATAATATGAATATGGTTAGACTAGCATTAGAGTTACCTCATTTCTATTAAATAGAAAATTAGGGTGATGTTGGGGGTAACATTGGTAGAAGGCAATGCCCAAACAAAGAAGAAAAGCTTATAATGGAAATGGCATAACTCAACACTCTTTAAACATGACCTTTCTTGGGAGAAAGTCTTTGAAAGGATGAAGCAAGAAAACCTTCTGAGAGATAACTAAATCATTATACATATATCATATCTTTGCATCACATGCATTACATCTTTGCATCAAATCAAGTTTCCAAAATTTACCTTTTTAAATTAAAGCTATGTTAATCCCAAACTATTACTTTTCCATTGACAAATTAATCCATTTATATTATATCAAACCTAATCTAGTTCAAGTTATTCACACCATATTCCCCTAAGCTAAGTCATTTACTTATTCAGGTCATTTTCCTTTATTTCGTTAAATCAAACCCAATCAATTTGGGTTAAACCTGCATCAATCCAAGTTATTTTTCACTTTTTATTATTAAATCAAACCTAGTCGAGCTGAGTCAAGCCTGTGTCAATCCAGGTTATTTTTTATTTTTCATCGTTAAATCGAACCTAGTCAAGCTGGGTTGAGCCCTGGTTAATCCAGGTCATTTTATTCTTTATCATTAAATTGAACCCAATTAATTTGGGTCAAGCTTACATCAATTTAGATCATTTTTTACTTTTCATCATTAAATCAAACTTGATCAAGTTGGGTTAAGAGTATATTAATCTAAGTTATTTTTACTTTTTATTGTTAAATCGAATTCAATCAAATTGGATTGAGCTTGCATCAATTCAAGTCATTTTTACTTTTCATTGTTAAATCAAACTCGATCAAGTTAGGTCAAGCTTGCATCAATTCAAGTTATTTTTACTTTTTATTGTTAAATCAAACTCAATCAAGCTAGGTCAAGCCTGTTTCAATTCAGATCATTTTTTACTTTTAAATCGAACCCAATCAAATTAGGTCGAGTCTGCATCAACTTAGGTAATTTTAATTTTTATCATTAAATCAAACTAAACAAGTTGGATCAAGCTTGTGTCAATGCAAGTCATTTTTCACTTTTCATTATTAAATCGAATCTGATCAATTTGGGTCAAGTTATGCCAATCCAAGTCATTTTTTCACTTAAATCAAACCTAGTCAAGTTGAGTCGAGCCTATATTAATACATGTCATTTTCCTTTGTATTGTTAAATCAAATTTGATCAAGTTAGGTTGAGCCTACGTCAATTCAAGTCATTTTCCTTTATTTTATTAAATTGAACCTGATCAATTTGGATTAAGCCTATGTTAATACGAGTCATTTTTTACTTTTTTATTGTTAAGTTAAATCTGATCAAGTTAGGTCGAGCCTATGTCAATCCAGGTCATTTTAGCTTTTTATCATTAAATCGAACTCACTCAAGCTTAGTCAAGTCTGTGTTAATTCAGGTCATTATTCTTTATTTTATTAAATCAAATTGAACTGTGCCTTTATCAATCTAAGTCATTTATTAATTCAAGTTCCATCAAGGTAAGGAAAAAAAGATTACAATTTAATTCATCTTCATAGATTGTGTGTTAACACCTTTACTTACCTCTTAATCCTAAAAGGATAAGTAAAGGAGGACAACTGTCGACACTTAATTTTGTCCAAGTAATAATGTAACTAAAATAAAAATTAACTAAAATGAAATTTTTAAAAAAATATATATATAATTTTTAAAAAAATTTAAAATAATAATAATAAAATAAATAAAATTTTTAGATAATTTTATACAAATTTAAAATAATAATAAATAATAAAAATAAAAAATTTACAAAAATAAGAAATAGCTTATAAAGAACTGCCTATACCACTAATCACAGATTTGTTCCTTACTTATCAGCATCTTCATACTTGGAAAGGAAGAAAATTTTGTGCAATAGTAGCTAATATTGAAAAATAATAAGTTTATTGTTGAATTCTTCGATTTTCAATATTATTTAGGCAGAATGTAAATCAAATATGTGCTAAATGCAAATGTAATTGTTGAAAATCTATCTATAAAAGTCAAAGCAATTTTGTTAAAGGGGACAAAGAAGAATTCAAAAAAATTGCAAAAAAAAAGAACAAATTTTTTAAAGGATTTCTAAAGGAGAAGAAGAGCATAGTAAAAAGTAGTAAGCAAAAAAAGGAAGAATATAATAGAGAAAGTTAGTTGAAAAGAAATTCTCCCTTACTAGGTACCTATTTTTTACTCTTTTTAATTTTGTATTTTGAATGCTAGAGCTTTCATCTTTTTAGAATTTCAAATGTATATTTTTGAATATAAATTAAATCTCAGTCATGCCTTTTAAAATAATAATTGTTATTTTTATTTTTATTTATATAAAAAAATAAACCTCATTCCTCAATGCATGAACATGAGCTCCTAATAAATAACGACAAATAAAGTTGTAAAGGATGGTTGAAGAATAAAAATAGGCAACATTATTGGCTTAAAAAAATGATGAGAACCACATATTCAAAATATCTTATCATAATATACTTTTTTATTTTATTTTCTATTTACAAAGAATAAAAAAACATAATATTAATAAAGGATGTCCTTCACATGAAGAGACATCCTTTATTCAATTTTTTTATTTCTATATTTTTTAAATAATAAAGGGCATCCTTCACATGAAGGGACATCCTTTATAAAGAAAAAAGGTGGGATAAAGGACACCTTTCATGAAGGAACATCCTTTATAAACTATCCGTCCCACCTAATTTTTTTATTTTTTTATTTTTTTAAATTCAATTAATTAATATTTGTTTAAAATACCCCTATGTTTTTTTTCTTTTGAAAATAAAAAAACTTAAGTTAATTTTTATTCTAAGATATTATTTTTTATGCAATACCTATGATGGAATAAAAATAAATAGTTTGGAAGTTTAAACTATTTAATATTCTTAAGCTGAGAGATACTTTTAAAAATTGGATGAGATGATTAAATTAAAGAATCTCAACATTATTACATATAAAAATTATTTTATACTTGTCATGTACACTAATAATTTATATATATATATATATATATATATATATATATATATATATATATATATATATATATATATATATATATATATAAATTTGTGATAACAGAATAATATTGAAATTAGTTACAAGTGTAATAAATATAATTTTAATTTTCTTAAGCAATTCTTTAATTAGATTTGACCATGAAGTTAAAATTTTTTTATATTTCAAAAATTATAAAAATAACATTAAATTATGATTTCAATTTTTCTAAGTAGTTATATATTCAAATTTGGTCCTTGACAAATTTGATAATTTAAAATTGCGGAATAATATTAAAATTATAATTTCAATTCTTTCAAATTTTTATTTCAGATTTGATCATGAAGTTAGATAAATTTGATAATCTAAATAAAAATTATTCATATAATATTTTTAAATAAATAAATAAATAAAATTACTTTAAACAATACTTGTTACCTAAAAAAATTTTATATTATAATTATTTTATTAAAAAAATATTTTAAAAATAATGAAATGAAAATCTTTATAAATAGATAAAATGATAATTGATCAATAATAAAGTAAAAATCATTCAAAAATATTTTTCAAATATAATAAATAAAAATATTAAAATAATAAAATTTGTACTTATAATGTATTGAAATTAAGTAATCCAATTATAGGTGCAATTATAATAGTATTTAATATTATTGAGGTACGTTATTTTGTTAAAATCCTATCATGAAATTGAAAGGATTTAAAAACTAAATCAATAAATTATTTAAAAATGTTTTAAAAATATAAAATATAAAAATATTTCAAAAATAATAAAATTTATGCCTATAACGTATCAAAGTTAAATAATCCGATTGCAAGTGCAATTATAATAGTATTTAACATTATTGAAGTAATTTTTATTCGAATTCTACCATGAAGTTAGATAAATTTAGATAACCAGATTAATAATTTAACTAAAATTAAAAATCATACTCTTAATAAAACACATGTAATATAATAAGGGCCATCATAATTTAATTTATAAAATAGAATTAGAATAAATAGGCAACCGTTCTTTGAACGAACGTTGTAAGGTGCTAATATCTTCTTTACATATAACTAACTCCTGAATCCAACTCTAGGAATGTAAACTACTTTCAGTGTTCTAATCACACCATAAAAAATAATTAGTGGCGACTCCTTTTTCTTTATCTTCACACTACATAACAAATCATATTTCTGGAGGAGGCGTGGAAACTCACTCGCCTCCCTCAGATCTCGCTATAAGGCATATCACAACACTTTTTATTCAAATTAAATTTTTATGTTAGAATAGAATTGAAATTCCTTACCAAGCAAGTATTTCTAAACTATAAATATTTTTATTAACCAAGTGATTGAAGCATGAAAAAAATGTGATATAAGTGCCAATGAGAGTACATGAAAACCTTTGTATATGTTTAAGAGAGATATATAGATAAAAGGATAATTGCTATAAAATTGTAAGGTTCTAGTTGAGAACCTTTACACATATTGTCTTGTAATCATTTTATGATATAATTAATTTTTTTTTTTCATTTTTTTACTTAAATTTTTTATGTTATATTATTTATATGTTTTATTATAAATTCTAATTTAATTGTTAGATGTTTCTTTGTTTCTAAAGGGATATTTTACCCAATAGATCTTAATAATAGCTTTTATATTTTAAGTTTAAAAGAAATTCTTATATAGCTCTAAATGTTTATGATGATTTAGTATTGTGGTGATGATGTAGTTAAAGATGGAAGTCATGATTACTAATAATAAAAGGTGGATAGTTTGAGTTTTTAGAGAAAGATAATGGACATTAGGGATGGTTACATGGATTATTGTTTTAATGATAAAAGTGATATTCTATTTAACTCATATATGTAAGATTGTAAATTTGAATCCTAAATATGATAGAAAGTAAAGTCTAGTGTCATAAGTTGATAGTTATAATAGTTTGATAGACAAAAATACTCAAATTTGGACTAAACTTGGTAGAAAAATCAAGTTTGTTGTAGAGGATCTATAGCTAAAATTTATGATCAATTTAACTTGTGTACTATTTTTCTTGATTTTCCTAAGTTTAGAGATATTTTAATAATTTTAGTATGATTGAGGAGTTCAAAAAACTTATATTTATGATCCTCACATTTTTATCTTTATGTCGATGTGATTTGGTGGGAATCAGACACTCAAAGCATTGCAAAAATAGCCTATGATGACTTAAAAAAAGTATGTCTACTTGTGTTAGGTAGGCTTTTATTTAAAATATTCTTTAAGAGGGTAGAGTATCAAAAAGGCCTGGTAGAGCACTTAGTACTAAGTTAGGAACTCAAGTGTGTATTAACTTATGGCCATCCTCTATACATTTAAAACTATATAATGAGACATATTTCAAGTAAATAAAGTATTCTTCTCCCTATTTAATTTATCCTTTTTAGGCATATTGTGCTCTAAGTTTCCATGTATGGGATAATCTTGCAAATCGGTATGTATAGGTGCTTAGTGACATTTGATTGTAACTTACAAATGTATTGTATATGAGATTTTATTATATGGGTGATAATTTTTTGATGTCCCACTATCTTTACCATGCATACCATGAGAGCATTTTAATAGGAAAACTAGCATGTTTATTAAGAATGGTAAGCATACATTGCCCTGAATTCGATGAAAGAGTTACTAGCCTATGACATTTGGTATTAGAGCCTAGTTTATGCTTGAGGTTTAAGATCGAGTAGGCTACAATTGGTTAGATGCATTTTGATTAATGCTACATAAGGGATTTATGAAACAATTATTATCAAACTTAGAGGAATCATTGTCAAAGACTTATCAAAGGGTGTAAGAGATTGGATTAGCCTAACAAGCTAGTATGCAAGAGAATAATACATTTAAGTAACCATGGATTGGTGTATCAAGTGTAAGCATTTATGTTATAGGGCTTGGTTGTATGCGTAAGATGTTGGTTATGCACTTATTCATAGTATTGGTATCGAGGGATGCAAACTATTACGTGTGAAATGGTTTATCAATTAGCACAAGTGCACACTATCGTAAACAAGTAATAAAGTGATAAGTAAGTATCGTTCCCACGAGGATTGTTTCACTAAGTATCAAAATTTATAATCCTAACACTATTTGGCAAATTGTTAAGTTGGATTTGAAGCAATTAAATAAAGATGTATGCAGAAAATACTTAAAATAAATATGGATGCAATTGGAGTAAAGATGAAGATGAATAAAAGACCTAGGGATCAGACTTCACTTAATAATTTCG
Organism: Sindora glabra; assembly: GCA_020226215.1. NCBI lineage: Eukaryota > Viridiplantae > Streptophyta > Magnoliopsida > Fabales > Fabaceae > Sindora > Sindora glabra. Next base: position 30,850,805 of record CM035233.1, read on the forward strand.
GATTGAATCACCTATCTACACTAATCCAATTTTAACTTCCTTAATTGATAGTCGAGTTTCCCTAAATTAATTACTAGCCTCTTCCAAGGTCAAGTAATTCTATAATTAATTGTCAATTCACTATATTCCTATGTGAATTGCAACAACTAATCATGCATTAGGATTTATGAAACTCATTAAGATTACATAAACCATATGAATATATTCCTATTTCATATGCAATTTACGGTTTCAATTATAGGTTCTACACACATGTATCTCCTTCCGGTCTCAACATGCATATTGAGTTCATTCAAAAGGTGGCCAATCAATCGAAAGCATTAAGAGCAATAATTAAAACTCAATCTAGGAAATAAAAATGAAATTAGTTTCAATAGACTAGAATTCAATCCGTTATTATCAAGTTACGCCATCACCCTAGGAAGATAAAATTAGAACATAATGAAATTAAACACAAACATAGAATAAAAACATCATCACATTCATGAACACAAAATTATAATTACAAATGCATGAAAATAGAAATACTATCCATCCATTAGGAGATAGAACCGTCCATGTAGGAGGAGAACATAAGGATATAATTACAAATGCATAAAAACGAAAATACTATCCATCCATTAGGAGGTAGAACCATCCATGTAGGAGGAGAACCTAGCCTTCCATGTAGGAGGCAAACAAGAACTAAAAATTGCATAAACTAAACTACTATCTAAGATGCATGAATGAATGATTCAATGCTTGGAATGGCTGAATGCTCTCTACTTCTACCTATTTATAGGTGAATGAACCAGCTACAAGCCATCCAATTTGACAAGTTGCTACCAATCATACGCAGCCAACATTTTTTATTTTCGCAGCACAATTTGTTTCACTTTGTTGGCAACTTTTGACCACCGAAATGGCTGTTTTACATCTTTATGTCAACATAGGAGTTGTAGGGCTGGATCTTTTCTTCAATTTTCATATAAAGAACTCCTAATTTGGACATATCTAGCTCAAGTTGTGATTAGATTAGTAGCCATATGTCAGATTCCGTCAGAATCACTGTTTCATCTTCCAAGCAGAATTTGAGATCCTTAGGTCCCGAACTGGGCTTTTCTTAAAACATGAAAGTTTTAGGGCTTCTTCTTAGCTTTCCATCCATATAAAGAACAGCCCAATCGGACATCCAGAACTCCAGATATGGCCTAAAACCTGAAACAATGTCGGATTACAGCATTATCTAAAATATTTGTTTTCATCTCAAATTCAAGATCCATTCACCAAATGCAACTAAATTTATTTAATTTAACAAGATAACATCCAAAAATGCATCATACAAGGGAAAATAAGTATGTAAATATTTTACGTATCACAAACCACCATCTAAAGGGATAAGTGAATTGATGACCAATTCGATAAAAGAAGCCTTAGTTAGAGGGCTTAACTACTTGTGCAGGGATGTGATGGAGTTGAAAGGCTAAACCCTTAGTCATCCAAAAATACATGACCATAGTTGAGGGACACATCCTAAGGAATAGTATATTGGAGTAATGAGTTGAGTGAATTGCTCTAAAGGAAGTAGTCCAAAATCATGTTAAGACAGTCTAAAGGGATTATTCATGTTGCTCAAGGAAGCATAGCGGAAGGGCAAAGTAAAGATTTGATGAAATCAATGCAATATGCACAATTTATGGTTTTAATAGAAGGTACACAATCACCTATAAAATTTTAGATGAGATGCTAACGAGCTAGCATATCATAGTCATATAATAATGGCAATGATTCTTTGATGTAGGAGATTAGGCTATGTAGTTGCTTTACAGAGTGGCAACAATGATTCAAAGGAAGGATAATAGATTAGCATTACATAGTTGCTTGGTCTAGGGACTTTGGAACATTAAGTTCACATTTACTCATGCATAAGCAAAGTGAAACTTTAGTTAAAGTGTAAGAGGACTTTATGATTAACCTTATTAAGCTATTAATATGGGAGAACCATTAAAGGATGTGCTCATGGAAATCATCAAAGGATGCACTCAAGTTAAGATCACAAGAGCCTAGACATTATTAGATGTTACTTAAGATAGGAGGGGTTATGAAGACCACGATGTTAAAGTGTATTAACTTTGAAAGTGAGCTATGGTAGTTGATGAGATGTTAAAGGATATCTATTTAGAGAGAATCAAAGGATCTAATTAAGTGTGAAAGCAACATTGTAAAGTGTTATGAATTGATTGAAAGTAATGCAAGTGGACTTGTAAGCAAGATTACAGGGCTTATGCATAGATCGAGTATAAGTCTTAGCTTTTGCATTAGTGCAACAAGATATTAGGTGCAAGACACTTGTTAGTAGGTAGTTTAGAGTGCCAAGCATTGATCATGAGCTATTAAGTTACTATATACTTTTGTTATAGAGATAACATTCATGCAAACTATAGAGGTAGGGAGTACACAGTTGTAAAGGCAACTACTTATTGGATAAGTTACAAAGGTAACAAATTTAGGAGAGTTAGTGGGAAACTGGCACTAGAAGGTTTATGGAACATTTTGAAAGTAGTTTACAAAGGTAATCTTTTGAAAAATTTAAGAAAGATACATTTAGTCAATAGGATACACATATTGTAGATGTAATAACCTAACTTTAAAAGGGGGAACATTTATAAAGCTTAAGGAGATAAGTAAGAGGTTGAGATAATAACTTAAAGGAGTAGGTTGAAGGTGAGTAAGTAGATTCTTCATGGATCCCTGCTAAATTGAGGTGTTAATGAGGACATTAACATTTGAAGTAGGGGAGAATGTCACAAGCTAATAGTTATAATAGTTTGATATGCAAACATGCTTAGATTTGAGCAAAACTTAGTGGGAAATCAAACATGTTGTAGAGGACTTATGGCTAAAATTTAGGATCAATTCAACTTATGTACTATTTTTTTTAATTTTCTCAATTTTGGAAGTATTTTAGTAATTTTAAAATAGTTCAAGAATTCGAAAGAGTTTAAAAATTTTGTATTTGTGAGCTTCATATTTTTATTTTCATGGTAGTATGATTTAGTGTGAATTGGATAGTTTGAGCATTGTGAAAAGGGCTTATAATGACTCATAAAAAAGTATATATACTTGTGTTAAGTGGACTTTTCTTTAAAATACTCTTTAAAAAAGTAAAGTGTTAGAAAGGCTCCTGAGAGATGCCTTGGCACTGAGTTAGAGACTTAAATGTGTTGCCTTATGGCTATTCTTTGTACACTCAAAACTATATAATGAGATGTTGGAATTCAGAATTATCATATGTAGCAAAAATTCAAAACTTGATTCGAATTCTACCTAGGATCCATGCAAAAGATATAAATCAATGATTAGAGTTTTACCTATTAGGCACTCATGTTTCTATTGATCAAAACTTAAGAGAGTGGATGAATCAAATGTCGGTCGGAAGGTACAACTTCTCTACGGTATCCACACAGAGTGAATAACGACCTCTCACCCTCCACGAATCTACTAGGATACATTTCTCTCTCTAGGATTTAGGATTCGGATGTTTTTGAGTGATTTAGGGTTTTGGGAGCTTAGTGTGTGTGTGTAAAAGTGCTGCCTCTCAAGTCCTTTTTTATAGAACTTAGGCAAGTCACAATCCTAGTCCTACTAGGATAATGCTTCCAAAATCTTAATTACACTTAACAACTCATCTTATCTTTATCAGAGAGAGTGAGAAGAGATAGGACTTATCTATTAATTATCTAATATTAGATAATAATATTATCTCATAATATAAATATCTTAATATTTAGATAATTACATATAGTTATCAAATATCAAAATAATATTATCTCATAATATATTTATCTAATATCTAATAACATAATTATTTGATATTAATTTAATATTAAATAATATCACATAATATTATATATATATATATATATATATATATATATATATATATTACTGTGAATAACATATTATTATTCTTAATAGTAATATATATGCACTGAAAATAAGCTCAATTACTTAGATATTAATATAATTAAAGTCCAATTAATTATTGTCTTATTCTTACTCCTTTTGTGTGATCCTTTTAGGTTCTTACTACATTGACAATGACTCATTATTGAGTCATAAATAGTGAGTAATATCTAACAATACATCACTGCCACTCAAGTAGTAAGAATGTGTGTGATTCGACATCCATCTAATACATGATTAACGCTTTACATCATAATCCTTTTTTTAATAATATCCAAATTGAACTAGAGGCATGGAGTGTGTCATCCTCATCAATGTTCAATTTATATTTTTGATACTGAGTAGATTTCAAAACAAAATGATCAATATCACATATTGATCCATTTGAGCATGGTCTTGCATTTTTAAGTCTTACTCAATCAAGGAGCTTAAGGATATATCTCTATTTTTATAAGAGTAACAAAATCCCATCTACATCACCACTTTCCTCTGCATGATTCGTGACATACCCAATTAACGTCCTACTCGTCATCTGATTGAAAGTGACATAAGATGACATTAAAGTGAATAACCTCTCATGTAGGGAACCGTAGTGACTTAAAGTCAAAGGACTATATGCAATTGTGATCATATGAGAACTATTAATAACACAAGTCTTATCCATGCAGTATTCTTATAATGGGCTAATCCAGTATATTTGTTCACTAATAATGTACTCATGTATTGACTTAATATCACATATCTATGATTCAAAATCATCAGTCATTATACATGCCAGTCTTAATGTACTATCACTATCCTTGTCGTAATAATACTTGATTAGGGGCATTTTAGGAATAGTAAAACTATTCCAGGGATAATTATTATATTAAGTTATAAATTGTGCAAAAAATTGAAAATAAAATATAATAATTACATTGCCCGAAATAAAATATAATACATTGTGTATTATTTTAATCATCTATATGATTAGTTCCTAGGACACACACCAACATTAGATATATACCAAATTAATGAAGTATCCCTCTCCTTATCAATTTGTCCCATTTTAAACCCATTGTGTTTGAAGATTCCATGTGTACAACGATCTTTTGGATTAATATACATAGGTGCTTTAGCAATATTTGATTGTAACTTGCGGATATGTTGTACATAAGATTTTATTATATAGGTAATAATTCTTTGATATCTCATTATCTTTACCAAGTGTATCATGAAAATGTTTTAATCAAAAGGTTAACATGTTTGTCAAAAGTGGCAAGCATGTGTTGCATCATGTGTTACATGGTTTTGGTTAGAGAGGTACTACCTCGTGACACCTAGGAAGATAATATTAAATGTCATTACATCATACATACACAAGATTTTGAATTCAAGCTTTAGACATGAAGAGAAGTAAAACTTGGAAGACAACATCTTACTATTGGATTTCTTTTATAGTTGTAATTTTTTTATTTTAAAATTTTATAAATTCTTATGATTAATTATAAATTTAGATTATGAAAATAAATTGCACACATATCATAGCTATAATTTTCATAGGTTTCTAGCACCAGATGCTTAAAAATTACCTTTAGCATCATAAAAATTCTCCCCACACACATGCGTGTATAAAGTCCATCTTGATATTTTATATAAGATAATTTTAATTTTATAAAATAAATTAAAAAATAATAAATTGCTAGTTATAAAAATATGATAAAAAAATAATAGAGACATGATTTTAAACAAAAAGAATTAATATTTCTAATTTTTTTGTAGTTCTAATTTAATTTTTATAATAAATTAAAAATTCAGGGAAGTCATCTTAATTAAAATTAATTGATATTTCTAATTTTTTCCCATAGTTTTAGAGGATGTGATAATCATTTTAAGAATACTATATGTGAAATTAAAATTAAATTAAATAAAATACATGATTTTAAATTTTAAAGGAGGTTCAATTTTCTACATAGATTATATGATTCAATAACATATTTATATTTATATTATCTCCTAAAACTCTTCCACTTGAGAAGGGACATGTGTCAAATTCTCATGTTTCTATTTCCCTCTAAAATGAAAAAAAAAAATGGCAACCGATCTTTAAAAAAAAATTATTAGGGATGTTCATAATTTCCACTTACACAAGTGAACCATTCATTAATTTCTCTCTCAATAAATGCATTAAATAAAAAATATTTATATCATTAATACATGAAAATATATTTTAGTTAAATTTATTAAAATCACATACATAGTCCTTGATAATTTAAGACAATTGCTTAGAAAAATTTAAATCATAAACATTTTTTGTATCATGCTTAATAAAAATAATATCCTTATCACAAAAATAACAAGTGTGTTATCATATGACTTAATATTATTAAAATATAAATATGATTTATAATAAAAATTGTTATAATTTAAATTTTATCATCAAAATTATAATTAACAAAAACTTTTCTATATTAAAAGCATAGAAATTCTAGCTTAAAAAATTTTGCATTAAATATTTTTAAATAATAAAAATGTATTTTTATTATTAAAAATACAATTATTTAAATATTTTAATAGAGAAATATTAAAAAACTATTATTTTTATTATATTAATAAAAGGTAATATTAGAATATATAAAAAAAATATAGGGGGTTTCATAAATGATAAAATAATACGTTTTATCACTTTTGCTATGAAATAAAAATTTCATCATTTGATAAAATAATTATATCATTTCCTAAGAAATGAACATTTCCATTTTATAATATATATCAAATAAATTTTTTGCTCATTCATTTTTCCATTCTCATTTTATTTTATTCTATCCAACTAAATATAATATTAAGGATTTATTATTCATCATGTAACTATGCTTCTTTACCTTTAATTTTTCACAGAAGAAGGCATTATATGACAAGATACAATTAATTGCATCAATATAACATATTTGCATGCCTTATATAAGGAAAAAATCTTTTCAATTAATGAGGTAATATACTTACTAATATTTTTGTAAAAAAAAGATTTAGACTTATAATAAATTCATTATTGTAGAAGGTAAGGTAAAAGATGTGAGATTTTAATCTTTTATTTTTTATTTGGAAAAAGATGTAAAAATAAAAGTAAAAGATTCAATGCAAAAATAAAATAAATATTGATAATTCATAAATGGTATTAACGATTGTGTAATTTTTTTTCTAAATTTTATGATTTTTAACTTATGCTAACTTCTAATTTTTAATTATATTTATTTATGATATTAATATATATATATATATATATATATATATATATATATATATATATATATATATATATATATATATATATATAATACAATAGTATTTGAAGTTCTACTTACCAAAAAATAAAAGAGATGGAAATTATTTAATTAATTATTATTTAACAAATTAGAGAAAGAATAAAACTTTTCAAAAAATTTTACTTCCTATAAAATATAAAAAATTTGTTATCTACCTCTGTCATAGATGAATTCTACTTTTTATATTTTTTATGAATATAAAAATAATATTACCTTTACTAAATTTAATTAATAATAATTAAATTTTATTAATAAATATTATAATAATATTAAATGCATAATAATTATTTTATTAACACTTTTCAAAAAGTTTAAAATTAAATTAAACCAACTATAAAAAATACTTTTTGAGAAGCATTATATTTTTAATATCAACTAAATAACTTGTAAGTATTTTTTTAAAAAATACTTATAAGATATTACTTTTTAATAAGTTTAATTTTTCAAAAAAACTCACTCAGGTACAAATCAAATGACCTCAAATCTCTATTTTTTTTTTTAAATTGTGTCATTTTTTTTATTGAGACACAATTTAAAAAAAAAATTTATGCATCGATCTTTCTCAAAATTTACCTCATCCATTTCTTATGGGACGAAATGGGTCCATTCTCTTTGAGAAATAATTTCAAAAGTAAGACACTGAAAAACGAAAGGCCAAGCAAATAGAGACCATGAAGAACCCGGAGCGATGAAGCCACTAACATCCGCTCATTCAACTCGATTGTAATGAGACGCGTGATCTCTTTCTCTACATTCTGATTTCAAAGTGTTTTAATGTCCTAGTTCTGGTAATCATATCTTATTACAACAGAACTAGCACATTTTACTACAACTTTACAGCAACAAAATGTGACCAATCCTGAACGCACAGACAGGCAGGTAAGCATGGCTTCTAAATTTTGGTTAGCCAGTAAGGAAAACTCAAGATGCAGTTGACTTTCCTCCAAGATATGCTCTAGCCACATATTCTAGTCTTGCTAACCAGTAACTTTGAGGATATTAAATCCAAATCAACCAACAAAATTGGACATAGAGTTATTTACTCAGTCTTGGCTTCTCCTGCGTCAAAGTCCAATCCAGATATTGTCATCCGCCCAATATTAACTGAAAAATTGAAGCCCACAAATGAAAGATCACAGGTACAAAAAATAGCCCTTCTTGATCTGGAAATACGAATTAACAGTCCAAGAAAACATTCTGTCACACTATGGCAATTTCAGAAATGAACGGCATGGAAAATGTCTGCACTGAAGTACATGACGAAATGTGGCATCACATAAATGTAATAATCATACATTGCTAACCTTAGACCAATATCAATTTCTCCTATTTTTCTTTCAACTTCATTTTCTTCCTTTTTCGTGTGAGTATATTTGGTGTGCAAGCAGGGGTTGAATCCCTATGGCTGTGAGACTCTAACTAATGCAATGTTTTGATATGCAGAATGGAGTTAAACGAGAGAAACAGAAGGGTTGATGTCATACCTTTTCCCTCAGTTGGGAGTTTTGGCCGTGGAGGGAAGAAAATAAGGGTGCATAATTATCTCTCCAAAACCTTCCTACACCCTGCACTACTTTTTTACGTTCTAATTTGGAAGGGGGGGGGGGTTATCTTATTTAAAAACCTAAACATTGGGATCGAAATTCATCTTTTAGTCACCCACTCTCATTCCTTTTCTTGCCTTCCACTTCCTTCCCCTTTGTAACTCCTGCTTCCCTGAACATAATATTAGAGCTACATACTACACAACTGTTGCCTACGTTAAGCAACTGATGATAGGAAGGAAACGGACAAAGATATTGCATTTTTATTTTAATTAATAACCCCTTCTATAGTGTTCAGGAATCAAAGTTTGCCTAAGGACTAGATGCATAGCATCATCACTGGCCTCCCTTTTTCTATTTCCCCCCTTTAAAACACAATGACCTTAATTGCCAAAAAGGGACGTATTTGAAGACAACATGCATATTCAAACAGCTTGCAAGTGTGATTGTGGGCACCCATAATGCCTTATATTACAACACTACTGTATAGAATTAAGGCCAGAAAAAATATAAAGAATTCACAATGGAAAAAACCAAGGGACTATTTGAGATGATACGATTAGAAAAATGCAGATGTCATGGAACACTGGCAACCTAGAATTGTGCCTGTTGAAGTTTACATCTAATCAAAATTGGGGTGGGATGGGAGAGAGTTTTATGACATACCAACAGCATCCAGCCCAGCCAATTTTGGCATGAACTGCCCGATGTGGTCTTCTGCTGCTTTATCAGCTTTCAGTGTCTGACACTCAAATGAAACAAGGATTTTTTTCTTACCATCCTTCTGTTCAACCATATCCATGACATCCTTCTCCCAGCTGTTCAAGACAAATATGAGTAGAAAATGAAAATTTTAATCTACATGCAATGGCCATCACAACAACGAAAATGTAATGAAATTGAGGCACTTTCCTTTAGGAGAAGAATATAAATCAAAAGTGAAGAGCAGTTTGTAAAAGCCAACAATATTTATTAGAAAATTATAGAACGAAGGAATAAATAATGCAAAAAATTACTGAAGAATATAAATCTAAAAATAAGCACATCATAGTTTATTATGAAAGCTAGGGTACATAACATAATAAAGACTACAAAAAGTATTTGATATGCCCATGCATTTTTCTAATCAAATGTCTCTCTTTAGGTGCATTGGTGTCAGGATGCCAGATTGCGATAATTTACAAGACTTAGATCCATGCCAATTAACTACTCGAGTCTAATGACAATGATTAAATATTTGCCAGGAGGGTGCTTCGGAACTTATATTTAAGTTGCATACTGATGTTAACTCAATTATATGGGAAGGAAGGGGGGAAAGGGAAAAAAAAACTGGTGATTATTCAATAGAAGTTCATGAAAATGCCATGTTTGAAGATTCAGTGATATCATTTCAAGGTCACTGGATTTACCCATGAGCATGATCAATGCTGTGGAAATGAGCAAAATCATGGCCTCTGCATTCCACAACAACAACTCGTTCTTTCTTCCCCTGCTATAACAAGATCAAATCGGCAATGAAGTAAATATGAGTGATGAGAGAAAATCCATGCACTCCATTGATAAGAACTATTGAAAGATTGATGCAGTTATTACATTGAAGTCTGTGATTGTGAGTTTGATAAGGCGGTAGTCCTCTCCCTTACTGCATTCCATTTCACATGCCAGCTCTTTAACATAAATTGAAATTTAAGTAATATTAGTTAAAGATAACAGATTTCAAAGGAGATTTGTACAAAAGCATGCCAGAAGCAGGTTCAAGAGCAATTTAACTAAAGGATTTAATAATTGTTTGGCTTACTTAAAATCATTAGTGGTGCAATATGTTCAACTTTGCTTTTCGATAACAAACATCGTATGGAGTTATGGGTGATTTTCATCACACACACAAGAATTAATTAAACTAATATAGAGATACACTGTGCAGTTTCTCCCCAACCAGTGTGATTAAGCAAGAACTAACAAATTGTAGCAGTTTAAAACACAGATGATGGGAAAATATTTAACTTATCAGAAAGTATCCTCCAATGGAATTCCTCCCTATACAAAAGATAATGGCCATTACACGTTTACAAAACTCTCCCCTTGTTTGGAATGACTAAAACTAGGATTTCATTTCATTTTCAAATGAATTTCCCTTTTAGATGGTGTTTAGATTTAAATAAAGACAGATTTGATTCCATTTTATTTATAATTCTTATTTTAATTACGATTGTGCCATTGTGAAATCCGTTGAATTTATGAAGGATTTCATTATAATTGATTTCATTTGCCTTAAAATACATGCTATATAAAAGATTACATTTACTATGATACCATCAAAATCTACTTTTTAATTGAATTGCATGCATTTTTCAATACATTCCAAACAAAATAATTTATTTGTAAATGAATTGAAATCATTATTTTTAATATAATTTTACATCAATAGAATTCACTTGAAAATGAATTGCCATCTCAATTTTATTGAAATGAAATAAAATCAATTCTAGAAATATTTGATTCCAAAGGAAACCTAACTCCACAAAAAAAAAAAAAAAAAGGTTAAAAACAGATAAAACAATGCATAAACTCTCAGCCTGTGCAGTAAACCCTTGCACTCACAAATTGAGCTGAAAAGAACTCTGTAGAGGAAAATAAAGAAGAAAAAAATATCGAAAAGGAAAAATCTTCAAACAGATAAGACACAGATATACCCGTGCCATGAAGGCCATAGCAGACAGAATTTGGAAGTTCAATAAAATGTCCAGAGATGGAACCACATGGTAGCAATGCTATTGATGCTACTCCTTCCATCGCTTTCTCGGACCACTCTCCGCTCTCCTCTGCTACAGAATGAAACATCAGAAATGAAAATCTAATAATGGTGTCGTCTACGCACCGTTCACACAGATTAAGCAACAACTTTGTATTTGACCGGAAAAGACATAAAGTTTAACCAAGATCTCACCCATCTATTCAATTTCTTGAAATGGGCCTTCAATTTGCCTATGATTCTGACTGTGTGACTGATGACCGCTTCGATTTTGCCAGAGTGGCCACGAAATCGAAGTGAATATTTAAGCAGAGGCGAGCAGAGCAAACCCAAAATTTTACGAAGAGTGCCCTTTTGCCGACTCTATCAGCCGTGGCCGTCTCTCATGACGGCTTTTTCTATAAGAAATTACAATTACAGCTCTGAACTATTATTGAACGACAATTAATAACTTCAAACTTTAAGATTTTACAAATTAACCAACATAGTTTGAACAAAGTAAAAACTTCAATCAATTGATTGTCAATTTTAGCACTAAACGGATTATGCATTGATCGTCGTGTTTCTCCATCAGATAGAATTCAATAAAATTGTATCGTTGAAAATGAGATTTAAATTTAAATTTAAAACAAAAATTAAGAATTATTATTGAATATAAAATAATAAAATAAATTTATAAAACTTAATTTTGAATTTTATATTCAGTATATATAATATTTTTAATAGAATTTGCTTCTTGGTTGGAATTTTATTTTGAACCTCTCATAATTCATATATTAAATATTAAATTAGTGTTAATGTGGTAAATCCAAAATATTAGTGATTTAAAGAATTGAGTTTTTATTGATATTTAGCCCCAATATTAAATAAATAGATGTGAATAAGATTTATGACTTAATTAATATAATAAATAGGTTTCTTGCTCTCTAACGGAGCATTGACCATGTTCGTTCTCTCGTAACTAGGAAAGTAAAAAATTTTCTCTCCAAACAAACGTATAAGATTGAGTAAAAGAAGTGTTCTCATTTATGATATGTTTTTTGTGCTTTCAAGAAACCTTTTAGAGAATCAGATTGTTCATGATTCAGTGCATGATTAATATTTGGAGATCAAAAGCAGCAAAAGTAAAAGGGAAAGCTGTGGACGCAGTATTTGAGTTAGGTTAGATCTAAAATCTAAATTCCTCTCTTTTACTCATATTTATTAATCTCCTTTCATCCACTTTATAAATTTATATTATGATACATAATTGTTGAACTGGGAAAATTATGAAAATATAAAATTTTATTCAGCAATTAGTATCAGAAACTAATCAATTATCTTTTATGGTTAACTAAATGTGCAGATTTTGAGTGAATTTTCATGTTTTTACATGATTAATTCGATAAGATTTTGAGTGAATTTCCCGCAAATCTTATATTTACGGCTTTATAATTGCACGTTTTTAATCAGTTTCTGCATTGAAGTATTACACGGGTGCTTGAAGAGCCTCTTGTTGACATGGTACCGTGTATCATAAAGTGCAGCATCATGGTAGTTGAGTGTTAAGCACTATGGAAAGAACCATGCAATATTGTCTTATTATAAAGTGCAATATGCAGTATCATCGAGTGCAGTATCTTGAATAGTTTTATGTTTTCTGTAATGTGCAAAAAATTTCTTCGTGCTTTCCTGAAATGCTTGCTGCAATTAATATCATGCAAGCTTAAAATCATGTTTGTGTCCATAAGAAATTGCTTGTTACAAAATCATGTCTCTGGGTAATTAGTGTTCACTGCAAAATCATGTTTTTGGCTAACTTTTGGGTGAAGAACTGTTAGCAAAAACGAAGTTCCAGAAAAGTTTTCTGGACCCTTGCATTTCATTGCCGATTCCTTTGGAGTTTTGAATTCAGTTTTCTTAATGCTTTTTTATCAAAATAATAAATGGATAAGTTGTAAAACGTGATCTGTGGGAAAAATAGAGCCATTTGAAACCAAAATGCAAAAAAACTCTCGGAGATATTCGCACCCTTGTTTCCAATTTTTTTGGAAATTTTGAAATCAAAACTTACACTAATTTTGGATTAAATATTGAATGGGTTAGTTAGAAAAATGAATTTGCAATGGATTAGAGCAAAAATTATACAAAAAATTGCACCAAAATGGCATAAAACTAATCATGTTGCTTGTAAGCCGTAATCAAGTCAACCTAACTTAAGTTGCAAATTCACCCATCAATAAGCATGTAAAACAAGGCGGCGGAGGCGGGGTGGGCCATGCTCGCACGGCCTTAGGCTCATAAGTGCTTGTCTACATAAGTCTGCAAAAAATGTAGTCAAAATTTATTATGCCCACTGAAAGCCAACAAGTACTTGTGGGTAGACTGCATTATATATATTTTGCTATTAAGAGTAATTATATCACTAAAGATATTCATATAAAAATGAGTGTTTGAATCTAAGATGTAAAAAAATATTAGAATAGATTAAATTTAAAAAAATCTCATTTTTTTAGATCATACTAGAACAATTATTTTTTTTATATAATGGATTAATTAAGTAAGGTTAAAAAGATTATATTAGCCTATTAGACATTAGGTCAAATTAAAAAGTTCTCAAATAATTAAAGGATTATTGAAAATCTATATGTTAAAAAATATTAAATTAGATTAAATTAAAAAAAATTAATTTTAAGATATATTAGATTGAGTTAAATCAAAAATATAATATTAGATTGGTTTAAATTAAACTTTTAAGAAATATTAAATTGGATTAAATTAAAAAATTAATTTTTTTATATCGTAATTGAATAATTAATATTTTTTGTATTTTATGTAATGAGTTAGTTAAGTAAGGTTAAATTGATTACATTAGTTTATTAGACATTAGATTAAATTAAAAAATAATCCCCAAACTTTTAAAGGATTATTGAAAATCTATATATGCAAAGAAAAAAATAATCCCCAAACTTTTAAAGGATTAAGAAACTTTCACTTTCTTAATGCAGGTAATGCTCAAGTTGGGAGAGTTCATTTGATAAATAAAAAGGATAATCCACATTGCTTTATACACAATATCCATGCACACTAACCATACCATCTTGATGGCTTTTTGCGGCAATGATTGTGCAGTTGTGCTACACTCTCCAACATGTAATTATAGGAATTTTTTTAAAATTTTTTGAATTAAAAAATTAAAAATAATTTTGTTGATTTTTACTTACTTTATTTAAATTTATTTTGACCCAAAATTTTTGTCATCTAGTTCCTAAACCACAAGCTACTATATGTACTTTTTGTAACATTTTTTAATGTTGTTTGAATGATGTGATAATTTTGTATATTATTATATAGTAATATAGGAATTACAAATAGTTCATATTATATAATTAAATTTTGTATAATTATGTACTCATTGTTGGGGATTAGTTACATAAATTTTTATTAAAAAAATTGTTTCAATATGTATTAATGAGAGAATTATATTTGTAATATTAAATATCCTTTTGATATTATATTACTAATATAATTTGATGGTATAATATGAATATAGAATTAAGTATTATATTTTTAGAATTTATAATAAATAAGATGTTAAAATGAGAACAAATTAATTGATACAAAATTTGTTTTACACCAAATGGTATGAATTATAATAAAATCTTTGATAAATTTGAAATGTAATAATTTAACGAATGTAATTATAACATAAATCGTGAATGAAAAGAAATCTTTAGCTTAAATCCAAACACCATTTGAAATGGAAGTCATTATTAAATGAAATGAAACTTTATTTTTTATTGGTTCCAAATAAGGGGTTACGATCTTCTCAAGTATGGTAATCAAATTTTCCACCAAAGAGTAAAACCTATGGAAACTTTCACTTTCTTAATGCAGGTAATGCTCAAGTTGGGAGAGTTCAGTTTGATAAATAAGGAAAGGATGTACACTCAAAATTCTGTTAAATATAGCATATGCCATATGGGGATGCTAGGAAGTAAGGAACATTTGAGAGGTATTCAGAGTCCCTGGGAAGGCTTCTTGGCTGTCTTGAGAAGCAGATGCTGGATGAGTTTCAAGCCTCTTTAAAACTAGGTTCTGCTGGGGAAGTTGACCATTGGAAAATGCAGTGACTTCTGTGTCAATCAAAATTGTGTCCTCATCCTTATATTCTTCTCTCAGTATACCCTCGGCAAGTTCATTCTCCACATGCTGCTGGATCACTCGCTTGACGGGCCTTGCACCAAGCTTCCCAGAAGATGGATAGCAGCATCTGTCACTTGAATTTTCTTCTTCCCATCTCCAAGTGTCTTCTTCATGTGCTCCAACTGCAATAAACATGTGAAAGATGTGATGAAGCAAATACCGTGCTGTTATAACTTGAAAATCTTGCAGGATAGCCTAATGACGTCGGCAAGTTTCTAACCACCAACTTCACCCATCAACAGAGACATTTCGGACATGTATCAACTATATCATCACAGCTCCAGAAAGCTCCAATAGATGGAACTAACGTAAATGCCAAAAATGCAAAAATGATATATATATATATATATATATATATATATATATATATATATATATATATATATGCATCTCATTTGAGTAGGTTTACTTAGCTGCCAATGCGCTATGGCTTACGGTTAATGATGCAAAGTTGCCAACCCTTGCCTTGATTTTTAGCAATGGTCTGTCTAGATGAGGGAGAACGAAGGGAGGGATTCCAGTCCCGGACAGGAAAAATGGGGAGACAACCGTTCATTTCCTTTTTCAATCCCCCCCTCCGGGTTTCTATTAATTCAGAAACAAATTATCCTAAATTCATAACTTCAAGGATTCCTATGAGAATTATCAACCAAGTCTTTTCCTTTTGCCAGCTGATACAGAGATAACAGAGTAGGATAAAATTAAGCTGAAAGCAGGGTCTGTGAAGACCGCACAAGGAAGAAAATTACCTGTAACCTGACAATGCTGCTTATTTGGTGGCGATCTAGAGGCTGGAAGACAACATACTCATCAACTATATTCATAAACTCAGGGCGAAAGATGGACCTGGCATCCATTGCTCGATGCTTTATGATTTCATAAGCTAAATCTTTAGGCATGTTGCCATCATCAGTATTGAGAATACTGTAATCTAACATGAGGAGGTTATTCAATTCACTTCAATAGCATGAAAATTTCTGAAAAATAAGAAAGATATGAATTGTTTAGTTGGGCAATGGCCATTATTTAATAAATTAGAGGAAATGTGAGAAGTTGCTTGCCTGTCCCCTCTTTAGATAAATTCTACTTTTTATACAATATAGTGATAAAATTATATTTATTAAATTTAATTAATAATAATTAAATTAATTTATGTTATAATAATATTGAAGATATAGTAGTTATTTTATTAATATTTCATAAAATATTCAAAGTTAAGTCAAATAAGATATAAAAAATTATTTTTTAGAAAATATTTTTTCTTATGTGTCAACCAAACAACTTTTAATATTTCTCAAAAAAAATTCAGATAAAAAGTTATTTTCTTATAAGTTCAATTTCCTACAAGAAATTACTTCTTATACAAATTAAATAACTCCTAAAGTTTATGATGATAACTGTATTAGTGAAACTCACTGCGCTCCCTTGTGAGTCATTTACTCTCCTATCATCCAAAATTTGGAGGAACATTGTAAACACGGCTGGTTGGGCCTTCTCAATTTCATCAAACAAAATAACTGCATAAGGCCTGCCGCAAACTGTCTCAGTTAGTTGCCCTCCTTCTTCATACCCAACATGTCCAGGTGGGGCCCCAACCAAACATGAAACTACAGGCTTTTCCATGTACTCACTCGTACCAATACGTACAAGTGTTTCCTCTTTATTGAGTAAGTAGGAAGCAAAAGCCTTTGCAAGCTCTGTTTTTCCAACACCAGCAGGCCTCATAAACATGAAGGATCCTGAAAGACCTGGGCGATGAGGATCTGAAAGACCTGCTCTTGACTTTTGGACAGCTTCAGCTACAGCCATAACTGCAGGATCATGACCCACAGCACACTCATGGAGCTCTTCCTCTAAATCCAACAGGTCCTCCCTCTCTGATTGTTGGAGCTTAGAAACAGGGATACCAGTCCATTTACAATTTCAGCGATATCATTTATGTAACTTCCTCTCTCTGCATAGACTCCCCAGAGCTGATATATTCAATTAACTCTCTGCATCTTCAAGTTGCCGTTGCAGAGTTTAGACTACCATACTTTAGTTCAGCCGCACTATTAAGGTCATACTCCCTCTCAATGTGTTGGATCTCAAGATTTACCCTGTCTATCTGCAAATACAAGGGCAAAAGTATCTATTTACATCATTTTTTTATATATGTAAGTTTCTAATTGTAGACCGTAATTTGTGAATCTTGAAGCAAAAGGACAAATTGCTAACGCTAAATGTTTCAACGATCAATATGATGAAAGAACATTACAAAAACTTAAATTCATGTCTTCAGATTTTTAATATCCAGTTATGTATATCAAAGAGGAAAAGAACTCTAATAGGAATGATTAAGAATAAAAATACATAGTTCTTCTTTGATTGACTGGATATGAGTCATAACAGACTTTTCATGCTCCCACTGCTCAGTTAGCACAGCTTGTTTCTCATTTAAAAGAGATAGCTTAGTCTTGGGACAATTTAGCCTATCTCTAGAAGCTCTATCTGTATCAATCATCAGAGTCTTTCCATCTCTAGTTTCAAGACTGACCAGTTTGTCTCATCTAGTGCAGTGGGTTTTGAAGTAATTTCCATTTTCAATTTTGCTGCAATTTAGAAGTAGTTAGGCTTTTTTTTAAATGCTAATTAGCAAAGAAAGTGGTGCCAATTATGAGAAAGAGAGCTTAGGAATGTGTCCAAACAAGGGAAAGCTATATACTGAATATTCAAGTCCAATCCTTGGTAACCAAAGTAAACTCTTGTGATATGATACAAACAGCTCACAAGTGATTTGTAATGTGTTAAAAACAACTCACAAGTATTATAGTTTTAAAGAGATCTTCACACTAAAGTTTTTATTGATGCTTTATATTATACACAAACAAACAAGACCCAAGAATCTAACTCGTTCTGCTACTATTAGCATTTCAATGGTCTATGGAGCTGTTGCATCTGAATACTGTTTAAAAAAACATTGTAATTTCATCATTTTCTTCAACCATCAAGCAAATTCATTTATCTTATAAAGCAGGCTAAAATCAAAGACTAGTATTGTTCTAATTCAAAAGGCAAACCCAGTTCAAATTAAACTTGAAAATGGGCATACCAGTAATGGATAACTAGAATAGTAGCATCAATGCAAGCACTCATGAAATTTCTTAATCCATGGGTTAACTATTCACTCTCCTAAATCATGTGCCATGAATTATAGTTACCTTTGTCAGGCAAAAAATTGTCCACTGAAGTAACGATCTGAGAGAATTTTAGCTTCCACAAGTGCACTGTCTGAAATGCGATCTCCATGCTGAAAAGTTCATATCTTTCCCTCAGTCCCCTTATAATAGATAGTGTCTTCAACCGACGGCTAGTTTATGTAAACTTGTTGGAAATGATGCTCTAGTGCTGGGTCCTTTTCAATATACTTCTGATACCCATCTAGTGTTGCACAGATACATCATAGCTGTTGGGAAAAGGCAGATACAAGAATTGCAGAAGCAAATTCTTTTCCCTCTTTGTGTGATTAAGATAGGCAATTAGAAAGTGCAAAACATAGAGATGGGAACACACAAATTTTATGTGGAAAACCCCTCAAAAAATTGAAGGGAAAAACTACAAGAACTTAGGTCCAAAATCTTCCACTATGATCGTAGGATTACAAGGGTATTTTTCTTAGTATAACTATAAAGGATCTCACAACACCTCATCCACTAAGATGGATTACAAGAATTTTTCTTCACCTAATCTAGTAGATTACTCTCACCTTTGTGGTGGAACACGCACTAGTTTGAGAAACACTCAAACTCTTCACTTAAAGTGACTCTCACTATTTCTCTCCTTCTTTTGGAGGATCTCTCTTGTAAATTGCTTTGCTTGAATGACTCCCCCCTCCTAGGACCTCTATTTATAGGAAGGGATTGGAAGCTTGTGCATGAATCTACCAAACTCTAGAAAAATCTCCCATTTAATTCTTCTTTCTTTTTCTAGGTGGCCTTTGAATTTTCCAACTCTTGAAAATTGTAGTATTAAATATTTTTAGTTTTTCCAAAGTATGGGGAATGCACCTTCCTATTGGTATTTGAAATTTCATTTTGGTTGGCGGTCCACAATTAATGAAGGGACCAAAACCCAACAAATCTCCTATTTCCTAAATTAATTGGAGGGCACCACCACATTGGCTCTGCCACAACAATCTCTGAACTTCTTTGTTGGAATTACCTTGGTCAACATGTTAGACCAATTCTTACTTGTGTAGACTTTGTCAAGGTGCAAACACTTTTCCCCTATCACATCCTAGATCCAATGATAATGAATATCGATATGTTTTGTACAAGAGTTATAAGCTGAATTTTTAGCCAAATGAATTGCACTTTGATTGTCATAACACAACACATAATTTTCTTGCATGTGACCTAGTTCATGCAAAAAATTCTTCATCCAGAGCATTTCTTTGCATGCCTCATTGCTGTAATGTACTCAACCTTTATGATAGATAAGGCAACACATTTTTGGAGCTTAGATTGCCAAGATACAGCTCCCCTTGCAAAAGTAGTTAAATATCTTGATGTTGACTTCCTTGAGTCAATGTCACCACCTAAGTTAGCATCTGTATATCCTTCAAACACAGGTTTGCCTTTGCTAAAACACAAGCACCTTTGAGATGTACTCCAAAGATATTGAAATATCCATTTGATAGCAGCCTAATGCTCCTTCTCAGGGTTTGAGAATTAGCTTACAAGGCCAACAACGAAAGCTATGTTAAGCTTAGTACAAGTCATTGCATACATGAGGCTTCCAACAACGAGTGAATATGGCACATTCTTCATTTTTGCTTTCTCTTTCTCACTTGATGAACATTGCATCTTTACTTAACTTGAAATTTCTAGCAAGTGGAGTGCTAACTAGTTTAGCCTTATCCATGTTGAATCTTTTAAGAACTTTTTCGATATATTTCTCTTGGGATAGCCATAACAATTTCTTTAATCTATCTCAAGTAATTTACATCTCAGGGATTTGCTTTGCTAGGCCAAGATTCTTCATAGTGAATGACTTGCTTAAGGCCTTTTTAAGTGTAGCAATTTTCTTTTAGTCTTTTCCAACTATCAGCATATCATCAATATAAAGTAGAAGTATAATGAAATCACCATTGGTATATATCTTAATGAATGCGTAGTGGTCAGCATGAGTTTTCTTGCAGTCATGTTGGACCATGAATGAATCAAATTTTCTATACCATTATCTCAGTGCTTGCTTTAGTCCATACAAGCTCTTTTTGAGACAACACACTAAGTGTTCCTTACTTGAAACCCTTAGGCTGCTCCATATAGATTTATTTTTCTAAGTCTCTATGAAAAAAGATAGTCTTTACATCAAGCTGTTCAATTTCCAAGTCGCAGTTAGACTTAGGATAGTTTGAATTGATGACATCTTCACCATTAGAGAAAAAAGCTCTTTAAAATCTATGCCTTTCTTCTGGTTGCATCCCTCGACAACAATTCGGGCCTTATATCTTGGTTGCGATCTATTTTCTTTTATTTTGAGCTTGTACATCCATTTATTTTCCAAGTCTTGTTTTCCCTTTGGTAGTATCATTAGATCATCTGTCTGATTCTCTTCTAAGGACTGTATCTCCTCCTCTATGGCTTTCAACAATTCTTCTTTCTCATTACTGGTAATAGCTTCTTGATAACTCTGAGGTTCCCTTTCATATGTTATTTGTCACATATTCCTCTATTGGATATTTGGTAAATGGATGTCTGTATCTTATAAACCACCTCAATTGAGCTTGCTCTCATATCTCTAGCTACTCTAGCTATTTTGGCACTATCTTTATTATCTCAACAAGTTCCTCTGTTGGTGGCTCGATATTGCCATCACCAATCTCATTATTATTAGTCTTTTGTGCCTCTCACCTTGAACCATCATGCACCATAGGTGATGTCTTAGGATCAAAATGAATAACTACCTTGGTCTTATTTTTTTGGTGTCTTCTAAAGTTTGGTCTTCAAAGAACACAGTGTCTTCTTGATATAACTTTGAATGATACCATTGATTACACTTGTAGGGGATGGTTGTTTGAATTTGTTATATTTACTTTATGAACTCTATATTAGTATCTGAGTATAAACGAACTTCTAGAAAATCGATAGCATGCAGTTAGTGACATGATTTCATAAAAGGGTGTAAATCTTAGTTAGGTCATTTGTGGAAAGGCATTTGGGTAGCTTCTGTCATCTGTGCTTTCATGTGAACAATAAGTTGAGGCTAGATGATTTAGAATGAATAAGTTATTATGAGATTCTAATATTTAGTTTATATTATGAATATTATAAATTCTTATAACTATTCTTATGGAACCTAAAGTGCTTTAATATTAGTCCCTGGTTTTGCATATCATATTTTAATGTCTTTTTTCATATCTTTTTCTAACCATTTTTCTCCAAGCTTTTCCTCCAAATCTCTTATCAAATTTGGAAATGAATCCAATTCAAATACT
The DNA here is from genome assembly GCA_020226215.1 of Sindora glabra. Classification (NCBI taxonomy): domain Eukaryota; kingdom Viridiplantae; phylum Streptophyta; class Magnoliopsida; order Fabales; family Fabaceae; genus Sindora; species Sindora glabra. The sequence continues at coordinate 30,873,011 of CM035233.1, forward strand.
ATTTTTAAAGAAGAAATCAAATTTAAAAATATAAATAAAACATAGATAACTGGGGAATGTGGAATATCCTAAACAAAGAACTTTATTTGATTAAAAATGAAAGATTTTTCAACAAATTTGATTATATAATCAAAACTATTGAAGAAACTATTAAGGTAAAAACTTGAAAATGAAAACTTTACTCTCATTTCAAGCCAAAAAGCTTCAAAAGAAATACAAATACATGCACATTGGATGTATCCAAGTAGTAGCCAAATCTATTTTTTGAAAAAGGTTAAACAATACTATCCTTTTATTTCTTAGAGATGAAAGAGACTAATTTCAAAAACTTCCTTTTAGAAGTAGTAGAAACTAGTCTATCACTAGGACCATTCTAATTTAATTGCTTTCTAGATTTGGACACAGTCTTTGCGATAGACTAATTTCCAAAAGCTCTTCTCAAGCTTTATGTTAAATTACATGGATATACCATGGAACCTAGACAAATTCCCATGGTTATCATCTACTGAATCCACTATAAGCTACACAACTCTTCAAGATATTATGCATCAAACCACCTATTAAGAAAAGAGAAAATGTCTTCTTTCTTACAGATTGCACAAAGGTCAATTTATCAATTCCTAGAGAAACAATCTATGACAGTATAGATTAGCTTAAAAACTGAGGCTTTAAGGGTGTTACTAAACTTGAAGAAATTTCAGCAAAAGACATATCAAGGATAGAAACTATGCTAGATTGTTCTTCTTTTATCTCTTTTTCAAGTCGCAAGAAACCAAAGATAGAAGAGATTGAAAAAATCTTTTGAAAAGGTAAATCCCAGAAATACGATTATTAAACCAAGAAAATCCTTCTTTAGAAGAAGTAAGCCTAAGAGAAATTTCAAGCTTGAACCTTCTAAAAGATCAACTTCATCCACTCATTCAACAACTAATATTGACTTGAGAGGTGTTAAAATTATTCCACACGTCTCAAATCCAGTATATAATCAAACTATTCAAATAGAAGATGAGAAAGATGGTGAACAAATAAGAACCAGTAATGATTTTGATGAATACATTGGATCTATTAATTCACCTACTACCTCACAACTTTGTCCTAATGATAATCTTATTTTAATATGAATTGTGAAAAATAAGTTTCAAATTGATATGGATTCTTTGAGAAAGAAATTCTACCCTAAAGAATTCATTCCTCAAAGGATCCTGATTTTTAAATAAATTCAAAGGAGAATCAAGATAAATATCTAATAAAGATATTATAATTTTATGAAAATGATTCAAACAAATATATCTTTCCTTAAATAGTTTAAAAGCATATACTAGAACAACCAATTAAACTACCCGTTCATAGATTCAAGCTTAATTAATGTAGTCATTGCAAAAACCCAAGAGTAAGTCACAATTAAAGAAGAAAGACTAATCTTTGAGTTACCACCAAAAACATCACTCTAGATGGAAACAACAAACCTTAAAAAGCTAATAGTTGCAGCTTATTTCAAGTAAAAGGAAGCAAAATAAGGAGAAAATACTTTAATAAAGGCTGTTGTAACCATAATGGAGCAAAACAATTATAGTAATAAGTATTTCCAAACTCTTAGAAATCATATCTTGACTGTTGACATTCTTGAAAGTTTGTAGGAAAATCCTTTAACATAAAAAAGGTTGAAAACCTTTTGTTTAAACCTTATCAAATTCCTTCTAGTAACCAAATGACCTTATCCAAAGATCCACCCATAGCTAGAATAGACCAAATGTTGGAAGAACTAAACCATAAGCTAGGAAAGGTGTATATTGAGGAATCACCTATACTTTAATCAGTTAAATCTGTTACCAATAAATTAGTAGAAGTCATTAACAATGGATCTAAAATATCTTTAAAAGATTGTCGAGAGATAAATCCTAATCAAAAGAAAACCTAGGAAAACTAATTAGAGTGTGCCTTAAAAGTTATATTACCCAAAAGTTAGTTACCTTAACTAAGCCATAGAAGAAAAACCTTAAATTATTCAAAATTCCTTCAATGGGAATAACATTTATAAGTGAAACATAGATGGCAAGTATGAATATGAAATCCTTAACACACTTCAACAAATTACTATGCTTAGTATAACCTACCAATCAACCCATAAGTGTGGCGATACAATAATACTTCACTACTTAATTATAAGGTTTATTGGTCAACTTAAAGGATGGTGGGATCAACATCTTATAGAAATAGAGAAAACTTAAATAGTTGAAGGTATTAAATATGATAGAGAGGGATATATAATCCTTGGAGTTAATGGTCAACCTAATTCCAAATGCTATAAATACTTTAATTTACACTATCACTCAACATTTCATAAGCGATCCAAACCTTTAGGAAGATAAATCTACTGAACTACTATCGAATCTCAAGTGTAAAACATTATATGATTTTAGATGGTATAAAGATGTCTTTTTTAGTTAAATCTATTCTAGATAGATAGTAACCAACCTTTCTAAAAAGAAAAAATCCTTGCTAGTCTTCCTAAATCTTTAAGGTGACAGAGTAAGAGCTTACTTATCTTTTAAACATTATATGAATAGCTTACTTATGAATAATTGGTTAATTATGTTTAAAAGATAGCCCTTAAAATTTGTTAAGAAGATAAAATCTAAAAGCAATTAACTAAAGAAAAATCCTAAAATTGGAGAAAGTTAGGAACTTTCTATGAATAGTTTAGGCTTCATTTGTTTGAAGTCCTTTCAAACCTAAACATAAGTGGAAAGCTAGGCAATAATTTATTGTGCCTAAAGCCTCAATCACCACCTAAATACCAATCCAAAAGATACCAAAGGAGGAAATCTAAACCCTAGATATACTCCACTTCCTTATCAACCACAAGATATTAAGTTAGTAGTGTTATAGGTGTAATAAACTTGACACATAGCCAAATACTACAAATTAAATAAGAGAATTACACAACTAGAGTTAGATGAATCCATCTTAAACCAAATAACTAATCTTCTTACTAAGGGATCTTCGCAATCAAAAAAAGAGTTTAAAGGTGAAGGAGATCAAGTGTAACAAATGTCTTAACTTCCTAAAAATGATGAGATATCCTCAGAAGAATCATCCTTTGTGCAAGAGGTAAATATGCTCAATATAGAGCAAAACTTGCTTCTTAACATTATTAGTGTTGATCTAGATAATGAAAAGAAGTAAAAATATTTCTAAAAACTTTAACAAAGTTTGGATAAACCATCTTTTTCAAAAGGTTTTTCACAACCGAATACTTACAATTTCAAAGATATTTTAGAAAGATTTAAACCAGAACAGAGTAAACTTATTACATTATAGGATTTACAATTTGAGATAAATCTTCTTAAAATAAAAATAAAAAAGTTAAGGGATATTCAAAAGCTCCAAGGAGAAATTCTTTCTGAACTTCAAACAAGTCTTAAAGGAAAGGAGAAAATCAAAATCAGTAGGGATGAAGAAAATTTTTTAGGATCTATTTCTAAAACCTTAGTTCCTAAATATCATATTCCAATCAAAATAGTTAAAAATAGCTAGGAATTACAAATAATTGTCTTATTTAATATAGAAATAGATAGTAATTATATTCAAGAAAGCCTAATTCTAAATAATTTTTTTGAAAAAACTAGGACCAAAGTTAAATCTACAAATGGTTCCCTCATTTAAAATTAATTATAAACTTTCTGATATAAAAATTGTTAACTCCTTTTATCTTACAAAATAAAGTTTTTTTGCTTGTTAAAAATTTATCCAGTAAAGTTATTTTGGGAACTCCTTTTATCCAAGCCTTAACCCCTTATAAGGTCACCAATAAAGGGATTAGCATCAAAGTTCTTGAAGAAAAAAAATCATCTTTTAATTTGTCAAAAAATCTAAAAAGATTAATTTGATATATTATAAGGAAGCTCAAATTAACTATCTTTCTAAAGAAGTATCTTACAAAAAGATAAAATAGCAATTGCCAAATCTAATTATTCAAGCAAAGATCAAATCTTTGGAGAAAAGGATTATTAGCAATGTGTATGTTGACCTACCAAATACTTTTTGGAATAGAAAGCAATATATAGGTAAAATTACTATATGAAAAGGATTTTTCAGAAAGGAAAATCCTAACTAAGGCAAGGCCTATCTAGATGAATCAAGAACTTTTGGAGCATTACTAAAAGGAAATAAATGATCTCTTAAGAAAGGGATTATTAGGAAATCTAAAAGTCCTTAATCATGTGCAACATTCTATGTTAACAAGAGGGTTAAAGTTGAGCTAAACACACCAAAGCCTGTCATTAATTACAAGCTGCTCAACACTGCATTGCAATGGATTTGATATCCAATCCCTAACAAAAAGGATTTGTTAAATTGTCTTTATTCGATAAAAATATTTTCCAAATTTGACATGAAATATGATTTTTGACAAATCTAAATAAAACCTGAGAATAGATATAAAATAACATTTACGATACCATTTGGACAATTTAAATAAAATATAATGCCATTTGGATTAAAAAATACACCTTTAGAATCTTAAAGGATTATGAATGATATTTATAATCTGTTTTTCAAATTTATCACTTTTTATATTGATAATTTTAATATTTTCAAAAAAGATTAACCAACACTTTAAATATCTAAATATTTTCCCTGACGTTACTTAGAAAAATAGTTTACCTATTTCAAAAACCAAATATTCTTTTTTCCTAAACTAAAATTCAATTTCTTGGTCATTATATTTATTGAAGAACCATAACTCTAATCGAAAAATCAATTGAGTTTACTAATAAATTTTCTAACCAATTAATTAAGAAAACTCAGCTTTAAAGATTTTTAGAATGTTTAAATTACGTCTTAGATTTCTTTCCAAATCTTCCAAATCTCATCAAACCTTTGCATGGATGTCTCAAGAAAAATCCTCCTCTTTGGACTGATATGCATACCAAAATAGTTAGACAGGTCAAGTTTTAAGTTAAGAGTTTTCTTTATCTGTATATTTCAAATCCAAATGTATTTAAAATTGTTAAAATAAATGCCTCTAATTTAGGTTATGGAGATATCCTCAAACAAGTTTTAATTAGTAAAAAGCACATAGTTGCATTTGCATCAAAATATAATTCTGCATAATAAAATTATCCTACTCCCTAAAAGGAAATTTTAACAATTGTTTCGTTTGTTTAAAATTTTCAATAAGAACTTTTAAATCAAAGGTTTCTTATTAAAGTTGATTGCAACTTTACCAAATCTATTTTAAAAAAAGATGTCAAAAATATTGCATCAAAATAAATTTTTGCTAGATGGTAAGGCATTTTGAGTGTTTTTTATTTTGAAATTGAATACTTAAAAGGTTCTTCAAATTCCCTTCCAAATTCTCTTATAAAAAATTTTCGTAAGGATCAAACTAGTACTAATAGCAATGCCCCCAAAGAAAACTAGAAATATAAATCCTCTGAATCCTCTTAAAAAATCAATAATCTCTAGGACTAAACTAACTACAAAGAAAAAAGGCAAGTAGATTTCCACTTCTTCCAAATCCCAAAGCAAAAGCTCTTCAACTCCTAGAGAAATTAAAATAAATGGTTTCTTACTTGAGGTTTCACAAACCCTTGTAGCTTCACTCTAAAAATCTTTCCAAATAGCAAAAAAATCTTAGGCAGATTTAGTTAAAGAGGAAAAATCTAAGGAAATTATCTTTAGCTAATAAAAAATCCTCAAAACTATTTCCAACTAGAAAAATTAAATTACAATAGTAGGAGCCTCATTCTCAAAAGTTGTTATTCCTAAAGAACTAAAACCAATCAAAATTACTACTAAATATGTTAAAAAACCAAATTACCAGAATCCTTTTTACACAAAACTTAAATATTAGGCCAAAACTACATAAGAACTTTTTCTAAAAGTTTTCCTTAAAGGATGGTACTTTATACCAAAAACTCCTTTTTATACTAGAGAATTTTATGAACATATCCTTAAAGGCTCTAGTTCAATTGAAATTAAGCACCATAAGAGTGACACCAATCCTGATTTGATCACTCACTCTAGCTTCAAAATCAATAATATTATTACTTCAAATAAATGAGATATGAAACCATTCAAAATGAAGAAACTTAATAAATTTTTTTATCCAAATTTATTAAAGTATTCATATTAAGATTACCAAAGAACTTAGATAAGTAATTTATATTTTCAAAATAAAAATATTAGAAATTCTTGGTTAATTTATTTTTTTTCATAAAGCTAAGTATCAAATTCCTAATTGGTTTGTATGATGACAGAACATTTTTGAACCAATTGAAGAAATTTTTTCAAAAAATACTAAAGAAAGATAGGAAACTTTCTGGAATCAATTTGGTAATGAAAATCATAGTAATTTTCTTATGCTACTCCAATTTTTGTCAAAAATAACTCTCCCACAAGCTTACTTTTAGGAATTCCAACTTGTTCAAAATCTGAATGGGAATTATTCAATTTTACAGAGATAAAGTTTTGTTAAATGGTGGGTAAATTTTAAGTAATTCACCAAGGCAAGAAAACCTCAGATCCTTAAATAGTTTAAGAAGAACCCACAATTCAATAAAAATGCTAAGGAAGGAACAAATCAATTTTTTCAAACAAAATTTCAAATGATGGTAGCACTAGTCTTATCAATAAATGAAGAAGAATAGACTTCTTGCATAAATGACATTCGTCTCATGCTCAAATCTAAATCTCAAGCAGAGTCTTAAGCATCTCAAGCATATAATAACTCAAGAGAAAAGCCTAAAGATTATGCCTAGTTAAATGAAGATGATTGCTACAGTATTAATCTAGAAGAAATAAATTTTAATGATTTAATCTAAGTCATTAGATGCAAATACCAAGTCAAATTCATGTTGTCAACATAAGAAGACAAATCTTCTTTTGGTCCAAATAAAAGGACGAGTTTCCTTTCAACTTTTGTGAACTTTAAGTTAGCTTTTACTTTTTGGTGACTAAAGTTGATGACAAATTATTATATTTTTTATTATAGCATTTTTACTATATATTGCAGGAGTGCATTGTAGAGGTCGAAATCTACCTTTAAATAAGGCATCCTAAATGTTTAGAATCATGCCTTTAGAAAGCCTTTCATAAGCCTTTTGATAGCTAGTTTTTTCCCACACCCTTTCTTTTGTATTTGTAAGTTCTCAAATTTTTCTCTAATAATTTTTTACAGTCCGTCTGTGATCTTTACTTCTATTTGTTATTTATTTTCTTGCATTTAAGGACCTCTAGGGTTCATTAGTATTAGAGCTTAGGGGAAATAAAGATAGTAATTTGAATTTATTATATTTACTTTATAAACTTTATAATAGTCTCTAAGTGTGTGTGTGTGTGTAACATGATTTATTGTATAGGCATCTTGACCTTTGCATGCAAAATGATCACATTAGTATCGTTGAATAACAAGAATGACAATAACACATATATGGCTATATTAGTGCTAAAGTACCCATAAATGTAGTCCTTGCACTTAATAGTCTCTACAAAGGAAATTATCCATTTCCAACACTTTTGATTATAGGACACATTAGTAGCTTATACTATTGATAAGTAGGCATTAGATTTGTAATGTCGTCAATGGATTCAAAGTAAGGTGATGACTACCTTCTAACCTAGGAGAAATTATATAATATATAATAACTACATTATTATATTTGTTAAGTTTTTTATTTAATAATTATTAGTATTAACATTTAATAGAAATTTCACCTCATAAGAAGTTAAATGTTATTACTATTGAATTACATTTAATATGTTGATATTTATACTTTTAATTTTCAATAACATGTTTTGATATTTGAACAAAGACAATCTAATTATGAAATATTTATTTATCTTAAGAGGTGAAACTCTTTGCATTAGTAGCTAGAGAGTCAATGATAATTGCATGCACAAAGATGTGGCGCCAATCACCCTAACAACTTTGAGAAAAAAAATGTAATAAAATAGTACAAAATATATTTTTTAGCCCTATTAGAATTTTTAATCTTGGCCCACAATGTATTTGTTGTATAAATGTTATGGATTTTTATTATTAAAAAAACCATCTATAATATGAAAAGGTAATATTATTTTTACTTAATTTCCCTTACAAATTCATAATTTATTATTTATTGTATGTTTAATAAAATTTTATTGAAATTAGTCTAATTTCTCAATTATTTACGCTTGTTTATGTATACTTTTTTCACATAACATTAAATATATATAATGATTTAGTAAAAATTTATTACTCTACAATGATGTGTGTGTTTGTATTAAGTAATTTGACATTCCTACTATGACAAATAAATTATTTATTTCATCAAGTTAGACTTAAAATATTGAAATATCAATATCATTTATTACTCTTTTAGAATTCATATTTTTAAATAACTTAAATATATTATTAGATTCATACAAAAATGAAATTAATCTAAATCTTACTGCCTAATCACTAAATAAAATAATTAATTATTAATTATAATCCATATAATTAAGATTACATTAAATATAAATATAATTTTAATTAAAAATAAATAAAATTTAAATAAAATTTTAATATTTAATTTTTTAAATTTATACATTGCCCCACAACTTACAATTTCTATATCTGCTTGAAAGTTGTTATACTATTGTGCTTGAAAATGATGCCATGTGCAACATAAGAAAAGGAGTTAAAGATGTGAAATTAAGAGAATGAGATGTGTTGCCTGATAGTTAAATGAAATAACAAGGTGATAATCTTACACCTTGAACTATATATTTTCATATACAGGTAGTTTACTCATGCAGTAAAGAAAAACCAATCTACTATACTATAGTGATTGCCCAATATACATAAACTATTTTGCTTTTCATTGTAAATAGAGCTATTGTAGTAGAATATAGTGTACAACTAAATATTTCCATTTACATTTATATAATGAGGGGTTAAAATAAGCGCATAACATTAAGCCTATTGCGTTTAAAGGAGTAGGCTGTTATATAAGGCATATCATGTAATTGAGTTTACCCTTGACCCCAAGAACATAACCTCAAAGGTGGCCTAACTAGTAGGAGAGCCAAACATTCTAACTTATTCAATTAATATTATAGATGGAGGCATAGTTGTAAATAGCAGTGGTGGTAGTTCTTCAAATGAACTCTAAAGCCCAAAACTTTAACATCCATCTTGAAATTAGTTATCATCAGGTTGCATCATTTGAAATAATTTTGGGATGATGACAAAAAATTACAAATTCCACATCAAAGCATCCCATCTTTATCTAAAAAATTATGAATGAATGGAAAACCTCTCTTCCTTATTAAAACATAGGTAGCAAGTGAACAAATAGCATTCCATGTGCTTGTTATAATTAGGTTTAAGAAAAGTTTAGTTTCAATCTTTCCATAAGTTCTCATGGGAAGTTAGGAAAAAAATTCATAAAATAAAATTTCTCGTAAACTTCCTAAGAAGTACAAAAGTCACATAGGTTAATAGTAAGGAATTGATGTTTTCTTGATATCAAACTTCATGAATTTTGTTTAGTTTAAGCCATATCACATGAAGCTTGAAACATTAACCTTCATTTATTCCAGCATCTTAAAATTAGAAAGTTTTATTACTAATACACTAAGCCATAGATTATACCAAGTCTATGGCATGGCTACATCAAGGTTGCATATAAAATAGTAACATTTTTAGGATTTATACAATGTTTTACTATGTGAAATTATAACTTTATTAAAACCTCCTATCTCTTTGTTGACATACTTTTCAAATAAATGTCCTTCCTTAATGAAGGACATTGATGTTGATTTTCTTTTAATGTTCCCAATTATATGCTATAATAGGGACTTTCCCATAACTAAACCAAAACAAGCCTAAGCCCTTGCATTACCCGAACCATAACATTGATGAGGATAAATAATTTTTTTTTAAATTCCATTCTTATAATGCTTGCTATATCTCATTAGTTGCTTATGAATTATGAAATATATAGGTACCCTAGTTTACTAAATTTCCATATGCCTTAAAACCCCAATATTTGAAAATAGCCTTTGAATTTCTTACAAGTTTGTTCTTTAAAAGTATTGGGATAAGGACACACATATATGCTTGACAAAGTAATAATAAAAGGTATATATTTGGAAACCCACTTCAACAATAATAGATACACTAGTCAATATTATAAATACTTACTTCAAAAGTAGAAACCTAACATCATCATCATCATCATCATCATCATCATCATCATCATCATCATCATCATCATCATCATCATCATCATCATCATCATTATGATTATTATTATTATTATTATTATTATTATTATTATTATTATTATTATTATTATTATTATTATTATTATTATTAGTGTAATAAATAGCCAATTACCTTGTTGCATAATCTTTTTGTTTAATCTGTCACAATACTTATTAACAATTTCATAATGACACATTATTACATCTTAACTAAGATAAATAGTATCTAATCATTCACTCTTTCATAATGTTAACATTATGAAAACCGAGTACAATAGTTTGAAATAGACAACACTAGTTTCAAAACATGTTTTGCCAATTAACAATGATACATATTTGTTATGGAGGGAATTATGCTAGATAACATGATTAATCATAAGTAAAACATTAGATTTCAAAAGGAAACCTATAATCTTATATCGCTTGATACCTATGCATCGTATATGTGATGCATAGCCACAGTCATTCACAATCCATTGGCCATTCAATTACGGACAGATAATAGTAGGATTCTATACAAGAACTTAACACTTTTTTCCTTTAATTTTCTTAATGATAACAAGACTTCTTTCTTATCTTATGTTAGAAACATTGTCAGGAAGTATACAAGGCTATCAATACCTATGAAGGGATGCTGTAATAAACATATAATGAATATTTATAAAGGTGACATAGTAAATAGGATTTGTGTTAAAATGTAATGCAGACATGACATCAAAACTTAGAACATCCCACCAATATGGCATTCAATGCAATCCTTAAACTTAGAATCTATAGCTAGATGATAAACTTTAAGAGGAAAATGAACATACCTAGATAATTAGTAGGATGGACCACTCCTTAGTAATAGTGAATTACATATCTTCATAGCAAGCTAGCTTACAAGTTATCATTAAGCATTATGTTGGAAACTTCCCTTCGTAAATAGCATTAATGATAAGATTCTTAACAAGTAAGCACTGCATCCGATTAGCAAGTTACATTCCAAACTTTTGCAGTAACTATATAGCATAATTGAATCAGTTGACAAGTTATGTCCAATATTAAAAGATAATGTCCCTTAGTTATATTTCTTGATTCAAACATATGGTAAATGCAACCATGAGTTGCTGGAAATCGCGCATCATACATGCACAGCGGAATTAAAATTTTGCATGATTTCTACCAAGGATCCATGCGAATTTAGGACGCCATAGATTAGAGATTAGGGTTTATACCTTTCGGCAAAAAATCTTCTGTTCGCTACATAGCAAATCTAATCTGCTTCTATCCGTTTTCCAATCCAATCTGTTCTCCAAATCACAAACTGGAATAGAAACTAGAAGATCAGATCACCAATGCAGCGTTTAATGTGGCTGTACCTCTATGGTATCCACACGAACCCGTGAATCACCGATGAATGTCCACACAAACACCGGTTGGAATTGATCTCCTTTCACCTCGTAGTGCTAGCTATGCCTCTTCAGGAATTTTAGTCAAGGAGAGGTGCTAGGGTTTTTTTGTGCCTTTTGGGGTGCGTGAATAATAATAATCATCCTATTATTATTACCCAATAAGCCTATTTAAATAGGTGCATAAAAAAACCTAACCTATTTGGGCTTTATTCCATGTACAATTATAGGCTTACTATTGGGCCTTATAATTATAACATGAATTTCCAAATATTAGGCCCAAACAATTTAGTCCATTAATTCCAAATTCACTAGACTCTAAGTGTGCGACCCTACAGGCTCTCATTATGTTGGCAATGACCATTGATTATATTAATGATCATAAACAATGATTGATGTCTAACAACACATCATTGTTACCCAAGCAATGAGAAAGTCGGTGATTTGACTAAACTTTTACACGTGATCATCATCTATGTCTTTTTGTCCTATACATCTAGATTGAGCACGAGACATGGACCGTGTCATTCCTGTATAGCCCAATCTTAAGGTTTCTTGATTCCTAAGTAAGCTGACTAAAACAAATGTAATCGACATCCCATGTCAATTCATCTTAGCATGGTTATGCATTTTCTCAACTTTACCTAATCAAGGAGCCCATAGATGTTACTCCTGTTATATAGGAGGGACAAATCCCATCTTGATCACACAAACCACTTCGCATGATATGTGACATATCTAATATCTATCCTTGCATTCACTCAACCATTAGTGACATAGAATAGTATCAAAATATGAAACTCACATGTAGAGAACCTTGGTGATCTCAAGTCAAAGGACCATATTAATAATGATCACTAAGAACCACTCATGACACTCATATAATGATCCATGTAGTGTTCTTAATATGGGTCGGTCCAGTATACAAGTTCTCTAACTTGTACTCATGTGTAAACTTAATATCCTATATAAGTTTTCGCACATGCTAGTCTTAACATATTAAAGTAACCTAATCCATAATGATATATGACTAGGGACATTTAAGAATACAATTATTCTAAAGTTATTATCATAATTCAATATATTACGCAGACAATATATATAAATATAATAATTGAAATTATCATTAAAATAACATGATTCAAAATTATAATCACCAATATGATTAGTTTTAGGGCATATACACTAACATGAGTTTCACGTCCTTTACTTGGTATAAGCATTCATAATTGAATGTGTGATCATTAGGTAATGGTTTGCCTACACCACTAATAAAAACAAATTAAATCCCTAATTTTTTTATCTATCTATAATTAAGTGATAAGGTGCATGCAAAAGTGTTTAATGTTAAATGCATAGTTATTCATATAGGTGTTGGAGAATAAAAAGGATGGTTTAGGATTCTTGCCATTTATGAGTCAAATGTAGTGTGCTATAATGTTCATAAATTTCATTCATCAACTGCACTGTACAAGATCAAAATAATTTTATAGTGACTGTAAATCATTAAATAATCATATGAAGATTGCAAATTCTAACATCATATATCACACCAGTCTATCTAACAATGCTATTTATGCCTCATATTAAAGTTTTACCAAGTGCATTCATTCTATACTGGTTAATTAATCTTAATCATGTTAAGATTTACAAAGCAATATGTTCAATAAGATAATAAACCTTTACTGGCCTTTATTGTAGCTAATAGATTTAGAAATAATTCAATTCACCCATCATCAACTTGTAAGAATTTTATGATCCATAAAATATTTTAATACTTATACAACCATAAATCTATAAAAGGGAATACAAGAATTGCACAAATTAAAATAGAGAGTTTTTTGGATTACCTGGACCTTCTGTTGCATTCATGAGATTTGATTGGAAAATTAGCTGGATCATTGCCCACATGTCTTCAGGTGAGTCTTAGAGAGAATTGTGAATAACAGACTGCAATGTGATGGGAAACTATAGCTCACCTTATAAAGAGGTGGGTAGGGATCCTAACCCTAATTAAAACCTAACTAGGATTAATTAGCCTATCATAATTAATCTAAAATTAGGGTATATGTACATACTTTAGAGTTATATTATAACACAAAGTTTAGGTATTATTATATTAATGATATTAAATTATTATTTAATTCAAATATATATTAAAATGTTAGTCCGTAAAATTTATTTTACAATCTCCCACTTGGACAATCACATTTTAATACATAATATTGAAGTACAATATGTGGCCATATTTCAACAATGTCATTAATATAATTTATACCATTACAACCATAGGTCACATATGAGATTTCATTAAATGCATACCTGATCATCCGATAGGGTTAAAAAGATATACTTATATGAAATACCCATTCTAAAAGACCAAACAATATAAAATGTGTGCATAATCAAAATATACAAAATGATCTGTATATCTGCCTAAGATGCTTTATAATAATTTGAGACATGATCTTAATGTCTCCTTATATTGCCATAATATGATAAGTGCACTTTTCAATATAATAAAATGGCAATATTATAAAATCTCGAGATCAACACAATTTTAGTTTCAAAATACATAAGTACTCCCACTAACGCAAAATATCAAAAGATTTAATAAAGCCCATATTCAATATATGTCTTTTAAATATTCCTACAGCTAAACCTTTGGTTAATAGGTCTGCAAGCATAAAATCTATCGAAGCATGTTCAATATGAGTAAAATGCTTGCATGTCTTCTCTCTCATAAATTAATATTTTACATCAAAATGTTTTGTGCAAGAAGAACTTTTATTATTTTGAGAGAAGCTAACAGCAGCAGTATTGCTGCAATAAATGGTTAAGGGTTTTGAAATCCTTTCTATTAAGCAAAATTCAGAAATAAAATTCCTTAACCATATAGCCTTTCGAGTGGCTTCATAGCAAGTGACATACTCTGCTTCCATAATGAAGGTTGTTGTTAGAGATTGTTTGACATTCTTCCACGATACAGCTCTTCTCACAAGCATAAAGATATATCCAGATGTTGATTTCTTATCATCCGGACAACCGGCAAAGTCAGATTCTAAATAACCTATACAAGTCAAATCACTAGACCTTCTACAAGTCAACATATAATTCTTTGTACCCTATAGGTACCTCATGACTTTCTTGATTGCTATCTAATGTCTTTGACCAAGATTACTTAAGTACCTCCCAAGCACACTAATTACAAAAGCAATATCTGGGCATGTACACACTTGAGCATACATTAGACTGCCAATAGCGAAAACATATGGGACCATATTCATTCTAGATTTCTCATCATCATTTTGAGGATATTGGGCTTTGGAAAATACTTCACCCTTTTGAATGAGCGTAGCATTATGCGAGTATAAAGTTATATTAAATCTTTTAAGCACTTTATCTATATATGCCCTTTGAGACAAAACCAAGCAAACCCTGGGATCTATCATGATGGATCTTTATGTCAAGCACAAAAGATGCATTGCCAAGATCCTTCATATCAAAATTCTATGACAATGCCATTTTTGTCTCATTCAAAAGATTTATATCATTACTTGCAAGGAGAATGTTATCAACATACAATATAAGGATCATAAAATTGCTTGCACTCATCATATAATAGATACACTGATCCACTGCATTCTTCTTAAATCCAAGAGAGGACACAATCTCATGAAATTTGAGATACCATTGCCTAGATGCTTGTTTTAGGCCATATATCGACTTATTCAACTTACACGCTAAATGCTCTTTTTCATTCTCTTAGAAACCATCTGGTTGTTTCATATAAACTGTCTCCGACAGATCATCATTAAGGAAGGCAGTCTTCACATCCATTTGATGTGCTCAAGATCAAAATGAGCTACCAAAGTCATTATAACTCGAAATGAGTCTTTAGTTGAGACTGGTGAGAAAGTCTCCTTATAATCAATTCCTTCCTTCTGTGTGTAACCTTTAGCTCCTAATTTAGCCTTGTGTCTTTCAATCTCACCTTTAACAGTCCGTTTGGTCTTAAAAATCCATTTGTATCTAACTGGTTTACATCCTTCAGGTAGTTCCACCAAAATCCCATATATTATTGTTGTACATTGAATTTATTTCATCCTCCATGGCATGAATCCATTCTGAGGAATTAGAACTCAAAATAACTTCTGAGAAGCTAATAGGATCAGAATCATCATTCACATTAAACTCATGCTCTTGCAAATAAATCACATAATCATTTGAAATTGCCTGTTGATGAGTTCTCTGTGATCTTCTCAGAGGAACTTCCTCAATTACATCATTTGGTTCATTTACCAGTTAAATTGGTTCAATCATAGTTGATCTGGATTACCTTGCTACTCTATATGAGATGGTTCAATGAAAGATACTATTAGAGGAACTTCACTTTGTTTATCAACTATTCGAGAGATATTGCTTTGTTTTTCTCCTAGAGAGATCTAAAGTGATTTTCTCCTACTATTCAAGTTATCCTCAAAGTAGATAGCACAATCTGACTCAATAACTCTTAATGAATGAGATGGGTAATAAAATTTACTTCCTCTCGAACCAATGTAGTAGCTAATAAAATACCCACTAATTATTCTTGCTTCAAGCTTCTTAATTTGTGGGTTATAAGGTCTAATTTCAGCTTTGCAGTCCTAAACATGAAAATGTTTCAAGCTTGGCTTCTTACCATACATCAGCTCATATAGAGTCTTTAGCACAAATTTGCTTGGAACTTGGTTCAACATATACGCAACAATTCTTAAAGCATCACCCTATAAAAATTATGGTAAAGTAGAATGAGTTAACATACATCGTACCATCTCTATGAGTGTTCTGTTCCTTCGCTTTGCAATTCCATTCTATTCTGGTGTGCCAAGCATAGTGTAACTAGCTTCTATTTCACACTCTTGTAAATATTTTGCAAAAGGACCAGGATTTCTTCTAGTTTCATCATATCTACCATAAAATTCACCACCTTGATCTGAATGTACACATTTGATTTTCTTGCCTAGCTTTAGTTCAGTTGCTATCTTGAACCTTTTAAAGGCTTCTAATGCTCCAGACTTTTCAGAAAGAAGCTCCACCCATCCAAATCTTGAATAGTCATCAATGAAGGTGATGAAATACTTGAAGCCTCCTATTGCATTGGGTGAGATAGGCCCACACACATCAGTATGGATTGATTCCAGAATAGTTCCTTTCCTAGTCTTCTTCCCTTTTCTAGCTCTAGCCGTTAGTTTTCCTTTGATGCAATCCACACAAACACTAAAATTTAAGAAGTTAAATTTAGGTAAAACTCCTTCTTTTATTAATCGTTCTATTCTTTCCTTGGAGATGTGGCTTAATCTTATATGCCAAAGCATTGAAGATGTTTCATTTAATCTTAGTCTTTTATTTCTAACAACTGTGTTGATGAAATTTTCAAAAACATTATCCAAATCAATTTTATATAAGCTACTATTCAAAGTACCAGTTCCAACCACACAGGAGTCATAATATAACTTAAAATTATTATTTTCAAATAAACATGAATATCGATCTTGGTCCTAACAAGTTATAGAAATTAAATTCCTTCTCATAGAAGGTATAAAAATAATGTTTTTCAATTCTAAAACATGATCGATGGACATGGATAGTAGCACTAGTATCTAGCTAGTACCTGCAAGTAATTAGTGACATGGATAGTAGCACTAGTATCTAGCTAGCAAGTGTTAGGAGAAACTTCAATACTATTGGATTCAAAACAAACTAGAGCTAGATGGTTACCTTTCTTCTTCTTTTCAAGCCATTTCTTAAATTTGAAGCAATCTACCCTTTTGTGCCCATACTTCTTGCAGAATTTATAGTTTCCTTTAAACATGGCTTTCTTAGGCTTATGTTGCTGCTCCCTCACATCATTCTTCTTCCTTACATGATTAGATTTCCCCTTATTTTACTTTTGGAAGGGCCTATTTGTGTATCCAGAACTCGAACCATGAGTAACAAAATTCACCACTTGCATCTTTGTTTTCTTTATATCTTTTTCTGCCTGAGTCACTATGGAAATCATTTCATTGATGGCCCATTCTCCCTTTTGAGTATTGTAAGATGTTTTCAGCACATCAAATTGAGGAGGAAGCGACTCCAAGGCTCACCAAATCAGGTAACTATCTCCTAGATCAACATTTATACTCTTCAATCGACTGTAATAATGAACTAGTTTCATTATATGCTCCCAAACACTACTCATTCCATCATACACAGTCTTTTCTAATAGAGATAGATAATGCCCCTTTTTAGCTTTATCAAACTTAACATACTTTTCGACCACTGAATCCAAGAATGCTTTCGCCTTCTGACTATCAGGAATACTCTGCCTTATTGTCTTATCCATCGTGTACTTTATTACCATTAAACAAACTCTATTGGAATGAGTCCATTTTTCATGTTGGACTCTTTAAGCAAGAGTTAATTCTTCATTGATCTTCGATTCCTCTTCACACAAAGCCAGATCAAGATTGGAGAGCGCCAAATACAATTTCAAGGATTCAACCAAGTCCTCATGATTAGTCCCATTTAAAGTTTTCATAAAGGTCAGTTACATAGGAACAATAGATGAGAAAAATTACTGAAATTTATGAAATTATTCATAAATTAACAACATAGCATGTTTGAACAATAGTCTTGCTTTAAATTTTTCTCATACTTATGGAACTATTTACAGTATAATGCTATGATACTTAGTACCAATGTTGTATAAGTATTATAACAAAATACAAGAACTACATGCTAAATTTCTAAAACCTAACACCAATAGAGTATTTAAAAATTTTAGAAAATTAACATATAATTCTATCACTCACGTTATTACCTACAAACTACATTAATAGAATTATACCGATAAGGTATAATTTCCATTAGTATAGTACTCTCCTAAATTTTATTATTTCAAAATTTAATTACCATAACAGTGATTTAATCAACACAATATATACATTAAATAAAATATTAGAAGAATTTTATGCAATTAACCTACGATAGGTGAGTTTGATTACATAAAATTTAAAGGCATAACATGAGTAATTATAATCTTTATATAAATTAAATAATTAATTGCATATTAATGATAAAATTAAGAAAATATGCATACAGCATATAAATCATCCAGGAAAAATTTTATACAGTACACAATTATACAAAGATTACATAGAAAAAATTCCAGGCCAAAATTCAATTAAATCAATACTCAAAAAAATAAAACAAAAATAATAAAAAATATTTTGTTTCTAGAAAATTATGAAAAATTACCAGAAAAACAAGCTTAAAGAGTATAGCACAACCATATATTTATTTATTTATTTATTTTTATATATATGGAGTGGCAAATCACAATATATATATACAAGTCTCCAAATACATTTAGTATATATATATATATATATATATATATATATATATATATATCCAGAATGTATTACCATGAAGATCGATCTTTCAAAAAAAAATTTATGAAATTTATATATAATTCATTTTATATATACATCTAGGCAGTAGAAGTGGTCTTACGCCACAATTTTAGCCATTTAATCCTTTATGAAATTCCAAACAGGATTGTGAAAAGTATTTTATATATATATATATATATAAGATATATAAAACGAGATTCAAATATATGTATACAGCACAGTAAACCATGTGACGTCAAATTCGTTTTATATATTACACGAACAAAAAAAAATCATACATTTACGAAAAAGCAAAAAAAAAAAATCAAAACCAGCAAACGTGAAGATCCCTTACATAAATTCCAGATAGGATGCTAGAAGTATGTGCATTTATATAGAACGGTAAACAAGTAATAGTATGATGCTCTACATATTTTTTCGAAACACATTTGAAAATTGTTGTCAAAATTTAATTTCAAATCAAATAAACAACATTCTGATTTAAAAGAAATAAGAAACAATAAATTTAAAATAATATTGCCATAATTCTTTTCTGATTTATTATGGCTAAAACATACAAAGGATTCATACTAAGTAAAATTAAAATAGCAAAATACAATTTGTACAATCCGACTCATCAATATGGATTTTCTGGCTCTGATACCAATTGTAAGAATTTTATGATCTATAAAATATTTTAATACTCATACAACCATAAATCCATAAAGAGGAGTACAATAATTGCACAAATTAAAATAGAGAGTTTTTCGAATTACCTAGACCTCCTGCTGTATCCATGAGATTTGATTAGGAAATTAGCTGGATCACTGCCCACACATCCTCAGGTGAGTCTCAGAGAGAATTGTGAATAGCAGAATGCAATGTGATGGGAGACTACAACTTACCTTATAAGGAGGTAGGTAAGGATCCTAACCCTAATTAAAATCTAACTAGGATTAATTGGCCCATCACAATTAATTTAGAATTAGGGTATATGCACACACTTTATAGTTATATTATAACACAAAGTCTAGTTATTATTATTATATTAATGACATTGAATTATTATTTAATTCAAATATATATTAAAATATGTTAGTCCATAAAATTTATTTTACACAACTCACTTTAATCGCCTAATTACCCCTTTGATCATTACTTCCCTCTCTTACTCAACTCCTTCTTCCTTCTTTTCTATTTTGGCTAGACAACTATTGCCTAAAACCTCACCTTAGATTTCACCTTTCTTTTTCTAAACTTGTCAACTTTCCAATTTGTATTGGGTTATAAAGGTATCTAGCCCAATGATGTAATTGAAATTTCATATTACATTGTGTAAAATTTTTTCGTTAGTTATTGCATTCCATTACCCACATTTTATTTAAAAGGGCCAATAAATCATATCCATAGATCTCATGGTGCATGGATACATCACCTTGCTAGTGGTGTATCCTAGTTTTCTCTTTATTTTTATTAATCAAAATATAGTTTATGCTTTCATGTGAATTGTATATCAATTCAAAAGTAAGTTGTGCTATAACATGGCAAATTGGCCTACCATTTTTTGTCATTTTGTGTCAAATCAGCATAAAATATTGAAAGGTTCATTTATTATATGGCAATTAATGATTTAGATCAAAGTTGGTGTAATTTTTTATTACAAAAATTAAAATTGAATAATCATTTTAAAGGGAATTAAATGTGATTAATTTGTATATTAGGTAGATAAAAATGTAATTAAATCTAATTAATTATATTATCTAATTTGATTAACTGATAATATTAGTAATTTAAATAAAGATATTTAATAAAATTAATTATCTATTATTAATTGTTAGTAAGTAAAATGTCATATAAGGATATTAATTTATTTCATAATTTATTTGAGTATATATTTATATGTATGTATATATGTATAAACATGAATTATTTTTATTAATTTTTATTTTTAATATAAAAATTAAATTTATTAAATAATTATATAATAATATCTTTAACATATTATCACAATTATTCTGATAAAATTAATATTTTATTATGAAAATTTAAATAATTATTTATGATTTATGAGGAATTATTATATTCTAATATATATTAAATAAGTATATATAAAACTAAAGATGTATCATACTATAATGGTTGAGTTATAGGTGTTATTATATATAAGGGATTTAACTCCTCCACCTGCACTTTTAACAATGAATGAAAATGAGTATTATTTTAATTATTATTATTATTATTAGTGGAGAGCTCGTGCTAGGTAAGAAATAAAATAAAATAGTGATTTGATTAAAATTATTTTAATAAAATAATAGTAGGATTAATGAGTATTTATAAAAACAAAATAGTTCAAATTGTAAATTTCTATACTTGAAGAACAATGGTATTAGAATTACCACTAATATTGACAAATTGATCAACATCTTGTATAGGAGAAAAATATCATTTTCCCTTCTTTCGAAACAGAATATTTTTTTCTATAAAATTTAGCTACCCTCTAACTCCCATAGTTAACTGTTAACTTTCTTCCTTTAATTAAATGAATAAAAGCAAAAGGACTCGATAGAATTTTTAAACATATACGTATTCTAATCTTAAATAAATAATAAAATTTTATATATAAGTATGGAGATTGTTTGTAACGTATTGGCATGATGCCATGATCATATCAGCTATAATCATTAATACTTTTAAATTTCTACTAATTTAAATATGGATCCAACTAATTTGAGTTATTAATGTGTAATTGATCAAATGCTATCTTTTGAAATTTTGGTTCGATAATAAATTAGTTGTACGAAAAGGTTGAATAATTGTAGTTTAATTTGGTAATAAAATTGTATCAAATGTTTCGTGAGGAAATCATTAACACTTTAAAAAATAATTAAAATTGTGAAAAAAGTACACCAATTTGAAATCTAGACTTAATCTAATTTTAATTGATGTGTAATTAATTAAATGATATCTTTTGAAAATTATAATTTAATACTGCATTTCTTTTTAATTAAAATAAATTAGTTATACCAAAACTTGAATGATTATATTCTAACTTGTAGTAAAGTAAAATTTTATCAAATCAGAAGTATCTAATCAAATTTCCATAGAGTACAATATTATTCTATTGTATCCCAAACTATATATTATATATTAATAATTAGTAAAAATATACTAAATGTTATCTTTTAAAATTTTGAATTTGATTTTATATTGCACTTGAATCTACTAATCACAATAAATTAATTGTACCAAAATTCTTGAATTCTTGCAATTTAATTTAGAGATAAAATTTTATTGAAAGTGTCCACAAAAAATAAATTATTAAAAGTTACATAAGGAAATCATAGACATTCTTAGGAATGTATAAAATCTCTACCAATTTAAAATATGAATTCAATTTGAATTAAATTAATGTATAATTGATTAAATATTATATTTTGAAATTTTAATTTTTAATTAATTATTTTTATTAATTTTATTAATCACAATAAGCTAATTGTACTAGAATCTTTGATGATTACATTTTAATTTGACGATAAAATTTTATCAAAAATTATAATTATAATAATTCTAATCACATTTTCATATTTCAATATTATTCTATTTTATGCCAAATTATATATAATTTTAATTTAATAGCAATATATTAATATGAGTTTTAAAAATTAATTGAAAATGTTATAAAGTATCCTTTTTCTATTAATGAGTAATTCTATAGAAAGTTCTACTTCTTGTGAATTTGAGTGTTTCATTATTAGATTGTTTTTTCTTCTCATAATCAATAAATGTTTTTAGAAGAGTGCAAACTTGTCTTTTGAGAGAAATTTTATCCAACTTCCATTAATTTAATAATTGCAAAGATATGTATGTTGTATTATAATTTGGTACACAATATAAATAAAAGATTAATGTATATTGATTAGTTAAAGAATTACTTTTTCTAAAAATCTTGCACCTATGGGAAGTCAACTTTTGAAATAACTTTATTGCATATTAAGAAAAAGAAATGACATAATGTACCTTTAAATTATTAAAATAAGATCAAAATGACGATGATGATAATGATGATACAACCACCTATAAGAGAAGGCTAGATGTCATTACACTTTAATTCTCATGCCTTTCAAAACTAGAAAATAACAAGTTAGGTTTTGTTTCAATTCTCTAAGAAAAGAAGCAACTTGATCTTATGCTAGTCCCATTGAGTTCCAAGGGTAAATATTCTTATTATTCTACATGTAAGAAAAAGGAATAACACAACTTATTCATAAGTGTTAATATAAAATTTTAATTAATACACTGTACAACAAAATTAACAATTAAACAAAAACTTGTGAACATATAAGTAAAAGAGATATTAAACAATTATGATCATTCATTAAAAATAAAATATTATATTTTTAACTCTATATCTACCATGATGATATGAATTCTTTTCTTAGGAATGCTACTATTTGTCTTATCTTTAATGGATCCATAAGAATAAATGTAGTTGATTATATCTATAACAAAATAATACTAATAACATACTATATGTGTGTGTATTTATACATATAATATGCTTAATTATAGGGTCTAAATTAGAATACATGGAGAGGAATATTAGTATCCTTAGACTTGGTAACCAAAAAATTTCATTTGAAATTTAAGAAATATGGGTATCAGTTTGACTTGTACTTTTCCCCTTTGACATCAATGTTAACTATTAAGTTTGTATCATATACACACTACCTTTAACTAGTATATTAATAAATCTTTTAATCAAATTTCTTAACACAGTGGCTTAGATGATTGAAACCTAAATGAAAAAACATACACCACAAAATTAGATATGAAGAATAATTCATAAAAGAATTATAATGTAAAAAAATAAGATAAATTTTAAGTATAGTTCTAAATTATTAAAAAGAATAATTGAGAATAATACTATATGATCCAAGAGCAAAATCTTAATGGAAGCACATTTATTTTGTCTGTAATAACTTAAAATGTACTATAATTGAATGATGTGAACAATGTTAAGTTGTTGTTACACAATGTATCCTTCAATTAGGTGATTGTTCTTTGTAAAGCAATAGTTACACTTTTTGTTATGATAGAATAATATTGAACAAAAGTTTGTTGATCATAATACTTTTGGTTATGTTATCAATTATTTATATTCATGAAAAACAACTTTAAGAAAATATTTTTAAAAAATTTAAAAATTTCAATCTAATTATGTCAAATATTTGATGAAGCCTTTGATTACTTATAAAATATATATTTAAAAGGGCGTATAATGGAAAAAAAACATCCAGTTGAATGTAACTTAATTTAATTGTAAAATAAAGCCTATTTCAGTGATAATGCATTTAACCGGGAATATGCTACATCAATCGTTAAATATTCATAAAAAAAGTCAACTATAAAAAGTGATCGATCATATTTTTGAAGTTAGATTATTTTATATTTTGATAACACATTTAGCTTAAATGCCTTCATTACATTCTCGTTACAATTGATTTTATATCTGTTTGATGATACATTTTACTGATAATGGTGCGATGTTACACTATTTTTTAATTAATAATAGATTTATAATTAAATGATTTCTTTGCATTAATATTGTAATTAATAATATATTTAAATTTATCTAATAGCTAATCAATTATAGGGTTCATTCTTATCTATATAATGTTTAACCAATTTGGGAAAAAAACTATCTGAGTAAAATTCTTATAACATTCTAATTATTTCAATTAATGATAAATGTAAATTTTCTAATTATAATATTTAATTAATTTTACATTAATATAAATCAAATTTAGTTCAAACTTTAAATTAATAGAGATTTTCTTAATCATTTACCTTCATCCCCACTCATCTACTAATCACAATATTTAATGAATAATAAATACTACAATTACAATAAAACAACAATTAATAATGAAAATATCTATTGCTACCTCTCGAAAATCATCTCTAAACTAATTTGAGATGAAATTGGCAGCAGATAAATGGTCATTATATATATTGCATTGGTAATTTATTTAGTGATAAATGGATGTTATCTATCTCTAAATTTGTCACTACAATTCATCAATAATTTCAAGACATGACAAGGAAAAAATGGACAACAAGTAAAGTTAGCAATGCCAATGTCCGTCACTTAACATATATTTACTGAAAGCAAGATTATCAATAATTTAGAATATTTTTATCACTAAATATACAAGTTGCAATTTCTATTGGTAATTTTTATATTTAGTGACATATTATTCTATTGCTAAAAATGCCTCTGTCACTAAATTCATTCATAACTATTTTATGAAAATCTAAAAATTTTATTGGCATCATTTTTCATAAATTTATCACTAATATGAGACCTATTTTCCTCATTTTTTGCCAACTATACAACAAACATCCTAACATAAAATCACTTTAACTACAACACCAAATTTGATCGATTAATAAATATCCAAAGTTGAATTTCATAATATTTAATATCAAGTATGCATTCATTAAACATAAAAGTTATTATATAAAGTAGTGAACCCTATGTACAGACTAAAAATTGAATTCAATATTTCTAACAAATGATAAAAACCCTAATACATGGAGGTTTAGGATTCTTAATTATCTCTTTAGCCCTTTTAGACATCTTTCATGTTGTGTTAATGGGACTTTTGTTTGTTTCTCAATCCTCAATCACTTGATTATCTTCTTATTCAAACATCATTTGGTATGAATTGCATCATGATGTTTGTAAAGGTTAAGCATCACTTAAAGTTTCTAGTGCATGATAACTTTCCTATATTCAACTGTATTATTTTTTTATAGTGAAACGTGTAAGACAAGTTTCTTTAAAGAAGACGGGTTTACAAAATTCAACAAATTTAGAGAGTTCATCAAAATTATGTCACATAATAAACCACTAGTGTCTTATGAAACCTTCTTTGCCTAACTCTATTATTGGAAGTCTAACTATGCTATCAAGATTTGCAATAATAAACTAATAAAGGGTTTCACAAGACACTAGTGGTTCATTTCACAGCTTAATTTTAATGGATTCCTTGATTTTATTGAATTCTATAATTTTTAGATGGCTTATCTTCCTTGTAAAAACTTATCTTACATGCTCACCTTGTGACAAATAATATTTTGAATGCATGAAAGTCATCGTGTTGTGAAAGCTCTTAGATGTTCAACCTCTGCAAACATGACAATGCAATTTATAAAACTCAACATCTAATATAGGCTTGTTAAAAATTTAGTAATCTACAACAAATGAAGATAATATAAAGTTAGTATCATTTTCCTATGATTAATGAAGAAATTTACATGAAATACAAGAATTTGTGTATACAAAATATAACCTAGTCTATGATGAATACTCTTCGTCATTATATTGGACTTCTTTATCATTTTCATCAATTTTTTCTCCATCATCTTCCTCTTCTTCATCATATTCATTTTCTTTATCTTTTGGAGCTTCTTCTTCACCACAAAGGTCATCTAAGTCATCACTTACCATATCACTAGTGAGGATAACTTCTAGATTTCCTGACCCATTTAATAATGATTTGATTTCTTCAGTATCAATTGATGATGACAATTAGGTGCATCACTCTATCCTTCCTAGAAGGCATCTACTAACATTATTTGTTAATAAAGCATAACAAAACTTCTTATTTTCATTTTAATGACAACTAACTAATCATTGTAATCCCTTCCATAACCAAGGTATAAGAGTTACGAAATGCATCGGGCTGACCAATTAGTAAGGTGATCCATATAGGCCAGCCATGAATAAACTGGATTGAACTAGTCCACGTTTCTAACAGGCTAGGAGAAATAGAGATCAAGTCCTACAATTTACAACCTATGGGCTAATGGGCAGCATATTATTGGACTCCAAAATAGGCCATTTTCCATCATCTAGCTATGGCAAAAGGTAGAGGCCAATTTGCTTTTAATTTTCCATTTTTTCATTCATTTGAATACTTTAAAAAATCTATAAACATTCATGAATAATATGTTGCATTTTCTTATTGTTCATAGCATAAAAACAACATATATATAAATAATAAAACCTATAAACAAAAAACATTCCTACACATATATGTTCTTCTTATATTTATTGGTTGTTCATAAGCTAAAAACAACACATAAAACATTCTTAAATAGCAAGTCACTAACAAGTAAATCATATCACATGATTTATATCTAGTATTCAAACATAATGTTTAAAATTAAAAATAGATAATTCATAAATAGGCCTAAACAATTCCTAGAAAGATATATAAAATGAGACTTCAAAGTTTAAACTATTTCCAAAAAATCAAGGTAGTACCACATATCTACTTTTTCTCATAAATAGGCTTGTAATGCCATAAGTTTGAAGATCCACTAGACTTGCTATAAATATAAAAGAATTTGAACCACTTGGCCTTAACTTTCAATTAGAGTAGATTATCCTTGTGCATTTTCTATTCTAAAAAAATGTAGAAATATCAATCAATTTGAAGGATTGAATACAAGTTGAAATGTGAATAAGCAATAATTATTAAAGTACTAAATTAGAAAACAATAAGTTGTAATAGAATGCAACATATATTAAATACCAAAACATGCATAATGTAATAGGATGCAACATATATTAAATACCAAAACATGCATAAACTAACAATTAATAATTCTTAAATCCTTTCTTCTTCTTGCTTTTCATCAACATAATTTGGGTCTCCTTTTGACAATACTTTAATCTTCATTTTCATCATCTTCATCTACATTTGAAAAGTTATCATATTCATAAGGTGAGTAAATATGAAACTAATAAAGAAAGTTCAAATTATTATCATTAATTATATAAGTTTCACTCATTATATTCTATAACCATTCAACCAATTTCGAGTACAATGAGAGCTTGAAAGTGGAAGTCAAGCATTGAGCATTAGTATTTGTTGAAAATACACATGCTCTAACACTAAGAAATGATTTCGAAGCTATTGTAATAATTGGAATGCTCAAAATGTCACAAAGCCAAATTTGCCAAATCTCGAAATTGATGCTTATAATCTTTCCAATATTGGACTATATCTAATTCTTCAAAGTGATATAATTGCAAAGGTGACTCATCCAAATACATATCTAAGTGAGACTTCTAATTTTTATCACATTTTAGGTCTTAAATTTCATATATTCTTACACCATTTAATAAATAAAAAAGGTAATTATACCATATTAATAGTAATGTAATGTAGAGATATCAAATTACATAATAAATTAAAAAAATCACTTATATTAAGGATGTTAAAACCAAATGCAATTCCTCTCTTGGAGTGTTTAAGGTTGGCATTGAATGATTTAATTCGGAAACCACTTGTACTTAATTTACTGTTAAGTTTTTTTTTTCTTATAACACTCATGAAGCTTATACAACCATTTTTTTTTTCACATTTTCAATCTTCTCTTCACAAGTTGTAGGCTCAAGCTTGGAGTAGCAAAATCTAAAGTAAGTCAAGCTTCATTCTTGGATTAAGAGTGGCCTTAAGTGCAAGCATAACACTATACTTTTTTCAATACTTATCAAATTTCAATTTCATTCTATAAGATATATCTCTAACAACATTATCTTTACTTGTCATATTTTCCCTCAACAAACATTCTATCTTCCACACTTGCACAAAATAAGGGTTAGATGTTAGATAGGTTGAACTAGAAATCAAGTTAGTGATGACATAGAAAGGGTGCAAGAATTCACACATTATTGATCCCCTTATCCACTCCTCCTTAAATGGATAATATTTATAGTTTTTATGAAGCACTAGAAGGCCATTAAAGGCACACTTATATTTAATGGAATTTTTTAGCATGATAAAAATGGAGTTTCATTTAGTGAACACATCAAAGCGTAATCTAACTTTAGTGTCAATTTCTCTAACTTGAGTAGCATATTCTTGAAATTAATTAATTCTATCCTTTGAAAGTTTCATATATTTTATATTATCCCTTATCTTAGACAATACATCCTCTGTCACTTTTAAACCTTTTTGAACTATAAGATTCAAGATATGAGCACGACATCTCACATGAAAAAATTTTCCATTATACAATAAGCTATTTTGCATAGCCAATTATTGCTTTAACAGATCTTCCACATTATCATTAGAAAATGCATTGTCTTAAGTAATGGAAAATACTTCTTTATCAATACCTAAATCCATACACTTTGTTTGATAATTAACACTTATGTGTAAGGTGTCAATTTTACAAAAGCATATTAATTTACTATTCAACTTCTAATTATTATCGACAAAATAAGCAGTCAAATAAATATAACCTTTACTATTGCAAGTAGCCAACAATTAGATATCAAACATATTCTACAAGGACTACATGCCATAACTTGTTTTAGCTTTTCTTTTCAACTTAAATAGAATTTTATTACATTAGATGTAGTTGTAGAAGTATTATATACTTTGACATCTAGATTATGCAACTCCAAAATCTCTTTAACTCTCTTATACTCAACAAAGTTAAATGGGAGATCATATTCTATGATGCACATGGATAAGCATTCACAAATGCATTTATGGTCAAGTTTCCTAGACGCCATCTTCCTTTTATGATCAATAATTATTTTCCCAACATTCCCATAATTATGCTTTTTTCTACAACTTACTAAATGGCATCATAATGTTAAAGTGTTATACTTACCATCCCTACACAGAAGCAACTTCCTATACAAATTACATTTAGCATGTACGTTGTCAATTTTTATGCACCAATTCTACACATCTAAACTTGTTGCCCTAGCCTTCTTAGAAAGTTTTTTAACACCTTTATCTATAGTTTACAATTCAATTAGAGAGGTTCCCAAAACTTCTAAATCATAATCATAATTAACCTTATTTTCATTGGTAGTTTCATTATTCATATTGCAAATCATAAGAAATGAATAATATAAAACATAAAACAACTCCAACAAAATAATAAATACTATCCAATCCGAATTCCCAATTTCTCTTAATGGAGATATTTTTTCATCAAAAATGAACTTTCTATATAAGGTAAAAACATTATTTATGTTTGCAATTTTATGTATAGTCTTTTTTTGACACTAATGATAATTATTACTTATAATTATAAATTAGACATAAAAATACAAACGTAATATTTTATGATAAATCGTATATATTTTAAGAAAATCATGGTATATTTTTGAAAAACCTAACATAATAGCAAAAAAAAATTACCATAAACTTTAAAAAACTAAAACTTAATAGATAGTAATTATAGCACAACAAACAATCAAAATCTAAATGTAGGACAATAAGCAACAAATCCATCAACTTAACACAAAAAAATAAAATTAATTTGGAATTAGAAGTACAATAGAACAAAAATGTAAAATTTTAGAAGTAACTTACCTTGCAAAAGCAAATAGGATCATAAGCTAGTAGCCACCCATTGTTAATGGGAGTGTGAGTTATCGCTTACTATAGTGTTAGTGTTAGATATGATTCGTTGTGATAGAATGATGGATAGTGATAGACACACAACAGATGATACCAAATACTAATAGGCAATAGATGATGATTAAAACAGCCAATATAAAAAAAATAAAATGAAATAAATTATAATTTAAAAGTAAAATAAATTTAAAAGTTAGAATTAAATTAGAAGAAACTTACCTCACAAATGGGATTGAGGGATTATGAGCTATCCACCCACTGCTAATACTTGCTATTAGATGGTAGACCATGGATGTGATTTGTTATGGTAGAATGATAGACAACGTGGATGCTAGACACCAAATGCTATGATGGATAGGTCATTACCAATCTTTAAAGCACTAAATAGTTATGAAAGAGTGAGAGTGAACTAAAGAAAATGAGAAATCAATCTTACCAATTAGGATTGAGGTTTGATTTTTAAGATATTAGAGGTGGGAAGACTGAGGATGAAGAGCTAATGCTGCTAAATGCTAGTCACTAAGAGGTGAGAAAGCTTATTGATTGAGTAAAGTGAAATTTTAGAGGAGTGGTTGATTGAAAGAGACAAATAATGAAAGTTTTGAATGAAGTTAGAGACTCATAGCAAAGGCAAAATGCTAAAATGATAACATTATTGCATTAGGTACTAGAGAGAGGGTAGAGTTTAGGTTATACTTAGGCCATTTTGCTATTAGGTTCTGGGCTAGCTATTTTTTTATTTTTTTCTTTGGACTAAGCCATTATGGTAACTAAGGAATATGTTAGGTAATTGAATTCATTAACTTAAGTTAGGTTTTTTTTAAAAAAAAGAAAGAAAAGAACTAGCCAAGTCTGTCTATAGATAGACTTAGGTGGACTCTAACCTAAATACACTAAGCCATTTTTGGCCTATTATTTTCAAGGCCATAATTTTAAAAGCCCAATTTCATTGGAACCTATGAGCTAACAAGCTAGCCTATGAACTCCGGGCTTAATCATTAACTTTACAAGGTATGAAGTGTAATATATCTATATAACTTATTGAGTGAAGATAAAGGGATTGAACTTGTTATAATGTTGAAATGCCTTAACCTCAAAAGTGTTATATTATTTATGCCAACTTTTTCCCTTATTAGGAGTTAGATCAAATCATTTATAATCGAATAAGATAAGTTCTTTAATGGAAATCCACCATAATCTAACTCAATAACCTTTTAAAGTTTCTTGTAATAGTCATTTTCCAAGTCACCATCACTAGATCTTTTGATGTACACATCAAAGTTAAAAGTAGACTTGTGTTAGCTCCATTATTTTATATGAAATTTATAACCATTAATAAAATACATCAGCCATGTGCATAATCTTCTATGTGGGCCTCATGCTATATTAAGTATTTTTTCATTGGTGATTTCATTCTCAATGAAAAGCTAGTCATGAAATAAGTTTACATTATTATTATTAGTAGAACCCATTTATAAAGTTTAGGAAACTTTAAATAAGGAAGGTTTGCCTTCACTTACATATATATATGTAAAGGTAGTTGGAGAATTCACTTTTAATATATGTATTAACCTCCTCACTAGTTATGGTTAGGTTCACCTGTCGTAACATTTGTCTACAAATATCACAACTCATGCCATATTGTTATAAGGCCATCTAAGATTTATGAAATATATAATTTTTTACATTAGTTAAACTCATTCTATTAAACACTTGCTTTACATATAGGTACACCTCATTATAATTTAACAATTCATATATTTGAGCCATTCAGTAATTTAACAAGTATCGACTTTTGCATCCTTTTATCAAACAACTAAGATAATTTGATATGAAACATGCATGTTCACAATATTTTATGTCCCCACCATCACCATTGTTAGGAACTCAATCCTTTTAGAATGCACATGAGATTCAAAGTAATGCTAATAAAAAATGGATGTCTTCTCAGTGAGGTATACTTCACATATGGACCATTTCACATAAGTTTTATTTTTTACCTTTTTCTTTAATGTGTGAAAAAGCCCACTAATCAATAAATCATAATAATTATGGATATTTGGAAACATAAATAAATGAATGACTCAATCACATATTTTACCTATCAAATAGATAAATCCGATGGTATTAGATAGAGCTTTCTACCGAAGCTTTATATGGCAAATATATTGGAAGGTGCTCCATTAGATCGAAAAAACCTAGAAAGAATACTTTTCCTAGTTTGCAAATGGTAACATACATGAACATTTTATTCCATTTAAAATAATTCTTTTTTGTGTAAGGTACTTAAGCATAATTCTTAAAAAAGAAACTCAACTCTATTAGTATATATTGTACTCCTTTTAGTATATATTGTACACCCTTCATTTATAACATTGGGTATATAAATAACCTTTTCCAAAATAGTTTCATCATCAATTCTTAAGAGTAGACATGATCTATCTACCTTTTTTTTTTTTAAAGCATCTCTGTTCTTCCTAAATGAGTGATCCAGAGGTAACTTTTGTTTATGGCAATCAAAGAATGAAGTTTTCCAACCATGTTTTAATGTGAAAGCCTTAGAAAACACCATACAAATGAAGCATGCTAGCCTCTTATATGTCTGCTAACTAGATAGTATCTTATACACAAGAAAGTTATCGATAGTCCATAGTAATGCAACTCGTAAAGTAAAATTTTGTTTCAAATATACATTATAGGTATGTTGTCATGACTCATCTTGATCATGATCGGCATGGATCCCATTACTGGTTTCTAAAAGTCTTGCCAATTTTCATTCTAATTATCCAACAAGAGTTTCCAAATTCTAAAAGGAATTAAAATTTTTCTTTAAAATTTTTATGAAAAAATGGATAAAATCTCTCTTATTTCTAGATACTTTGTAAAGGCCACACGTCCTAAAATACAAAAACTATATTATCCAGATATGATAGAATCACATATGTACATGATACCACCTAACTCAACATATATATATATTACTTAACACATTATAAGCGAAGTCATTATCACAATCATTAATTCATTTCTAATCCTAATTCAAAATAATTCCTAACTATCAATTGAGCATGGCCATGCATTTCTAAGTTTCACTCAATCAAGGGGTCCAAAGATATTTCTGTTTTATACAAGAGTAACAAAATCTCATCTACATCACTCACTTCTCTCAGCACGATTTATGACACACCCAATCAATGCCTTACTCGTCATCCTGATTAAAGGTGACATAAGACAATATTAAAGCGAGTAATTCCTCATGTAGGGAACTGTAGTGACTTCAGGTCAAAGGTTTATGTGTATTTGCGATCATATGAGAATAACTTATGACACGTCTATCCATGTAATATTCTCATAGTGGGTCAGTCCAGTACATTGTCATAGTAATGTACTCATGTATTGACTTGATATCACATATCCATGATTCGTAATCATCAGTTACTATACATATTAATCTCGATATATTATTACTATTCTTTTCGTAATAATACTTGACTAGGAGCATTTTAGGAATAGTGAAGCTATTCCAAGGATAATTATTATATTAAGTTATAAATTGTACAAAATAATAATAAAATTATTAAAATTACCTAATAAAATTAAGTTAATACATTATGTATTATTTCAATCATCTATATGATTAGTTCCTAGGACACACACCTAACAGTAACAAGGATGGTTATAGAAAATACATGCCTTCTTATCAATAAATTGTTTGTAATAAAGTATACAATCTTTCTCATAACAATCTATCTTCTTATATCAAAGGCTTAACTTGGAAATTAATTTTTTTGTTATGTAAAAATCTTTTGGCAATTTTTCCCCTTGAGCATGCATTCTTTTATCAACTAACAATTTTATTAATGACATTGTTATGGAAGATTATAGTCTAATTTTATATTCACCAACCTAATTGTACATGATAACATAATAGTGGTTGCTGCAACATTCATACAATGGTTCTTGGCTTTTGTAAACATATCATAAAAGCCCTGAGCATCGATCTTAGGAGGTTATTCTACATTCGTATCAAATTTTTTTCTAAAATCCATGTATGTAGCATCCATTACCTTTGCCTTGTATCTATTATATTGTTCTTTAAACTGAATAATTACTTCCTTTTTCCACTCTGGATTGTTAGGTCTCACTTCAAGTTAGGGCATTTATTCTTTATGAGAGGTCTACTACTAATAATTGAGTTTAAATCCTTTTTTATAAAGATTTTAATCATAATATTAGGTTAAAAAATCTTTCTACATTTACACTTAATACATGGACACCTAATCTTTTGAGTTTTTCTAAAAATCTCATTTGTATAAGCATATACAATGAACTCTTTCATTATATTAATGAATTCAACTATTATTCTAAATTAATTAAGGCTTACCCTATTGTACATGCACTATCTATGTTTATGGACATCCATATTTATTATATATGGCATATATATATCATTCAACAAATCATCAACTACTCTACAAATATAACTATATATATTACAATATATGAGTGAAGTATATTAATTTTAATACACTAAAATGTTAACTATTACAAGATTAGATTAACTGTAAAGTTAACAAAATTAATATAGCCATAAGTAATAAAAATTCCATGAATACATTTTAAAATATTAGTCACTCTTAAGTAATTATTGTATGAATTTGAATTACAATAGAAACCCTAATTACATGAGAACTTAAATTTTTTTCATCAAACCTTAAATCATTAGCTTTACAAATTCAACTCGCATTCAAAGATCTAAAACACTTCAGCACTTACAAATATGTGAAAAACATGTGCCTAAATGAAGACAAAAT
The DNA here is from genome assembly GCA_020226215.1 of Sindora glabra. NCBI lineage: Eukaryota > Viridiplantae > Streptophyta > Magnoliopsida > Fabales > Fabaceae > Sindora > Sindora glabra. Next base: position 30,908,326 of record CM035233.1, read on the forward strand.
ATAAAAAGTTCCTTACAAAACTATCAACTAATCCATAAGTAATAAAACTTACTTTTCACAAAAATACAATTGATTGAAAGAGAGAGAGTGCAACAAAGAAACTCCTAGAAGTGGTAAAAGATAATAGGGATGCTTGAAGTTGCATGGTAGAGGTGCAATGTCTTTTGCAGTTTTTCATATGGGTCTTAGACTCTCAATTAGGGAATGGGGTGGTGTAGTTGCTAGCTTGATATATTTCAAATAATAAAGATAGCATTAATGATAGAAATATCAATCTCTGAAATCCTTTAATAAAACAATGGATCCCATTTAGTGATGATATCAACACATTCATCTTTAACTTTGTTGCTAATTTAAAAAAATGCAACCACCTAAATAAAATTTCAAATTTCCATGCAAAATTCATTGTTAATTTCATTGACAATTTAAAATCCAAATTTTTTTATTCATCTTTAATTATATCAATAATAATTTCAAATTAAATTAACAACGAATATATCATTAAGAGGAAAATTTCTAGAAATCTAAAAAAAAATAGTGAAGGATTGTCTAAATTCATTAATACTTTCGTTGCTAAACCCATATGGTATAGAAGCATTATAAGTCCATATTAGCATTGGAAAATTCATTGCTAAGTGTTTCTTCGCTAGATATAGGTTTTCTTACGAGTGAAAGTCAATTAAGAAATATTTAAGCAATGTATTAAAATGCATTTTAATGTGTTTACAAATATAAATTGTTAGTAAATATCAAATTATAATCTTTTTATATTTTTATTTAAACTTATTATGAATTAGTAAATATGAATTTTATGCTTTTTTTTGTAAATTCTATATGTATGTTTTGTTATAGATAATATTATTTTTTAATTATTACAAAAATTATTTTAAATTTTTTAAAAATTGGAATATCATTTAAAAATATATAAAATATATTTTATATTTTTCCAAATAATACTTGTTGTAATATATTAACTCATAATCTTTTCTATATTTTTATTAATACTAAATATGAATTAGTAAATATAATTTTATATCATTTTTTAAATTCATTTATATATTTTTGTTATAAATAATAATATTTATTAATTACTATGAAATATAATTAAATATTATGATTATTTTAAATTATATTTTAAAAAATAAAAATTTGGATTATCATTTTATATATTATTATAAAAGACTAATTATTCTAATATTTTATCAATTCACATAGGTATTAATCAGATTTTATTTAAATTTTAAATTAATAAACATTTTTTAATTATTTACCTTTGTTATTAATATTATTATTTTATTAATTGCATTTGATGTTATATATTTTACCACATGGCATTAAAATCCTTATTCAATTACCTTTGTTGCTGCCTAATTTATCACATGACTTTGCTGAAACTTTCTTTTCTAATAGATTGACATATGAAAATTTTGGAATGCTATCTTATATACTAGGACATCATTTGGTTCAAATATATAGTAAGTTTTTTGAAATTTCTATGAAGTTAATTCCTTTATAAACTTTTTGAAAAATACTTAAAATTATTTAATTAATACTAAGAATTTGATACTTTCCAAGAACTAATTTTTTATATTTTTTTGGTTCAATTGAATTTTTTAGAAAATATTATTAAAATAACTAATATATCCTTCAAAATTGTAATATAAAAAATAAAAGATATTGGTAGATTTTAATTGTCTATAATTATCTCTGTCTTCTAAACCATATTTCTAATCTCTTTTTTCATAATAATTTTTCCAAATTAATGATTTCATATTTTTTTAATTTTATTATAAAAAAGTAAAATAGGTTTATATAAAAAAAGATGACATATATATATATATATATATATATATATATATATATATATATATATATATATATATCTTAAATCATCTCAAGATAATTAAAATGTAATAAAATTTAAATGAAGAAAAATATTAATTAAATAATTAATACAATGAATAATTAATTATATTAAATTTATATAAAATGAATAAGGAATGCTTAATTTTTTATTTTTGTAATTGAATATTAAAATAATAAATAAGAAAGATAATAAATTTAAAATAACAAATAATATAATATAATAAATATTATTCTGTTTAGAATTAAATCTATATAATAATTATATTTATGATTATATTCATAATTTAAATTTATGATTTAATATTTATTTTATAAAATTTTATATAGTATCATTCTATTCTGTTTATGATATAATAATTAATAAAATAATTATATCTATGTTTATTATTAATAAATAATATTTATTATAATTTTCAAAACTGTAAGAATAAGAGATTAAAATGATTATTAATTAAATTAAATAATAATAGTTTTATATTTCTATCAACCAAAAAAATATGAGAAATTCTTCTTATTAAGGAGAGTGTGGATAAGTAACTTGCGGTGGTTTATAAAAAATAAACCCTTTTGAAAAGTTTTATTTCATCTATTTTAAGTAATTAGTGAGTAATTAAATGATTCAAAAAAAATTTATTTTTTGAAAAATTATACTTTTAATGTTATTTTGTGAGTCAAATATCCTCTAAAATATAGAAATATAATTTAAGGATAGTTTTAATTTTTATAGATATTTAATAAATTAAATTTTTGAAAACAACATTGAACTTTTAAATTTTTTCAAATTAGTTAATTGAATTAATTATTTACTAAACATAAAAATTATGTTATTGACTAAATCAATCAATAACTAAGAAAAAAGGCCGCTTGTGAAACAGCTTCTGTATATTTTATTAGTCATAAAGATGTCCATGTGATAAATGTTAATATCATCATAGATATATTTACTCGCAGTCGAATTTGCATGCGTCAAACTGCTTGCAGACGGTTTCTTGCAATAAATAGTTGCGAATCATAAAGATGACAAACTGTCTGTTAATACGTTATTATTTCGCAACTCAGATTTGCATGCAGTCAAATTGCATGTATATTCTCTTAATTAATAGGAATAGTATTTCATTTAATATGTAAGTAAAATTTGTATTCAGACCGTAGATATATTTCATGCATTTTTTAAAATATTATTTTGGAGAAATTTTTTTATTTTTATTTATTTATTATTTTAAAAAATTAAAGATATATTTATTACTTTTTAAATATTACTTCTATAATTTAAATAAATACTTAATAAATTTATTTACTAATTAAATTTTAATAACTTTCTTTAATTCTTATATATCAACTTTAAATAACATTTAAAAAGAAAGGAAGGTAATAATAATAATTCAAACTCTTAAATAATACTTATTAAATACGACTATACCACTGGACATATGCGAATCAAAATTAAAATATTAACCGGCGGGTCAACTTTGCATGCTTCAAACTGCAAGCACGTTTTCTTGTAAGTAGTTGTGAGCATGTCACTCACAGTAATTGTTTCTTGTATAAGTGCGAACACCATGCATATGTTTTCTCTTTTGGGTAAATATAATATTTAAAGTTTAACAATTATGAAGTAGATTATCATTTCTTTCAAATCTAATAATCAATATTATTAATTCTTTATTCTTAATTTTTATTATAATTATTTATTTTTTACATTTGTAATATTAAATAAATAAAAAATAATATAACAGATTATTAAATTCCATCTTAATAACGTTAAATATATGTTTACATGTTGATTATATTTTTTACATTTATGTTAGTATATATTGTGAATGAAAAATCAAATAAATAATTATTATAAAAAATAAGAAATTATTAGTATTACTTATAAAATTTGTGTGATATAATAATCACATAAATAATAATAAAAATTAATTATTATGAGTCCCCGCCGGGCAAATGTGAACATCATCAAGAAGTCTTTTAATTTACATAAGTAATATGAAAACTGTAAGTAGCAATTCTTTAAATGGTTTGATTGACTATTAACCGTACATAAGTTAAACTTTTTGAAAAGTTTAACTTTTCATATGAAAAGTCGTCTACCTACACTACTTGATTAATAAATTTTTTTATATTATTTATGAATAAAAATATAAAATTATCCTTACTTAATTTAATTGATAACTTCTTTAAACTCTTATCATCACCATTTAAAAACTATTATAAGTATAATTTAATAATTATAAAATATAAATATTATTATATTAAATATAATATTTAATTACATGATATATAAATATTTTGTTAATTATATAATAAATAGAATGAGTAGTATGTAAAGTTGTATTGATTATATCATAAACATATATTGAAATATAATTGGATATATAATTATAACCAAAATTTAATTTTAAATATAATTATTTATGATAAATTTTATTTATTATTTTATACTTAACATAGATTTATTATTTCTCAATTTAATATTCAATTATAAAAATAAAAAATTATGTATTTCTTTTCTATAAATTTGATTAAATTAATTATTTATCATATTAGTTATTTAATTAATATTTTATATTTATTTAAATTATATCATATTTTAATTTTATTATGATAATTAAGATATATGCATTAAATAAATCTAATTTTTTATATAAACCTATTTTAATTTTTACAATTAATTAAAAAAATTATAAATTACAAATTTAAAAATTAATATAAAAAAGAGATTAGAAATATAATTAAAAATTATGAGAGATAAGTAAAAATTCATCAATATTTCTCATTTTTAATAATAATTTTGAAGGATATATTAATTATTTTAATAATATTTTCTAGAAAATTTTGAGTTAAATTAAATAAAATATATGAAGTTAATTTTTGGAAAGTGTTAGTTCTTTAATGTCAATTAAATAACTTTATGTACATTTTGAAAAGTTCAAAATAAAATACTTTACAAAAAATTTAACTTTCCGTAAAAATTTATTTTTCATGCTTCAAACTGCATGACGTTTTCTTATATAAATAGTTGTGACATTCATCTACTAATTTTTTCTTTCTGTCAGAGAATATTTGATAACTTGGCCGTTTTATTCAAGTGATGCTGTAAAAGGAAAACAATTTTTCATCTTCTTTTCTCGTCAGGTTATATATTTATATATGCAATAATGCCGAGGAAATTGTTAAAGAAAAACGTTACACTACTAATAATTATATCATAAAAAGTGTTAGAGAGCGTAACATTAATCTTTCAAAAAAATTTTAATAATAATAAAAATTGCAAATCACTTAATATAAATACGGAATCTTTTGGATTTAAATTTAATATATAATAAGAGTAAGAAAATCCTAAAATGATATCGAATATATTATTATATCATTATGAGCATTGAAAATCCTTTAAAATTTTGATACACCTATATTTGAATATTTGGGAAAATATATACAAAAACGTTATAATGATTAGGGAGTACCACACGAAGAAAAAATGTACCTCTAGAAACGTTTTTCTGCCATAAAAGTAATTATAGCGAATAGGGAGCACCATGAAGAAAAAAAAGGTACCTTCCGAAACGTTTTCCTGCCAAAAAAGCAATTAATTAATATTGCACTCCTTCCTCACAAAGATAACATAACATTATATATATGATTTCTTATATTATTATGTTGGCTTTTTTGTTTATAAATTTGAGTGAGCTCTTTCACTTTGGAAATAAATAATAAATTTAAAATTTTGTGATTTCACAATTCTAAAAATATTAATGCTTTTAAGTAATTATAATATATTTGAACAATATCAACCAAATGTACATTTTCATAAGGTAGTTTGTTAGGTATCATCTATATATAATATATTTTAAAAATGAATAATTTCAAGTAATGCAAGAACTGTTATTCACGATAATAAAACTTACTAATTCGAAATAGTTGACTAGATATTTTATTAAAAATGTTATTTTATTCATTTAATTATAAATATAAATAAAGTAGAAAAAGAATAGTGAGAAAAGAGAAAGAGATATCATTAATAAGATAATATTAACTATTTTTTTTCTAAGATACCATTAGATTCCCAGCCCCAATAAGCATTATTTTTTATATTTGAACCCTTGGACCTTTATCTATTATCAGATAAAATACACCGGAATTAGCACTTTACACCAAACCAATGCCTTGTTGGTAACTAATTTATATTTAAATATGAATTCATCACTAAGAGAAAATGAAGATTACAGTAAATACAATTATGATTAATTGATATCAATTTCAAATTTTTGATGGAATTGATTTTGCAAGAATTATATGGGTAGTTGACCGAAGAGGGTAAGACGTTTTTTGGTAAACATTGTTAAATAGGAAAGAATTGAAAATTGAAAACATTTGGTAAAGATATTCACAGAAATTATATAGAAAAATGGTGGGAAGCCAAACAGATGTTATCATACGATGTGTCCATATGGACGTGTAGTGGCCGAGGTAATTAATGTATATACCAGGGGCAAAATTAGTATTTTATTGGTAAAAATAAAAAGCCCTCTCATTATTAAAAAAAAAGGGAAAATTTTTGTATACTTCAAATATAAAAGTATCAATTTTGTAGAACTCACATATATTAGAAATTGTTTTTTTCTAATTTTAAATACATTAAAAATTATAAATGTAATAAAAATATGTGTAATAATTGTGAGTATACAATAACTTTTATCAAAAAAAAAAAGAGGTCTTAAGAATTGGGGGGAGGATAGAGAACACAAAGTGCGGCAAAAATCAAACATTCAAAGACCATCTGCGCAAATTCTAAAAATACAAGAGAGATCCACATAATTTTTTATAATTTATGAGAGGTTAAAATATTTTTCTTTAATTCTAATTTGCATATATAAAGGCCTGGTAGCCGCCTTTCTTTGTCCACAATTCTCATTTTGCATTGGAGAGATAATAAGTAAGAGATGGCAATCACAAAAAACGTTGCAATGGCATTGTTGGTTGCAATGCTTGTGATATGCACACATTCTTCAATGGATGGTGTGGAGGGTTCGGAGATAGCAGGAAGAAAGCTCGGCGGTGGAATTTATCGCACATTATCAGGAGCAAGTGTTCCGGCTAATCCTTATAGTAGGGGTTGTAGTCGTATTACAAGATGCCGCGGTGGAGATGAGCCGCCACCCTCGGCCTAAAACTTTAGGTTTAATAATGTAAAGAAGAATGCTCTGATTCTTGAGTCTTCTTCGTGTTTTCATGAATAATATGCGCTCTATATATTTTAACTGCATCTTCTTCTCTAAATTGTCCTTTATCTTTTTATATTATTAATAAACAAGCATACAAGACGCCATTAAAAAAAAAGAATAAACAAGCATACAAGACGCCATTAAAAAAAAAGTGAAAATCACATTTTATTTACATGTGATTAGAGCCGTAAAATGAGAGGATCAATTTTTGTGGGCTTTGATTTGTATAAACATGTAAAAAAAATTAAAATAAATTAAATTTTAAATGATTTGATTTACTTTGTATATGTGGTTCAATCTGTGTGTTTGCAAACTTTGATTATAAATTCATAAAAGAAAATATTAAAAGTGAGTTTGGATATGTTTTTATTTTTGTGTTTTTAAAAATTATTTTCAAAAAATGTTTTTAAAAGCTGTTTTTTTGTTTTCAAAAGTGTTTTTAGATTGAAGAAAAATCAAGATCAAAGGATTATTGATATTGTAAATAAGAAAATATTTTATTTAATTATAAAATTGACATTCAGAATAAGAAAATAAACTCAAAAAATAATTAAAATTATTTTTATTTTCTTGTTTTTAAGTTATATATTTAGAGAACAAATTTAAAAAATAGATTCTGAAAATAAGTTAGTAAACACGTTTTTCTATTTTTAAAAATAAAAAATAAAAAACTACTTTTAAAAATAATAAACAAACAAGCCCCAAATTTTAAATAATTTGGTTTGCCAAACTTTGTGGCAAACTAGACTGTTTTGTGGACTTTGATCATTTGAAAGGCTTGCTTGTGATTTCTCATTTTTACATGTTTTAAGTATTAAAATTTATTCACTTATTTTTTATAATTAATATTTTAGTTATTTAAATTATTTTTCATTCAAAATTTAACCAAAAAGTCACGTTTATCATTTATGATATCTACTTCTTATATTTTGACATAATTTGACATTGACATAGGTATATTTACCCTTAAAAAATTTTAATTTTGTTGAAAATTTTTCTTATGCAATCCATTTTACTGTTCCCAAATAAAGAGTGTTGAATAGATTTTTTTAAGTAAATTAATTTTAAATAGATAACAAAATAAGTTAAAATATTGGAAAGTAAAGATCATGTGAATTAAATTTTGAATAAAAATTAATTTAGATAAATAAAATATTAATAATTAAAAACATTTCAGTATTTAAAATTATAAATGAATTAAGTAAAAATGATAAAAATATAGGTGGATAAAATATAATTTTTTAAAAAATAATAATTCTTTACAAATAATGAAAATATTTTAATAATTTTTATTTATACGATAATATATAAATATGACTAGGTTATAATATAAAATTGATTTACACAATCTTTTACTGCGTTTGTTTATGATTTTCCCATTCTGTTTGTACATAGTTAATTCTGACAAAATGCTGGTCATTCTTATGTTCCGGCGTAGAACAGGGCTGCAAACAACCTTCACAAAGAAAGGTGTAAGATGAACAAAGATTTGGGATGGTGCCAGAGGCGGATGTAGGTATAATATGGGGTGGGCACAAACCCACTTTATATTTTAAAATTTTGAAAAGAATATACAATATCTCCATAAAAATCAAGTTTCTTCCAAAAATAATTTTTTTTTATTTTTAGTTAATGTTGTCTAGTATACTAGTGAATTATAAGTATAAAGGCAATTGATGCATTTGAAATGGAGAGGATTTTGCTTTTCTTTTTAAAAAAGCATATAATGAATATTATTGATTAATAAATTTGTCTAATTATATCTTTTTATTATTTACTAATTCAATTTTTTAAAAACTATAAGTGGGAATAATTTTGTGCATTCATTATGTGTTGCCAAGAGAATGTTCATATCTTTGAAATTCATTACTATAAGTTTAAAATTTTCATTATCAATGACTGTGTGCCTATTAAACATTTTTAATTTTACAAATATTGATATTTTTAATTGAATGAATAATTTTAGGTTGATGTTTTTTATAATATAAATATTCAATTTATATATCAAAATTTATTTTGTTAATTATAAAAAAATCTTAAAAGAAAAACAACAATAGAATTTTCAATTAGACTATGATCTACTTCCAAAAATAATTCTTACAAAATAAATTAAAAGATTTACTAGTTGATAATGGAAAAAAACTATGAATTATCACTTTAATGATAATTACGAAATTAGGAGCGTTTATATGTTAAAAGGCACTTCTCAACCACAAAAACATAGGATTTATTTATGTATATTTTTATTTTATATTTTCTTATTTTTTAAACTATTTTAAAAAATTGTTTTCAAGTTAGAGTAAAACAAAAAATTAAGTGTAATTAGTGAAAAAAAAATGTATTATTTAAATATAATATTTAATTCCTTATTTATTAAGATGACAACTATTACATTCTTCAAATTTTATAATTAATATTATTAGTTTCTTATTTTTACTTTTATTATAATTATTTATCAATCCTTTATATGTAATGCTAAAATAAACAATAAAAAGAAAATATATTACAAAAAATAAACACATATTTAACATTGTTAATATATTATTTAACAATTAATTAATTTTAATATTTGTATTTATTTTAACATTTCAAGTAAATGAAAAGATAAATAATTATAACAAAAGTAAAAGTAAAGAATCAATAGTGCTAATTATAAGATTTAAGAAATGTAGTAGCCACCACCTGTATAAATGAGAATAAAATATTATATTTACTCTTTATTTAATTATAAAATTGCCAACAACTTTTGAAAATACCCAACGGTTACCTTTTTATTTTTAAATTATAAATTGGAATTAGAATTTTTAAGAATCAATTATAAAAAATTTTAAAAACAATAACTATGTAGATTTAAGTTTTTTAAAAAATTAAGACACTCTAGATTTAGATTCACTGTTAAAAAAATTGTAGTGTTATGGAAAGTTATACTTCCTAACTTAACTTAAGAAGTTAAATAATTTTATTATTGAATTAATTTTTTTAAATTTTAATATAAGTAAATTAAATTAAAAATATGAATTTTAAGACATTAAAAAAATTTAATGTGGTATCCGCCCGTCCCAAAGAAATTTTAGATCCACTGCTCGATGGCCCAACATCCTATCCTATAGCCGTGCCATTCTTATATGTGGTATTCTCCCATTTATTGCCACGCGATGCTTTTATATAATCTCACCATGCGTTATATTTTTGTCAGGTAGGGCGTGTTGAAGGAAGGTCCACCCTTTTTAGTGCTTTATTGTTAAATTATTTTTTAAATTAAATTAAAATTTAAAATATAAGTTTCAAAACATTAAATAAACTTTAACAGTAAAAATATTTAATATATTATAGGATTAAACTCCTCATAAAATTATTCCCCTTTTTTCTTCTTTCTATTCCATCTTAAACTGCCGAACCTCCCTTTTTTTTTCTTTGAAATTTCCTGCTTTCTCCTCATCCACGTTGGACTCATGCACACTTATTTATTTTATATTCTTTATTTTTAAAATTTTTTTAACTTTTAATTCTCTTTTTTTTTTAATTTTTATATTATTTTATATTTTACACATTGATTTTCTTCTTTTCTTTATACTACTGTGTATTTTTTTAATCTTTCCTTTAATTTACGCATTGTCTACCTTATTATTAAAACATAATTTTACTTTCTTTCACGTGTAAAGCTCCTAATAACCTCTTATCTTATAAGTTTTTCACCTACTACTTCCTTTTTATCATTTTACTTTTATCCTTTATTTCAATTTATTAAAGAGTTGTTTGGATGCCAAATTTTATAATTTTTGTTGTATTTTATTCTCCTTTATATAAATATTTTATTATATTTTTTTTCCTCTAATCACATAAAATATCTCATTTATATTAGTGGAAAAGTTCGAAAAATTTGTCGGTAAGTCCATAAATTTTGATAGCCTTAGAGTTAGTTAAATATTTTAGCTAGAAATGGAAAACGCATGCAAGTCTATAAACTTTTTTCATAGATATGTTATTATGATTGTGATATCTATTACTCATACAACTGAATTGTATGGATATTATAGTGAAAATAAATATTTCATATCTAAACTGTGTATTGACTATTCAATTTGGTAAGCTTTTAGAATTATAAATGTGTTAATAAGATAATTCGGTTTTTTAAGAATTCAAAGAAGAATTATTTAAAGGAAAAAGATACACCCTTTAGAAATTTATGATTTATTTTATTTATTTGATTAATTTTTTATTTTTATCAATAATTTCTACATGCAAGTTAGTTAATAAATTATTGTTGATTATTTAAGGAGAGAATAGGAATAATGAATTTAATTAAAGGATTATGTGAAATTAGAATTGAACATGTGTGTATGGAATAAATTTAGTAACTAATTTTCCTAATTTACCCTTCAATCACCAAAAAAATTAAGCAAATTACCCCTAAAAATATCCAAGTCCCTTAATATCTCTCCAAAACTAGTGAGAAGTCATTTTCTTTTAGAAAATAGCTAAAGCTCTTCTTTTTTTCATCTTCTTCCTCAAATTTCTCCAAATTAGTTTCATCAACTTTGGGCAAATTTGGATTGAGAAACTTCAAGAAATATCATTTTTCTTCTCTTTAACTAAGGTAATTTCAAGTTTATTCATAGTTTGGATTGGAAAATTTTCTTAGGCTTTATTATGAAAAAAATTAGGGAATTTTAGATGGAACCTCCTTGATTTTCTATTGTTTAGGGCAAGCCAAATTTCTTTCAACTTCTCCTCATGTCTCTCATCAATTTGTAAGTAGATAATCTACTTAATTTGCTTGTGATACATGATTGTTGTGATATTTGAAAATGGTGGATGGATGCCCTTTTGAAAATTTAATGATAAAGTATGCAATTGGTGTATTCATTGATTTTTTTTATTTTTATTGATGTTAGGTTTGATAATGGTTAAAGGATAATTTTATTATAGATTTTAAGTCGATATGTTTTGTAATGTTAGAAAGTGGAAGAAATAGATAGTTGTGCAATAACATTCGATGAAAAGCTGGAAAATCTAGCTGATAATTAATTATAATAATTGAATATAACTTGGGAATTATGCTCGACAAGTCTACATTTAACTACCATAGTTGAATGTCCCTATTGGGCTCATCTTTGGAAGACCTTATTTGATTATGTAGCCAAATATGATCTTAGGAATTAAGCCAGGGCACTCATATTGGATTGACATTGTCAAATATCTCATAGATGGTATTCTCTAATTAGAAATATTTAACAACAATAGTCAAATATGAGCTCCAACTCCTACCAATACCTTTAATTGAGATAAAAGCAAACATTATCTTCCACTTCCCATCAAAGTTAGTGTTCAACACATGTAGAATATGTTAGAAATCTTCATTTGCTACAGATGACATCTTTAATGCAGAGAATTTTATTATGGAAGATAATATTAATTTATAGTTACTATCAAAGCTTGTAGCCTTTTAAGACCTCTATCTCTTTCTTTTCACTTTAAGTGCCATTTCATTTATGGTGCCTTCATTTTTCACAATGAAGTGAAACGAGTATTTTTTTTTCATTAGACATTCATCAATCATCCAATAAAATCTTACATGGAAGTAAAAGTATTTCAAATGCAAATTTTTACAACATCCAAGCATTTGTCTCAAAAGTAAAAATAAATAATTCATCTTTCTTTTATATTTTTAGTAACATGCTCCGTATAGTTAACAATGTCGCAAAACTAATAAATTTCATAAGTTAGCTTTTCTTTTCTTTTTTTCCTTAACTTATTTATTTATAATTTTATTTTTAAAAAGTTTGAAAGGCTTTCAAATATTTCATAATTATTTTCTTGAAGAAGATTATATGACATGCTAATTCATAATAGGCCAATAGTTTTGTGATTATAATCTTTAAGACTAATTTCCATCATTATGCCTATCAAGATTGATTTTCATGTTCTTAATGGTGAAGAATTTCATGATCATGCTTGTTAAGATTAATTTTAAAGATCAACCATCAAGATAAACTTTGAAAATTAAGCCTTAAGATTGAATTTCAAAACCAACCATTTTGAAGATCATATAAATCTATGAAAACTTCAATCTTCATTGCATTCATGTTCTTGGAGGCAATCATTTTGTAAGAGATTGGCACTTCTTGATTATCCTCCCCAACATCAACTTTTAAGACTACATTTATTACTTTGTCTTGTTTAAATTCATTTTTATCATTATGTTCATTATGACAAACTTATATGGTTATGCATATCAAAGTTAACTTTTACCATTTTTTATTTTTCATTCTATGTTATGTTGCATTAGAGCTTCTAACAATACTATAAGGTTCAAGATCAAGGATTCAAGTAGATGATTAGTGATAACTAAAAATATGGAAGCAACCTTGCAACTGATGGTAATTATAGGCTTAAAGCTTTTTGGTGATATAAGCTCAAGATATAGTAGTACGAGCTTAAGAGTTAAGGATGACCTACAAGTTTTATCGAATTTATGACATATTTGACAGTATGATTAAATGCTAATAGAATTCATAGAGGTAATAGAGATAACCACATTTGAGATGATGCCTATGACCAACTTATTAACTATTATAATCCAAGTCATCCAAGCTTCAATAACAATTTGAGGTTTGAGATCAAAGATTTAAGTTAATGATTAGTGACAATGACAAAAGGGAGGAAACCTTCCCATTGATAGTGATCATCAATTTAAAATTTTTTGGTAATGCAGGCTTAAGATATAACAGTGCAAGATCAAGAGGAAAGGATAACTTATAAGTTTCATGAGATTTATGACATGTTTGATAGCTTGAGTTGATGCTAAGAGAATTTATGGAGGTGATAAAGATTGATACATTTGAGATGGTGCCTATGGTTGACTTGTTAATCATCACTATCCAAGTTAACTATAACAATTAATAAAGCTTCACATTCATCACTTTGCCTATCATTACTGGCTTTTGTGATCATCTCTTTAAGACATACTTTTATCATTTTGTTAATCATGATAGATTTTAATGCCATCGTTTATGATTATGCCTTTTGATATTAACTTTAAAATTATGTTCATTGAGTAAGACTTCATAACTTGCTTGAAGTTGAAGATATTCCAAACTATGTATATGAAGACATTTAATACCTTACCTATAAGGACATTCAAGTTTTCATATTTGAAAATAATTAAGACCTAACATTTAAGGAAGTCTAGGACCTTGCATTTGAAAACATTCAAAACCGAGCCTTTGAAGATGCTCAACACCTCATATTTGAAAATGTTCATGATCTCACATTTAGAGGCATTTAACATTTCACATATGAAAACATTTATGATCTTGCTTCTAAAAATAATTAAAAACATAAACCAGAGGATGTTCAAGGTCTCATATATGAATATTTTGAAAGCATTCATTCATGTGTTATGAAAACTTCACATTTAAAGGCATTCATATAATTGAAGTTCAAACTTTTAATGGAACACAAACCCACATATCTGCCTTGCATATTTTCCATGTCACACTACTATAAAATTACATATTTATATATGCTATTTAAAGGATTTACTATTGTTTTATTGAGTATTGTAGTAAATATTTTAAAACATCAGTTACAAAATCATCATAAAAATTAAAAATATGTCAGTTCCTTAAAAAGTAAACCATTGTCATTTCCTATAAGTGACACTACTTAATAACTAATGACATTTAAAGATGTTAATTTTCTTTCAACAATCATTGTTGAAAATTATAGTTCAATGTCAATTTGTATTATTAATAGATATGGAATGTTTAATGTACCACTTCAGTAATTCACATAACATTGTATTACATTCCTGTAGCTAAAAATGAAAAATCTAGTTCCTTACATGCTTTCCATTCTATATAGTATCTTATTAAACATCGTACTACACTACTTCTAACTTGAAATATATCTAGAATCTTTAAACCACTATATTATGTAGATGCCAAATCGAATAGAAAGCAATGTACATTTTATCTTAATTGTAGTACATAATCCTAAATTTGACATATATAATTCATAATAGATAGAGTAACCCTATTTTTTCTCTACATCAATTCTATAAAATTTAGATATGGGAATAAGAAATATCTAATGATTTATATTGCTAAATGATATATATTCAAAGCATTTTCAAACTATAAGGAAAAAAAAGTAAGTAAATGAAAATCTAAGTGTTGCAATAAGTATAAAGAAAAGATTTATCATAGTAAAAGAAAAATTACATTCTAATTCGTTATGGATTTCATTTTATTTAGGTATGTTTAATTCATTATTCATATGCATCTCTCAAATAGTACTTGCATTATCCAAATATAAACTAAGAATCAAGCAAAATGTGTATGTAAATATTAGTTAAAAAAAGACTATTTTACAAGAATAAAACACAAAAATTTAAGAAAGTTCTTATTTTTATATCTTGTACTTTTCTTGTGAATGCATAACCCCAAATATTTATAGATAGGTTAACAAATCTTCAATACTACAAAACATTTGTTAAGTATAAAAAAATGAAAAGAATCATCTTAAAATTGAAATGTGAACATACTTGATAGAGAGATAATCATTTTAAAGTTAGAACAACTTTGTGATAAAATTTATAAGATCATGTCTTCATTGTTTTTATTTTCATATCGTCCATTATGATTTGAATTATTTTAATATTAAATATCAATTCTTAATTAAAAAAATTGATATGTATAATAAAATGACATCATTCAATTATAGAGATTTAAATATTAATTTTAGTAACAACTAACATCTTAAACTAAAATATTTGGTTTAAAAATATGTTTCAAGTAAAAACTTTATAATTTTATAGGTTGATAGAATTAAAAAAAAATTGTATTGAATGATCACATTTTTATACAATTATACATATACAAAAAATAACAAATATAGAAAGACTTTAAATGAACAATCTAACAAGTAACAATAAATGTAAAAACTTCATAAACTAAAAAGGTCTTTTTTATATAATTATATAGATACAAACAATAATAAATTGAACAATCCAATAAAATATAAGAAACTATATTACAAATACTTCATAAACACAATCAATAACAAATTTTAAATGAAAAAATAAGACAGGATATCTTTCTCATAATTCTTTTGTATTGCTTGAAACAAGCTTTATATTACTTTTATGTTATGTTCTTGGTAGCAAATTGATGATAAATTATAGTAAGAAAAAGCAACTTATCTATTTTTACAATGAACTCAAGCCTTCCAATATAAAAATGAATATGTTTTCTTCTTCTTGCTATAATTTCTTATTAATTTTATCATCTTTATGTTTTCTCAAAATGGGATACCACTTGAGTTTCTTGATTGATCATTTGCTTTGGGCATTTGAGTGTTTTTATTTTTCAATACAAGATGGTGTTACTTACTTTATATGTATTAAAGTCTAACACAAGACATATAATAATTAACATGTTAATTCTCACACTAAAACACATGAATAGTCAAATGCTTATAGCAAATGAAACAATTAAGCATTACAAGGAGAGCTATCTTGATAATTATTTTAAATTGGCAAGGAAAGCCCTATTTATAAGCTAATAACAAATTGGTGATGAACTATCATGACATGTAAATGAATTGTCATGACAATTGAAATAGATTACCAAACTTTAGATATCTATTTTTAATAAAAATTTGATGTTGTATTGTATACCATAATTTATACATGGGTTAAAAAAATTGAAATCATACACTCATACCTAGTAAGACACCAACTTTGGTAAATGCTTATTACTATTATTTATTAAAGTTAGTAGTAAGTGCTAAACTTTTTTACGTTAGTTTGGTCAAATAAATTGTATGATATTATCTAGTTGTAACCACATTGATTTTATAGTAAATAATCATTGTGTTTGTTTTTTGTTTTTATTTTTTTTTACATATTCTACATCCTTATATTTGTGTAAATATAGATATACTAACAAATTATTGTTTTAACCACATTGTTAACATTAACTAGTAAACATAGTACAGTAAAATTACAATTAATAATTTAATCTCATGATTTAAAAAAAAGTGATGGTCAATATTTACACAGTATCCATGAAGTAGTCTTTTCCTTTAGTTTTCATGTCCACAACAAATTTTAATAAGATATGCTTTCATATAAATGATACAAGACTTAAAAATAAAATTTTCTTATCAGTAAATTCTTATATACTTACTTTATCTTGATTCTAATTTCCTTATATGAACAATGCATGATTTGCAAATAATTATGTCTAGGAGCTATGACTTTGCAACATCAATCTTGCATTTTCCTTTTTTTCCATATAAATGGAATGAAAGAAAAACTATGAAGTGAAACCTTAAATGGAAAAAGGAGTGGAAGAGAAAATTATATTTAGATGTAATTTATAGATAGTTAAGATCTTCTACATTGGTTTTTATCTTAAAAATCATTTATTATATTAGTAAATATTTATTATAGATGTTATATGCTAGTTATGATAGAAAAATTGCTATAGTATAAGAATCTAATCTCCACAAATAATATTGATTTTACTAAATAACTGACATATAATATCTTATATATTTTTAATTAACTTATATACTACACTAAGTTTTAGAAAATTACTTCAACTATTTAAAAAAATGACCATTGTACAAACTAACCAAGAGATGGATTGTGAGAAAGCCATAAAGTTGCACAAATAGGATAAAAAGTTTACTTTATTTTAAAAGATATTAATTCCCATAAGTTTAAAAAAAAGGTTAGTTTTAAAATTAATAAAAAATATTTAATCAATTTTATAAATTATCATAAATTTAGGATAAGTTAGTTATATGTTCTTTTTACATTTTTTTTACAATGATAGAAATATCAATACATTAAATGTGAATATACAAAAATATGAGAAAAAGACATTGATATATGAAAATTTATTCTTTAATTTTATTCATTCTTTATATTATTACATAAACAAATACAAATTTATAATATTATTACATAAGGAAAATATATTGCCTAAATATATTTACCATCCTTAAATTTTGATATTAGTAAAGTATGGATTTAGGCAATATATTTACTTATATTATCAATTTTGGCTTTTATTTGAGAAAAAGGAAAATAACTCCTTTTCCCTCTTATTTAGCACATTCAGGGATGGTAATGGATAAAACATTAACAATCAATTTCCATGACATCCCAAAAAGTGCTAGATGAAATAGAAAGAAAGCTATTTTTTTTTCTTCTTTAAAGATATGCTAAAGTTAGATAATGGAAGTTAAGACACCACTAAGATGCTTTGAAATAGAGAGTGAATATGAAATATATAGTTAATAAACTAAACTATAAATGCTAATTATTAAATAAAAATTATTGTCTTAGGACTGCTACATTATAAATAAGTGCAGATTGCATTACCTAATGAGACTTTATAAATGTCTTTACACATTGATTAATAACAAAACTAAGTGTAAATGTGATCTTCTTCCTATATGTCCTTTGAAATGCCTTTCAGATGATAGTATCTCAAGTTAACTATCGTTTAAAATTTCAATTTAAGTTTCAAAAATGCCACTGCTAATGTTAATTTTTAATAAACTATTATCTTAATTATACAAAAATTTAAAAAATGTCACTGCATCTATATAGAAGTCAATTTAACTTATAACTGACTATCGACTGATATAAAATTATGATTTTATAGTAATGTCATCAAATATGTTAAGGACTATATTCTTGGCTAGAAACTAACATTTTTTACTAAGTATGAGGAAAGTGTCATCATCTATTGTATTTCCTCATGACATCCATTTGTAGGTTTTTATTTTTAAAGATGCATTCATTTCAGAGAAAGGAGAATTCATGATAGATAAGGATAACTCATCAAACTCATGAATATAAAATCTTACATATTAGTTAAATAACCATTGTCTTATCTACCATATCAATTTAAAAAATTTAACTACATCAATATACATATTAGTTTTTTTCTTTTAATTGACATCTATTAACCAATGTAGAATAGTCATTTTGTCATAATGAAAGGCTTAGAAAGATTGGTTCTACTCATCATGCTCCTTATCATATCCTTAAGATTGTGATTCTACCTTTCAACCACATCATTTTGTTATCTCATTATCTTATAAGTATTTAGCAAACTATCCTATATATTATCTAGCTATACATGTTTACCATAATAATCACCACCTCAATTCAACCTAGTAATTTTGATAAACTTTACCAATTGTTTAAATATTTTAAAATTTTCAAAAGCATCACTTCTCCTTGATTAGGTAGAGATAGCCATAATAGGAAAAATCATCAATAAAAGTAACAAAATATTTATTAGCACACAAAGTAAGATTAACTGGCTTATTAATATTAGTATGTACAATTTTTGAAAGGTTAGAAATCCAAGTTGCCTATTTGCTCTTAGTCTTAGTTAGTTTACCTTTTATATAATTAACATATGTACCTAAGTTTTCAAAATTAAGAAAAAGTAAAGAAACATCTTCTATTAATCTATCAGTTCTTCTATCAGAAATGTGACCCAATCTTTTATGCCATAATAAGAAAGACATTTCACAAACTAAAAATCTCTTAAACATTATGTTTTTGACATTTATACTACTATATTTATTATTTTGGGACAAGCACAATTCATATAAATTGTCAATTAGCTTAAATTCACTAATAATTTTTGAATTTAAAGATAAATTAATTTTTTCATTCTCAATAATAAAATAATAACCATGTTTATTCAAAATAGAAATTGAAATTAAATTTTATCAGAAGTAGGGTACATAAAAAACATTGTCTAAAATAAGTTTAGAACCATATTGTAAATTTAAATATTGTTCCTACATGACTAACTACTACTTTAACATTATTTTTAACTTTAACCTTAATCTCCTTCTTATTTAACTTTTAAATCCTTGCCATGCAACAACATGAATAGTTGCACCACTATTAAGACACCATAAGTTTAATAGGGTACTAATAAAATGGGATTCAAAATAAATAAAAGATAGTGATTTACCTTATAACCAAGATTTGTATTTTTAGCATTCAAATTTCTTGTAACCTTTCTTTTTGTAGAAAAAACATCTACCATCTTAATGATATCTTTAAGACCACTTACCTTTTTTGTTAAAGCATTACCTTAGCCTTTATTATCTTGAAATTTATTAGGAGTTTTCATCCAAACTTCTCATGTTTGCCATAATTCTTCTAGTAACTAAGTTTAGAGTTAGTAGTGAGTAAAGTATTTTCATTTTTCTTTCTCTTGAGTTTTTTCTCCTTAAAAACATAATTAGATATAAGTTTGTTGATACTCCAAACTTTGTTCAAGGAATTATAGGTAGTTTTAATTTAGGTAAATTCATGAGATAAGGATATGATGGCATGGTGAATAATGAATTTGCCAAGTAAGGTGATTTCATAAGAAGCTAACTTTGTTTTGATATGGACCATTTTTATTATAAAGTCCTTAACACTTACCACATAGTTATACATCATACTTATTAGGTCACCTATAAAGTTCTTAGCCTTAAACTTGTTGTATTTTTTATACTTTCCTAGCCTTAAACTTGTTAGATTTTTTGTACTTTCTTAGCCTTAAACTTGTTGGATTTTTTGTACTTTTTACTCATAGGATCATGGAGTTTTTAGCATTCTTAATGTCATCTAGCCTACTTAAAAGATGCTCAAAGATAGATATTGTAATGGCATATAGGCACACATAATTTGTTTTATCCTACTTGATAAATAGCACATTTTACTCTACAGTGCTTTTGGCATGATCGCAAAAGACTGATTAATATGCAAGGCTAACTTCATTCTATCTCTTATAGTTGGATCTAACTAGGATCTTAATAGTAACTTGGTTAACATTTATAGCAAAAGTCACCATTCAAGACAAAATGCAACAATTAGTGAAAGGATAATTAAAAAAAATATAGCAACAATTCATTATGTGCCACAAAAAATAGACAATCTAGGTGTATCATCATATTCTCTCATTTGGGTAAAGAATATGACATGCTAGTAGGTACTTTCCTTATAAAGCTAATTTGAAAATACATAATTTTTAAAAACTTATCTCCTTTAGGAAAATAAACTTTCTAAACTGATGTATTTTTAACCATGATGCTTTATATCTCATACTAATATTCCCTTACTTGATAACCCTTTTTAAGTAAGTGATTATATAAGATAACTTAAGTATAATCTTGTGATCTTGAAATAAGAAAATATTTCACTAATATTTAGAAGTGAGTTACTTTAGCAATCAAGTATTTATAACTACTAATGAAAATTTTTCTAAAACTAAGGAGATAAATTATCTAACATCTTAATTTGCATACTCAACCATATATATGCAATGAAACACTTTTGATAAAATACTAAACCTCAACAATTTCAATGGACCTATAAATAATTTTGCACAACAAGGTCTTAAACATAGTATAAAATTAATTCAGTTATAGTATATAGAGAAAGTGAACATTATTAATGGGTTATAGGTACTTAACTTCATTTTTCTAGAAAATTTTATAATTTTACATCACTAGAAATCCTTTTAATTAATTTAATACCATTATTACTAAATTGTGATATGATGTTGTATATTTGACAAGTTAGATATTGATTATGAATTAATATATATACAAATGACATTATATTTAGACAATTTGACATCAATTTTATAACTAGAGTAAAAAAGTACAATAATGTTGGTTTTTATATGTATAAAAATCATTATCATTTTTTTTTGTGGGAACTAGAACTTAATGAGGTGGGATGTTTTACCAAGTAACACTACAAGAAAAGTTGTTATTTTTGAAGGTCATAACCATTAATAAAACTAAAATTGATCAGTTAAAAATAAAATAATTGACAGTGATTCGGTTGTTAATGGGTGTCACAATTATTAACATCAACGGCCATTAATTGTCACTAATCATTTTTTATAATTATCAACAGTTATGATTATCACAATATATGACTTTAATTTTTAATGGCTAATGCATTAAAAAAGGAAGTAATATTTTTATTGACATGCTTGACTGTAAAAAATAGTTCTTTAATAATTTCAATTCAAAATTATTAATGACAATCACTAACTGTCAAAATTTATAGTCATTTTAAATATAATTTTATTAATATATTTGGCTGATGAAAATAGTTACTTAATAAATTTAACTCAAAATTATTAATGATAATCATCGACTATCAAAATTTATAAGTATTTTTTTAATTATAATATTTATTAACATATTTGATCGTATAAAATAGTTACTTAATAAATTTAATTCAAGCAATCATCGACTGTCAAAATTTGTAATCACTTTTTAACTTACCATAACTATAATTAGTTACTATCATTTTTTATTAAATTATTATAAATATCCTGTCAATTGATTCAAACCACCATGTAATATATATTGTTGTAGAATATGACATTGTATATAAGTAATAAATGTGGTAATTATACCCCTTTAATACATGAGAAAAAAGAATGTTCCTTTAACCAGTAAACAATCATGATATGTCATTTACAATTGTTTTATATATCATATTCCGTATTGTTATGTGTATACAGCTAAAAAAACAAATGTACTCTTTTAAAAAATTATAAAAAAATAGGATGTGTAGTTTAATCCATCATCCAATAGGATGACCTCCAAATGCACAGTATTATTAAAGATCCATCTTTGATAACATATTCTCCTTGTTCCTTATCTTCTTCAATAGTCACAATCCAAATGTAATTAA
The DNA here is from genome assembly GCA_020226215.1 of Sindora glabra. NCBI lineage: Eukaryota > Viridiplantae > Streptophyta > Magnoliopsida > Fabales > Fabaceae > Sindora > Sindora glabra. The sequence continues at coordinate 30,931,174 of CM035233.1, forward strand.
CTTACATATGTATCATTATCCTGAAGAGTAAATGGAAAAATAGTTAGTATAAATAGCTAATTTTATCTTTATGAAAATTAAATACCATGAAAGGAATCATGTAACAAGCATTCATAGGTAGTTATATATAAAATCATGCAACTAATATTTACAGATAGCTATATATAAAATCATGCTTATTTAAGATGGCCAATTTTTAACGGATTGTGCCATAATGTTGTGAAATGGAACATACAACTAGCATTTACGAATAGCTATCTAAACTCAAAAGCATGGCTTGGAAAATACTAACCATAGATATTAGGCAAAAATCATATTTTTTTAACAAGCACTACACTATATCTAAAAGCTAAAGATTACCTACATAAAGCAATTTCAAGGTAGATCAATGGGAAGGAATTAACTTGTTAATTAAAATCCAATTTGTCATGTTAATAGTAAGCTAGTAGTTACTTAAGAAAGAAAAAAAAATCCTATTGACTTCTAATCAGCTTACATAAAATCATGCAACCATAGCTACTTAAATAAACATGTTATCCTTAAAAAGCATATTTTGACTTCTAATTAGTTTATATAATAAAAAAAACTAAAAAGAAAATTACATATAAGCTTCCTATGAGAGGAATAAAGTACCATTATGCTAACATCCACACTAGAAAAGTTATGAGTAATAGCGTTTGCCATTAGCCCTGCCAATACTTTTTCTAAAAGTTCCTCTACACACTCAAGTTTGACCTCTAAACTCTTCACTTTGGCATTAGATTCTTCACACTTCCTTCCTAACTCTAGCAATTTTTTATTTATCTCTTAAATCTTATATTAGAGTTCATGAACAAAAATAGATAATCCTTTAGAGCCCCTAAAATCTATTAGGGTTGCACCAACTCCAAAACAATGCACCTTACCATGTCTTTTTGATCTAAAAGTCATTGCCATAATCTCATCTTCAGTCATTTGAGAAGATTCTTCATTCACTTCAGCTAAAATTTTTTTGAGTTTATCCTACATTTGAACATAACATGTGCATAAATAGAATTTAGAATTGTAAACAAGTTTACTATATTTTAATTCTAGAATAATACATACCAATTTTTTTATGCATTTTAATTAGCTGCCCTGCCATCAAGTTTTGTGTGCGTAATTTCTTATAAATAAATTCGACCAATTTCTTGCCTAAACTTCTCCTTCTATAATCATGACATAAAATTCTTTCAAATGAAAATTCACAAACAAATATGAAAATTAGCACTATATAAATTAGAAAGTTCAGAAAGTAGCAAGTTATTTAACACACATAATGTCTTAGATTCAGACAATACAAGAAGAAAAGCTCTAGGGCAATATCCAGCAATATTGTATTTCTTTTGATAACATCAGAAAGGTGATCTACATCTTCACACTTGGAATAAAATGTATTATTTTTCTTACTTCCCTATAAGGAGTACCATTGCAGCTCATAATAAGAAAGAAACTTCTATTATATTGTTAGGAAAGAATCTTCTTTTTATGTGTATATATAAAGCTAGAACCATTTTCTTAAACACAAAACTTGAAATATATAAACAAGGTGGAAATATGATAATTATAACATATCAACTAGAGAAAAAAATTACGCATAAAGAAGTATCTGATTCAATGTGTGGCCTCTTCTATGAGTTTGATTTGTGTGGTGGTTTTGCAAATATGAGATACCCAAAAAACTTATGTAAAACAAGGAAGCTTGATGGCCATTGGCCATTGGTTAAACACTAAATAGCCTATAGAAAAGGAAATGGCTTAAATAAGAAGCTTATAGAAAGGGGTAGGATTCAATTCCACATAATTGCATTTTTTAATACAAGTGTTGGTGAGCTATTTGTTAAACTATTGCTGGTTCAATGGTTCTTCTATATCAAATCAATTTAAAATTGTTAAACTTTCATATTGACCTTTATTTTTCCATATAACTTAATTATACATGACATATTTTAGATATAGAAGTAATGAAGTGGATAATACCTCTTCTTCTACCTTTTGCATGAAACTTTTTAACCCAAAAGTGTGAGCAACATTATCCAATCCTCGATTGGCCTTGTTTTACTTACTTTCTATTGATCAATTTTCACATAGAAATTTTAAAGATAATACATTAAGATAATAATTAAAGAAATTAGGACATATAATTTTTAATTCTTAAAATTATTAAGCAAGATGTCTACTAACCTGCTAATCACTTGAATTCCATAAATTTACGAGATAGTTCAAATCCTCTTTATCAATATTTGGTGGAACATTTAATTGTGCCTCATTTGGGTCCTCATATGGATTAAAATATTTTTGCTTCAACGAAAACCTAGAAATTCTTGTAGAACCTATTTAGTTGTGTCCACACCTACCACTAATGATTTTCAATATTGAAATCATTCTAAAATATGTTAAGGCATGTTATTCAACTAATCACTATTGATAGTACTACTTTTTAAAGATATGTTAAGAATTTTACTATTGTTTTCGAAAGAATGAAATAATGTTTTAGTTAAAAAATTGTAAAGTGAGGAGTTATTTTCATGCTATTACAAGTTTGAACATATTTTCTTTCTTCTTCTTAGTAATTTCTACCTAGTTTTTCACATTTAATGGTGCATTTTGGACTTGTCTAACCATAGTTGTATATTTCAACTTGAACAATCTTAAGTATTCTCCTACAATTCTTTTAAATCTCCAAGAAATTTGAAATCTATCACCTTTTTTCTTCTTAGCTAATGCAAGTTTACGTGGAGGCCCTCTTCCTTTCTTTTTAATAGAATTTGTTTCATTAGGGGGATCTATTAAAAATAAAGAAAGAAAATAAAATTAGAAGATTATAAGCAAGAAAAGAATAAGATTAGAACATTGTAAAAGGTAAACAATGATAAAGATATTTCATAAATACCATTTATGGTAGTTTCATTAGCAACTTGGGTAACTTGGGTACTAAGCACATTTGCTCTTGAAAATGCTTTCATCTCTTCGTTGAATAGAAGATTGAGTTTTTACTACAAGGCTAGGCTATAAAATAGACAGCTTTGATTGACAAATTAACTTGTCTTTGACACCAACCCCTCCTCCATTAAGTAGTCTTTTAGCAAAACTTATTTCATTAGAAGGATTTACTAAAAATAAGCAAGAAAAGAATAAAATCAGAACACTATAAGTAAGAAAAGAGTAAGATTAGAACACTATAAAAGGTAAAAAATGATAAAGATAAAGATATTTCATAAATACCATTTATGGTAGTTTCATTATCAACTTAGGTAATAGGCATATTTCCTATTGAAATGCTTTCATTTCTTTCTTAAACAGAAGATTGAGTCTTTACTACAAGGTTAGGCTACAAAATAGAGAGCTTTGATTGATGAACTAACTTGTCTTTGACACCAACCCTTCCTTTACTCAGTAGTTTTTGTTGAATTGTTGAATGTTTTCCTTTTATACCACTTGAGTAACTAATGTTTTTTTACTTTACTTCCATTAATCATGATTAATTTTTTCCTACATAACAATAAGTGTTAGATAATAAATATAATGAATAAGAAAAAATGATAAAAGAATATATTCAATATGAAATAAAAAGACTTGTAGATCTTCTTACCTTATCTTTAACTTGAAATTCTTTGAAGGATTTGATAAAAAATAAAAATTTAAATACTGTAGTAATCAAAACTAGTCACAATTCCTAAACCAGTGCCATTAAACCCCTAATTTATATACTCATGAATTTGATACAAGGCAATTAATTATTCTCATGGATGTCCTTATCTATGTCTTTTTCGCCCATAATAGTTGCATTCACTTCCAATACTATCTCCGACATATCAACTTGATCTATGTAAACACAATATTATCATCATTGTCCAAAGTGTTCGAATCATCCCCTTAATCATCATATGACATGCATTGTTAATATGCTTCCAAATTAATAATTTCTTCATTTTCATTATCTTATCTTCCATCTTTATGAGTAGGAATATCATAAAAATTATGTAGAGTAACTTTCTTGACACATAGCCAATTAACATTGCTAATGTCCTCAATATAGAAAACTTGTTTTGCTTGATAAGTTAAAACAAATGGCTCATTTATGTTTAACTTACATCTCTTATTTACAATAGTTACTCCGTGTGAATCAACTTTAATTCCCTTTCCATAACTTTCCATATCCCACTAATCACACTTGAACATAACCATCTTATTCTCTTCCATATATTTTAATTCTATAATTTTTGTAATGATACCAAAATATTATTAATTATTTGCACCATCTCCCTTGACCATAATCCCACTATTTTGGGTTTTCAGATGTTTGTCACATTCCCAAGCATGAAATTTAAAACCATTAATGATAAACCTTTTATGACAAATAACTTGTTGTGGTAGACCTTGTGCTAAATATAAAAGAACTTCATTCTCTTGGTTATTTTCTTCATTGAACAAATATGTAACCTATAAATAGGAAAACTAAAATTGATATAAATTTTGTTTTGATTTGAAAAGGATTATAAGAACATCTTACACGAAACCATTCAATAACTTATAGAAAGCAAGATACTTACATGTTTCTTAAACCATCCAATAAACTCTTGCTCATGCCATTTTTCAACATTTGTACAATTCATTTGTTATATTTCCAATTTGTGCTTCCTAATTACATATATAAATTTTGATTTGTAAAATTATCTAGTAAAGGTGCACATGAAATATAATTGAGAAGGCTAAGCCTATAATGACGTAGGAGTCATTTAGTTCAAGTGGAAAATAAGTTCCTATGGGAAGTTAAATTTCCTAGTTACTTCCTATATGCATTTCCTGGGAAGTTCTCAATTGTGTTTAGTTAACATAAAGGAAGTTGCATTTCTCAGGAAATAGAAGTTACCTAAGGGGGAGTAAGTAAATGATTTCCCATGTTCTATGGGAAATATAATTTTCTGGGAAGTGATTTTTCATATTTTGTGGACAACCAAACAACTCACAGTTTTCTATTTCCTGGGAAATTTGCTGCAAACCAAACGACCCCTTACTCTATGAATGGAAGAACTTCATCACAATTTCTTAAGACATAAAGATAAGCTTGTTTCCATTCTTCTAAACTAAGATTCTTTAGTGACTTACTTCTTTATGTAGGATAACCATTTTGAGTAAAAATAGATAACATTCCCAAATGAGTGGTACCACTATCCAATTTAGTCCAAATTGGTTGAATTTAGTCTCAATACCATAAAAGTACCTTGAATAAAATGTTAAGTATTTATTTGCAATGTAACCTTCAGCAATTAAACCTTCAAGAAAAGCTCGATCGTGTACATAGGCTTTTAGAGTTCGTAAAAACCTATCATGAAAGTTATGAATAATAAAAGACCAAAAAGATATTAACCATGAAAATAAATTTTAAATGATATAAAATACCTTTTAATTGGATACATCCAACGATATTGAACTAGACCTGCAATCTTAGCTTCACTAGTAAGGTGAATAGGTAAATGCATCATAACATCAAAGAAAGAAAGAGGAAATATCATCTCAAGTTTGCATAGAGTTATAGCAATATAAGATTCCATTTGTTCCAACTTATTTATCGTTAATACCTTAGAATACAAGCCTCGAAAAAATATACATAACTCAATTATTGCATCATGCATATTTGGGAATGAAAGCCCACGTAATCCAGTGGAAAAAAGCACTCCAAGAGAACATGGCAATCATGAGTCTTCAATCCTAAAATTTTTCTTTCTTTAAGATTAACACATCTCTCAATGCTTGAAGAGTAATTGTCTGGAACTTTAATATGTTTTAGAAAGTCACACAAAATCATCTTCTCCTCATTAGATAATGTATAAAGAGCATAAGGTAATGACACCTTGTCACCATTCCTAATTGGGTGTAAGTCTTTCCTCATGCCTAAAGCTATCAAATCCAAGCAGGAATTCAAGTTATCCTTTAACTTTCCTTGTATATTCCTTAAAGTCCTAAGAATACTATCACATATATTTTTTTCAATATGCATAGGGTCTACACTATAACAAAGTAGTAAGGTACTCCACTAAGACATTTGATATGAAATAACTTCATGAGAAAAAATAGTTTTGAGTACTTCGAATTAGGAAAAAGATTTTACTAAAAATGATTTAGTAATTGAAAATTTTTTATTACATCTTTATTTAGTTCCTCTAAATTCTCCTATTCTCATGCTTCAGTGTTTTGAGGTCCAAAGTGATCTTGTAACGTATCTTTAATGTCTACACTATCAACTCCTCATCACTATCATCTACTAGATTATATGACATATATGTTTCCTCCTCTTGCATCAACCATTCTTTGTAACTCAGTATGATACCATAGTTTAACAAATCACCTTCAACCTTATCTTTAGTTTTATGTTTGCAATTATTACATCTAACATATGGCATAGGATTTTATCTTTATTAATTGTATTCATAAACACAAAGTCCAAGAACTCTTTAACACCATCTCTATATTGAGATAGTCTTCTATCTCTTAGTTACATCTAATTTTATCTATTTCGTGCTTAAAATTTTAAAATTTTGTACCAAAAAACAAATATAAGAAAAATTACTCTGTTATTTTTATTATACCATAAAAACAAAGATTAGAATAAAAATAGATAATGTTAGTTAATCTAAATGCATAAAGAAAGGTCTAATTTAAACATTAGAATTTTGTAAATATAGACTAATAATATAACAATACTTACTTGTTATAGATGAAGAATTGTATTTGTTGTGGTAGTCAGCAGAAACCTTTAATGGGCCAAGACAAAGGACTTTGTTATGTGTATTGTCATATTATATTTTCTATAAAGTAATGCTCAATCCTCTAAATAGGAGCAATAACTAAATAATTACTGCAAGAAATGGCAAAATCTACCATCATAAAGTGATCTAAAATGACACATTTTCTAGGTTTAAGTAAACTGAACTAAAACAAATAATAAATTTAGAACAAATAATAAACAATCTACATGACTACCCAGATTTGAACTTACTTCACTTCAAACACAAAGTCAATAGAAAATACAGTAACCCAAATCATCAAAACAAGAAAAGGTTGCAAACCATAAACTGAAAAAAAGATATCTTTACCTATTTAGTAACAAAGGTCCTCCCTATGAACAATGTAATAAGTTAGAAACTTCAAATTGCAAAGGAAAGCTTAATTCTTGAAGTTTGGGAACGGAGGCGCATAACACACCCACACAAGCTATGGAAATGAGACGTGGAGGTGACTTAAAAAATTAAAGCAAAAGTTAATCATCCAAATTGAAAAAACAATTATTATTTAGATTATTTTTGTTTCTTTTTTTAGAAAAATATTATATATTATTTCTGGAAACACTTTAATTTCCTTTTTTAAAAAAATATTATAAAATGGTAGGTGCACTGGTGCAAATGGCAGTATATATTTAAAATAGTCATAGGGAGTCGGATGGGACACCAAAGCTTCAGAGATGCAATTAAAGAATGCAGTAGTAGTGGAACTTTCCAATTTGTTAAGTTCTTTGTAAATCTCTATTCAATTTTAAATAAATATTAAAAAATAGATGGACATTTCTACATTCAGCAAATACTTCTAATTAAAAAAATAACTAAAAATATATTTAACCAATTATTTCTAAATAAATCATCATAATATTTAGTGAAATTAGATTAAATATATGAATTATACAAACTTAAAAATTGAAAATAATTAGAATTATAAGTAATTAACATCCATGATGAATGAAAATTCAAGTATCTTTCTTGCAGTGTATTAAGAAATACTAGTATGAAATAAGGGATGGGTAGCTAGTATACTAATTACCAATTAATAGTGATGATATTAAAAGAAAGAAAATAAATAAAACTAAGAAATAATAAGTTTTTAGTAATAACATTGTACAAACATTGAATAACTAAATAATTGCTACAAGAAATGGTAAAATCTACCATCATAAAGTGATCTAAAATGACACATTTCCCAAGTTTAAGTAAAATGAACCAAAACAAATAATAGATTTAGAAATAATGCCAATAATAAATTTAGACACAAAAACTAGAAAATGAAGTTATAAGGAAATGCCTTGTAACTAATTAATTTTAAACTTCTTTTTTCTATTCTAAGCTGGTTGAATGCCCTCTATTTGATTCATAACTAGGGAGAATTAATAGCCAAGGCTAAATGGAATATATCACCAAGGAATAAAGAAAAGATAATAGAGAAAATTGGTTATGCAAACTTATAGTCGATGATTTCATGCACTGATACATGCATGATAAAAACAAAAAATAAAAAAAGAAAAGAAAAAAATTACTAAAATAATGATTCCATATATTGACTTCAAAGTCTTTATGAAACTACTCCTTTAGATACTACAACAACAAAATTGAAAGATCAAACTTATACAATGGGTGTTCAAATTGTTTGTAGAATTTAGTAGTAATGTGTTATTTCTTACAAGTTTATTCCTAAGTCAAGGTTTATAAAATTGAATTAGTTCAAACCTTTCCAAAAGTCATTGTGGAAAGTGAATGGAAGATTATAATTTATAATTAGAAAGGGCATTATTAGAAGAATATCTTAAACTTTCCACATATTTTAAACATAACTGTGGAAAGTTTAAGATATTCTTCTAATAATTCCCTCTCTTTTAATTATAATTATAATTAGAGAAAACATTAAAATTTATAATTCTAAAAATAGCACACAACTCTTTTTGAAAGTCATTGTGGAAAGTCATTGTAGAATTTAGCAATAATGCCCTGTGTATATTCTAGTCCCTATGATCACTTCGCTATGGAAATTAGTTGCTTAATTGAAGTAGGAGGGGTGATTAAAAACCATAACCGTCAAGAGTTTCCCAATATTAGTAGAGTTTAGGCAGACCTCTAAAAATAGTAATCTTTCAGAAGCATCAAATCAAGTAAGAATTATAGTGAGTAGAATAACCATAATTTATTATTTAAAAGTCATGCATTTAATTTTTCCAATAATAGTATACTATTGAACAATGAAAAAGGAAAAGGAAATAAAGCATGTTACCTTATGAGGCTAAAGAATGAAGAACCTTAAGTAAATCTAAGTGAATCCAAAGCTTGAATCGCAAAATATTGTGATAGGAGATTGGAATGTGAAACTTCATCTATGAATCGAGAATAATCGTGAAGGAAAAGGAAAATCTAAAGTCATCGTTATCATTATTAATGAACTTTTGCTTTAATGAAGTTTGTAAAATAAGAATAGAAATTATCTTTTTTCTATGGTAAATTAAAATTAAAATTTAAAATTAATGTTAATATAAATATAAATAAAAATTAAAAATAACACTTTTGACAAAAAATACATTTTTCAATGGCCAATTGCTTTTTGCCTATTATGTAAACTTCAAAAACCTTTTTTGACAATCATGTGGCTATTAAAAAATAATACAAATAGGATATGAAAGTGTTTATCAACGATTATGGTCAATGCCACAACTAATATTTTAAAGCTACAACTTTTTTGCCATAAAAAAAACCTTGTTGATAAAAATATGATTTTCTATAGTGATTAGTTCCAAAGAGAAGATAAAGAGAAGAAAATGCAAATATAAAGGGAACTTTGTAGGGTAATGAAGTTATAAAAAAAGGCATACCAATTCTCATGGAGATAAAACCTGTTATAAGATTAAGCACACAAGAAACAAGATGTAACATAAAAGAAAATCTACAAATGCCATCTACATGAAAGGTCCAAAGTAAGCTTTAAATTAAACTAGAACAAATTTTCATCTACTTGCAAGATAAAATAGACAAAGGAAGCAATTCACACCTTCTCTATAAACAATTTTGCTGAGCTTGACTCCTTCCAATGACCAAACCAAGTCTTCTTATTTTATAGCCTAGGATAGATAAAAAAAAACTAATATTTTAACTAATTTATGAGAGAATAAATTCAAATTGACAAATCAAAGATAATTTTTAGAAAAATGATAACTTTTTTACTTTAACTCAAAGCATTGCATCTAACCTCTGTATAGTAAGATAAGTTCTAATCTAAATCTTATAATATAATTAGGTGAGAAGAATATGCAATAGAGTCATGTTTTTCATTCTTATGTGTTTTATATATATAGCATTTCAGGTAATAAGATTGAAGTTGTCAATCCTTAAAGATCAAAATCCTTTGCTTCTATTGAAACAAACTCAAATCAAGAAAGTACATTGCATAATATACATATTATTCACTAAGAGTTACTTAAAGATAATATGATATAACCATACTTTATTTCTGTCCTTTGCTTTTCATAAATTATAATGTGTAATGATGAGAAACATGTACATCATTCTTACTCCATCAAACATGCTCACTCTTCACTTCAAATCAAAATTTACTTGGATTGCATATTTGAAATGATATAGTGAAAAGATAGGGAAAGAGAAAGACCTGTAAATAGTGTTTAATCCATAACTAGAATATGCAAGCACCACATTTCAATAATCCTTCAGTCAAAGAAAAAAAAGAGAAACAAATTTTCTTATATTTTAGTTTATGATATCATGGTATTGTTAAACTAACAAAAACCATTACTTTAAATTAAAGACATCAATTACTACTATTCAAATAATACATCACAACCTAAGTGCATGCGTATATTTAGCCACTAAGCTTCTTATGATGTGAAAAAAAGTAAATAAGACTAATAATTACTATAAAACAATCTATTAAATAAAAAGGTAATACATGAAGATAAAAGACAAGATAAATTATGGTAAAATAATCATGATTTCCATATAAATTATATGCGTTTGCTTCCATACAGATGAAAGGAGAAGAATATAAACAAAATTATAAAGCCATGCAAAAGTATAGTAAAAATCTATTTTACCATAAAGGCCTAACATATCTAAGATCAGAGAAATACCTTGGGAACCAAGAACAACACCAATCAAGACAAACCACTTTTTTCGAAGGGTCACATTGATAGGAGGTTGTCTTTCCCTTAATCAATTCCATCAGCATGTAACAAAATAAATGCATCATAGCCCTGCAACAAATACAATTGAAACTTACATAAACTAGTTAAGAACTAATAGAATAATTCCATTTCTAAAGTTGAAGATTAAGACAAGTTCAAATTGATGAAAGAAAAATGATACACACATTAAATTTCTACATGAAGATATTGAAAAGAAATGGAGTTACTTTTATGAAAACAAACTCAAAACTAAATATACAAATTTACAATACCAATTCTATAACAAAAGATGAACCATTTGAGGAATTGATGATATCAATAGATAGGAATTCATGACATTCAAATGACTTCATCTTATAAACTCAATAATATATTCAAAGCAGAGCATAATTAAGCTATACAATGAATCTCCAAAATAAAAAAGAATAAAACTAGAAAATAAAGAGGAATGACAAATATTAATATTATTTTTCATTAGGACACATTACACTTTAGTTGTATTACTACAACATGGAAGAGTTTCTACAAAAAAAAAATAGAATAAAGAAAATGAAATAGAGGTTTTAACTTCAAGTATAGAAATTTAAATGATGCTGAAATTTATGCAAAAAACCTAAAACTTGTAATGAATAGTTATCACTAGAGTTGGAAAAAATAAGGCAAAGATTATGTGGTTTATATGCATATATAAATGGTTATTTCAAATTAAAGCATTATTTTACATAACTATATATCATATCATCATAACATGACAATACTAGTAAGTCAGTCATGCCTCTAAGGGTTGATATAAGTTATGCCAATTGCTCACTTCTTGCATTATTCCATTACTTGTACTATCATTAAGCATGCAAAACCTTTTATAATAGTGTTATATAGTTTTAAAAGTCCCCTTCACTTTGAAATTTTTTATCTGATACATCGAACAAAATCATGAAGTTATAAAATTGATACAATTTAAACTAAACAGTGAAAGTAATATATTATGATTAAAGAGATTGTCATTCCACCAGTATGTACAACCATTATGATAAACTCTATCTAGAAGCATTCAAGTGCTTATCACTTTTCCTTATTCTTATCGGTCAATTCTAAATAAAGGAAGATGATGCTATGCATAAAATATCATAACCAAAGTATATAAACAAACAAATACTAGAAATATTTTTGCAAATTGCAAGGGCCAAATCATTGAATTCTAAATGAGGCAAATTTAGTTTCCAACAAAATTTAATTTAGTTGAGTTAACTTATAGGCCATAAATTGGGTAGTTGGCTATCTCATTGCAAAGCAATACTTCATATTAGATCTGACAAGCCTTTCCATGACTATGTTGATTTGGTCCATTTTTATTAGTTCAATGTCTATAGGTATATTTTTTTTTCTATAGAAATCTAACATGTATTGTGTTTCCTTAATTCCTCTAAGTCATTTATTGAGATAAGATTATAGAGATAAACAGAAAAAAAACATTGAATGTAGTAAAAAAGTATTAATTTTCTCTTATCATATCATAAGAAAATGCATTGGTCAAAGTACTTGATTTGCAACTAAGGAAAACACCAATTTTAGAGAAAATATTGAATGTAGCAAGGAGTATTAAATTACAACCAAAAGGATCAATCATGAAGCTCTAAGATCAAAAGCAATACTAGTGAAATAAGAAAGAGAAATCAAAGAACAAAACAATGGAATCTACCTTGAAAATATAGCTCGAATAAATTTTTTTCCTAAAATTACGAAGGAAAGCCTTAAATCACAACTTCATGTGTCTGATAATAAAGAATAATAATCATGCCTATGAAAATTGAATATGAAAGGGTAAATTCTCACAAAAATTCATCAAATAAGTTCAAATATAAAGTACATACCATGAACGGTGTCAATGAATGTAATAATCCCTACGCATAATGCAGAAGAGAAACAAAAGCATAATGACTAAAGTCTCGGGGGATTAACCGCTCGAAGAAGATGATAGTACAACATTGATCTTGAATTTACTTTATCTATTATTGTGAAAAATCCAAGGGATCCTATTAAAATTATATTTTATTAACGGTCAAATAATTCTATAATTAAAAAAGTTAAAAATAAAATGTATCCATGGCATAAATGTTATTATCTAAAATTAGCCCCATCTCTTAATTACGCATGCAAATTAATTATTGATGGTCATTTTTAATGTCCAAAAAAGAAGACCCATCAGCATGATAAAATGGGCACCACTAGACACCATAATTTATGCCCTTTGTCAATGATTTAAGTGTGACCGTTAGAGAATATTTGTTGAAAAAACAAACTTTTCTTGTAGTGTTTGGGACATGTAATCATTGAAAAAAGTCAATCACATAATTTTTAATCTTGTGAAAAAAATAAGGGAGGTCAAAAAGAATATCGAAAGAAATTATAAAAAAAGATCTTTTGATGAATAACATTTTTGAGAATTTGATTTCAAATAGAATCTAATGATATTATACAATTTATATAATTAACCTTACTTAACAAAATAAGCCTTTATTTTTGTTGTTATTGTTAGTGGCCTATGATGAAATTTCTTGGATTTTTGTATCAATACAAGGTTGCAGGCAAATTTGGCCTGCTTTTGTAGTTAATCCTAGAAAATTAATGGAAGATTGGACTGTAAGCATTTTCTTTTATGCTTTCTCTTCACTCCCCTTTCTCTCTCAAGGTTGGCTAATAAGGAGGTGGGTACGGTTGCATCGGTCGTTCCGCTCTTCTCTCTAACTCTTATTCGGCGGGCGGTTTTAAGGTTGTCGGCATACAACGCCTCTGAAAACACCACCCACAAAATCTGTCCTTCCATATCCAGTTTCACAAATGTCTCAATTACCCATAAACTGAGTTGTAGTGGCCTCTTCTACATTGAAGCCAATTTCTGGTTCTGATGTTTTTATAAGAATAAATTTGAAGAATGACCAGTAATGTAGTTATCACTTTTCTGGGCTATTTTCACTAAAATATGCATGTCTAAATTGAAAGCAAGCTACAATGTTTACAATGCTTGGATGGTTTTGTGCAAGAATTTTGGGTTTATGCTATGCTTGTTGACAATTTTTTATCTGTTGCACTGACTTAAAAATGAAAACTTGTTAGATAGACAGTTTTGGGCTATTTGGTGCAAATAGTGGTTGATGCTTGTCTGATTATATATGGAATGTTTGCGTGGGGGCAGGTGAACGGGTGGTAGGTGGAGAGGTGAGAAAATGGAGGAGAAATGCTATGTTACTCCCGAAATAAGACACTGTTTATTACTCCGGAGAGAGAGAGAGGTACAAAATGCAAGAAGTGGGTCCCGCATGAAACAGTAAGCAGGACCCACTTCCTTGCAACATAGTATTTTCCGAAAATGGAGGACTTACACAAATGGGCTTAATGAGGAGGTTGTCAAGGGAAGAAGGGGATCTGCTTGTTACTAGCTCTGTGGCTTCTGGTTTCTTGATTGTCTATAGCGGCACAACTTACCATAATGAATATACCCTTTGCTTTATTTTGTTATAAAATTAGAAATGTTGCACTTTTGCTTGCATAGTCTACACTTATTTCCAACTGATTTGTTTCGGCATGATGAATAAATTCGAAACGTTGGAAGGGACTCGCAGCAGGATATCTGTGAAACTGGCTTATCTAGCTGCTATTAAGTGGAGAATTGTCATTATTCTTTGGGGCACATGGGTTCAGCTTCATACGTCATAGTTATCATACAATATTCTAGGTTCTAAAGTGTAATTTTTTAATTTTTTTTTTCTCAGAGCTGGCTTTTGAGTTATTATTAATATTTACAGAAAAATTAAAATTCTCTTTTATTCTTATCTGGGCTTTATGAGTGAGGGAGAAGAATGATTTTGCATCATCTTTATGTTGAGTATTTTTTTTTTTTTTTGGTATGTTGATTTCAGCAATTCTTTTTTGTAAACTCTGATACTTAAAAATCCTAATGGTTCAGGTTGTTCATAACATTGCAATTGCTAAATACTTCCAAGATGCTTGTTCAGGTTACAAAAAATTGCTGGAACAACTTGATGGTGTGAAGGTATGCTATTGGTAAATGTATCTCTGTGCGGTTAAATGGTCAATTCTGGGGTTGCCATCTTACTATTACAATTGCTACTTGCTTGCAGCTGAACCTTTTCTTTTTAGAAAGTAGATGTTTGGGTTCTCATCCAGTTAGTTGGTGGGATAAATGTTCAGAATTTTTGCTTATGGGTTGGTCTTAAATTGATTTAAAACAGTTTGGAATAATATAGCTGTTGACATCTTAACTTTTTTCCTTCTTCCGGCTGTGATTTATATGATATTAAATGTGGCAAAGTAGATGTGTGCTAGGATTTGAATGGTAATAGTCAAGGCCAGGAACCACAAGTGGGGAAGACTTGGAATGATTTTCGTCCTTGAATATATCAATCCAAAGCTACTGTAGAAGATTTGAGGTCTGGCCTGGGTGTCATACTAACCATAATTTGGAAAAATGAAGTAGGAATATATTTTTGTTGAAAGGATGCCTTACAACTCATAGAAATTCTGTCAATTAAAAAAAAAAAAAAGCGCACTAAGAAAAGAGACTCAAAATTAATTGCAGCTTTTTCAGCAATGTTCATTTGATTTTCAAGAAAAACTGCAAAAAGGCAATGGTCCAAGAATTCATGAGTGCATAACTTCACTCAGCTGCTAGCAATAAAACCCAAAACTCTTCTTACAACTCACTATCTTGCTTCTTGTCTTTCAGTTCAAAGAGGCTTTTGCTCCTTCAATTTCATTCTCTGTCACTCTTCATCTTCAAATGCATTAATGGAGGGAGATCCCAACATAAGTACGCAAACTCCATTCTGAACTTTGAAAATAATTCAGTTATGTTTTAAGCAGTTTTGATTATCACTACATAGTGTTTCTATAGTTGTGTTTGTTACTTGTTGTCTGACACAAAAATTAGGCAACACAGGGATCAAATACCTCATGTGAAAAAGTTTCGATTCCTCTTAATTGACGAAATAGAATTTATAAGATATTGTTTTTCTTGTCCTCGTTTTTATTTTAAATTGGTTTGGCTGAGAAATAAAATCTAGAATATTTTTGAAGTAATGCTCTTGTCATGATGTTTAACTTCATTAGTCCCATATAATAAAATACCAGTGCGGTTCTGAACTCTTTCTTCATGGCATTATATTATTTGGGAATGCATATATACTAAACTTTCTGAATCTCTTTTAAATCCCCATTTAATTCTTTACTTTTCCAAATACTGTCAGTTCCTCATTTTACTAATTTTATAATGACGTAGTTCACTTGCATATGTTGTTGGAGCTGCATTCACTAGTTTATGGCTGTGCCACGTAACATTCTTTCTTGTATTAGTCCCTTCCACTCATAACCCTGAGGCAGCAACTCTGAGCTCAGCGCCACCCTACTGTAAATAATACACCTCAAATAACCTTTGATCATTACTCAAGAGTTTCGCTATATTTCTTGGCTTTTGATTGATTGGAATATCTAATCTGTGCCATGGCAAAACTGATCACCATTGGTGACTTGGATTATGGCCCGGGGTAACGGTAAAACATTAGATTTGCATAAAAATTGGACAACAGTTTTGTCCTAATTTTCTGTCTTTCTTTATTTTAAGGATTTATTATTCTCAGTCTCGAGCACTCTCTTCTCTATTTATAAAACGATATTTTTTCTATCAAACGAAAAATTATGAATATGCTTTAAACATTTTATGCTGGTGTAGATGAAAGTTGCCTTTGTTTGAACTTGGCATAAGCTCCGGTGTTCTTCACCTACAGATTGAAGGCATTAGTTTCCTTATTTAGAAAATTTGTGTATTCTTAAGCTTCAAGTATGATTAGCTGGTACATCACGGTGACACCTTCCACCTTGCATTTTTGTCAAGGCAGGAATTTGAGTGATTTGCTATCACTTGCATTGGTAAACGGGTAACAGCAACAGTTTTTGTAGTGTGTTCAATTCTTGACCACGTGCTAAAGGGGTAATCCTGGCAGCTTTGGTGCTACTTAGCCCATCGTTTGCAATAGTGTGATCATGTGCAATCCTACCATTTACTGAAGACATTGCCAGAGCTGTAAATGCGAGTGTTCCATTTGAACTGACCTGCCTTTTTTGCCACCATTAGTAGGGGTAGGAATCGGTCAGGTGAAATCCCTTAGCAGGTATATTTCAATCCTACTGACTCTAATCATTAATGATCATATGCTAATCGAAACCGACCACTTCAGATGCTCTATCCGACATTGATCGAATAAATGATTCCAAGCGGTTCCGGTCGGATTGAGCAGCAGACCATTGAAGTTGATTAATCTCAAAACCAGCAGAATACACAGACATCGGATCAATCCCATTTGGTCTAGCCACTGTAGGCAATTCCCAAAAAAGCGCCGGTGTATCATCCCCAGTAGAACAAATATGCTTGCAGCTCTGAGGAGCCCAAGCAATGGCATTAACACAACCACGGTGCCTCTCCAACTCCGCCACGGGCATCGTCGGCGACCATAATGCAAAATCACAATCTTATTGCTGTCCATCAGAATAGTCGCCATGTACCTCAAATCCTGCTTATTCCAAGCCAAGCGAAGCAAAGGCGTATCTAGTTGAGGACTCTCGTATATAATCGTGGAATGCTCCTTATCCCTCAAATCGAAAATTCTCACCGATCCATCGGCCGACACTGACGCAAAGACTCTAGCTTCACCCCAAGCAATGTCGTAGACCTCCTTATCATGAGCAATTAGCTGCGTTTCAACAATGCCCTTTTCGATATCCCAAATTGTGCAGGTCGTATCGATGCTAGAAGTCCCAATTCTCTTGGGCTCGATCTCATTCCAATCAAAAGAGGTCAGTGGGGCACAAAATTCGCTGGTTTTGCTGTTATTGAGAAGAGAAATCGTCTCAACAGAGTTTTCGCGAACTTCCCAGAGACGGAGGTAGTCGTCGGAGGTGGCAAGGAGGTCGGAAGAAGATTTTTTCAAGGAAGAGTGAGAATTGGGGTGGAACATGAGCTTGGTAGGAGGGTAGGGAGGGTCAAAGGAGAAAGAAGGTTGGGTTTTGATGGAAAGAGCTTCTGGGTTGAAGGAGAGAACATCGATGCAGTTGGTGTACTCTTCAATGAAGCTCCCGACTGTGGTTCGCCGGTTGATAGAAAGAATTGCCTGCGGTCAGATTTGATTAGAGTCGGTCAATGCCACACTAATCCGTAATCGATTGATAATTCGAAATCTCTTATTTTTTGCACTCACAAATACTCAAATCATAATGTAACCCAAATCCAACCGTCCATTTTTCAATTCAGATCAGTCAATTTTAATTGGATTGAAAAAAATTTCCCACCCCTAGCCACCAAACTGAACCAGTGATTATTGTACACAATACGACACACAAGGGACTCTACTGATTTCCATTATTCACGATGTCGGTATGCTATACTAGCTCCACCTTGCATCTCAAATGTTAGGGGTATTCAAGCTGTGTGTATCTATAAGCTGCTTGATTGGTCTCTCCTGTTGTTTGTGAGTGTAGTAAAGGTATTAACATTTGAGATGCAATGTAATTATCAACGTTTGTCAGTGTAGTAAAGGTATCTTGTTAAATCTAATTATCAACGTTTTTTATAGTATGAAAGTATGGAGACAATACGTCATTCTTTATTATCTATATATAAGAATGTATGAGATTTTCTTATGGAATGTCTTCCAAAAAATAAATAAACCCTCAAATTCTAACTGTTTTAACAAAAAATATTTTTCATAAAACATAATTATGAAATATTAAAATTAAGAAAAATATTTTATTTATTTAATATTAAATATGAAAGTATTAATCCAACAAAACAAACGGAGCCCCAATGTTGCTCGTTTTTTGGCTTTGGGATTCCCTAATCATGGAGCTAGAATTTTTCACCCAATGGGATCAAGTATCAAAATTTTTATAGAATATATATAATTTTAAAATTTTGAAGGACCTATATAAAATTGAAGATATCAAGATTCTTGATTGGGATTTTCTACTCGGTTGATTTGAAAAAATGCAGGTCATGTGTATTATGTTCTGATAGCCCATCACAGAATACAACCTAGAGGTATTCAATGTGCGATGATGCGGACGATGAAGGCTGTTTATGTCTTTTTGTAATGTCTATCATCATGGGTTTAGTGGCGATAAAAATATCACAACATGTCAAGAATGGGATTCGAACCCATGCCCTTTCGGACCAGTACCTGAAACTGGCGCCTTAGACCAACTCGGCCATCTTGACTTTGACATTGTTTATTGTGCCTGAAACATAAAAATCCCCGAAAACTCGCCGGCCCCACTTCGCCATGGTCCTTGGAGAAGCAACTTAAACTGCAAGAAAGTCTCTCATTCGGCTGATTTCTACTCTCTGCTTCTCAGTCTTCATTCTCTCTCAAGGTAGGATAATGAGGAGGTGGATGCAGTGACAATGGTGGCTACGCTCTTCTCCAACTCTTATTCAGCGGTTTTAAGGTTATCGTCGACCTGGACAAGGCCTCTGAAATCTTCATCCACAGAATTAAAAGACTAGCCAGGGAATTTGGCCACAAGGTACCCTCCTCGGTTCCCGTTCTTTATGGGTTATACACAAAGTCTGATGCATGCGTTTTTATTTTGTGCTCAATATTTGATTTAGGTTAACAATTCAAGCTTTCTTTTGTTGGATTTGTTCTGTTGCTCTCAAGATTTCCAGATTTACATATATTTATGTTTTATAAAATTTGCCCATGCATACCCACTTTTACAAAATGTCTCAATTACCCACAAACTGAGTTGTAGTGGCTTCTTCTGCTTTGAAGCCAATTTTTAGTTCTGATA
The DNA here is from genome assembly GCA_020226215.1 of Sindora glabra. NCBI lineage: Eukaryota > Viridiplantae > Streptophyta > Magnoliopsida > Fabales > Fabaceae > Sindora > Sindora glabra. The sequence goes on from CM035233.1 coordinate 30,950,999, forward strand.
TTTTTATAAAAAAATAAAATTGAAGAATGATCAGTAATGTATCACTTATCTGGGTTATTTTCACTAAACTATGCATGTCTAAATTGTAAGCAACCTGCAATGTTCACAATGCCAGGTTGGTTTTGTGCTAGAATTTCGAGTTTATTTTTTGCATTATGACAATTGTTATATCTGAAACCACTGACTTGAAGAGAAAGTGGTTTGATATTTAGTTTTGGTCTATTTGGTGCAAATGCCAGTTGTTGCTTGTCTGATTATATATGGAATGTTTATATGGGGACAGATGAACAGGTGGTTGGTGGAGGGGGGGGGGGAGGGAATGGAGGAGCTGGGCAAAGGAGGTTAATGAGGAGAGGGTCAAAGGGAAAAGGAGATCACGGGGTTACGGGCCCTGTGGCTGGTGGTTGATTGTTTGTCTATAGCAGCATAACCTAACATAATATATATTTCCTTTCCTTTCTTTATTTTTTTTATGGAATTAGAAATGTTGCTCCTTTGTATGTATAGGTTATACTTATCCCTTTAGTCATTCTGCTAACTGATTCGTTTTGATAAGATGAATAAGTTCAAAAAGCTAAGGGGACTTGCAGCAAGACATCTGTTAAACTGACTTATCTGACTGCAATTAAGTGATCAATTGTCAGTATTTTGGGACACATGGATTTGGCTTTGATATCTCATAGTTATCATACAATATTCTAAATTAAAATGTTTAATTTGTGATCTTTCTAGAGCTGGCTTTTGAAATGATATTAATGTTTATGGAAAATTAGACTTCTCTGTTATGCATATGTGGGCCTTATGAGTGAGGGAGGAGAATGAGTTTGCATCATATGGGGAGTGATTCTTTGATCTTGATGTTGGCGATCCTTTTTGTGAACCCTGATACATAAGGTGTTGAATCCTAATGGTTCAGGTTGTTCATAATAATGCAATTGCTGAATACTTCCATGGTGGCTATTCGATCCCAAAAAATTTCTGGAACTACTTAATGGTGTCAAAGGATGCTATATTTAATTTATCTCCTTTCAGTTTACTAAAGAAAGGGCAATTCTAGGTTTGCCTTCTTGCTTTTACTCATTGCTACTTGCTTGCAACTGAGCCTATTTTTTTTTAAAAGTAAGATGTTTGGGTTCTCATCCAGTCAGTGGAATAAATTTTCAAAAATTTTGCCTATGGATTGCTCTAAATTGATTTAGGACAGTTTGGAATAGTATAGTTGTTGACATCCTTTTAACTTTTTCCCTCTTCTGGGTGTGATTCATGATGACTTTAAACAAGGCAAAATAGATGCCTGCCAGGATCTGGATGGTAATAGTCAAAGCTCGAAAGCACAGGTGGAGAAGGCTTGAAATGCTTTTTGTTGTTGAATATATCAATTAAAAATATTGTAGAAGATACGAGGTCTGACTGTGGTGTTCATTGAACATACTAACCATAATTGGAAAAATGAAGTGGGAGTATATATTTATTGCAAAGATGCCTTACAACTCATAGAAATGCTATCATTTGAGGAAAAAAATTGTTAAAAAAAAAAAGAGTAAAGAGACTCAAAATCAATAGCAGCTGTTTCTGTAACATACATTTGATTTATAAGAAAAACTGTGAAAAGGCTATGGTCCAAGACTCAAAATCAATAGCAGCTGTTTCTGTAATATTCATTTGATTTATAATATTCACTCAGCTTGCATGCAATAAAGTCCAAAATTTGTGGAAACATCTTTCTTGTTTGGCCTCATATCTTGCTTCTTATGTCTCATTTCAGAGAGGACTTTGGTCCTTGAAAATCATTGTCTCTCCACTCTTCAGATCTTCAAATGAATTAATGAAGAGAGATCCCACCAAAAAAATACAAGCTCCATTCTGAGCTCTTTTTTTTTTTTTTTTTCCTAAATGAAAAGAAGAAAAAGAAGAACTCCATTCTGTTTTAAGCTCACTGTCATAGTTGAACCGGAAGCTGGACCTTAGATGCTTCAATTCCATTTTCCTTCTTCCTTTGGTTGGACGATGAGGGGGTGAGAAATGAATGGTTGCTTCAGATATCTCCACTCAAGGCCCCAGGTTAATATCAATGAAGAAGAGAGAGACAAGAAGCCAATGGTGAGCACTTTCCAACTTTATTTACTTTAATTGCTATCATTTACTAAGTGATATTTACAGCAAAGCAGATTGAAAATCCCTCAAGAAAAAGGGAATGACTCAGTAGGTTTGCATGTGAGAATTTACACAAATTGTACTTACGCCTTTAATTCTTTATAACCTTTTTGCATATATGCATGGGTAAAAGAACTTCCATGCAATTCCCATAATCTACAGTGATAGACATGATTTATGTGAGAATGTTAAAATTACTAAAACTGTTCATGGTTTAAAAATCTGTTGGCTTGCAATTAGTGCAAAAAGAGCAAGAATGAACAACAAAATGCCACAATATGATCCTATGGCAGTCTAAGAGGTCATCATGTTATTTTTCATCCATTGATTCCTGTACTATATTCTCCAGATATCCCAAGACCATAAATGTATTCAGTAGTTATGTAATCTGTTATTGCTTAATTTTAGCATATATAATCCATTTGATGATTGATTGCTTGTTTATGTATTATTAATTTTTAAACATCTGTTACACTCATCTCTGCAGTCTTCCACTAACATCGGCATCATAGGTTGTGCCACACAATAAGTCAATTGTGGTGACTAGTGACTGTAAAGTACTTGAATGGTACTGATATCAAATGGAGGAAAAAATGGAAAAAATAAGAATTCTCTTTTGCAACAAGTATCTATCATGGATCCTCTGTGAGTATCCACAACATGTATTTTAGTTGTAGGCTTGTAGCTAGTTTTAAACCATGACAGGTTTTGTTGGAGAATAAATTCCAAAGTGTACTTTTATCTGGTTATAGCTACAACTAATCATATATGATAGTCCTCTGACTAATATATTCTCTTCTATACGGTTTGATTATCAGCATAAGAATTTGGATGCACTTCATTGTGCTAGAGGTAAAATCCTGGCTGAGGAGAGTGGCACAATCAACTAGACTACTATCTTCACTATCATTGCTAACAATACTTATTCTTCAGGTGGCTTGAGTTGGGGATGATGATGATGATGCTGTAGATGTCTAATCATTGTGCGATATAAAGGTGTTCATGGTGAGTTCAATAACACCTATTAATTATGCCCTTGCACAACTGAAGTTCTATTTCACCATTGGTATGTGAAGAATGAAGTGAATGAAATATTATTGAACACATTATCAATTTACACCCAAATTATCAATTGTCATAGACAAAGCATTTAATTAACTACCACTAGACATTTACTCTTTTCCATTTGTTTGGCTGTGGCTGTATTTGGCACAAGTAATTGTGACAGCTGATAAGTTAGTTAGTAATTAATAAACTAGCTGATTATATTAGAAGTGTTTAATAAAATTAATTATTGAAATAACTAAAAATGTAAAATGACATAAAAGTGTATATTAATATAAATAAATATATGAATTAAATTAATTCATATTCATTATAAAAATAAATTATATTAATGCAATAAAGATATTCAAAATAATAATATAATTACTTAAAATTTAATCAATTATATTTTATGACATTGCATGTTTATTTCTTTTTTATTTATTTATATTAAATTAATAAGTATAAGCCAAATATTTATTTATATAATTTAGGTAAAAACTATCATTTAATTAAGAGAATAGACATAAATATGAAAGAAAAAATTGAAAAGTTATAAACTACATTGTGAAATTTATCAAATTAAAGCTTTTTTTAAAATAAAAAATAAGCTAGCAAGCCAAATATCCTTAGAAATTAGCTTATAACTTATTGATGAGGTTAATAAACATATTTGTTGCACCCATCACACACTTTATGATTGATAACATGTACTGCTATAGGTCTCTGAAGAGATGTTTGGTAGATGAGCATTGCAAGACAAATCGACAAACAGTACCACACAAGGTTGCTGAATTAACATCTATGCGAGCCACTAGGTAAACACGAGGTCAACTGGAATTCAGGACTGATTATAGCATTGCTTGCTGGCACCCTTACAGCGTACCAGTATTGTTTCAACACAACTTTTAGGTAAAATAGCATTTTCCTCAGTAGATAATTTAGGAATTCAAACTTCATTTCTTGAAGAATATGACATTCCATTGTACAGGTTACCTGAATGTACATAAATTATGCAGATGATTCTTTATGCATAATCCTACTAACCATAATTTGACACCAACCATGAGGCTGAAAAGCCACTAGCAGTTGTTTGCATAGTAAGTCATTTGATTCTATAAAAAATGAAAGTAAGAAGTTATTTGATTCAAAAAATACGTGAAAAGGAACAGATTGAATCCTTCCTCGTTGCATAGGTTCACACTCATTTGTTTGTGTCATTACCGACAATATTAACAAATTCATCTTTATGTGCTGTTTCTTCAATTTCTCTGCAGACTAAGCATGGAAACTGAATCACTGATGATTCTATTAGCATAACTATAACAATTACAATTCTTGACAAACTATGCAGGTAGATCCTAACATCTCTTTCAACTGTGTGTTTCCAATTAATTATCACTCAATTAATGATTATCCTTTTGCTATTTTATCTTGCTTCTCTTCATTTTATCGTATATTATTTCTTGAGCTTGTAGTTCGTTCACTTTTCTTGCTTTACCTGCTTGGTTTATTATCTTAGGACCTTGAGAGTCATATGTAAGAAATTCAGAGGAGTGCACTGCAGGACATAACAGTATCACCTTAAGTATGAGAGGTAGGAAGTTAGGAACTATAGTGAACTGCACTGCTGAAAACAACTATAGTGCCATTTCCACTTAGACTTGGCAGAAAAAGTAGGTATTTTTATCAAAATAATTATAATAAATAAGTAGAAACAAATAGGTGTATTTGCTGGTGCATGATATATTGACCAAATAATATCCTTGAGTATTTAAGAACATAATTATCAAAAACATGATGATACATATAAAATCATGGTAAGGATACGGAAATAAAGTGCACTGCTTGTTTTTAACAATTTTTTTTGTTGTAGTATGGGTACCCCAAAAAAAAAAAAATTAATTACCAAAATGTGATACATTAGTCAAAACATAATTTTCAGTAACTATGTTTTCCGGAATTTACCTGTTGCAAGCTTGTTACTTTGCTTCTTGTATAATTTACTTTTAGAAGCAGTTTTGTGCCAAATCTGCATGGCTTTAACTACTTTCATACTTAATCTCATGATTACACTTGTCACCCCACTGGTTGTAACTTCTACAGTCCTAGGTTAACAAAGTTTGAAAGATGGCAGTGCAAAAATTTGATTGTGCAGTGATGAAGAAATTTGATTGTTTTGGAAAAGAATGAATGAAGAAATTAGCAAAATTGATGATTATTTGATGACTTGATAGGGTTAGTGTTAGTGTTAGTGTTAGACTTCATAGCCATTATTGAAGTGGAAAATGGTGAAATTATTCCGCATGAAATACTCTCAAAAATATTTTCTGTTACACTGAGTGTGTTCCAATAAACTAAGCAATAGCATCCTAGAAGTGTCTCCAGGATCACTCTGTTGAAATACCTTCAACGCTCATAACGAAAACAAGAGTCCAAATGATACCATAAACAGTTGGATATAGATTCATATATCATTTCTCTATCACAAGAATAAAAACTTCAATAGCTTTTTAGTTCATGAAATTATAAACTATCCGTATCATCCCTTTTGGACATTCGATAAAATTATAATGGTACAAATTATCTATATCACACATTATTTTGGATTTTATGTAGTTTCATATTTTGGAGATTCTCGGGTACCTTAGGAATTTTGAAATCTAATATGATGTGGTGCAACAAAATGTATCGAATTTTATCTCTATCATCACAGTCCTAGATTGAAGTAGTAATTTTCCATGATAGTGGAAATTTATGAAAGAGGGTACAAAGTAATGAAAATTGCAGATATGTAATATTCAATATAAACTCAATAGATTAAGAACATTAAAATTCAATTAGAAAGTATTTATTAGTAGAAAGATCTGTCAATTTTAATGGATGAAAAATCCATTAGAAGTTATTTGGAGAAATTAGAGTATTTCTAAAAGTATCCAAAATTAAAGGTTGATAAAATTTTGGAGTAGAAAATCTAGGTGGTCAAAAGTGTAATGGCTTCCGCAGTTTTGACAAAGAGCCAAAAGTAGAAATATTTGATTTTCAAAGCCAATTGTGTAAATAGTGAAAATTGGACTAGTAAACTGTACTAATATAGTATGAAAGCTATATTAATTAGAAGTTTTTTTCTAGGATTTTGCTAAAATCTTAGTAAGTGTTATGTTTTAGAACAATAGTGATTTGATTTGATCAGGAAATAGTGTAAAACACGTTAATACTATGTAAGTGAGCTTAATTTTTGGAAGCACTATGAATTCAAGAGGTAATTTTATTATGAAAAATTAAAGGAAGTATTTTAGCATTTCATTTATGAATTTTGATTTCAATTATTTGAGAAAACAATATGAAAATATGCAAAATTAAGCTTTTTCTTCTTTTTTTTTAACTATGAAGCAATAATCTGAATTGTGGCTTCTTTAAAATTTGAATCTATAACAATAAAGATTTTCAACATAAAAAGAGTTGTAACAAAGGGGGTGAAATGGTAAATAAACAGAAATAAGCGCTACTTGTTTGACTACCTCGTTTATCAAAGCTATTTCCAATATATTTACAAATTCTATAAGTCGATATCATGCAACTTTTCAAAAGTGTCTATTCCATTATAGAGTGAACGAGAGAAGGTGAACCGATAGCAAAAGGAACCACAAGTTATAAGGTAAAGGGAATAATTTCTTAATTTGCTGGCTAATGGACAAATTATTGTAATTATCCATTGATTTGAACCTTAATTTCATTTAATCTTAGATGAGGTGAGGTCTTATCATCGAAAAGGATTCAAGGCTGTTAGATAATTGTTTATCTTGTAACCCTTAATTTTATTTAATTATAGAAAAAGATATAATGATAGGAAACAAGATAGACTACAAATTTGATTTACCATTACTACACGATCATGTTTTACTGCTCTACCATAATGGAGAAATTCGAACAACAGGTTCACCTCCTTTCCAAACATAAATCCGAGGTACTTCCTTTTAATAAAGCAGAAGCTAGATTTAAGAATGATAATGTCGTAACAACTACTTTGTACAAATCATGTTCATAAAATAGTAGTTTTTATGTGTGATAACTGATATCAATCTACGAAAGACCATATTGGTAAATTATACAAATTTTACATGCATGTGCCATGCAATTGGCAAATTTGACTCTTTTCAAGGATACAATGTATACAAATAAAATTAGTCTATTTAATTATAACTAATAAAAAAAAGACTATTTGTTAAGACTTTACATCTCATATAGAAAATACATGAACCCACATAAATGTCAAATGGTAGTATATTCTTTTTCAAAAATTAAAAATAAATTCGAGATTGTGTTCACATCATTAAAGATCAATAGAAATTCATTTATTTTGTAATTTTTCTTGTCTCACTAATGATTTATTGAGAAAATTTGTGTACACATAATAGCAATGCAGTCTTTGCATGTGTACTAGCGGAGTTTGAATGAAACAAATGCAATGCAAACATAAGGGAAAAATAAAGAGAATGCAGGGTGTACAAATATCTACGTGATTCTAATCGTACATATAAGTGTCATCAAATGTGACCAATTCTAATGTAATGAAGGGCGAAACCTTTGCATAGTACCATCTGAGTAAGTACATCAAACAAACATAGAAGATAAATATGATTTATGAACTCAGTCTTTAGTCTCATGCAAAGATTGGTATTTAAACTAAATATAATTGCAATAAAAGCAAAGGTAAGATAGTGTTGTTGCAACAAATTAAACACAGCCTGTAAAATGCATTCTTTAACAATTTTTATTGAAAAGGTCTTTTTGTCTCTACCTCTGCCTTAGTCATACCATGGCAACTGGGCAGTTAATTATTTGGAGAGTGATTGCTTGTTTTAAGAGTGACTATTAGTCACCCACATGTTAAACACGCGATGCATTTATATGTCGACTTAACCAAACTGTGAATTATTATAAATTTCTTTGACCTTCCCATGTCCTTCATCTTCATATGGTGACACATGATCATTTTTCTCCATCAGAATGCATTCATTTGCAAGTGACTACCTTCCTCTTTAGATAGTCCTAGTTGTGCAGGAGTAAGGAGATTTTTAGCCAATTTAACCCAACTCAACTTTATAGTTACCCCCTCAGTCAAACAGTGTCTAATGGAAATCACACTTAGTATTCATTTAGCATCACAGACTTTTAGAATTGATTTATTTCATTGCAATATATATTGATTGCAATTTAGTCATAAATGAATTTTATTCTTTGAAAAATGCATGGAATTCGATTGAAATGTAAATTATGATAATATTATATATAATGCAATTTTAGAATGAGGCTAATTTTTTATGTAAAAAAATGCATGCAATTTTTTTATGTAAAGCTAAACACCATTTTGATCTCTATTTTATTTTTAAATAAAATGAAATATTATTTTTTAGTTATATCAATCAAGGGGTGCCAAGTACAAGAATGGGATTTATTTTCCCATTGTCGCTCTCTCCCATGTTATCTTAAATCATTTCACTATCTCTCTTGAAATAATAGCAAATCGGATGATACTTATTACGTGTTTACTATTAGACACAGCATTTAGAGGATAGTTTTTAGTACATAAATATATATAGAGTTTTTCTTTGTACCACATTTCAATTATTTCCTTTGTAAAATAATAAAAGCACATTGGTGCTATAATAAATTTATGCTAGAATATTAACCATTTATGCATAAGCTCATTAGAATATAGGGATTTTCATTAACTTTGTATGTATTTGGTTCAAAGAAAAGTCATTCCATTTCTCTTTATTCCCTTAATAAAATTATCCTAAATTAGAGAATGATGATTCTCCTTAATTTCTCCAGAAATCCAATTTCCTCAATTTGTGTTTTGCATTTTGTGTTATTCATTTTCAATATAATAATAATAATAATTTAATATGACAAAATAATGTTAAAAAATAGAAACTGAAAATAACACAATGAATTATTATTAATTGTGATAATAATATTTAATGGTAAGAATAATTTAATCATTCAATAATTATACCATTATAACAATTAAGATAATAATATAGCAAATGATTTGACAATTATTAATAGTATTAACAATTTCATATTAATAAATAGTAAAATAGTAATGAAAATAATAACAATTATACCATAACATGTTACTAGATAATAACAAAAGCAATTAGTAATTGATAATATTTACTGTAACATAATACATATTAGAACTTAAGTCCGAATGATGTAGGTCTTGTTGAGTTTGTAACCCAGTTTAACATTCTACTTATTTGAACTTGTTTGCGTTATTTGATTTCTCTTAACCATTCATGCGATTAATTTCAACCTATGTCAACCTAAAAATATCATACTCCTTTCTTATTTGGTAATAGTTTAGTAGACCATACTATAGGCATTAAATTTGTAGATACACCTATCAACTATTCGCCTGATATAGCTATTAAATAGGCCTATTTGGTTTTTTGTGGATTAGTCCAGGCACATTGATCATAAGTCTAGTCTGTGAAAGTTAGAACTCCCAGTGGACTCCTTAACTAAGAGTCTAAGTCCTAAAATTTTTAGATGGCAACTTTTCAATTTTTTTAAGAAATAATTTTAAACTTTTTAAGAAATTTTAAATATAAAATAATAAGTGTAAATTTAAAAATCACATATTTAATATATTCCTAATCCGCATCGACAAGTTAAAACTAAATAGACTATAACAAAATTAACTTTAAAATTATTAATTTAGAAATAAAATCATTAACTAAGAAATAATTTATTTAGGTTATTTTAATTTTAAAGATAAAAAGTTAAATTTGGGAGTGAGTACTGAATTAATTAGGTAAATATTATACAATGGATTAGTTTAATTTGAAAATGAAAATGCAAAGTTAAAAAAAGAATGTAAATCTGTTTGTAAACCATTTAGTTTGGTCCATGTAAGCCTCGGACCTGAGTCTATTTCAATGGTTCTATCATCCAATTTATGTAAAACAAATCAACAAATGGAATCATGGCATTTAAACCATGTTAGAGTCAATAGCATTAGTATCATAAGTGCCATGCAATCATAGGTAACAGAAAGCAATGGACAATTAGATGTAGGACATAATTTTAGTTTTACATGCAACATAAAATATAATACCTACTTCTATTACGTTTGAAGACCATCATCCACTACTTTGGAATACTTTAACTACAACGAGCACCAACCTAGAAATAATAACAACCATGCTGAAGGATGTTTAGGAAAGGTTAACAACGGAATGGAAATGGATGAGAAGTTACTAATGGCAAATTAGATGTCCAGAACAAAGTTGACTGCATACGGTCAGAAGCCTCTTGGATAGAACCATGCCATTTTTGAAATACCCTAAAGGTAAATATATTATATTCATTCTATATTTATTACAGCATTCAAAGGTATATAAGGGAAATATTCTTTCATCATATATGATGGTACAAATGCCTCCCTTATTTTCTCCTTGTATTTATTTCATATAATTGGAAACATTATAAACATTATCATGCCTCTTTTTGAGTTAGCATGCCATGCCTCCATATTTATTCAATGACTATTAAGTACATGATGACGAGATCGATGGACTTTATTCTAATGATGTTTGTAATTAATTTTGATATGGTCACAACAATAGAATCGAGAAATTGTAGTTTTGTAAGAAAACCCATCAACAAGAGCCTAGAATGGTAGGCATGTGGCTAATAAAGTACAAGAATTAGTTAGCTACTATATATAAATCTAACATGTATGTTTGATTTAGTATATGATGTACCATAAGGGCTAAAATACCAACACTAGAAGCATTTATGTATAAGTTAAATGTGAAGATAGATGCAGTGAAAGTGATACTATGCCTCATGTCACGTGCATCAATATAAGACTCCATATATGCATGGATACTAGATGTATCTGTTGCAATAGCAATCAATGTGACCAAGCCAACAACAAAGCCTTATTTCGAAACTCCATCACATGGAAGATGGGAAACTCCAACAAGGGACAAGTTGGAGGAATACATGCTTAAAGATATTCTCCTTGATGTTTCTAGAACGGACGGGTTATCAGTGAAAGGCCACAAAAGACAATCAACTAATAATTATATTACAAGAAGTGTGAGTTTAGCATATATAATTATTATTAAAATTGTGTAGCATATGTATTTCCATTAGTAGAAGCCACAACTATATAAATGTTCTTTTTATGTAGTCCAGATCATGTCAGTATAAGAAAGTAAGTGGAAAAAGATTGTTTTCCTTAATAAACAAGACTAAGAAGGATAATGATATATTGGACAACAATTTGTTAAAAATTCTACCGATATGCCATCTTATTTTAGTAGCATAGAATGGGATAATGACTAGATTTTGTCAAATAACACTGTCAAGTGTGATATGATTGAGATTATAAGCCTTTCATGAAATAAACATATTGATAAAATAAATTTGCATTGCATTCCCACATAGCTTTTGGTTAGAACTAAGGACTACCTTTGAAAGGGCTAATAATTCAGGTTATACATTGCATGTTTACATTTAGAGATATAATAATAAGTAGACGTGGAGGTGTCTCTCTTTATCCATGTCTAAGTTAATGGAAGGATAACTTCCATTGAGTTAGCACATATATATATATGTTTGTAAGCCCTAATTAAATCAATTATTAGTAACATATAATCATTAGTTGAAAGAAAAACATACTTTATTTTCCTTCAAAAGTAAATACACTGTTAGTAACTTTATTTTTTTTTATTGAATAACATGGTAGTGGATCTATGATATATTCAATCTTACAAAGGGTATGGATGTAAATAACATAAACATTTCTCTAGTTGCATATGCATTGTCAAAGGAGCTTACTCAACTATATCCAAAATAAAAAAGGATTAAATGCTAATTATATTGGAAAAAAAAAGGGTGAGATAGATGCTTAATTTTTGCTGACTATATTAATATATAGTACAATGAGGTGCGTGTGGGTCATGCCTTTATTCAAGGGATAAGAGACAGAATGCAATGTATTACTATTAGTGATTGACTTATGAGCGATATAATAATTATGATGGCGTGCATGATGATAAGATAGAAGCACTGTGTTGCAATAGTAGCTCTCTACTTATTTTTTATAAAGGTGGTAAAACATGATATAATATCTTTGATGATGCATATTTGCCTATTATATTTCATACTAATTCATGGTTTGGCAATCACATGTGCAACAATATATGTTGAAATGGGACCATGACCGAGTGACAATTAAAGGTACTATAGAAAGGCATTTTTAGGACATATGGACTCCTTTATAAGGTTGATGACATCCTTTAATATGTACTTATCTAATTGCTATTACTAGTAAATTACCCTTTGAAGGCGTAACATCTTACGTGTTATAGGTGTTCATATGAATGTTTGATATCGAGTCTAAGCACTGATACTTTTTAATGGTTGACATTATTCAATGGAAGTTAGTTTACTTCAATTTGAAGCTATGCAAAATGTGGATATGCATCCAAGATAAACAAATTTGAAGAGTTGGCATATTCCTGGAAGAAATGCTAGAAATCAGGTCTTTTTACAAAAGAATTGACTTTCATATTCCACATGTCTCATCTTTCTTGATTATCACCATAGCTAATTTGCAAAAGCAAACAAATGAGTATACTGTTTGCATGTTGCTTGTTCTTTTCCATAAAAAAATAATAAAATAAGTGGATGATATTTTTCTAGTGGCAAGGTGGATTATAGTATGTAATTTTACTATTGGATAACTCTATCAAAATAGTGGCAGATGTACAATTTGGGGATAAGTGCTTTTGAAATCCGTAATATCATAAATGAACTCAAATATTATAGTATAACTAGTGCAATATGGTATCTTTAATTTGTATCCCATTAATGACTATGCACATATAAGATTCTAGTTGATCTTATTCAAAATCCATATAATGACAACAATGAGGAGGTTATGTTGAGGGTTAAGGCTTTCATGGATGACTTCTTACATTCCCAGGAAAGTATACATTCTTGATCCTGGAAATGTGATTGCTAAGAATTTAATTAATAGAAATATAACATTCCTATATTTGGTTCACTATAAATTTTTTTGAGAATATTTTAATATCACATTCTCATTACATGAGAATTTGAGATACCCACCTCCTCCTATGGGAATATTTTAGGAGAATGTTGGGTTAAAAAGATTCCCAGAAATATGACATTTCCAGACATTTTTTTTTCAAACTTTGAACCAAACATGAGAATGTAATATTTCCTTAAAACTTTTCCAGGAATGTTAAAAATAATCCGCAAACTAAATGTCACCCAAGAGTTACCCTTGCATAACTTAGAGTGAATGCATGCAAAACATGCCAGACTTTTTGGGTTAGCTATAATTTACACAATGTATATCGTGTCAATGCTAGAGAGTTCATTTGTATGATGGCAACACGTGTATATTGATGTTGGTGTTTGGTATGTAGTGGAATACATTATGGCTTGCGATGAAATATGAAATCATAAAAAGTGGAATTTGATGGACAAGTAAAATAGATATATTATAAAAATAGAGTTTTTATCACACTAGCCTAACTTTATAGTAATCGTTGGACTTGCAAAAGATATAAGTCAAAGGCCTAATGAAGTTCATATATCCTTTCCCTGTATATAAAGCTTACATCGTCATATGACAATATTTATAATGATTAAATATGTCTTCAATATCCTATAAAGATGCAGTGGCTCTTACTAGAGGACATTTCTATAAGGTGCTACCATATGTATTGGTGGTGACCTTCTAGTCAGGGCTTCAATGAATTTGTGGCAAATTTGTCATCCTTCCTTTACAACTAAATTGCAAGAAAATTAATGACAAGATTTTAAACATCAAGTTATAAGAGAGGAATGTACCTAGTGCATACCAACATATATATAGAAAAGTAGAAGATTTGAAATGCTTAGTTAAAGAAAACATAACATATTATGCCATCTACTTCTTGTTGGACATTTAGGATATGTATGTGGTTGATGTTAACTATAGATAAGCACAACAACTGCAGGATAAGGTTAACATATTGAAAATTAAGATATTTAGTTAGCACATAAAACGTTGGCATGCTTAAAAGGAGAATATTAATATACAATATTTATTGGGTAAGTAGTGGTAACAATAAGGAGTAGTAATATTGAAAAAGTACTTGTATAAGATTAAATTTAATCTCAAAAGAATAAAATAACTAGTCAAAATCAATTGTTTGCTAAACATGAAATACTTATCAAATATGTTGGTCTTTTGTGACTATGTGCAATTTATTAAAAAGCATGTGGAGCATTTAGATTTATATATTTAAAAATGTTGATAATTCAATTCTTAAAACATTAATAGTGTGCCTTAGTAAATGTAATTTGACCGCATTAGGTTGCAATTGTGGATGACTTTATATTTAAGTAGCTTAAATGGATGAATGCTAAAATATCTATAAATAGAATGGATAGACAATTTGGTTTATGCCTATATATATGTGTGTCTCATAAGAACATGTAAGTTTAGATGTTAGAATATAGACATGCATCTGCAACATAACAATAGTCATGTAAAATAGAGACCTAAAAATAATAACCATGAGTGGATTATAGGAGGATTAATTATAAGATAATGATTGTTAATTTTAAGTTTACCCTTATTTTATCTTTATTAGTAATCTATAGTGTAACAAGTAAGTGATATGTTGGATAATAAAAGAATGAGATCATATATAAGTAGGCCTTCCATTTTGGCAAAACATCCAGTATGTAAACTAACTTGGCAGCACATATATATGTGCATTAGAGGAAAGGCAATGAAGTGGCACTCTATGTGTAATAATAAAATGAATAATGGAATCATTATGGCAGAGGTACTAGCATTACATCTCTTTTACCTAACGTTTTAACAATTTTTGGAGTTAATAAAGGCCATTATTGGGAGAGCATGATTAAGGATGCACAAGTATTAAATGTTAAATGAGTCCAAAGTTTATTATGCATAAAATTTTTATATAAATCACAGGTATAATGCTAAGAGTCTTTAACTTAATGTCACGACCCAACCTAATTGTGATTAGTATGGATCTTATTATCGATTTCTATAAGTTTTAACAATGTTCAATCTTTCTCTTTAACAAGAGTTTATAAATTTCACGGGGATTTAAAAATTTATTTTAAAATTTTTATGGAAGAAAGGACACATCTTCCCCTATTTTTAAATATTTCTTGCGAGCCACACACCCTAAAATATAAAATCTATGTTATTTTCAAATATAATAGCATTCACAACATATACAATACTATACAATTTCATCATATATGTATAGTTAATGATTTAACATATCAAAATCTTAATCATCAAGATTTCATTCTTTAATTCTAATCCTTATTTAACTATCAAAATTCTTTAGTAAGGTGGCTTTGAATTTTTATGAATGCAACAAGCTCAAGTCTTGCTACTATCCTAAACTAGCCACAAGTCACCCCCATGAGCATGAGAATAGAGGAAAGAGAGAAACAATAACCCAACAACACCCAATCATGACATATAGCGACCAAGGAAGCTATTCCACAAAAGTTGGCCAAATTGAGTGTTCGGCCTTCTATAAAAACCATGCCATGCAATTGTGACCTCCACATGGTGCCAACAATAGTAACCAACTTGAGAGAGAGATGTCGTTTGATGGTAGTGCTTTGGCAAAAAGAGACGGATAGAGATGAGGTGCCGAATACTACAGCAACACTGAACCTGTGGAGAATAATCATAAACAGGGAAAAGAAAAGAATGAAATAGATAGGGTACCGAGAATGGGGAAAGAAATAAAGCAACCAGCAAAAATAAAAGGAAAATAATGTACCGCCATTCACAAATATTAAGAAAAGGAATCTGAAAAAAATCAAAAAAACTAATTTGGAAAGAGAGAGTGCCGACAATGTTAATAGGGGAGAGAGTGTGTGTTCGAAAATCATGTAAAAAAAAATAGAGATCCAACATATTAAAAGGAAGAGAGAGAAAAGTGAGGTGAAAGTTATGATAAAATGCTTTTCGACGCACTATAAACCTAAGCTCCCTTTTTAGTCTCAGCCATCAATTCTTATGATTATTGATTCTAGCCTTCCATGTATTTAAAAACTCAGTTTTTTTTATAAAACTTACTTTATTTAAAATTTTATTCCATGTAATATCAATCTTCCCCTCATATGTGCATATATATATATATATATATATTTGAAATAGTTGAATGAATTTCAAGGTCCTAAAATAATTATTTCGAATTTTTCTAATTCTAAAAATAATTTATTAAATACAAATAAATTATTTTTAACTTGTAGGAAATTTCTTTATTAAAATTATTTTAACTAATCTGAAATTAATAATGGCCACATATAAAAATAAATAAATTTTATATATCATCATAAGCATAATTTTTAATATTCCAAAACCTTTAATGTTGAAAATAAATTTAAAACTAAATATGAATCAAATAAATAATTTCTCCATAAATCTCAAATTTTATACAACTTTAAATTTAAACTTGAGATATTACGTTTAAGTGGCATCTAATATCCTTTGATAGCTTTGTACTTTCCATTATATCCACAGTTCAATCTTTGCATATATGTGTCCAGTTATATTTTATGATAAAAACATTTGTATTTCTAAAATCTCACAGCTAAAAAAAGTCCCTAGTTCTCGCTAAATTGTGTCAATGTATAATCTCATTTGTGTTTTTTATTATGTTGAGCATCATCATGTCTTTACAAATTCAACTGAAAAAGAACTTGTATTTTTATGCAAAATGAAAAAAATTAATTGTGTTGAATTCAGTAATTTCAACTTGGAAGGTTAGGTTGGTTATAAGTAAGTGATATTATTTGCAAATACATATTGAAAATTTTATGATTATATAAAATAATTATAATTTTTTGATGATTTTGATGTAAGAAGTTTAATTTTATTAAAAAGTTAAATATGAATATTATAAAACATTAAATGAAATTTAAAAATATTTTTCTCTTGAAAAAAAAAGCTCATTTATAAAAGTTGTAAAAACATAAATTATTTACACTTTTTAAAAAAAAGTTATAATAAATATTTTTACAAATATAATTAATTTGATAAAGTTCATATGTATGCATAATTTTGTTAAATATACTATGAAAATTGTAGATGGTGGAATTAAAATGAACATAGGTTACAATTCTATTCCGTCATTTTATATGTGCAAAATAAATAAAAATATAACATTAAACTTATTGTAACACATATACAAGCTATTGGAAGTTTTATAAAAAAGTAAAAATTTAAAAAATTTGCAAAAAAATAATTTAATAAAGTTTATATGTATGTACACTTTGTATACATGTATAAAGTTCTTGCTCTAAAGACTTAAATTGATAAAAATCAAGAACTGATAAAATTAAAACAAATAATAAATGACATGTTTATTACAATTATATTGTGTGTGGAAGATAAAATAAGTGTACATAAATTTTAATATACAAAATATTTTTTTAAATAAAATTGAAGATAAATTAAAGATTACGTAATAGCAATTAAAAATAATGTGGTAATGGTTATCATTAATAATAAATAATAAATTAAATGTTATATAATAGTTATTTTAATATTAATAGGAGGAATACAAAAATATAAATTCATGTTTATAACCTTGCCATATTTGATTAGTATTGGATATTTCATGAGCAAATAAATAGAATTAACATTAAATGTATCAAAAATTATATTGATAGTGTAGTAATTGCATCTATCAATGGACTTTTAGACTAAGTCTATTAATTAGTATAGGAGTAAGCGTAGGAAGTTAATTATTGTAAAACTAAATCATGATACAACAGTTAGTTTATTACAATAAAAAATCGATAATTGAACTAAAATTATTAAAGATACTAATTTAATATTTTAAATTAGGCCGAAAAACTAAGGTCTACCTAAGTTTAAGCAAACAAAAGAGAGAAAAGAAACAAATCCAAACCCTATTGATGATGTCGTTCACATGAGATATGATTGCATCAACAATTAAAACCTTAAATATCAAAATTACTCACATGGTGTGAAACCTAACAATTAGAGTAGACACTAGAAACATTGATTTGAAACTTCCATGTGGCAATAAGGAAAGAGAAAAATAATGGCACTGACTAACATTAAATTAAATAGGATTGAAAACAATGAATTTAAAAACATATATGTATACAAGATGTAGACATTGTTATTCAATGAAAGTAATTTCACAGATTCAATTGTTTGTGAGGAAAAGGAAGTCATTTACATTAACTAGACAATCATGAGAGACCTATCTTAAGAGTATTAAACCCTCTAAATAGGATGTAAAATAATGCTTTCACCTCATTCACAAAACAATGACATAAAACTTGTGATTACCAATGAGTTCGAAATGGCACATATCATCAGTCTTTAATACTATTGCTTTCAATATTTTGTGCCATTTCAAACCTAAGTAAACTGATCATGAATTTTTCTTAGATTATCTTGCTATGAGCTTCCATTTTTGTTAGTCAGCAGATACCATAGTCCAATCCACATAAGGACCCATATGTGAACATCAAAAAATTTCACTTTAATATATTACAAATTATAATAAGTTAAAAGGCATTTAACAAAGACAAAGTACCCACTAGTTGATGTGTAGGAAACTTATGGTATCACTAGACATAAGTGAAAAAGCAAGAATAGTCTAACAAACTAATGACACATTCTACATCATGCATGGACAGACTAACTCAATGACAAGCTATGCATCATAAATTACTGCAAGGGTTAAGGGAATACTAATTTTTTTAGAATTAGTATTGGTACCTAGCCTTTCTATTTAAAACGGAATGTTAATGTTATCATTTGGGTTGAAAAAGCTTTCATCGTCAAAGGACAGAAACATGAGGTTTGAGTTAAAGGACCCTTTATAGTGGATGGTTTTCGGAAGCCTCAACAACCAAAGCATTACCTTCATATAACATTATGTACAATTCTCAACTTTAGATGGTTCCATAACTTATTATTGTTATGACCTATTAAATGACACTTTTGTTTGAAATGATGAATTATTATGGGCTAAGTATTGATTCCAAGGCCTTGAGAAATAGCACAAATGATAAGCCATAAGGAAAATGTTAAATGTTGGGGGACTAACAATGTACATAATGATAGAAGATGGCAACATGGGGCTTGATTCGAAAGATCCTTCATCAATAGACAAGAGCAGCAATGGATGATTTTCAGAAGCCCAAGCAACCAACGCATCATCTTCATGTAACATAATATGCACTTCTTGACTTTAGACGGCTCCATAACTAATTAATATTATGACCTATTAAGTGGCCTTTTTGTTTGAATCAATAATGATGGATTATTATTAATGATGGATTATTATAGGTTAAGTGTTGATTCCATAAGCCTTAAGAAATAAGACAGATGATGGCCCATAAGGAAAATATTAAATGTTAAAGGCTAATAATGTATATATCATACGATAATACTTGTTATACAAGATTTATTCAACAAAATAAATTAAATGCTAGAGTTTTTTTCTTATCATGCATTATATTATAGATAATGATGCAATAATCAAGATTTCTATAATGTAAATTATATTTTATTGCATGTTATTCAACACTATTATATCCTACTAATTTTTCAAATGTGTTTCAATTTTTTTTCTAAAACTTTTTATGTTTAGTAAGAAAGGAAGTTTTGATAACCTTTTTTTTTTTGTAAAAGTGTGTTTAATACTTTGTCTGCCCTACCGAAACATTTAAGTTACCTAATTAAAATATTTGCATTATTTAAAATATACACATATCTTTTAGGCTTTATTTAAAATGAATAATTTATTTTTAACTTTTATATTAAATTTCAAGAATAATTGTGAAAATTCACTATTTTTAGTGAACTGAAACTAATATTTTTTTTTCTCTGCATATTGTTATAGTAATTAAAATTTTATAAAAAATAATAGATTAAGCCATTCAAAATAATGAAGCTAAGTATTGCCTTTGGATTTTTATTTTTTTTCCAAATAGACACCAAGAGGTTTTAATAATTGTTTAATCATAGGTTCATTTATGCTTGAGACAACCATGAAAAGAGAATTTCCTAAAATATTGTATAGTGTTGGTTATATAGTCCACCTAGAAATGAATAAATGAACAGCTTCTTATTACACACATTTATGCTTAACATATTTAATAATAACTTAAAATTTTCAAAATATAAAATTACATTAGTCACTAGATGGTGGATTAGTGATAAAAGAAGTAAATGACTTGTTGATCTTTGATACAAACCTCTTTATTTTCAATGGTCAATATATTAAAAATGCAATAAAATTCTAAATAATTTTTTTGAAAATAACAACACTTACAATTAGATGTATATTATAATTTTCAATCATATATTACTTTTGACAATGTAATATATTTTTATTTCTATTTAACAAACTATACTTTCTCATTAACTTCTAGAACCCAACAACATTATTGAATAAATTTCACATTCATTATGTGAAAAATACTTATGCATCAATATATTATATTTAATCATTTAAATAATAATACTATTTATTTTTAGGTCCTCACTCTTATTTCTAAATTTAAAAAAAAAAGGTATAGAAGGTGTTTTTAGTAGTGCAATGGCACACAATATTGTCTTAGGGACTTTATTTTACATCATCACTGGAGTTTTAAATCCAAGACCTTGTATCTATACAGTAAGTGGATTATCACTCTTAACATTATCAAAAGGAAAAAAAGAAGAAAGAAAGAAAGAAAAGATTAAGTTAACAATTTTTCTTATTTGGAATTAAAACGTAAAAGAAATCATTTAAGTAGTATTACTTATTTATTAATATACATATCAAATATTTAATGATTTAGTGTACTAATATGAAGAATTTATACTAATAAATATTTAACAACTTTATTGAAATTATAAGCCCATTTTTACTTTAGCTTAATTATTAAAAAATTTAATTGAAAGAAGAAGTACAAAACTTTTTCAAGAAAGTGCTACAAATCTTAAGTTATAAGTCTCTATTAAACTTTCAATAAAAGTATCATGGGTTAGAAGGGAAGCTCATCTTATAATACATTCTTAAGATATGTAAATATTAGGAGCACCATGCTAACTTATTACTAAACTAAATGGAAATCAATGGAAATGGGAGTTCACATTTGTAGCATTGTGATTCTTTTGAAAACTATTTTAATCTAATTATGGTGGTGGTTTAAGATTGGCTTACTAAAGTGAACATGGGTTATCCTCAATTGGATCTCGTAAGTAATAATTGTTTAGCCTAAAGAAATAAGGGATGTAAAAAAAAAGAGCCTAAATGTTATTATTCATAAGAATTGAAGGGGATTTTACAATAATAACTGGCATATATTAATGATATAAATGTGTAGCATAAACATGAACACTATTAGGCTAAACTTATGTGAACCCACATAATCCCAGATACTATTAATCAATTTTAGAGGCTCAAATATATGGTAAAAGGACTATGACTACACTTCTAGGATGCTTAGCTTTAGAAAGAGTGAAAAAATAGATAACACTCATTCATACTGATGATCATGGAATATGAAATTATAGTCAAATCAAATATTGATGCTATATGACAATCAACCTATATTGCTAGAAAATATATGATTGAAAATGGCATTCTTAAATGCAACTAATAAACAAGTTACTTAAACTATACATTCCATAGTAGGTGCAATTTGTGATACAATGGAATTAATACAAATAAGTCAAATAAAATCATATTATCAACCAAAGTTTACAAGTTGAAAGTCTAGTTTAGACAACAATCCTCATTTTAAATAAGAAAGTTAGAGTTTGTCTCTTAGCATTTTTCTTGTAATAAAATGAATTAATGATAAAATTGTTTTGTTAATACAAATGCAAGTTACGTAGAATGAAGCATATTAGTATAATGATTGTTATATTGATTCCAATATATAAAGGCATGTTGAAGTACAATCAAATTTATCAATATAGAAACATTGTGGGTATTATTACTGATAATGAAATCCATAAAACATCATTAGTGAAGCAAACTCAATTATACTTATAAGTATAAGTGACTAGTAATCTATTGCATTAAAACTTTTAGATAGTTATTTACTCACATTATCTCATTTAATTTTTTTCCATTTTTGGGTAGTAATCATGCTCAATTATTATTGAAATCATTTAAAGCTACTTGTAAGATCAAATCATAAGACATTTCATATGAAAAATTATAAACATCAAAATATATATAAAGTGAAAATAAGGAATAAAATGTACTTCATGCTCACTTATTCTATCCAATCTCGTATCATGATCTTTAGATTTGAATGATAAAATGCATGCATCATTTCTTGAATCACTAACAAGCAAAAAATATCTACAAATATTGTGGCCGATAGAACAACATTGAGTGCATTTTTTCGTCTTCCCTGCATTTTTGACCTACACTTTGTCTTTCCCTTAATCGGATCTTGTGCAATAATATCTGCATTTGTCTTTTGAGAGTGTCAAACTATTAATCCTAGTTCATATTATCCTTCAAAGTTTGTTACAACTTGAAAATATTATCCCTTGCCTCCTTAAAAGATTTAGTATTTGACAAATCCAAATAATATATTTGATTAGTTATAGCCACCAATACTATGTAGTGCAATTACACTAACCTCTCTCCACCATCACTGTTGCTTACACATAAAGCTAAATTAATGGATATTGCAATTTTTGGTCCATATACTACATACCAAAGCTTGGAGGTAGTGAATCCATGTGCTTATGTTTTAGTATGCAAATGATATAGGAATATAGTATCCTTTATGACCTAAAGTAAGTATATGGGCATTTTAAGAGCTTTGCATTTCTATTACATTGCACAATCTACTTTCTATATGGTTAATAGTAAACACTAACATCATATGTCACCGCAGTATGCATGATATCACTAATAATCAATCAAATTAGCCATGCCATTTAACTAATACTTGAATTGCCTAAATATTTCTCTTATGTATATTATCCTAACACTGCTCTTAATACTAAGTAAGGGCGGTGTCATCACCAGAACCTTGTAAGAGAATGTAAAATTGGCATTCAACTTATTGTTATAATAAGGAGATACAGCATGGTCAAAATGGCAAAAGAATTCAATTAAACTATGCTTTGATTCTATATAGTTTTTTTATGAATGCATTTATGCCATCATACAATAATGTTGTTGTATATCAGTAAAGAATTTCCCCTTCAACCATGCAATAGCCTACATTGCATACATTTGATTCACCCATTTATATCTTCTAACATATACTTCGCCACTAACTTTTCCTATTCAATCTCCTATTGCTTTATATTTAAGTTGGCATATAGACATTTCTTTATTTCCTTAGAGAAACCTTCATACTTTATGTTAGTTTTTATGTACGTTTATAAATGTCATGCACACGACCTAATAGTAGATCTTGGAAGTAAATCCTTTATGGCCTTCCTCATTATCTTATCCCCATCCATCATAACAATATTTGGTTTCTTCTTTCCTATAGATTCTAATAGAGTTTCTAACACCCACTTGTACATATCAACTATTTCATCCATTAGTAAGATGTGATCAAACACAACTATCATGTAATGATGATTTGCTCCCAAAAATATTACTAATGATTTGTTATATTTGTTCTTTCCGTATATAGTGTTAAATGTTTAAATATCACCAAAAATCTTATAATCTAACTAGCTAGTCCTATTGCACTAAAATAAATTCTCGAGTTAACAATCACTATTTGTCATGAACTTCATTAACATCATTGGATCACTATTAGCCTTTGCTTGTAAATAACTAAATGTTGTAAATGCATCCCTATCAATAACCAATGATTGCATTTGTTTCTTCAAATGATTGTATAAGTCTTTCCTACAAAAATCAATATCTGCAAGACCTCTAGATTAACCATGCATAAAACCTATTTTATGGGCAATCTTTACCCTTAATAATCATAAACTTTGTATTTATGCAATATCTACATTATTTAACAATTAATATGATGAAATCAAATGGACATAGTTGGATAGGATTAGCTCATGATTATGATCCATACACATCTTAACAACTAACCACTTATTTTTTTCTTTATCAATCTTCACTCAAATACATGCTTTGCAATTAGTTATTATTATGGCTCTAGGCTCTTACTTCCTATCAATCTTATTTAAATGCTTCTATGCTTTTATGCCTTCTTGATAACATACAAACTAATGCTATATTATGCCACCCTTGCTATCATATCCATAATTATGTTTTCTAACTCCAAAATTAACACACTTTTATGCCTCATGTATCATTCTAGTATTGTTTCACATGTGTCAAACTTTAATTATATTATATCATTGTTATTGAGTTATGTTTTGTCATTCCCTTTATCTCTATTTAAGCATCCACCCTTTTCCTAATTGTCTTTGGTAATACCATTAAAACTACCATCTAGCTCCTCATTTGATGATTCATAATCAAGATTTATTAAATTTAATGTAGTTAGTATCCATAGTTAACCTACATAGGAGGTGATAACATAATTTGGTGAAAGGTGTGCAAAAAATTTTAATAGATGAAAGGAGTACATCAACCATAAACATAAAATTGGATTAACTATTTCAATCATATTACGAACATAAAATTGGATTTGCATACCTTTTTTTTATATCCAACCTAATCAATACATAATTTAAACTACCTCAATTTTACATCTATTTATGTTAGTTAGAAGTTAATAATAAATTAATATCTCATTAACTATTCTTTAAATTAAAGTCCAACCATGTGCTTGTTGAACATGATTAAAGATCAATTTCAAAGAAATATCTTTACAAATTCCATATGAGTTGGTTTAACAAGACATGGTGAATTCATCTAATTGATTTTGCTAGTGAATAAATATACAAATTACTATGCCAACTAGATTTTAAAAATTTTAAGTGATAATCTAAGAGGGCTGCAATAAAGCTAAAATATTTGGAATGTTCTAAAGTTCCATATATTGTACATAAATATGTTATTATAAGATGTGTTTAAGGAACATAGTTATTTACAAGTCATAATTCATATTATATTTGCTATAGTGCTTATATAGATAAGTTGGAGTTCATTTTAACTTCATCTATGTCTAGTATTCTATTCTTATGTATTACATTTAAGCTAAATAGTGTTTAAAGTCAAATCATTCACCTTTTTTGTAATCAAAGAGACACATCAATTTATTTAACTTTTAAAAGTTGGTATAGCCCATTAAGCATCTATTCATATTTTGAAGTACAATTCAGAATCCAAACCTACAACAACTTTCCTATGTGTTGCATCACTCTAATTCAAAAAAAAAATTAAATTAGTAATAAGACACATGCATTCAATTTGTAACTCTTATGGTACTATTAGAAAATTTATTGTGTCCAACAATTCAAACTCTAATGGCTTCTTATTGATTATTAACTAATGCGCCCTATTTTTAACTTATTATAGAATAAAGTTTGGAGAAATCAGTAGGTCCATTAATAGGCTAGTAACATTCCACCTAAGGAATTTGGTGGCCAAAATTATTAATTTAACTTATGCACTTTATAGAGTTCTCATTAGGCATGAAAAAAAAATCCTAAAACTTAACTTGAGCTCTTCCAGGTTTTGTAAAAAACGAAGTTCACATGTGTCATTACTTTCTTTATCTTCTAAGCATACTAAAGTTAACATCCAAAGCCAAAATTGCAAAATTTTTTCAATCCTAGAGGGAGTCCTACTATAATATTTTATCTTCAATTTCTATAAATGTAATAATAAAAGCTAAAATGTATGAAATATAGATAAGCCTATTAAAATGGACAAACTCAACTCTACCAAACTAATTCAATAGATAAAAATTATATGTTAAGTCAATTTCAAGTCAAGCTATTTTTTCATTAAATCATATTAGATAAAATTATTATAATACGAATCCTAATCCAAAGCCTAAATCAACATTTCTTAGGTGAGTTTTATGACCCATTACATTCTATTATTATTATCATATCAGTTATTTATTTATTATTAATTTTATATCATTAATTAATTAAAATATATTATTATTAAATATAATTATATTTTATTATTATTTAAAATTTTATTAAAAAATAAAATTAGGATAAATTTGTTAAGATAATTGAAATAAAAATTATATATTTTTAAATTTTAAAGAAATTAAATATGACTTATTTTAAAAAGGAAAGAAAGAAATTTTTTAAAAACTAATGTAGTTTTATTTCTAATTTTTAAGGATATATTGGTAACTTTTTAATATATTAAAATTTTAAGTTGAAATCTCATCACCTTTAATATGTGAAAGAAAATATTAACTAAAAATAATTTAACCACTTATAAAAATTATTTATAAAAAATGTATTTAATATAAATAAGGTAGGTTTAAACTTAAGATATAATAAGACTTGTAACAAAATTATGTATTCAAACTTTTAAGTGATTAATTAGTGGTGAGAAATTTTAAATTTTAAATTAAAATTCCTTCTTATAGTTATTATTATATATTATTGTTGTTGTTGTAATTGGTCTTATTATTATAAAATGTAATTATATTTTATTATTATCACTTAAAAATTACAATTATTATTGTTATTGTTGTTACTAATAGAACTAAAAATAATAAAAAATAAATTAAGATATAATAATTTTTAACATGAAAACCCTCATTGAAAAGGATAAAAATCATAGGATTTAGTTCAATAAATAAAATAAATATAAATATTTTATTAATTAAATTTACAATATATGAATATATCACTATTTTTAATTATCTCCTTCACTTGATAAAAATGTATCTTCTTATAAATGATTTTATTATTCATCTTTTGCACTAAACCAATCTTTTAAACAAATAATCATCTCAAAGTTCTGATCATTTATTGATAAATACTTATTATCCAAAATTCACTTACTAAGAGAAAATGTACTTTCTGATACAACTAAAGACATTGGAAGAATTAGTATATCATGTGCCATAAAAAATATAGGATACCGTGTCCTTTGTGCTTTTCACCATTCTAAAATGATAAAATTCGGTATATTAGTTACAGTAGATGTAAATAAGTAAAAACTTATTTATTATTAATTGAGAGAGTATCATTAGCCAAATCTAAGAAGTCATCATATTATTCATAATATGAGATACTTGTTCTTGAAGAAAAAGAAGAACCTATGCATGAATATGAAGAACTAAATTTAATACTATATATTTTAAATGTTTCTAGTAGTAAATTCGGTATATTAGTTATAACAGATGTAAATAAGTAAAAACTTATTTATTGTTAATTAAGAAAGTATCATCAATCAAATCTAAGAAGCTATCATATTATTCATAATATGAGATACTTATTTTTGAAGAAAATGAAGAACTTATGCATGAATACAAAGAACTAAATTTAATACTATATATTTTAAATATTTCTAATAGTAAATTATTTATATCATTCATATAAGATTTTAAGTTAAATTCATATTTCATATTTTCATGATACCATTTTAGCAATTTTTTTACTCTTTTTTATTCAACTTTAGGATCCATAATTGTAGTTAAAACATATAAATGAAGAATATTTCTAAAGTGGTTATCCTATTTTAGTAAACATTCATTAAAAATAATTTCAAACCTATTAGTACTTTCAAATTTTAAAAATGTAGAACTACAATTAAGTAAAACATTAAGTATTAAGTAAAATGTCAAATAATAAAAATTGAATAAAAGATTAGTTGTTCTATAAAATATTTATAAAAATTATAAATAAATTTTTGTCTTTTCTTGTTCAACATTTTCAAGGTAATGATTAACTTCGATTTTTGTTGAATAAAAAGTATTCATGACATCTTTATACTTTAAATAAAATTTTAAGAATTTAAAAATAAAATTTCATCATGTACAAATATCTTATAGAGTTATCTTAAGGTTCTTAGACATTTAGACACATAATTATCTCTAATCATACTTTCTAGTTAGCAATAATTTGATATATAGAACTATACTTCTAAAATTTTATACAAATATAGAAATAAATCTTAACATATTTTAAATAACTAAATTTAAAATATAGCATGTGTATTTAAGATAAAAAATTGAGTTTCAAGAATAGGATTAAAAGTTGGAATTAAAATTCTAATAGCGCTAGTATTATTATATGCATCATCAAAGGTAATTAAAAATATTTTATCCAATATTATGTACTCATCACAATTATTTGTTATATAAAAAGTAATAGTAGATGCATCATGTGGAAGTGAAATTAATTTAAAATAAATAATTTTTTTATATAAAATAAAATTATTATCAATATAATGGGCAATTATACAAATATAGCTCATTTGAGATGATAATATCCAAATATTGGATATAAGTATAATTTTATCTTTGAATTTCAAAAAAATTATTTAAATCATTTTAGCTCTTTAAAATTTTTTTATTTTATTTACACTGGTATTCTTACTCATACCATGTCATTAGGGATTAAAGTATTAAAGAAGAATATTTAATTTTAGAGAACTATCTACATTAAAAGGCATTTAACATGACAAATTTATTTACACAAGTCGTACTCATAATTATCTTGACCAAGTATGTTAAAATTTTTACTTAGAATATTTACAATATCCATATATTTAGAAGAATAATGATATCTTATTGTACTAATACTATTATAACTATCATAGTTATAATTTTTTGGATAATATTTGTAAAATACTTTAACTATACCATTTATATTTTTAGATCAAAATGATCCCATATTTTGAATTTTTGATATTTTTTGCTAAATTAGATAAGAATGTAAGAGTGTTTACATTTTTACAATTATGAGAATATTGTGAAGAAGATGGATATTGAGAAGGAAAAAAAATGATGTAAATCCAAGTGGCATACATAACTAAGATGAAAAGATTGATCTGATTAAAAGTTGGAATTAAAATTCTAATAGCATTATTATTAGTAGATGCATTAGCAAATGTAATTGAAAATATTTTATTTGAATCATATACTCACTACAATTATTTATTATATAAAAAGCAACAATAGATGCATCATTTGGTGGTGGAATAAGTTTAAAATGAATAATTCTTTTATATAAAATAAAATTATTATTTATATAATATGTAGTTATACAAACATAGCTCATTTGAGATGGTGATATTCAAATATCAAATATAAGTACAATTCTATCTTTGAATTTGAAAAAAAGTTGGTTAAAATCATTTGTTGCTTTTTAAAAATTTTATTCAATTTATTTATATTAGTATTCTTATTCATACAGTGCCATTGAGGATTCAAGTATTGAAGAAGGATATTAATTTTGGAGAACTAGCTACATTAAAAAGCATTTGAATATGATAAATTTATTTACATAATTTATACTTATAATTATCTTGACTAAGCATGTTAAAATTTTCACTTAGAATATTTACAATACCTACATATTAGAAGAATAATGATATTTTATTGTACTATTATGATTATAACTATGACCGTTATAAATTTTTGGACAATATTTTTCAAATGCTTTAATTATACCATCTATATTTTTTAGATCAAAATAATTTTATATTTCAAAATTTATTAATTTTTTTATTAAATTAGATGAGGATGTAGGAGTGTTTACATTATTATCATTACAAACACATTGTGAAAAAGATGGCTGTTGAGAAGGAAGAAGAGATGATGTAAATTTGGATATGCTTGAAGAAGTATCTATATAATTGTTATTTGAAAAATTAGTAGTTATATTTTCTAAAAAAATTTTGATTATCAAAATAATTTTGTATATTATTAGGATAATTCAAATCTAAAATTACAATTTATTAATAATATGAAAATAAAATTACTAATATTAAATTTAATAAGGATAACAACTATTGAATTAATTAAAATATCATAAAATTGAAATGTATAAATGTTAATAAAAAATATAAAAATATAAATAGACATTAGAAAGAGTTGAAGATTGTCACCAATATTTTTTTTTAAATGAAATTTTAATACTTTAAAATATCATGCATCACCTCCGTCTCTAATTTTAAACACCTGTAGAGAAATGAAAATGTATTACAATCATAAACATTGTGAGAATGAGATTAAAAAGTGAATGAATGAATATCTATCGTATAAATTGAATTTGATTACAATAAATATTTATAGTGATATAAAATATATAAAATATTAATAAAAAATTTCTAAATCAGCCGTTGAGCAATAACTTTCTGCCAGTGAGCTGTCGTTCAATGGTCCTTTGGCTATTTTTCAACTTTTTCTATGATTCTACAACAAAAGGCCGACTCTATGGTATGGATATATGTACTTATATAACAAAAGTCAAAAGACTAGTTCTATGTTATACACTTACGTGTTACATGTATGGATATATCCATAATAAACTAATAAAATATTATAATAAACAAATTTAAAATTATGAAATTCAATTAATACCTTATAAAAAAATAATACAAATAATTATTATTTGTTATTAGTATACTTAATTCATTTATAATTAATATTATAATATTTTATCGAAATATTAATATTTGCAATTATTATTTTATTAATAAGCATAATTCTTCAAGTATCATAAACTCTTATATCTATCTTTTATTAATTAATTTTATTTTTTATTTTTATTTTTGATTATTTTGTAGTTCATACGTTGCTGCTCTTTTTATTTGCTCTATTACATTTTTTTTATATTCACTATTATTATTTATAGGTGAGAGATTAATATCATTGAACAGTACAAATATAATATGATATATTTTATTTTTATTATAAAATATTTTAAATAATTTAAAATTTTAATATGGAATTATTAATTTAAATTTTAATGTAATTATTTATTTTGATAAACTTATATAATATATGTTGATGATATTAAATATATAAATTTATTAATTTTAATATTAAAAATTATTTAATATTATTTGTATATATAAATTTAATATTATATATATTAAAGTATAATTTTAATATACAAAAATTATTATTTTAACATATATAAATGTACATTAATAAATTATTTATTTATTATTATTATTAAATTAATAAATTAATCCAATAATCTGAAATAATATGACAGATTAATACTTACCAATCTCAATCTTTTACTAGGTTAAGTTAATTAGTCCTAATTCTCTTACCAAATTAAGTCATTATTATTATTTTTTCCGTACTAATCATAGTTCAAATCAAGTAAAATTATACCAATTATAGGACAACTCGTTAAACCTAACTTATTTTGATACCTTTAAATATAAAAATGACATATAGGAATTTCTTTGAGGATCCAAAATGTTAACCTATTCTGATCACAACCTTGCCAATGATGATAGTTAAGGAGCTCCCCACCACCTTCACTTTAATCGGAAGCAGCATTTTTAGGGCTCAAACACTGCAATTTATATTTCATTCTATTTCGTCTACAAGATTCACACTTCTAGTTAGCATTTACAAAGAAAAATGATTGAGTTAATGATAAGGAGCTACCATGAAAAATGACTGGATTCTCATTCCTTGCCATTACTTATACTAAGGTTATTTGTGTAATTTTATTAAAAAATTTGGTCCAAAAACTTGCTTCTCCACTGCATATGCATGTGACAGTACCATGCGCCACCATGTGTACTAGGTTTCAAAACCCAAGCTTTTTCAAAGATATCATAGTTTCCCTTCTTTTTTCATATTATTATATTACAATCATAAGAAACTTAAAGGTAAATTACTCCAAAGATTTAAGTTAAGTATATTTAAACTTCTTCAATTTTAGAAAATTAAAATGATACCCCTTACTCTTGCCAATAAAATTATAAAACCTCCTTTTCTATCAACTTTTCGTCTAAAAAGTAATTTTTTATTAATTTTTCATGGGTCCAACTACTATAAATGTGGGCCCATATTAATTATTAATATTCTTTGATTGCTCAATGACTTATATGCCCTCCTTAAGGAGGATCAATGAAAGCCACACTACTAGAAAGCTACTAGACACATAAATACTAAGGTAACAAAGATAGCAAAGTTCCCTTTTTATCTAGTTAAGCTAAATAAACTTTTTTAATTTTAAAATAATTTTATAAAAATAAAATATTTAAATAAA
Source organism: Sindora glabra (assembly GCA_020226215.1). Classification (NCBI taxonomy): domain Eukaryota; kingdom Viridiplantae; phylum Streptophyta; class Magnoliopsida; order Fabales; family Fabaceae; genus Sindora; species Sindora glabra. The sequence goes on from CM035233.1 coordinate 30,983,418, forward strand.
TAATTTAATTTTTATTTCCTATATTAAGGCACTAATTTATTTGAAATATTTTTGTTCAAAAATAAAATAATCACTTCATATTTATATAGCATAGTTCATATTGTAAATTAATGTTTAACATATTGATTAAAAATACTCACACAATATCATTATCAAAAAATTTTAAATTAAGATATGACATTTGAAATATGTAATAAATATTTATAGATTTTAAATTTGATCTAATATCAGCATAAATTATCCTTACACTATCATTGATCTATTCATGTATTATCATATTAATAAAAAAATTATTAAAATTCCTTTAATGTTATCAATAATTTTTAATTACTATTAATTTTTTTAATGATATGCCTTTTTCTCATTCATTATTAATGTAAAATATTTTATAATTATAATGAATCAAATTTAAACTCATAATTATATAATTACCAATAAAACAAAGCTCAGTGCATGAAAAAAAAAATTCATTGCCTCCATCCAATTTTGTTGACCTTTTATATATTACCACTTGTTTGGAGAAAAAGAAATCACACATTAAAGGCATGAAATTAAGAAATTTTATATACAAAACTAAAAATAAAAAATAGAAATCACATTAAAAAATGAAAGAAACCCAATTATGAAAAAAGCTTAGGCACTAAATTAGATAATATATTTCATTTTAATTTTTAAATACTTTTATTAGAAATAGAATATATATATATATAATAAATTAATTCAATTAATACATTCTATAATAAAATTTTATTCACTTAAAATATTTTTATTATAAAAATAAAATATATTATAATATATTTATACCACTTAATAATATTAATATTCAAAATTTTAACATTATAAAGGTGTGGACATAAATAAATAAATATATATATATATAATGAAACGAATAAAAAGTGGAACAATGTAAGTATAATGTAATAAGAATAAAAAAATAGAATATAAATCTTTTACTTATTTAAATATTTTTATAAATAAATATAAAATATAATATATTATGTCTATTCTGTCTATTTAGTCACGTTAGCATATGAATTATAAATAATTAATGCAAACATGAGAAAAAATGAAAAACATGTAATTGAACAAATTAAAAAAGAGAAATAGTACATGAATTGTAATGTAATAAAAGTTAAAAATAAAATATATTATCAATCAATTGAGTTATACTATTAATTTGTTTAAAATATTTTTACAATAATAAAGAAAAGTTATATTATATTATATTATATTATATTTATATTACTCAATAATATTGTTATCAAAACTATAAATAATAGGAGTGAATAAAAAAATATATAATAAAGTACATAAAAAATTAATAATTATTTTTCATTTATTAGGTGAGAGTATGGACAAGTATTATAATAAAAACTTGTAAAAATTTATCATAGAATAATTGTTTTTCGGCTACATAAGTTAACAACAGTAAAGATGGAAATACTGGCATCCATCTAGGCAAGAACATAAGGGGTTTAGACTTTTTATTTTCTAACTCTATACCGTTTGATTTCATTACTAACAGGGGATGTCAAAATAATTTCTCAAAATTAGGGAGGTCTAAGTGTAATTAAATTAAATTTCAAGGAAGTTTAGAGTAATTTACCCAAAACTCAAATGTACACAAGAATTGTACCTAGCAGCACGCAACTTCAAAGAAAAAGTATGAGTTTTTAGCAACACCAAACTAAATTTTTGTTTGAGAAGCACCCTATGATATATATATGCCTTTAGGTTCAGGTCCTTTTGTGGTTTCTCCGATGAATTGAATCTTCCTTTAGACTAAGAGCAATAATGTTACTCAAAATATTACTCCTTGGAATTAGATGCATTGGCCTTCTCTGCTTTACCCTGACCAAACTTTTGGTTCCTGCAAATGCAAAACTGCTTCTGACATTGCTGAGGAGCATCCAATTCACAGTAGGTGCCTAAAAGAAGCTAGTTGCCAAACAGATGAAATCCTGCCGATGGCATGTCATGATCCCCCTAGCGATGGGGCTGGACTGTAACGAGTTATTTTACAACTACAGAGAACCTAATGTCTAAAAGGAGCTCACATCCTTTATTTTCTCATTATCTTCTGGCTATCTCTCTTATATTTTTCTCACCACTACTAATAAATGTTGGAAAAATTACCAAATTAATACACAATGAAAAAAATTAAATTATTCATTCAGATTGACTTCTTCCCACATGTGTATTAAAATATATCATTAAAAATATTGTAAAAAATTAAATCAGAAAATTAATAATTTTTAACATGGAAAATTTTTCAATGTGAGAGTAAGAACCACGAGATTTAATCTAGTAAAAAATCTACTAATAAAACAATGGATAAAATGACGATGTCCTTGTAGAAATTTTAAGAAATAACTAATATAAAAACTCTTCACTAAAATAGGTGGAATCTCAACAAAATTAACATAATAATTAACATAAATTATTATGTAAAACTAGTCAGTAAAAAAAAAAGAAAACCAATAGAAAAATATGCATAATATTGCTCAAATTATCAGCAACAACATACTCAAACTTGATGTGAGTCTAAGGAAATATGGTGATAAATCTTCTCATATAATTTAGCAAAATTATATCAAATCTCTGTTCCTTCCGGCAATAAAAAAGGATAAAATTTTCACTCCCCAAGCATGCTGCAAGGAACACTAAGTCTCCTATTTTTCTGTTCAGCTTTTCAAGAAAGCAAAACCTTTTTATGCATGCAAATTGAAGCTATTTTTAATTCCACCACACCTAAAATCCTGGTTTGGCTTTATATATATATATATATATTTATTTATTTACATAAGCTACGGTTCAAGGCTTCACAATCCTTTCCCAAAAAAGATTTCATACAAAGCCGTAAAAGGCTTTTCCGCCACATTCCTCAAAGCCAAATTTGGCTTTTTTTTTAATAAAAACGCCCTAACATGCCTTTTTTTTTCTCTTTTATATAAAATAATAAATATAAAAGAAAAATTATGAATCCATTTAGGAGGAACTCACCACAACAAATCTCCTCTTCCAACTAAGCGGAGAATACTACCATTTTGACTTTTGAACAACATGCTTTAAGTCTCTCTAATTTTTTAAAAGGTGAATGACTCTTAAAAGTTACTTTGTACTATTTTCTAGCTAAATAATGATGACACTTTTGTAAATGTGAATTCTGCACTTGATGTAATGCATCTTTTTTTTTAACAAAATAACATAACATCTTATGCCATAACTCAATCTCATCACTTGACTTACAGAATTAACATCATCTTGGACAATTTTTTGCTTGAGTTAAGAAAAGTATAGAATACCTTAATCCTTTCCATAATTATAGAACCCTTGGTAAGCTTCTATTGGTCATGTAAGAAGAAATTATTATACCCTTCATCATAAAGTTTACCTACAAAAAATAGGTTCAATTGAATATTCGAAATATGTTTTACCCTAGTTCAACTAAATATCCAAAAAATAGGTTCAACTGAATATCATAAAGTTTACCTATAAAAAATAAGTTCATGTAAGAAAAAATTATTATACCCTTCATCATAGAGATTTGAGGATTGAACACAAATAGCAACGCAAGCAATGTCACTGGTGTCCACTCCAAACTCTAGTCAACGACATGGCTACGTAGGGTCTGTGTCTGTGACTTTGTCTTTGTGCTATCTCTCTCTCTCATTGATTCTAATTACGATAACTCCATTAACTCATTAAGAGACTAAGAGAGGTACTATCTTCTTTTTCTCAAATTCTCAATTGGTGAGAACTTAGCCAATATTAACTTTTTAAAATTATTGTAAATTTTAAAAATGATATTCAAAATAAAATTTTAAAACTTCTATATTTATTAATTTAAATTTTTATATTTAATAATAACTTTTAATTTATATATGTATTCAAAATCTAACATTACTATTATATTTTAATTCAATATATAACATTGTATTCAAAATCTGCTTTTGGTATATATAATATAACATTGTTATTATATACCCGTGAATTTTTGTTGGGTGTTCTAATTATACGAGAAAAGTTTAGTAATGAAAAATTAGTACAAGGACTAGCTTAAAATATTACAATAATATCTAAAATTATTTTTAAATTTTTTATCATCATATTTTGAATATTGCTTATAAATTAAAATAGCCACTGTTATTTGTTTTTTCATTTGATTTGCTGTTACTTTACTTGTTGTTTTACTAAATGTGTTAGTTGATACTTTTATGGCAACAAGTACCAGTATCACTGATTTTTTTGTCATGTATAACTGTTAATTATGTTTGTATGAGTGTTAACTAAATGTACATTTGTGCTTGTAGTGGTCCTAAAAAATGGCATCTAAATCCGCACATTAAAATATGGGAGGGGAACATTCTAATGATAGTTGTGGGGAGAGGAATAATGTTGAAAATGTTAATGTTGTTAGTGGAAGTGCTCATTTGTCTGATAATCAATCTGAACCTTATAATGATGAAGCTAAACCTCAAGTTCAAGATGGGTGAAAGAGAAAGAAAATATCTTCAAATATTTAGCTTTTATTTGATAATTTGGGAGTATGTAAAAATGGTAGACATAGGGCTAGATGTAAAGGTGTGGGGGTTTATATCGGGTGGTGGTGCACAAATGGGTACTTTAAGCCTTTCTCATCATGCGGCGAAATGTAAGAAACTTGATATGTTGAAACAAAGTAAAATGGTAGAATTATTATTAGATAATCTTAGAAAATCAAGAAGTAGAAAAATTGATCAAATAATTTTTACGAACAAAGTGGCTTTGGAAATCATAAAACATGATCTCCCCTTTACATTTGGTGAATATGATAGAGTTAAAGATGTGTTTTGGTATTTAAATCCCAATGCAAAAATGATTTCTAGAAACACTGCTGCATTTGATGTGTGAAAACTTTATCTAAATGAAAAGGAAGGGTTGAAAGAAGAATTAGCTAAAATTTATGGTAGAGTTTGTTTCACTTCTAACTTGTAGACTTCTTATACTCAAGAAGGATACATTTGCTTAATAGCTCATTATATTAATCAAGATTGGAAGTTAAGTAGTAAGATTCTTACTTTTTGTGATATGCTACCTCCACACATGGGGTATTAACTATCAAGGAATGGAATTTTTAAATGAATAGGGAATTGATAAAAAAAATTTTCACTTTAACTTTGGATAATGCTTCTGCAAATGATAACATGCAACAATATTTAAAAGATGCATTTTGTTTGGAAGAAAGCTTATTGTGTGATGGTGAATTCTTTCATATAAGATGTTTTGCACATATTTTAAATCTTATTGTGCAAGATGGATTAAAAGTGGCCTCTGATGTCATTGTTAAAATTAGAGAAAGTATCAAATATGTGAAAATTTTGAAAAGGAGAATGAAAAGCTTTGAGAAGGTTGTGCAAAATTTATCAATTAATAGAGGTTCCAAATTATGTTTAGATATGCCTACTAGATGGAATTCTACATTTTTAATGCTTCACAGTGGTTTGAAATATAAGCATGCATTTAGCTGCTATGCGGTTCATGATAAGAATTACAAGTATTGTCCATCTAGTGTAGAGTGGATGAAAGGTGAAAAAATATATGAATTTTTGGAGCCTTTTTATGAGATAACCAATTTAATCTCCAAGTCAAGTTATCCAACTGCAAATTTATATTTCACTTAAGTTTGGAAAATTAAATATCTTATCTTGGAAAATTTGAAAAGTAAGGATAAAATGATAAGAGATATAGCAATTAATATGAAGGTTAAATTTGATAAGTATTAAAGTGAATATAATGTCTTACTTGTTATGACGGCAGTTTTTGATCCAAGAATTAAGCTTTCATTATTAAATTTTTGCTACAACACCATTGATTCTACAACTTCTAGAGAGAAAATGGGGATTATAAGAAGTAAGTTGTTTCAACTCTATGAAGTCTACCCAAAGCAATCAACTTTAAGCTCCCAAGGAACCCAATCTTCCAATGTTTCTTCCATTTCATCATTTGCAAGTTCAAGTACAAGCAATAGAGCAAGAAGACTTTTCATTGTAAGTTTTTCAACTTCTAATTTTTATTTAGTTCCTATAATATTCAATGCTTTTATATTTATTATGGCTTAATTTTTTTATTTGATTGTAACAATCTTATTATTAGAATTTCAAAGCTTTTGATTCTCAAATTGTAACAAGAATAAAAAAGTCTCAATTGGAGATTTATTTGGAATAGCCTAAGCTTGAATTTGCACATTATGAAGATTTGAATATTTTTTTATTTACACATTATGAAGATTGGGTTTTCAGATGTAGCTATTATGGCTTGTAATTTGTTAAGTGTGCCCATCACTACAATGGCATTCAAATCAAGCATTTAGTATTGGAGAACGTGTGCTAAATAAATATAGAAGCTATCTCTTTTTTAAGAAGGTTCAAGCTTTGATTTGCACTCATAGTTGGCTTCATGGTTTTACTCCTTTTGGTAATGCTTTAGATACAATTAACTCCTACTAACATAATTACTTAATTTAGAAATCTATTATCCTTTCTTATCTTAGTCGTTGAAATTCATTAATCATTACAATTTCAATTGTAGATTTGGAAGATGATGATGAAGCAAAAAATGACTCAGTTGAAGATTCAAACACAAATGCAATAATTGATGTGGAAAAAGAGACAATTGATATTGCATAAATAGAAATGTTAGCCATACTAATTTTTATTTAGAATTAGTTCATTACTTTTGGATTTTTTTATAGTTGTTCATTTTTATTAACAAGTATTAATTATTTTTTTAGGAATTTTTGTTGTGTGCTGCTATTTTGTTAGATCTGTTTTACTATTTTGCTACTAGATCTATTTTGCTATTTTGTTGTTTTGTTGTTGGATCTATTTTGTTATTTTGTTGTTGTTTTGCTAGATCTATTTTGTTGTTCTGCTATTATTTTGGTGGATCTATATATTTTTTATTACTTACCTGGAGGATTGTTCAACTGCTTAATAATGTAAACTGCAACTTAAATGCCATAACTAGAGAATTCAGTTTTGCTTTGCCATAAATAGGGGAAAAAAGGAGAATCCAATTCTTGCATGGGATTTTCATAGTATTGTATTTTAAGTTTTGTTATGTTAGATTGGTAATCTCTGTTTGATGGCTTCTGTCATTACCAAAACTTGTATGCTTCTATCTAATTAATTCCTTGTGTAACATAGACTTTTTGTAAAATAGTAGGAGTTCAACTTTTAAAATATCTCAAAAATTAAAATGACTTTAATTTAGAGGAAAGAGATGATTATAGACCTAACATTGCTGTTGAAGATAGCAATTCCAGAAATAGGATTTACTAGCAATTCTTACTAAGCTATTGACCTTTCTTAAAGGCCCACCTCAATAAGCAAATGAATAAAATGTTTAGCAACATGTATATTGAATCTTGGGGCAATGAATGGATTGAATGGTGTAGCGAACATTATGTATAGGCTTCCGGTTAGAGTATAGATGATGTGAAAATATTGGTCTAAGGAATTAGGATTACCTTTTCATGCTCGAAACTTGGATAATTGCCAAATTAGTAATGATAGTTTGACTATTTGAGTGAATCCAAATGCAATTTCAATTGGATCCCATTTTACTTCTATAATTTCAATTATATTGTTGTAATTGTTAAAGCAACCACAGAAGCAGAGTTATAACGGTTTATGAAACTTCTTTATATTTGTGTAACTATAATATAAAAAAGATAAGTATTATAGTTTTTCATATACTTCTTAAAAGCAAGCATAATTTAACTCATGCATATATAATTATATATATTTGTTAATTCAACTAATTATTCTTTAATCATAAGTAATATTATTAAGGAGTTAGGAATATGTTTAATTTAGCAATTCTAATGCAATTTGATAATTGTATATAGGTTGTGGAATGTACAAGCTCAACTCTCCACTCAATACTTAATAGTATCAAGTGTTGTACTGATGGAGTTATTATCATCACATCATCTAAGCAATTTGATTAATTTCAAGAAATATACTGCTACTTTTGATTGTTAATTGTTGAAGAATAAGTTTATGAGAGGACTTGAATTTAGAACTGGTTTTGTACATGAATTCTATGATAAATATTTTGTGTATAAAAAATATTATTATTTTAAATATTATGGTTCTAGTTCTAGTATACAAGTTATATTCAGTATGCATTAACATTAAAATAGCACAACAAAAGGCTTAAAACGGATTTTGGATATGGATCGGTTTGATACTTCTACGAATTTTTTTATTTAATATAAAGATTGATTATATAGGCTATAAAAATGAACTAGTCCGCAGACTGATTCAGTACTTTCACAGACCAAACCCAAACCATTTTATTATATCCCATTTTTATATGGGTAAAACAAACTAGTCCATACAAACCAAAGTCCGTGCGGACTTAGTCCAATCTGGTCCAATTCATTCGTTTTACAGGCCTAAAAATTAGTCTAAACTACCAGTTTTAACTAGTTCAAATTAATTTTGGCCGATTCGCACTAATTCTAGTCGATTTCCACCAATTCACATGGATTTTTAGTCCAAAGACCTTAATTATGCTGACTCATTGATTAATTCATTAATGTAACTACTTAGTTCAATTCGATTTTCAAGACTATACCTAACATGAACACAAAGCCCTTATACAAGTTCAAGTTGAACTTATACATGTTTAGGTTGCAATTAGGCTAACCTGTTTAACACAAATAATAAATAAGTTATGTGAGGATTGTAAATGGACTAACATATCAATCCATTTAAAAATTTATATTAAAATTTTAAAAATATTATTTCAAAAATAGGTAATAAATAAATTATAGATAGTTATATATAATAAATATATAAAATTCATGTTTTAATAAAATGATAATAAAAGTTCAAAAAGGTATTTCATCAATAATTAAAATTTTTTTATGAAAAATAATAAAATACTAAATTTAATAAATAATTTTATAATATAAATTTTATTAATTAAAATTATTAAAAAATTTAAATAGGTTGTTTTGTTTTGACATATGTAATAAACAAATTAACCCAACATGATATAGTTAATAATTAGACTAGTTCAGGTTATTACTGGCCTTTGATACAATATGAACTTGACATATAAATATGAATTGCCACCCTTAATTAAAGTAAATGGTATTTTTGAAAAGTACAATAAATTTATATGTAATCAATTAACTTTTTTAATTTTCATAAAATAGTTTTAAACAAAAGATAAAAAGGAATAGGAGGAATAATTAATTTCTAGATAAATATAAAGATTTTCATAATGATATAAATGTGTTTAAAACCTAAATATTCTAAAGAAGCTGATATACAATTTTCTTTGACTTTAGTTTAAAATATTGTTAAATAGGGGTGGTAATTTGAATTAATGTGTGTTACGACCAAAACTTAATAGTGACCAGTGTAGATCCTAACATCCAATTTTTACTAGCCTCGATACTATTTATACTAAATTTGCCATCGAAAATTTCTTTATTTCCATAGTGATCCTAAACTCATTTTAAAATTTTATGAAAAAATGGATAAAATTTCTCCTATTTTTAAATGGATAGAATTTTTCCTATTTTTAGATACTTTTCAAGGGTTGTACACTTTAAATCACGAAACTTATAAATTTTTTAGATATGATAGTAACTCAAATATACACATAATACTACACAACCCTTAATCAGATCTTTATTTATATAAACATTAATAAATATACTTCTAATCTTGATCCAACTGTCAAATTTTTTCCAATTAGGTGGCCTTTGGTTCTTTATAAATACAATAATGCTCAAAGGCACTTAACTTAACTTGAAAACATTGAAAATAAAATGGAATAAGTTACGAGGACTTAATGAATATATATCTACCACCACCATACTTCAAATCAATTATATAAGATGATTATTGGCGAATTAGGTGTTAAGTTAGAAAAACAAAAACAAACCAATTTCCTATATTTATGAGATATATGAAACCAAACCTTGGATAGATATGTTTACTTGCATATAATTTAAATTTTCTATTTCACATTATAAATCATAATAATTTCAATCAATCATTTTACATGGAATCAATATCATCACACACATAACCCATTTTGAGTAGTCATCACATTATGAATAGTCAGTAAGACTCAATCACATTAATTATAATATCCAATAATAAATAGATTCCAATCTCATATTACAATACATAACAATTTATAAAAAATATACATACATTTACCTTCTGTCTTATGGGTTAACTTTATACTATTTACAAACTTTTAATCCTTATCTCTGTAGGGTTTATCTTATACCTTCACAAATATATCATCGAAAATTTTCCATCTGGAATTTGTGTCCTCACCCTATCACATTTTATAGTTTCCAATGCTACTCATATCATAATTCATATTACAATATGCACACTAGAACTTAACTTTACATATCACAAGTTCAATAAAATTTCAACATAAAGTAACTATTTCATCATCATAAAGTAATGTTAAAACATATAACAATACATATATATAACAATAGTGCCATGCCCTTTTGCATGGTCATAACATTTATTTACATCTTAATGCAGTTCACACTTCAACTTCTAGCATACAAGCAATAAGGAAACTCAATCATAAACTTTTAACAATCAATAATTGCACTACCATGCTCTCTAAGTATGATCAATCCACATTCACTCATTATACATACATTCATGACTTATAGTTTTATTAAACATATATTCCATCAAGTAATACTAAGTAACAATTGTTAAATCTTATAATCTCTCCATATATTCCATCAAGTAATACTAAGTAACAATTGCCATTACTTAATTGTTAAATCTCTCCATATATTCCATCAAGCAATACTAAGTAACGATTGCAAGTATATTTAAATCCCATACATGAATTGTAATTGCAATCAATAGAATTTATGGAGAGATTATAAAGTATAGCATTCAACAATTATGAATGATAATTAAATTTTTAGGGGTAAGATATATACTTACCTAAGATCACCTACCCATTTTTAGAAGTTTTAGGACATTTATATTCATCTTTTCACCTTTTCTTCTTACTCATAATTTGCAAAGATAATTTATAATTATACCGACATTACTCTCTTTCTTTCCATATATTACAAATCCATATTTAGATCATATAATATAATAGTATTCCATATTGCGTGCTTATTATATTTCCTAATTTAACTTGTAATTCAAATATGCCATTACTCAAGGATTTTCAATTTAAAACCATGCAGATAATATTATTGTAACTTAAGCTCTAAAAAAGTTTATTTTATGTCATTTAATTATTCTAGATCATTAGCTTCCTTTATTTTCAAATCTATTATTAAAAGAATTAAAATTTTTCATAAATAATAGGTTTTCCAAATCACAGTATAAAATGATCAAAATGCTAGGATCTTAAACTCTAAAAAGACCCTAATTACATTAGTGTATAAAAATTATACATTTATTTCTTTATATTTTTAATTCTACTTTAAAAAATAAGAAAAATCACATTTATCAATTTTTCCAAATCAAACACCAAGCATTAAAAGTATTAGATTGTTATAATATATATATATGCTCTAAGTATACTAGTTTAACACCCTTGAGCATAAAATCCATACTTTACAAAATAAGATGACAAAGACAAGGAATTTTTCTAAATCATACTCAAATCCTTAAAATATTATAATGTAGCACTTTAGGGATATTCTAATCATATTATTATGACATTCTATATCATAAAACTCTTATTTTTTAAAATCATTTTCATATATTTCAAACACACATATAATAAGTGTTTTTGGATTAAGCTTGAATCATTCAAAAGTATTAAGATATAATGCACCATATTTACTCTAATCATTTTATTCTAGTATTTCATAATATAAAATTTATATTTTTCATATGTATCATCATATATATCCAAATAATTATAAATGGATTTTCTAAGTCAGTTTCAAATCACTCTAAATCTTAAGGTGCAACATCTTAAAAATACAATAAGCATGATATTTTAACATTCTATAGCATAAAATCCCACTTTTCAAAGTTGTCATCATATGTATCAAAACATGTAGAAATTGGTTTCCTAGAATAAGTATTGAATCCTTAAAATATTGAAGTCTTATAGTATAGAATAACTTACCTCTTTTCTTAATGGTCGATCGGAGCTTAATGATGGCAAAAATAACACCAAAACTTTGATGATGGCAAGAAGAAGTAGCAACTCATGGCTGTTGACATGGAGGACAAATTAGGGACCTTTGTTGCTCTCTGGGCTTGCTACAACTAAGAGGAAGAACATTAAAAGCTTAAGAGGTGCACAGTGGTCGAAGCTAGTAGGCCCGACAGTTGCAACCTCACTAGCTAGCTTAAGCTCTCCAACTGCTCCCAAAGCATGATAGAATGACAAAGTTGCAATATGGACAAACTACCATGCTAGTGGCATTGATGCCAATGACGAAAGGCATTGAGCACGATTATGGTAGTTATTGGACAAGGAGGGAATGCACAGAAAGAGAAAGAGAGAGGGAGAGAGAGAAAAGGTAAGAAAAGAAATGCGGAGGAGGAGAGAGAAGAGAGAAAAAAGGAACCTTGGTTTTTGATTTAATGCTTCTTGCATCATATGAGCTCATTTCTCATTTAAATCTCAACTCTTCATTTTTAAATTGAAATCAATCCTAACCATTCATCTATTTTTTAAACCTATTTTGATAAAGATTCCTTTCCCCAAATTCCAATCTCATATTTCAAATAAATCTTAGAAAATTATTTTATTAAATCATGAATACATATATATTTCTTTGTATATAAGTATTATAACTTTGTATGCTTTAAGTTAAAAAAATACTCTTAGCTTTAAAAAAAGTCACCATAATAATTATTTAGATAAAATTTTAAATTCAAAAATTGATTGAATTAAAAAAATTCATTTATACTCTCTAATTAAAATAAATGCTTCATGGCATTTAAAATAACAAAATTTTAATTATTATTTTGAGGTATCAATAATGTGCTAGGTTAAAAATTAGCAATAACATGAATAGCCTCAACCTTAACCTAACCTAAATAATAATCATGTTGTATTAGATTAATCCATTTATTAATCATGTTGAGATGGACTAACTTGTATAACCCATTTAATAACTTTGATTAACAACATTCTAAACTCATTTATTAAATTTAATTACATATCATACTTCATTAAAAGTGTTTTAATCATTATTTAAATATTTTATTGAATTTTATGGTCATTTTATTAAAATATAATTAAAATTTTTTAATCATATTTAGATATTTATAATTTATTATTAATTATTTATCAAATAATGTTATTAAAACTTTAATGTCATATAAAGAGTAATTATTTTTAATAAAATAATACATATTATATAATACAAATCATAACACACACACACACACACACACACACACACACACACACACACACACACACACACACACACATATATATATATATATATTCATATATAAATTATATACAATTATATATATTTTTACGAGTTACACAACTTAATCATTTTATGTTAAACTAAATAACAACTCACATAAATTACATACGTTATAACGGGTAATACAAGTTGGCCAAAATCTTACATAAATTTTATTCGTGTCAATAAAGTCACCCTACTTATGACTCAAATCTAATTATACCCAACTATCATAATTTGTATTGTATTAAAAATTACCACCTCTAGTATTAAAAAAATGAATTCTATGTAAAATGAAAAAATAATTTTTATTAGTCTCAAGGGTAAGGGTGATAATTTGGGTTCATGTTGTGTCAAAAATTAGTAATAACATAAATAACCTTAAACTTAATTTGACCTAAATAATAATCACATCATATTAGATCAACTTACTTATTTATCATGTTGAAATGGGTCAATTCATCTAACTTATTTAATAACTTCAATTAACCAAATTTACATTTTCAACCTATTTATCAAATTTAATTAATTATTATATTTTATAAAAAGTATTTTTAATCTTTATCTAAATATTTTATTAAATTTTTATTGTCATTTTATTAAACATGAATTTAATCTTTTTTCATCATATTTAAATGTTTATAATTTATTTATTATCTATGTATCAAATAATATTATTAAACCCTTTATTTCATATAGGAATTATTTATTTTTCATTAAAATAACACATATTATATAATATAAATCATGTATAATTATATAATCATGTAATATATATATTCATATATAAAATATATGAAGTTGTATATATTTTTATAAGTTACATGGGTTAACCATGTTAAGTCAGCTTGAAGAACAACTTGCCTAAATTTTATGGGTTATAATGGGTTGACTTCAACTTGATACAAACTCTATTTATATCAAATAAGTTAACTTATTTATAACTCAAACTTGATTATACTGAATTTAAATCCATATAATTTATATTATGTTTATATTTTTATATTGTGACATATCAAAATTTGTCGTCCCTACTTAGGGATTAATTCTTGGGCAATGCGATGGTAGGTTGACCAAAGCTCAAGTTATGTATAAAGGGATTATGTGTATGATTATCATTATATTCAAATCATTTTATTTTGATGGCTGTTGTGTATAATAGGTTACTTCTCAGATCCATTTTAACGTAAATATTTTTCATCCCTTAAATTTTATTAATTTACAAATTGAACCCATTTTTAAATTGAGCAAATAGCTCCTAATATAATAGATTAGGTTACCTTTTGATAAACTGCATGTGTTGAATACCCAAAAAAAATTTTCTTATTCTAAATGTTGTCAAACAGATTTTAATATAAAATGGGTCGTATTTCATAAGTTAGGTCTTAATATAATAAATTAGATAATATTTCATAAAATCAAATGTAAAATATATATATATATATATATATATTTATTTATTAAAAAGCCTATTACTTTTAAAAAATTGTCAAACCTTAAAAATTTTTTTGGCCATACCATAACAAATCTTAAATGATGATGTGTTGCATAAATTATGACTGACTCAATCAACTTCGATTTAATCTTTTTATGATTTTTTAATATCTTTTTCTTTTTTATATAAATATAGTTTATATAAATAAAAAATAAAATATATATAAAATAAAAAATTAACTAGCATATGTCCCATTTATTTGCACAAATGCTTATTATTTTTGTTATATTAATGTAAATTTTTTAAATATTATAATAATCATAATATTACCATTTTTATATTGGATTGTTTTTATGGTCAGTGCATGTCACTTCCTCAAATATAAAGAGTCTTTTATATTTACGTATTCCCTTTAACAGATTGTTCTTTAAAAAGCAAATCCTTCAACAATTTTTTTTGAAGGGTAAAATGCAGTTCAACCTTCTAAATTCTCGAGTTTGCGCAAAAAAATCCATAGTTCCAAAATAAGGACAAATCTAAACCCTAAACTATGATTAGTGTGCAATTAATCCCCTTACATTGAGTTATGACCCAAATTGATAAAAGTTGTACCTTAATCTTCTCTTCCTTTCCTATCATTAACAATCTTTCTATTCTCTTTCTTTAAGACACCATTAAATCTTATTTTTTCTTCCACAGATTTAAAATCTTTTTTCCTTTACAATAATATCTAGGATCTTCATTTTTAATTTGTTTCTTTTCTTTTGTTTTTACTATGGGTGATTAATTAATTATATTTCAAATCAATTGTTCTTATATTTTTATATAGTAATTTTGTGGATTGGAAGGATTTGTATCAATATACAATAAACAAATTGTTGTTCAAATATGTAGACGTTTTTCACTGTATATATAATAGGTATTCTTCAAATAGAAAACACAATTGTATTCAAATATCTTCAAAATAATTGATATAGAAATTATTAAAAAATACCAAGATATAATTGGATATAAAAATTAACTGTTGCACATAAGAAAAATATAATTAGGTAGGATACAAACTAAAAGAATTGACAAAAAATTACATTCTAAACTATGTGCCTACCTTAAACCAAAATATACAGCTAATATAATATCATTAAATTATATGTTCAAATTTTAAGAAAAGACAAATAAGTTTAGTACTTAGGTAAGCCATAGTTGTGTTAAATTGCAACACTAAGACATTCTCTTGCATAATGATTTGGCCTTTTATAGTAAAAAGAAAATTAAAAATGAAGATTTTAGAATTTTACAATAAAACAAAAGAAAATAAGCAAACCAAAAATAGATATTTTAGAAATTTACAATAAAAAAGATTGTAAATTAATGGGAGAAGAAATAAGAGATTTTTTAATTCAAGACAATAATATCTCAAGGCCAAAGAATGGAAAAAAAAAATACAACATTGGTGAAAGAAAAGGGAGAGGATTAGAGTGCTATTTTTATCAATTTAAATTACAACTCAATGTTATAGAATTAATTACACACTAGTCATAGTTTAAGCATTAAATTACTCTTAATTTGAAACTAAAGGATTTTTTGCACAAACCTCATGGTTGAGGAGGATAAATTGCATTTTATCCTATTTTTTATTATAAAAATATTTTAAGTAAGTAAAATATTTAATAAAGAAGTATTTAATTAATTATGTACTTGATTTCTTAACAAAAATATTTAAAATTTAAAATATAATATATTTAAATTTTATAAATATTTTCTCCATATCAATTTTCAAGTACTATATTTCAAATTAAATTAAATATATATCAATTGAAATTTTGTTAGGATTATAACTCAAATATTATTTTTTTTATAACAACTCGAATGTTAATATTATTAAATAATATAGATATAAAATAATATATTTTATTTTTATTATAAAAATATTTTAAATAAGTTAGCTCTTTAATATAAAAAAGTATAAATTAAATTAATTACTTAATTACATATTGTATTTGGTAATAAAAATATTTAAAAATTTAAATCAAATTCATTTATTTAAATTTTCTCAATATTTTCTTCATATTAATTTTCACATGATACACTTCAAATTATATATACATTAATTGAGAATTTTTATGGTTTTACAAATCATATATTATTTTTATTTCTTTTATAAATTCAATTACATGATTTTCCTTTTTTTTATTCTTGTTATTTATATCTTAGACACCATTAAGTAGAATTGATATGATGTAATATATTTTCTTGTTAGTTTTTTTAGCACCGTCAATATAATAGTCCAGTAATTAATCTTTTCTTTATATTTGTTATATATCATGGTCAGAATGAACTAAAAAGGTGTTTATACACATATCTTACTTTAACAAGCAAATTAATGTGTAGACTAAAACAATAACTATAGCATAGAGTTCCAGAAATTTTAAACTAAAGCGACTATAGATTTCATGATCATCCTATAGTCCTAACTTTTTTCATACTAATGTTCTAAGCAAGAGTATGCATATTTTTCATATTTAATATATATATATATATATATATATATATTAATTTTAATAGACATTACTAAAATATTAATCAATGCTTCTATATTCAATTAAATAATACTTTTAAAATTTTTAATTATACATATATTTTTAATTTAAAATTTCTAGTAAATTTTATTTTATAATTAAATTCTATTTAAATTTAAGAAATAAAATGAAAAACAAATAAAGAAAAATAATTGAAAAACAAATAATAAAATAACTAATTTTAAAAATAAATAATTACAATATTGTAAAGGTAGCAAATTGAAAGCTTAGCGTAACAACAGTAAAGGCATTAATAATAAAATCTTTTAATACTTTACATTTAAGACAGTATTTGGAGGCATTCTTCTACCGGAATCCCTCCCGCGGAAGACCTGTTTCCGGTTTCCCTTCCTTGAAAAACATTTTGTTGACCGTTTTTAAAAATAATTTTTTATTTTTTTAAAAACAGAAAAAATCATTTGACAATTTATTTACAGAAATTATTTTAAAATTTATAATTTCAAACATATAACTTAAAAATAAAAATAAAAATAATTTTAATTATTTTTTGAACTTATTTTTTTGTTTTTAATATTAGTTTTATAATTAAATAAAGTATTTTCTTACTTATAATATTGACACCCTTTATTTTTCATTTTCTTATAATTCAAAAATAGATTTTAAAAATAAGAAAATAATTTTTAAAAATAAAAAAACCCATCATTTCCCACAAATGAGTAGTAAGTGCAAATATTTTAATGAAAGGGTTGGCATTATGTCTCTCATTTTGGGCTCATTATAATTGTTTTTTGTTGTTTGGGTTAGTTAGAAATCATGGCTTTATTTTTTCTCACAAAGTATTTGGAGGCATTCTTATGTCAAAATCCCTCATAGATAGACATATAAAATGAGGCTTGTGATCACGAGTAATACAGGCAATATATAATTATGGGCTAATGTGGGTAGTCTAATATAAAATTCATATTTAATGCGAGTTTATGCATTACTTGCATGGACATGATTGTGGATAAAAAATTAATTCTTTTTACACTTAGGCCTATAATCTAATTACTTCATAACAAATTTAATTCAATTTTTATTTAAATAATTTAATAAAAAATAAAATATTAAAATATAATTTATAAATTATAAAATAAAATAATTATTAAAATATAAAAAAATGTGGGCTATCCTTGACCAAGCCTGCACCACATGCAGGGTAGTACAGGCAGCCTAGCATAAAGCTTGCATTTAATGTAAGCAAGCTCATGTGGGCCAAGTCTGTATAAACCCACCTCACCCATTTTGCATATCTACCCATGAAAGATCTATTTCCAGTTTCCTTTCTTTGAAAATATTTTGTTTACCATTTTTAAAACTAATTTTTTATTTTTTTAAAGAAAAAAAAATTATTTGGCAATTTATTTATAGAAATTATTTTAAAATTTATAATTTTAAATAAATTACTTAAAAATAAAAAATAATTTTAATTATTTTTTAAACTTATTTTCTTATCTTTAATGCTAGTTTTATAATTAAATAAAATATGTTCTTATTTATAATATTGACCACACTTTATTTTTTATTTTCTTATAATTTGAAAATGGATTTTAAGAATATGAAAATGATTTTTAAAAATACGAAAAAAAATAGAAAGACGCTCATCATTTCCCACAAATGAGTAGTAAGTACAAATATTTTAATGAAAGGCTTGGCATTATGTCTCTTATTTGGGCTTATTATAATTGATTTTTGTTGTTTGGGTTAGTTAGAAATCATGGCTTTTTTTTCTCCCACAAATCATGCCCTCTCTACCCTTTTTGTTATATTTTAATTTTGGACTTCTTATTTTTTTTTGTTTGCAATAATTAAAAAAATATGACAAAAAAGTTTGGGGTTAATTTCTAATTACTAAAACATTAGTTGCAGTATTTTAAAATAGAGAAGATGGGCAACTTTTGTTACAAAACTTGTTCTCAGACAACTATTGTACATTTATTAGCTATGAACCCAGGTTATGCATAGCATACTTCTACTCAAGTTCCGGTAGAACTTATTAAGAAAAATATGGATATGATCATTATTACTTCCTTTGATCACAGATCCGAATTCCCTCAATATTAATCGTTTATTCTCATTATGCCAATGGCATTCTATTAAATAGGATTAAAGAAGCTGTCCTTCTTATCATTATTTACTATAAAAAAACAAGAGATAGAGTATTATATAATAAAATTATCAATTTTAAATTTTAAAATAAATGACTCAAATAAAAAAAACAAAAATTTTAGTACAAATTAATTGATTTAATAACGAAAACATTTAACCTCTTAAAAATGTGAATTTTTTATGCATTTTTCATGAAATTATCCATTTACATATGATTATTTGTTAAAAAAAATATAATTAGAAATATTCTCGTTAAATACATACATAAGTAAATTATATGGTCACCAAAATGCAAGTGACATTATTTTGATTATGCTAAATAAGTTTTCATAGAAAAAAAAATTCAGTTGTAAATTTATAATCAGTGGAAGTACTATTAATTATATTTTTCTTGTTGTGTTTAACTAAAAATTTCTCCACAGACCCCTCATTTACCCTATGATTGAGTGGAGGAAATATGTGAGCAAAGGAAAGAAAATTTTAAAAGTTAATTTGATTAGAAAATAAAAAGAAAAGAAAAATTTAAAATTGTAATGTATAAAAATTAATAGAAATTATTTTTCCTTTCTTTCCTATTTCATGCAAACCTAGTAAAGGATTAATTTCAATTTGGAAATTTTCTTCTTAAATTCTTTCCTTTCCACGGGTTAATCATAATTCGGTGAATGTCCCTAGCAGGAAAAGCATTTTTCCTCATAGTTATGATTAGTAAGATCAATGCTCATTTTGGGACAGAAAAAGTTAATATAATCCTATCCTTTTGTATTCATGAATGAAATTTTGGATAACGCTACATAGCCTGGCAAATTGGGCCGAAAAGGGATTCAATAATGTTAAAAAATTGACTGCTCACATTTAAGTCCTGTGTTGTGTTTAGAATTACTCCTTCTGTTACTTCTTATTTACCATTTGAAGAGGTTTTTTTAATTTCTTTTTATTTATTATTTTAAAATTTTAATGAAATATTAAATATATTTTTTTCAAATCTATTATTCTTTTTTATTAATAAATAATTTATTATTTTATACTATTAATCAATTTATATTTATTCTTTTATATTTTTTTCTATTTTTAATTATCTTAAATTTTATACATAAAGGATAATCTTGTAAATTTTATTAAAAATAAATAAATTAAACTACTATCTTAATATGTATGAAATTAATTAATAGAAGTAATCCTTAAAACAGGTAAAAATTAATTTTTCATTTTACATAGAATTTAAAATTTTAAAAAATTAACTACCAACATTTAAGTCTTATGTAGTGTAAAACGATAATCATAGACATGATCCTTTTATACCTAACTTGAGAATTGGTCTAGTTATCATAGTCTTGACCTTCATACAATCAATTAAATCAAATCGGTATAACTCTAAATCTGCTAACCATTAACAATTTATTTAAACTCCATATATTTCTATGATATTTCTAACTACATAGAAAAAATGGTATAACTTAACTGCAGTGCCTAGATTTTGTGTCTCAATTCTCTTTTATGACCAATTTCCTTTAATTGCAACGAATAAAGACACAATTTATTATTTTACTATTACAATTTTTTATCATTCCAATAAAAAATATTTATATCCACTTTTTTCTAAATTCACACCGACGATTTCTTATAATTTGGGTAATCCATATCCTTTCTTATTATCTCTGAACTTGACTTAGAGCAATTTTTTATTGGTAAGAATAATAAGCGACGTAGTACAAATATATACTGTGCCTATGAATCATCCATGATAATAAAGAGGAAAAAGTTTGAAAGTTAATATTAGGTCTAATTGTACTAATAACAATGTAGACATATGCAATTTTGTCCTTACAGATTGTGAGATGAAAAATGACTCCTCTGAAATCAAAGGACAATATGGCGAGAGAAAAAGGAAAAAAAAAAGGAAAAGAGAGAGATCAGTGAACAATAATTTTTTTAAAATGAATTTCTATTTAACTATCAGTTTAAATTTACATGAATGATTTTTTTTTTTTATTATTGCTTCAACGTGTACTTGAATCTAGTTTTTATGAAAATATGACATAGAATTCATCAAAGTTGTAATTTTTACATAAATTTTAAAAAGTTTTCATAAAAAATTGTAAATGTTCACGGATTATACATGTAATTTTATCATTCAAAGTTGTACAATTTTTTTTAAAAAAAATCTTCTAATTTTATATAAAAATTCTAACTTTGGAATGAAATAGTTGCAAAAATAAAAAATTTAACGCAATTTACGAGAGTAAAATATATGTTTTTCCCAGCAGCTAACCTGAATATGTCTTCCTTTTTCTTTTTTTTTTTTTGGGAACGACCTACCCAGCCCTTTCACGGCTTCCTCGTGTTGGCGGAGCCATCTATTCTGTTGTTAGGGTTCTTGTAACCGGAGCCTTCCCTCCGCGCGCTTTCTGGTGCTCCTCTCATTCCCAAATTCCCAACAATAGGTACGTTCTTGCTCCATTGATTCCACTCCGCTCAACCTTTGCTATTTCAACTGACCCTTCTATGATATTTTTTATCACTTCATTGGGTTTTTTATGCTGAGGTTTTCAATGGCAAGAGGTGGTGCTTCCTCTCTGTTTCAGTTTTGTACTCGTAGGAGATCTTTTTCTAGTGCGAAACTTCTTCTTTTGAATCATTATCATTGTTCTTTTGGGCATTATGAACGTTCTGCTTCACCGTTATATTCTTCCACTTCCTCTAATTATGCGCCAGTCCGTTCATTGTCTACAAATTTGGTAAACCAAGATAAATATAATCGGCATTTCGCCCAAAGTCTGAAACTTTTTGGCGGCAGTAGTCCTTACACAAGGTCATTGTCATCATTGGATGATAGTGGGGAGGAGGAAAGCTTGAAGGATGGTGCTGTTGCAGGATCGGATTGTGAATATGATGCTGACGTCGGAACGAATGTTGGGTTCGAGCTTGAAAATCAGGATAATGCTGATCTTTCTGCTTTGGATGAATGTGGGGATGAAGCAGATGAGGGTATTAATGCATGTAGTTCAGCAATTTCTGAGTTGGAAGGAAGTGGGAACGACCATGATGCTGATAAATTAGCAAAGATTGAGCAATTTGCATACGTGGGTTCCCGTGATCCTGTTGAGCTGTACCGTGAGCTTCGAAGTGTTGAAACGGCTGAAAAACTGGGACAGGGTGAGAGGGCTCTTATAAATCTGGTATTTAATGACTTTGCCAAGTCAGGTTGGGCATCCAATCAGGCTCTTGCCATTTATATTGGTTTGTCGTTTTTCCCTACTGCTGTAAGTAAATTTCGTGAGTTTTTCCACAAGAAATGTTCTGCTGATGTTGCTAACTATTTAGTGTCACTTGGCCTATCAGATGCTGCTGTAAAATTTTTGTTTCCTATATTTGTTGAGTTTTGCTTAGAAAATTTTCCTGATGAGATCAAGAGGTTTCGGGGCATGGTTGAATCTGCAGACCTCACAAAACCGCACACTTGGTTTCCATTTGCACGGGCTATGAAACGTAAGATAGTTTATCATTGTGGGCCAACCAATAGTGGTAAAACATATAATGCATTACAACGGTTTATGGAAGCAGAGAAAGGAATTTATTGCAGTCCACTGAGGTTGTTGGCAATGGAAGTTTTTGACAAGGTTAATGCACTTGGTGTTTATTGTAGTCTTCTGACTGGCCAAGAAAAGAAGCATGTCCCATTTTCAAATCATGTTGCTTGTACTGTGGAAATGTTGTCAACACAGGAATTGTATGATGTAGCTGTTATTGATGAAATTCAGATGATGGCAGATCCATATAGAGGCTATGCATGGACAAGAGCGCTGCTTGGTTTGAAGGCTGATGAGATACACATTTGTGGTGACCCTAGTGTTCTGAATATTGTTCGGAATATCTGCCAAGAAACTGGTGATGAGTTGTGTGAGCAGCACTATGAGAGGTTTAAACCATTGGTGGTTGAGGCAAAGACTCTGCTAGGAGATCTTCGAAATATTCGGTCGGGGGACTGTGTGGTTGCATTCTCGAGGAGAGAGATATTTGAGGTTAAATTAGCCATTGAGAAACACACCAATCACCGTTGCTGTGTCATATATGGTGCCTTGCCACCTGAAACTCGTAGACAACAAGCTACTTTGTTCAATGATCAGAACAATGAATATGATGTCCTAGTAGCCAGTGATGCAGTGGGAATGGGTCTTAACCTTAACATTAGAAGAGTTGTCTTCAACAGCCTTTGTAAATACAATGGTGACAAAAACGTCCCTGTTCCAGCATCTCAGGTTAAGCAAATTGCTGGAAGAGCTGGTCGGAGAGGATCCCTCTATCCGGATGGACTTACCACTACCTTGAATTTAGATGACTTGGATTACTTGATTGAATGTTTGAAACAACCTTTTGAAGATGTTAAAAAGGTTGGCCTTTTCCCTTTTTATGAGCAGGTTGAATTGTTTGCTAGTCAATTACCTCATATGACATTCAGCAAGCTACTTGAAAAATTCAGTGAGAATTGCCGATTGGATGGGTCATACTTCTTGTGTCGGCATGATCATGTAAAGAAAATTGCTAATATGTTGGAGAAGGTCCAGGGATTATCTCTGGAAGATCGTTTTAACTTTTGCTTTGCCCCTGCCAATGTTAGAGACCCAAAAGCTATGTACCACTTGCTGAGGTTTGCTTCATCATACAGTCAGAATGTCCCTGTCAATATAGCTATGGGGATGCCAAAAGGTTCAGCTCGAAATGATGCTGAACTCTTGGACCTTGAGACAAGGCATCAAGTGGTATCTATGTATTTGTGGTTGTCAAACCATTTCAACGAGGGTACATTTCCATATGTGGAGAAAGCTGAGGCAATGGCCACGAACATTGCTGAATTACTTGGTCAATCTCTTGTCAAAGCAAACTGGAAACCAGAATCAAGGAGTTCATTGAAGTCAAAGACTGAAAAAAAGGCACCCAACTCGAAAACAGAATCAACCAGTGTTTTGAAATTAAAGATAGAAAAAGAGGAACCCAACTGGGATCCAGAACCAAGGAGTGGACTGGAATTAAAAACTGAAAAAAAGGAACCCAATTATTCAAGGACACGATCAATCATTAAAGCATTTGAGAAGTAGGTTTCTATGGAGATATAATTTCCCTGTCTATTTCTGCTTGTTATGTCTCATTACTGTCTGGAATATGAATATGTCTACTTTAATTTGTGTAGAGTTTTGCTGTTTTTATTGTAGGTCACACTTGCACGGTTTCATTAGGCTGCCCAAACAATACTCGTCTAGTTATGCTGTCATGCTTTTCTACATTCCCTGAGGCTAATGATTGGGATTTTGACCTCTAATTAAAGTCTAGTAACAAGAAAATATATTTCTATAAATCTATCCTTTTTCTCAATGTTGTGAATTTTGGAGCTGTTTTAGATTCACATTATTTATGCTAGTATAGATCTTCTTGCATTATAGCAAGAAAGAAAAAAGATGATATTCTTGCATTTTATTTTCTGGTATTTTTTCTTTTTGTTGATGAGATTTTTTTGCTACTTAATAGAATGATGCCACCTGTCTATTCTGATTGTGATTTTTTTTACCCCCGGTCTATGCAGGATGCGGCATGAAAAGTCTTTACGGCTGGAGCAATAGAGAAAGTAGCTGCATAACACAATGACATTGGAGGTAACTTCGTCATATCTTCGTATTATTGCAGTTTTCTCTCACTTCTAGTTCCCTATTGTCCTTTGGACTTATTATTTCTCTTGGATCCTGCCCATCCTGCATGCCGTTTTCTCTTTTGCGGTGCATGGGAGGAATGAATGAAGTATATTCTGCTTGATATGGTTTTGAGCTTTATAAAGATTCAGGACTTAAACTCCCACACAAATCGATATATGCTAATGTTTGATGTGCAAATATTCAGACAGGTTCATAAATTTGATAGTGCAATGGTTATTTTAATTTGATTGTGCCTTCATCAGTAATTGGTGATCTAATATGATTACTGATTAGACATTCATATTATGAGTCAAATTGCTGATGAAAAGCCAAATGGCTTCAGATTTGATTCCCCATTCACAGCAGTTAAGATGCCAACGGCTGCCATTGTAGGCATTGGGTTTACCTCTCAAACTATACGGAGTGGACAAGTGTGTATTTTAAATATTTAAACATATGACGATGAGAACCTGAGAGTTTAATTCAGTTCGTCTTTAGGACTGTGTTTATTATGATATAATCATGTATGGGGTGTGTTCGGTTGTAACCATTGCAATGCATGTTTGTCTGTGGATAATCTTCTAGTATTTAACAATGGACATAATATTCACTTATTCTATTGTGTTTTGATTTTTTTGTAATTTTAATACAACATCCAATACGAGGTGCATTGTTTATATATTTTTAGTTAATAATCATTGTTTAACTGTTTTGGGACTCAAAATCTATCAGGGAGGTATGTTGAGGGTCTGTATATTTATTGTTTTTAAAAACATTTTAAAAAAAAACAGGAGAATTAGCAATCTGTTTTTAGAATTTATTTTTAAAAACTGTAACTCTAAATGTATAATTTAAAAACAGGAAAACAGAATCAACTGTTAATTATTTTTTAAACTTATTTTCTTATTCTGAATATTAGTTTTGTAATTAAATGAAGTATTTTCTTATTTGTATTACCAATCACCTTCTATTCTTTATTTTTCTTCTATTTGAAAATAGTGTTTTAAGAACAAGAAAACAGTTTTTAAAAATACAAAAATAAAAATGTATCTAAACACATTCTTGATCTTTACAAGGGTACAGCTCTGACTATTCACTGCAAAAGAAACTTTTTTACTGTCATTGTAGTTTTTCACCTGTTAACCTGGGCTAGATTGCTTTTATACCCCGGAATATTTGATTCCTTTATTATTCAATCTCATGAGTTGCAGCCTTGGTTGGAGAATGATTGAAATCTCTTTGAAATTCATTTATTTGTTCACTCCGACCATAATGTTGGGGATTTATTATATATGCTGGTAACAACCACAGATCACTGCAATAGAATGGTCTCTTGAATTTGCACAGATTATGTATTTCTTCTTGAGTAAAGCTGAGCTCTTTGGCCGAAAGGACGACCAAGTGGTGGTTATGAAAGAAACTCCTGCGATCGGATGAGCCGATGGAGAATCAAATCAGGAGCCAGAGTAAGTGGTAGGTTGAATCGGAAATCTGTTGTGTAAACTATATTACTTTGCTAGTGAAGTGCAAGTGCTGTGGTGTAGCAAGTGATGATGAAACTAGGGATTAGACGATGTCAGAAATGGAGGATTAGTAGTTTTTATAGAGATAAACCAAGGGAGGCATCTTGTGAAGTTTTGATGCCCCATGGTTTTTTAGGAATACCGTAAGCATTCAGGTTGTACTCCAATGTGAAGCAGAAATCATGTGTTATGAAGTGATGTTGAATTTAGTTAGAAATAAATGCTGTTTAAATCCGAGATTTGCACATGAATTCATTTTCATTTGAAAAACAAAAGAATCATAAGTACAAGCACCAGTAACTTGAGGAGGAATCCAAGTTGCAAAGCTTAAGCTTGTGCCACTCACCTGGGAACTGAAAGTCCACAAGCACTCGGTATTTACCTATACTATTTGTGTTTGTACTAGTTCCTGAGTTATTTACTTTGTGCCAGCGTTTTAAGTTTTGTTGTACACCATATAGATAACCATCGACCGGATTAAATTACCGGAAGAAATACATTTTATCTCTTGTAGTTTGGGACAGATTATCATATAAAGCTTAAAATTGGGTATTTCATTACCATGAACTATTTTGAAAAGAGAAATAAGTGAGTTGGATATTAAATTTAATAAGAATTGGACTAACTTGTCTCAAAAGTTGGATATTAAATTTAATAAGAATCGGACTAAACGCAAGTTTTATAAGAATAATGTTTCAATTTTTTTATTGTATTGTTATAGTATATGTAACATCGTTTTAATGATTTTGCACTCTTTACTTTGGTGATTTCTTATTAGTATCATTTTCTCTAAGCATCCCTTACTTTGATACTCTTTCCAACTTTAAAAGCAAAGTGTATTTTCCTTTTATAAAAAGATTAAAAGTTATGCATTTTTTATATAATAGGTATTTCAAAGTGATTGAATTTAAACTTCACATTTCTGTGGAATGAGTTTGCTTGAACGCGCATTTGTTAATGATTTCTAGTTCTACATGTTTAGAGATTAGATGGATATTTAAATTGATTTATATGGAAGATTCATGAAAATATGATAAATAATTTAAAAGTTAAAATTTATATTAATTACTTTATATTATATATTTCTGAAATATTTTATTTGTTATATTAACTATTTTATTTCATATTTTAATAAAAATATTTTAGCAGAACAAATGGCATAACATAATTAACTTGGTAATCATACTTTGGTGTCAAGTGATGAGAATATTTTTATTTAATAATTATAATATTTTTGCATATTATTTGATATTGATCATTCACTAATATCTTTTTCACAAAAATTGATCTTAATGCATTAATGATATGATAATTATTATTTATTACATCAATCAAAAGGTAGAGCAAGTTATGTGCAGTGCAAAAAAATTGCTTAGGATGAATTAATCTTGACCTTCGAATTTTATTGATAATGGCTTAGATTTGATGTAAGTTACACACACACACACACACACATACACACATATACACACATACTAATCCTAGGAAAATCACTCACACAATTTGAACAATATGGAATTTAGTATATTTATATTAATCTCTTAAAAATTAAAGCGTTTATTTTATCCAATGTAGGGCTTCATAGAAATAGAAGAAAATAAATACAAATCACTAAAATCTAATCTAAATAACAAAATAAATCTAAAACTAAATAAAATATGATAGCTATTAATTTCTTTTCACATCTTGTAGGATTAAATTTTTCATCAAATCTTTTTACTTTTGATTATGCATCATTCCTTTTTATTTGGAAAGAACTTAATTTCAAGTTCACGTGAGGAATTTGAATTCTTCCATACATCCGAAATAAATACTTAGAATACTTTTGCAACTTCAACTTCATAAAAACAATGAAAATCCTTGAAATTAATCTTCCTTATTAATCTTTAAATTGTTTGCAAGATTGATCAAATATTATACTTTATTTATTTCAAGTAATTCAATTCAAATAAAATCTACCATTCCATCCTTCAAGCAATCAATTATTATTTTTTAATCATTCGATTATTGATTTTTCAACAAACTTTTCTTGATAATCCAAGTAAACTTCAATTGCATATCCATCCTTCTAATTATTACTTGTGTTTTTTGCATAGTTGTAGAAATCCCCTAATGTGATACTCTTGTTGAACTTCAACATCTCTTGAAAGATTTCATCTCTTTTCTAAAAGTTTTTGATTCATCATCTTTGGAACTAATCACTTCAACTACTTTGTTCTCTAATTGTAATGAATCTTTTGAATTGCATTATTCTTCCTTGATTGGTTGACTTTGATAGTAATGCCTTTCCATAATTGATAATTCTACATAATGGTAACTTTTCATAATTGATTGGAATGGATGATAATAATCTTGACTTGATTCGAATAAGATTGTATCATAATAATTAAGAAAATATTTTCTTGCTAACATCTTTTGCATTTGTAACCATGATTTGATCTTACTTTTGCCTTGATGAGTCCTATTAGCTTGTAGATAATTCTACTATGTAAATGCTCTTCCTCTTAAGTTATTGATTATTATTTTCACTTTCTTTTATTCAAGAGCTTTCATTAAGATGAAGAAATCTTCTACTTCATTTATCCAAATTCATAAAAGAATTGATGTTAAGATTGTCATTGAATTTAGAAAAATTAACTTACTTTTGATGATCTTCATTTGTTTGATTTTGTCTTCTATTGAAATTCTAAATTCTTTGTAAAGAATTTTTTCCTTCATTAATAATAAATGATAATAGCTGGTTTAATGGTTATTACATCTTTTATCTCCATCATAAAAATATTTCTCTTCAGTAGTCCACCATAACTTCAACTTCACCTTAGGAAACTTTATGGATGTATTCTTTTTATTAAAATGTAGAATTTCAATGATGGATAGGTTAGCTACATGGATGATCTTTGGCATAATTATCTCTATTTTCTCCATAAAACCTGTTGGCATTGCCTTTCAAGTTGATGAGCATGTCATATATTTTATGGAGTTTGCAAATCATCTTTTCTTGATCTTGCAACTCCATCTTTTGAGTTTGAATTGCTACCTAAAAAACTTTAATCTCATGCTCATCATCAATGAAAAGTTTGCCATCATCTCTGTTGTTGCGTCTAATCGTTATCTTGAACCTTTAATTATAAGTTTTGAATTGTTGACCGAGATTTAATGCCATTTGAATTGAACATTGGATCAATAAAACTCCTTAATGGGATACATATATATTACTCCTACGGAAATCATTCATGCAATTTAAGTAATGTGAGACCTAACATATTTATATCAATCTCCTAAACTTAAAACTTTTATTTTATTAGACGTAGGACTTCATAAAAATAGAAGAAACTAAATATAAATAACTAAAAATTAAATAATGAAATAAATTTAAAACTAAATAAAATATAATAGTTATTAATTTCCTTTCACACCATGTAAAATTAACTTTTTCATCAATTTTTTTAGCTTTTAATCCTATATCGAGTTTTTGCTCCTTGCAATTAAAGAAACTGTTGCCCTTAGATAATCGTTAGCTAGCTACTACTTCTGTAGGATGTTACTCATTTAGACTCGAGTGATGTGGAGGTTGCTAACAATATAATGGTTATTCTCTCGTAGATCACCCTTTGGTTAGGATATGGGCTCTTGTAGACGTGTTCATAGGCTTTAAAACCCATAGGGGCCTATTAGGCTAAGCTTCATAGGCTTTGGCCTAATTTATTATATGAGATATGAGCTTAAGCTTATTTAGTGGGTCAAGCTTTTGTGTACGGTGGGCTAAGCCTAAAGTTGGCTTAGGTTAAGTTTAAGCCCAAATCTTAGAATAAATATTTATATTATGATTAATTAATATATCATTAAAAAATCATATAACCAAAAATTTAATTATACATTCATGAAATCTTATTTCAATTAAGGAAATTGTTTATAAGGAAATTCTTTATAATTAACTTTATATTGGTTTTGAAAATTTTGTACTTTTTTATTATTTTTTTCATGAAATAAGTCACATTTTTTTTCAAATGTATGTATTATGGGCTTTAAATGAAGTTTTTAACATATCTATTATCCAAGATTTTTTTATAAAATTATAATTTTTAATCAAATTACAAAATTCTTGAACCCATAATTCTTAAAAGTTGTTAAAAAAAGGTTAAAAAAATTATAGAATTATAACCGTTTAATTTGATCCTATGATATAGTGTGAAATTATTTATACTTTTATGTTTCCATTGCATGCGAAAGAAAGTAGATGAAAGAATGAAAATAAAGTTGTTAACTACATTGGCAATTATATATATATTAGGTGTATACCGTGTGTTAGTATATTTTCATTCTTTATTTTTTATTTTCTATTTTGCTTTCCTTTAATGTATTTTTCTACTTGGGATGAATTATAGTTGCACCTCTATTTCATTCTCCAGCTAGTAAAAAAAAGTCTAAATTCATCTGACCAAGCATTAAGTTGGAGATAGAGATGAGGTCATTTTTTTTTCTCTTTGATATGATTTACTTCCCCTATGCCATTTTAAATGTTAATTATTATAATTAAAGAAAGTAATAAATAACTTTAATTTTAAATAAAATAAATTATAATATATTAATATATTTTCTATCAAAAATTAATTAATATTTATTTAAATAATAAGGATAATATTTAAAAGAAGACAATAAATATTATCTTGATTTCATAAAATGAAAAGTAAATAAGAATAAAATTTTTCTCTAAATTGACACTTAAAAATAAATAAATAGAGTATGTTTGTAAATTTTACCACTAGTGAAAAAAAATTATTTTGACTATATGAAATCTACTTTAGCTTTTACTCATTCAATGGTTAAAATTAATTGAGTTTAAATTTAATTTGTTATTAGTATAAAATATTTTATATTATTAATAAATAAAAAAGGTATATCATTAAAAAAAATAATAGTTAAATTTTTTTGACAATAATTATAAAATTATATTTATAAAAGTTATAACACACAAATTATTTTACAATAAAAATAAATATATAATTTGTAAAAAAATAATTAATTTAATGAGATTCATATGTATATATATCTTTTTTTTATTAAAGTTATAATAATAGCATGTATAATAATAAAATAAACATGTTCATATTATATTATTATTTTATTATAATAAATTAAAAATGTTGTTGGACTTAGTCTAGGCTTTACCCGAAAATTATATGGGTCAAGAATTTTGACTTAAAACTCATATGTTTTGTTCAAAACTTGGCTTACAAAACCTATAAACAGGTCTAGAGTCGGGTCAAGGATCAAGGTTGTGCGGACCTCGCTCTCTAGGAAAAAGTATTTAGAGGGCAATAATTAGTAGACCTCTGTTCGGTGAATTTCTTATTAGGCCTTCTTTAAGTTAAGTTTGTTTAAAAGGACGGGCTCTCTCAAAGGCCTAACAGATTTTTGAGTTATTTTTTTTTTATTAAGGAATAGGTCTGAGGCTAGGCCTCGTAATCTTAGTTATCAATATTAGGCCCCAGCACAAAGATCAACACGATGAGAAGGGAGATGGGAGGGGTGCATTCCTCCTAATGACTTCGATAAGAGTCAAGTGCCTTTGATTGTGGTACCCATGCTAGTAAATAATGACTTCGATAATAATCACTCAAAAGGTTCTGGAAAGGTGGCAATTGATGGATGAGAGTGACTGCAAAAATCGGTATGATAATTTGCTTGAGGATTTCACGGATGGAAAAAACTCAGGATATGTACTTTTCATATCCCAAGGATGACTCTTCCCAATCTACTGATTACAGCTAAACATTGAGTGAATGCTACCCATGTATTATTTGTGACCAAATAAGGAAAATTCACCCTGACACTAGATGTCATGTTCATACTATATCACATTCTGCTATTTGGTAAGGTGGATATAATACGGTTTTCTTATTCGAGCGAGCACGACTTTATGGCATGACTTATTGGATTTCGCTCGAGGGAATGGCTTACCAACTGCACTCAAAAGCTATAATGCTTAGACTCTTCAATATCCTCTGCCGTACCCTTGTCCACACGACAGGACACTTGTATACACAAGGGATGTGAATCCAACTCGCCAAAAAAATTTTGGACGTGATATGATGGGAGCATGATTGGAGATGATGCCTGGTGGAAAAGAAGAAAAGTAGTTGAGGAACTTATAGTTAATCCGTCACCTAATTGATTTGAATGTTGATAATTTCTTCTCCTGAATTGCAATCCCAAACGTGTCTATTGGTGCTGAATCATGAGCATCGATCGATTCTATCGATTTCATCCCTAAATCGCACGATTATAGCCAATCAGGAAAGCAGATAGAGGATGACGATATTCTATCGGTGATATTTTGTAAGCGCGGATACTAGAGAGAGAAGCAGAAAGGTGGGGTTTGAGACAGGTGAAGAAAGTCAAGAAATGATGGGAAAAGCTCGATGATTACGGAAGCAAAGAACGAGATGGAAGATCGTGTAAGTGAAAATGAAGTCTAAATGGATCTGATGTTATCCCTAGAATGATCGTGTAGGAGAAGGTAAATTGAAAAGATAGCCAAATAAGCAAGGAGAAAAGTAATAAGGAGAGAAAAATAAAAAAAATGAAAAAAAGGAAATAAATGAAAGTGTATATTTATAATTTTTTAAGTTTATAATACTAAATTTGTTTTGAATTTATATAAATTAGCTTTGAAACTCCATATATGTTTTTAGTTTATTAATAAAGAGATAATGTTTTTCTTAACTTAATCTTATAATTTATTTTTTTATTTTTTTATATTTAAATAAGTTAACTCTTTTCAAAAAATTTAATTCTTAGTTTACAATAAATTTATTTTAATTCAGAAATTTAAAATGGATGGTTAAAAACTTTAATTTATGATGCTTGTCAGGATTAATTTGATTATTGGGAATAAAAAATTTAGTCAATGCAAATTAAAAATTAATTTGATTATTATTATAAAGAAAGATTAACTTATTATTTCAAAGAAAGAAGATTAACTTGATATTATGATTGAAGGAAGGATTATCTAATTCTATTTATTTATCTTACAATATATTCTAAACTTAATAAATGTAATTCTAATCAATTGACACAATTTAAATTTACTTATAATAAATCAATGTTTAGAAGCAATAAAAATTGATAATTTCAATTGATAGATAAATAAAGTTTATTGTTTAAAATATAATGAAAAATATATGGAATTCAATCAAAAGATATATTTTCATGATGTTATGATAAATAAAATGTTGAAATAAGAAAAAAAAATTATAAAACATTTGTTTATACCACATGAGATGAATTCTAATTAATTTCTAGATAAATTTTAAAAAAATTTATAATGATACAAATATATTAAAGCCTAATATTTCAAATGAAGTAAAATTTTTTAATTTAATCTAAATTTAAATACAATGAAAAGTTAAATTCATTGTTAAAAGAAAAAAAAATAGTTAGTGGAATCAATCCTAAGAATTAGGAAATATATTAATCCTTACTTTACCCTTATTTTGACCTCGTTTTAAATATAATCATTATCTTATATCATTCACTAAATAGTGTTATTACCCATCATTATATAATCAAGTGAATAAGAATGAATATTTGATGAATTCTAATATCTCAAAATATGGTATGAATGAAAAATACAAACATAATATGGTATCATAAATTAGTAGATTTAATCAATTAGTATAGTCAACTTGTATCATTCAAATTTAATAGCTACCATTATCAACCATTATTATAAAATCAGGTGAACAAGACTTAATATAAGAAGTGATTTGTCTTTTGTATCACTTTAATATTTACAATTTAGTTTGTATTAATATCCAATTAGCAACATGGAATTAAGAATAGAACATATTAACTCAAATCATTATAAATCATTCTTGAAACATCTTCATCCATTATAAACACATATACATTATGCATATACTATAGTTTGATATTAGTAACTTAGTTCATATAAATCGTTAGTCATTTAGTTAGATATGATTTTTTTAAAACTAAACTTAGATTCAAAAGATGTTATATATATATATATATATATATATATATATATATATATATATATATATATATATATATATATATATATATATATATAACAAATTATATCTACAAAAAATGCATAATATAATAAAAAATGCAAGAAACCAAGTAATTTTTTGCGGTTCCTAACAAGTAATTACTTCATAGCGTGAATGTGGTTGTTGCTAAAATGAGACGTTTATTTACCCTTTACTTGGCTCGATGGAAAAGGGAGAGCAAAGAAAGAAAAACTTAAATTTAGAATTTTCATTTGATTGGTGTAAGGAAAAAAAAAAGGAGAGAAAGGAAAAATAAAAGGTAAAATTTGTGGTTGTTAATAATTCCACATATTAAAATTTCAAAATTCTCTATAAATTTTAAAATTTTCTCTCCTTTACCATCGTACTAAGCTAGGGGTTAATGTTAAATGATGTGTTAAATTGGGTCCAAAGCCCTTCAACTCTTTCACTCTTCATGCTAGTTACTTAATTAATTTTATTACTCAGGTAAGAGTTAGGAAAATTTACATTTTTTGCCTGCCTATAGCTTTTTTTTTCCCACTTAATCTACTTGTAGTTTTAATTATTGTAATTTACTTATTCATATCTTCAATCTTTAACATTTTTCCTATCTAAAATGATTTATATTTAAAATTTAATAGAAAAATCACATACATTACATATAATTTTTATTTTCTTAAAATTTAATTTAATTTTTTGCTTATTTAGAACAAAATTAAAAAAAAAGGTTCTTGTTATGTTAAAAATTCGTTTTCTAGGTCATAGTTATTGAATAAATAGTGCTAAATAGGATTTTTTAAGAATAAATATGTTCTAAGTAAACATGAAATTGAAAGTAAAAATTATATGGGAAAAGCATAATTTTCTCAAATATTTTTTTTCTCAAAACTTTCATCTTTGGAGTGAAATTTTTAGAAGAAATTTAATCTTTGGTCACCCCTACAGAACACAATTTGTTGCATTTTTCTAGTTCTTATTTCTAATTTAATAGAACTACTGTGAATCAGACCCAACTAGTTTATGCTAAGACTGCAATATTGAAGTTCTTTTTTTTTTTTTGAAGCTGTCATAACAATTTCAAATTTCCTTCAAAGGAGGCCGTGAGGATGGATATTGAATCAGATGTTAATTTCAATTTTTTGTCAAAAAATAATTTTGATTTCTGCATTTACGATTATCTAATTTGATCATATCGACTTGGCGATGAAGGTGTTGTTTGATTTTTGTGAGGTTCGGAGCTCTGATTTCTTTTATTTTACTGCACGATTGGAAGTTGGAACAGAATGGCGACAGCGAGCAAACCACCAGCAAGGTTCATCTTCATTCTGGTTCAGGGCTACAATAAAGGCAATAACAAACAATTGTGCATTTATTTCTGTATATTCATTAATTTGTTTTCTTGGCAGTTGTAGCTTATGCTGCAGTCGGAAGCAGCAGAGAAGTCGGAGATGAAGGTGATGTATCGACGAGGTCGGTGGGCATTTGAATAATCATTTTGGAATTTCCATTTATTCTATTCAAATTCGAATTACCCCATGTTTATCAAACCCTCAAATCAGAAATCCTAATACTCTGCTTAAATTCCTCCTCTTCTACCTTCTCTCTGATGACTCCTTTCTATCCTTTTCTTTTCCTATTGTTTGTATTTGTAGCTTATAATTGATTCAACGATTTGTTTCTGTTTCTGGGAATTTTTTTGCTATAGTTGCTTTTTATTGCATCTATTGTAGTAATAATTTTCTCTCAAGTTAATGTTTGAATATTGGTATAGTGAGCAAGCATCTCAAAACTAAGGAATTGTTTAACGGAGGAAGAGAATGTGTTAGCAATCCTCAACATTGCGAGTTAAATTTTTTATTTGGTCCTTGATTTGGATTTCATTTCAAGCTTGCTGTTTCTTTTTTTTTTTATTAAGGAGATTTTCACATGCGCTCTGAGGAAGAGATCTTAATTTTTTCATTCATTTTAACAGTGCTCCTTTCAGATGTAGAATTACAGTAAAACACTATGACATGTTTAAATTTTGTTTGGTATCTAAATCCTTGAGTAAGGGGTAGTAACATTGTCTCTGTGACCGTTGTCTTTCATGATGTTTTGCCTACATATTTACCAACAAGATTGGAATATTTGTAGGCAAGATTGCCCAACCAAAATGGGAACACCTCAAATAGCTTTTGAAGTCAATGGAGGAAAGCCTTACCAATGGGGATGTTTGGAACACTGATTTTGGCAATTTTGTGAAGGTAAAATAAATTGGGAACACAACTTCTCTTCGCTGATTCTAATATTTTCTTTTAAATTTTTTTATATTTTTTCTATTTCATATTTTAAGCCACTCTACATCAACAAATAATTCATAAAGCCACTTCTTAGACAACACTCACACTACTACTGATGACCACTGATGCTGTAGAAACATTTAGAGGAAAGAATTATACAGTTCCTGCTTGGCCTGTCAGCCTTCTTGCGGATTGTCAACATGGAGAGTATAAGTTAGAAAAACCTAAATGCCAGATCCCATCATAATTTTGTTTGGTATCTAAATTTATGAGTAACTGTAATATTATTTTGTGCGGTTTCTTTGGTCTATGTCATCATATTAGAACTTAATGTGACATCATATTGAGTAGTGGTCATAATTAAGATGGATTATCTTTTTGTTTGCAGAGGGAGAACAACATTGATACAGAAAAAAATAATTGATACTTATGGGATAACCCTATCTTATGCAAGATTTTGAAAAAGTCACTTGAACATGGTCCCCGTAACAGAATGAGAAGGCATGCTTTCTGCTTTAATAATCCTAAGTTCTTATTCTCATAAGAAGGATCCTATTCATGTTCTTTGTAATTAAAGGAAATTATTATCATCTTTATGTAAATGGAAATGAAAGTGTTAGCAACAAGTTTTTTAAATTTGGTTGTGGTTTTGTTCTCCACGGGTATTCTCATTATAAATAGCATTGTGAAAATCAAATTTATTCTAGTGAAGAATATTTATAATGATCATGCTATCAAAATTCATTAACAAGTTCCTGTTGTTTCTTTGCTCATTTGAGAAAGATTGATAAGCCAATATATTGATCATGCCATCAAAGATTCAAAATTCATTATTAAATTTCAAAAAACTTTGTAAATTACCTTGCTCATTGGCCAATGGTTTTGTTGCTGTCCCCAATGCAAGACTGTTGTTTCTTTTCTGACGTTTGTTTAAGACTAAAGACTTAAATAAATTTGCACACCCAACAAGTACTAAAGTCATTATTTTCTGGCGCTCTATAATTTTTAGAAAATTTAACAATTTTTTTTTTGTAATTTTTTATGGAAGATATGCATTCTATGGCGCATGAGCATGATTTACAGGGAACCTTATGTTCCCGTTCATATAAAGCTTGCTGCACGTGGCTTGTATTTACCACACTTATAGTGTACAGTAAAATGCCTCACATGCTTTCTGAGCCAGTGAACCATGTAAAGATAAATTTCTAGATTCTATTGTTTGTTGCCTGGGATTATCTCCAAAGTCCAGGCTTTGTATCTCAATATAATTTCTAAAATAAAGCTTATTTGGAAGCACTTATCAACAAGATTTGTTAGTTGACTGCTCCTGATGGCAGACGAGAGCAAATTTATATTGATAGTCCCATGCAACAAGCAATAGAATCTAAGGATAGATGTTGTTGTGGATTGTTAGTGAGTTTTTGTTGAAGGAGCCCACAGAAATGTGTGGACCTTTCCAACATTACTAAAGAATTTAAGCTGAAATTGCAGGTATGTTCCCACATATATACCCTCTTAACACCGACAACGAATCAAATTTATGCTTGTGGTGTTGCATGTTTGTCTCCATTAACATCGGCTGTGTTTGTTATTCCTGATTCTGGTTTTAGGATTAAGCCATTAATTTTTTTAAGATAATTTTTTTTGTATACCACTGGGTATCCTTATTACTAAATTCAACTGGATGTTGACTATGCTCAGAACATAATGAAGAAATAGAGAGAACAAAAAGTGAACATAGAAAGATGCTTGATAGAATAGGGATGTGGCGCCTTGGAGTGAAAGATGTAATGTAAAGGATGAGTATGTAAACATAAAGAGATGCTTGATAGAATTGGGAGGTGGTGGCTTGGCGTGAAAGATGTAAAGGATGAATATTTGCGTTTTAAGAGTAAAAAATGAAGAATATAACTGTTTTTAGCTTGAATGATTATTTTATTTCTTGTGAAAAAACTAACATTTGTGCTGTTCTTTTTCTGGACATAAGAGGCATTGTGGATCAAGTGTACCAAAGACTTATTTAATGAATAAATAATTAAATATAATAAGAAGTCTTTATTCCCTGCAGAAATGAAGTTAGAAGTTAAGGCCTACTATGATATGCGCTTATGCAACACTTTATGTGTAAATTGTGTATCGCACCTTCAGCATTTTAGATATTCAATTAAAACTACTGTCAAATAACAATCGATAATGTTGAACCAAAAAAAAAAAAGGATGGTTAATAGGATGGCAAAATTTATTATGTGCCAACTATTTTTTTGGGCAAAACTTATTTATATTTTGTTAATGCATTGATTTTTAACCATATATGAACAATGCGAAAGGGTTAATATTAGGTGTCTGTGTTGATATATTTATATTTTGTTGCCCAAGCTAATAAATTTATGATTAATGCATTGAAAAATGTTATTCACATTTATTAACAATTATTATTATTATTAATTTTCGTACTTGAATTAAAATATATAATCATAATAATAATGCTTACTTATAAAATGCAACATGATAGAGAAGAAAACTTATTGGCCAATTGTAGTTTACTATTATACTAAAGCTTAATTTTCATACAATTATTCATCTTATTTTTGTAATGCTTACTCTTTATTATATTATTTGTAAATTTGATCGTAAAATGAATTTAATTAAATTTTTATAATTTACCTGTGCTCGGCACAGGACTATCAATAATTACACACACACATCACACATATTCACATGCACGTACACACAATATTCTCATTTAATATTCTCTGTACATGGGATAGAGGCTTTATATGAAAAATGATCTCATTCAATATTCTCTCGGATATAACAAGTAAGAGAGTGGCTTTATATGAAAAATAAGAGGAGTGAATCGTGATTATTAAATTGCATATTAATGATTAGAATTAAAATATAATTAAAATATGTAACTATAAAAATTTAATTAAATTTTTATAATTTACTTGTGCTTAACACAGGATTATCAATAATTACACACACACACACATGCATGTACACACAATATTTTCATTTAATATTCTCTCTACATGGGATATAACAAGGAGGAGAGTGATCTTATATGGAAAATGAGAAGAGTGAATCATGATTATTAAATTGTATATTAATGATTAGAATTAAAATGTAATTAAAAGTTATGTAATCATTTTAAAAGATTACATGATTAAGCATATATATATGTATATATAGTGAGATGAGTGTTTTTTATGTGAGAAGGAGGGGAATTAATCGTATTCATTGGATTTAGGATTAAAATGTTATAATTAAATATAAAGTCATGTAACTTTTTTTAAGTGGTCATGTGACCTTACTTTATATTTTAATCTAAGTCATCAATGCAAAATCTGATGATTAAGATTTGTTTCTTTTCTCTTTCATATAAAAATACTCATCTCATATGTGTGTGTGTGTATGAAAGTTATAGGAAATTGTTGACCTCCATATTTATAGGTGGAAGTTAGCAACCTCCACTTTTTCATTTAGATAAAAAAAATATGCTATTAAATTAATAATAACAAAGGGAATTATAATTAATTTACTATTGCCAACAAAAAATTTCAATTAATGAATGTATTTATTATGGAGATGAGAAAACATGAGAAAAGTTAATTTAAATATTTTTAATTAATATCTTTTCATTAAAATTATTGAAATGCTCCTTATTATTTCATTACCTTTAAATTAGGAACATGAGTTTTTCATTAAAATAAAAAAGAAATTTAAAAGTTGTTAAACTCCATATATAAATGTGGAGATTATATATATATATATCTGTGTGTGTATATATGCACGCACGTGTGCGAGCGCACTATCCTCCACATTTTTATGTGAAAATTAATAATTTCTACTTTTCCATTTAGACTAAAAATTCACTTTCATTTTATAAAATTACTTATAGTATGTGAATATTAAGATAGTTTTACAGTACAATGAACACTTAAAAAATTGAGTCAACTTTATGTATTTTGTCTCTTCCTTTCTTTGATTCTCTCTCCACCTCTCGGTACGTCCTTTGTTTTTCAGTTTGAATGCAATACTTATATATTTTTTTTTCTAAAAAGCTTTAAGAAAGTTAAAATCAACATAATATAGGCCTTGTTTAGAAAAACTAAATAATTATTTAGATATAGTATCACTACTTAATAAGCCATTGCAAAAGTGAAAACTTTTAAACTGGTATCTAAATCTATCAAGTGTGAATATGGATTAATTTGTAATGAATTAATTTATATTATTTATATTCAAAATGGATCAAAGTTTAAGGGAGGTCAAAATTTATAAAGTATAGGCTGATTTGCAGATTTTGATTGTGAATCTATAGACCAGACAAATACGAATCTAGTTGTAACAGATCAGATCCATAATGAACTAGTTTGTATTATTTATGTTTAAAACTGGCTTAATTTTTGAGTGTCTAAACTTGTTAAAACTTACAATAAGCACACACTGATCCGTCAAGTTGTGAACTATTCCACAATCCTATATGGTATCTTCCTAGAACACCCCCTGAGCGTGTGTTTAATACTTATTAACCAAAAAGTTAACTTTTTTAATCAATGAAACATTGAAAACATAATTTATAACATTTTTTTTTTTTGTAAATTCAGAGTTTTTTTGGGCAAAATTAATAACATTGTACTTTGATGCTTTAAAAATATTCATAAACTAAATTGTATCTATTCTTTCTTCAAGCACTGATCAATTTCCTCTGTCAAGATATTAGCAATTCTTGAACAATTGGCAGATTCTTCCTCTCATTTTATGAAAATATATATTTTTTTAAATTTACCTGTTAGTATTTTGAAAATTGAATAGTCAATTAACTTCCGATAGTGCAAGCGCAGATTCCGATTGAGATGCAAAGGAAAAGAGCATGCATCACAAGAATATTATTATGTTATCATTAAATTCATGCAAGGTTAACAATTCATTATATATTGTTCACACGCATGAAAAATGGTATTAAAAACGTTTATTAAGAAATATTTGTTGAGAATTATTTTATTTTAATAAAAATAGAGAAGAATAGTTTACCACTTGTGACATAGTTTGTTTATTTTGACTGCTTTTGATTTAAGTTGTCAAAATTGATTAACTTATTTGGATAACACTTTATTCATGTGAAATAATTTTTTTTAATAAACAAACATAATTGTAATGTGTAAGATGTTTTTCTTCCCCTCTTAAAGGAACAAAATTACATTAATAATTAATATTAAGGTGATCGACAATTCACAAACGTAAATTATACTAAATCCCAATCGATTTGGACGAATCGATCCCTAATCAATCCAACTCTCTCTGACTATAGTTCAATTAGTCATGTAGTAGTTACTAGACTTAGATGCCGTGCCCATGGCTGGATGTTCCAATAAATTTTAATCCAACTCTCTCTGGCTAGGATATACTTCTATCAAGTCATGTCTCAAATAAAATGTTTGCCATACTCAGGCAAACAACGTAAGAGTAAGATTTATGCTAGTCCACGTTTAGGCAGAGCAAAAAATCACACAAAACATCATAATCAAACCTATACAAGGTATAAAGTGTATTCACTTAAATCATCTACATTCAAATATTGTTACTTTGTCCTATTGTGATAGTAACTTAAGCATGAGAGTATGTTTTATAGATCACTTCTACCGGTACTTTTAACTGTTCGCTCCCTGTGTAAGCATACTAGCTGGCTATTTCAATAGGCAATTTCGTTTCTCATCATTTATATCTATAATTTGAATTTGTTCCTCATAACTCCAAGGGGTTAGACAACTTATAAACAAATGGTGGAGCATATCTCATATATCAATTGTTATTAGGATAATTATATAGAGAGATCAGTCTCTTATTAGGAAGTTGAACATCTTTATCTTTGGATTTTTCTTAATATCAAAGTTAATAAGTCAAATAAAAAATATAAATTAAATATTAAAAAAATAATCCAATGATGAAAATATTAAATTTTTTTAAAAGATGAATTCCTTATGTAGTTGCCCTTTTCAGAAAAAATAAAAAGAAAAGAGTCATATTATATATATAAGAAAAAAGGAGTTTGCGGGTACCTAAGCATAATAAAAAGGGTTTGTTGATATTAATTAAGATATACTATTAAACAATAAGACATTCATTTTTTTATGTTAAGAATTTTGTTTCACTCTAAAAGAAGAGGGACACATATCAAGTAGTCAACTATCTAGGTTGACAAGGATAACAAACTTGACCTTGCGATTAGTGCAACCCACTCGTCACGCCAATGTTAGCTTTCTTCATAAAAAATCAAAACAAAATAAAATCCAGGTTCAAATTAGTGTTTGAAATGCATTGATATCACGTTTTTATCCTAGATGAATTTCAATAGGTTGATAAGCCTTACTTCAGTGATTTATGGGGTGTGTTTGTTTCTGTTTTTGTTTTCTTGTTTTTAAAAACAGTTTTGTAAAATAGGTATTAAAAACAATTTTTTAAAAACAAACAAAATAAAATGTGTTTGGCAAAATTGCTTTGAAAATAATTTTGAATATTTAAAAAACAGAAAACTTATTTGAAAATGATC
Source organism: Sindora glabra (assembly GCA_020226215.1). Taxonomy (NCBI): domain Eukaryota; kingdom Viridiplantae; phylum Streptophyta; class Magnoliopsida; order Fabales; family Fabaceae; genus Sindora; species Sindora glabra. Next base: position 31,027,072 of record CM035233.1, read on the forward strand.
CTTCTTTTAGTTTGTGATGAAGCATGAGTGTTGAAGTATGAGAGGAAAAAGAATAAAAGGATGGCTAAAATACCCAACTACGCAAATTTTTAAAACAATTTACCGTTTTACGGCAGGTTGGAAACATATTACCAAAATACGCAGGGCGCCATTCAATTTGGCGCCCGTGGAGGCTGGAGGCGCCACTCAAAGTGGCGCCCTCCCCCTTAGAGGCGCCGTTTGAGGTGGCGCCCTCCATGCAGGAGGCGCCAGTTTGAATGGCGCCCTCCGTATGGAGGGCGCCAGATGGAATGGCGCCCCTGGGCGCCTTTAATTTTGAAATTCGAATTTCAAACGGGAGGCGCCATTTCATCAGGCGCCTCCCCCCTATTTATACCCTCCCTCCTTCCTCCTTCCTTCCAAACCCTCATGCAGCCGTCTCCTCTCTCACTCAAAATCCATTTCGCAGTTCTGCCTCTCTCAAACCCTCTCTCACTTAGAAGCCATTTCGCAGTTTTACTTCTCTTTTTTGTTCGTAAAAGTTGTAGCCACAGTTCGTTTATCATCCGTTCTTATTTTTGTACATTGCGTTCGGAAGTATTTTTTGCTTTGGAGCAAATCTGATCCCAGTCAACTCTTGTTTGGTTAGTATATTTGTAATTTTTATTATTATGTTATATTTTTTTAAATGAATTATTATGATTTATGATATGAAGTGATGATTAAAGAGTTAGAGAGAAATTTCTGTTATAATTTATAAATTTTATTTATTTAAGTTTTAATATTTTTTGTATTTATATTATAATATTTATTTTATGTTAATATTATGATTTATAATATGAAATGGTCATCTTGGATTTAGAAAAGATTTATACAAATTTATATGATATGTGATAGTTTATATTTTTTACTGATTAGTATTTTTATATAATTTTTGTATGTATATTATAATGTATATTTCACGTTGATTATTATGATTTACGATGGGAAATAATGATCTACGATTTAGAAAAAAATTATATAAATATATGTGATCTGTGATAATTTTTGTCATGATTCATAAATTTTATTTGCTTAAATTTTGATAATTTCTGTATTTATATTATAATATTTATTTTATGTTAATTATTATGATATATGATGTGAAGTGGTGATCTAGGATTTTGAAAAAATTTATACAAATTTATATGATATGTGATAGTTTATGTTTTTCATTGGATAGTATTTTTGTAATTTCTGTATGTATATTATAATTTATATTTCATGTTGATTATTATAATTTATGATGGGAAATGATGATCTAGGCTTTAGGAAAGAATTTTATAAATATATGTGATCTGTGATAGTTTGTGATTTTTATTAGTTAGTGTTTGTAGAATTTTGACATTTATATTATAATTTTTAATTTATTTTGATTATTATGGCTTATAATGTGAAGTGATGATTTAGGATTTAGAAAAAATTGAAACTTGAACATATTATATTTGTTAGAAAACTAACATGTTATTGACAATATTTTTTTTACAATAATTAATTATATTTTATAATTTATGACAATATTTTAAGTTTTTGTTAATGATATTTTTTAAATAGTATATTTTAAATTTAAAATACATCAACTGAAAGTTCTCGGAGGGTTTATAGTTCGCGCATAATTTGTTTTTCATTTCATGTACCTTGCAGATGATTTTTTTTTTGTTTCTTCAATCATTGTATTAAAAGTTGAAATAGAATATATTGAATAATATTAATTTAATATAATATAATATTTTTTATGCGTCAAGTTATTTTTAATGATCAAATATATATTTTTTTTAGAAATTCATGTTATGGAAAACGTTGATTGAAATAACCTACTATATATTTTAGTTTTAATGAGATGAGTTAGGAATAAAAAATAAATATTTTTTAAAATTGATTCATATTTTCTTGATATAAAAATTCGAACAATATATTTTAAATTGAATATACATCAATAAAATTTTATATATATTGTTATTTTTATTTCTTTAATATATTATCCTCCAGAATAAATTTAATTTAGCGTGATTGTTGCATAATTTTATAATTGATACAATAACATCTAATAATTTTTACTTAGAGATTGAAATTATTAAATTATCTAACAAATTTTTCTTTCATGCAAAGCATTTTTTTTGTTTGCTTCTCCGAATACTCACCGGTTAGTAGTTTCAGGAATTTTATGCTTATACTATAATTTTTATATAGTCGTAGTGAAAATATTTTTTATATCGGTAGAGAAATTTATTTAAAATATAATGATATTAATAATATAGAATTATTTATTTTATATTAATTGTTATGATTTATGTTGCAAAATTATGATTTAAGATGTGAAGTTATGATTTATGAAAATGTCGTAGGACTTTATATGTAATGTGATAGGGTGTGCTATTAAAATAATAACCAACCAGATAAAGAAGGATGTCCTAATATAAGTCTTACGACCTAGGTGAAAGCCATATTTAGAGAACTGGATCATGTGAGATCTTAATGTATCATAAGAGAGGTACTAAAAAAGATCTTAGGAAATGTGAATGTAATCAAGAGCCTTGAAAAAGTAGGATATTGTTATTACAAATTTGAACTTTTTTGCATTTAAATAGTAGATATTGTAGATAATGTATTTCGCAGTTCTTATATTTGATGTGATATTTAAGTAGGTAAAATTATATAGTCAGATTTTATATTAGTTTTGGAAAAGAAATAACCTTAGATTGGTCGAAGAAAATAAAACTGTTATTTCGTAGAATTAATAGAATACCTTGCAACATAGTTATACATCGCGTTCATTTTTAATTATAGTATTAAATACTAGTATACTCATTTATGATAACAAAATTTGTATATGAGACTACTTCTCCATGTGGGGGTGCAGCGAGTATTGTGCAGCTAAATATCAGAAGATGAAGAAAAGTTTAATTGCGTTTATATATTCAAACGGTACAATTGTTGAGGGATCAGAGGGGATAATGTACGATGGACCTCCTCCAAAGGCATTGAAAGTAAGAGGATGCAGCAGTATGGATGTTTTGCGGGCTAGAATTCATGCCCGACTGAAGCTTCACGAAGGTCAAGCTGTGGGGAAGATTGTTTACAGGTTTCCACAGCATCAAACAGAGGCTCAGTACATGGCATACGAATTGGATGACGATGAAGACTTGGCTTACGCGATAGCAAGCTACGAACAACATCCGACGATGACAGCCATGGAATTGTACGTGGACGTGATCACATCCGAATTGCGTGCTGCCAACCTTGGTTTTGATGAAAGAGTTACAAGAATTGCACCACCTGTGGATCCAGCGATTTATGTTAACACTGGTTGTTCGATGGTGGGGGAAGGCCGTCCTTACACAGGTGGATTTGAGTTCCACATTTCTGATAGTCATACTCCTGCGCTGGACTCATCTGTTGCAGGTGTTACCCCGATAAATGCACCCCAAACCTTGGTAGGTTCATCACGTGCCTTGCCGATCATACAAGAAGAATCTATCGATCCTGTATTAATGGATGCCCACCTAGAGTCTGGTTTTGAAGACGATGAGGTGTCCTGCAGTAGCAGTGACGATCATGACACAGATGACGAAGAACGTGCGCCAACACATGCAGACAGTGTACCAACGCGGTGTGTGAGGGGTGGTAATGCTGCACAAACATCATATGGTGTCCCCCAGGCTGCTGTCTTCTTTGACATTGATTGGGATGCGATACGGAAGCCAAATGAATTTCCGAAAATAATGAAGCCAACCTATGATTACGACATGGAGGACTTGCAGGTTAGGCAAGAGTTCGATTGCAAGGAGGCTTTAATCGCTGCAACCAAGCATTACCACATCAGAAGGCACCACAGTTATTACGTGGAGGAGTCGGATACCAGAAGATTATCATTGAAGTGTGATAAATTTGGGGACCAATGCAATTTCCACCTCAGAGCGGTGAAACTGAAGAATTGTAACACTTGGACCATAACTAGATTTTCAGGACCCCACACATGTGTTAATGCTAGTTTGACACAGGACCACAAGTCTCTGAATTCCGAGTATATCAGTTCCCTGATCCTGGAGATGATTAAAATGAAGCAAGACGTTCCAATCTCGCTTATACAAGAGAGGGTGGAAGGGATGTACGGATACAAGATTTCGTATAGAAAAGCATGGAAGGCGAAACAAAAGGCAATTGTGAAGGTGCACGGTGATTGGGACAAATCGTATGAAGTGCTCCCCAAATGGTTGGATATTTTAGGCTACTGTGACCAGGCGCTGTTCAAGTTGGAGTCCCACGAATTTGTCACAGCTGATAATCGTGTCGATCCGCAGAAACATGTTTTCAACCGAGTTTTCTGGGCATTCAAGCCATGCATTGCCGCGTTTTCTTACTGCAAGCAATTCATACAAGTTGATGGCACGCATCTATATGGCAAGTTCAGGGGCGTGCTACTGATTGCTGCGACTCAGGACGGTAACAAATGCCCCGTTCCTCTTGCCTTTGCCATTGTTGACAGGGAGAACTATGAGAATTGGAGTTGGTTTTTGGCATTACTGCGGGTCAATGTCACGAACAAGCAAGGAATATGCTTGATATCAGATCGACACCGAGCTATAAAGGATGTTGTAGCCACCGAAGGCCTGGGATGGCAGCCTCCTTATGCTTATCACCGGTATTGTATCAGACACATTGCCAGCAACGTTTGCAAGAAGTGCAGAGATGACAATGTGAGGAAAGCTGTCCTCAAGATTGGTATGTGTTAATGCAGGCATTTCTTTATTGAGCGTTTCATTTATAAATTTATGCACCCGGTAGTTCATTTTAGTTAACCTATTTGTCTCCTTCTATTCAGCGTACGAGCCCAGTTGGGGAAAGGCCATGGAGAGATTGGACAATCTTAGCAAAGTCAATGAGGAGATCCATAAGAAGTTGACCGGTATTCCGAACGAGAAGTGGATGCTTGCTTATGACGAAGGCAGAAGATATGGTCATATGACGACTAACATTGTAGAGTGCATCAATGGCCTCTTCAAAGGACTAAGGAAGCTGCCAATCACAGGCCTTGTCCAACAAACATACTATAGATGCGTCAAGTACTTTGTGGAAAGGGCAAAAGAAGCACACACTGACCTACAACAAGGACACAGATACGCAAGCAGATTCAGACATGAGCTTGCGACTATCCAGTCACGTGCTTCTTCTTACCACGTTCGTGCTTACAATAGAGAAGGGACTAGGTTTGAGGTGGTGGAGGGCCCTGATATGGCTAGTGGGTCATGTGGAAAGGTCGTCTAGGTGTTATTAGACAAAGGGCAATGTGAATGTGGACAATTCCAAGCATATAGGTATCCCTGCGCTCATATTATTGCTGCTTGTGCCTCAATCAACATATCGTGGGAACCATATGTCGATGCTGTATACAGGCTTGACACGCTGCTCAATTGTTACAAATCTGAGTGGTGGCCTATTGGGGATTGGTCGCAGTGGAATAACCTACCATCATTCCCTGTCCTAGTTCCAAATTATGGAAGATTACGTGCAAGGGGACGACCAAAGTCGACCAGAATCAGAAATGAGATGGATTGGCCTCAGGAGAGCGGTGTAAAGCAAAAATGTAGTCATTGTAAGATGGAAGGACATAATCGTAGGCGTTGCCCACTACTTCATGGGGACGAAGGCCCTTCTACACCGTGATTTTAAGCAATTCATACTTTCGCATGTATGCTTTAAAGTATGTTAACCAATGTCATAAGTGTAGCGGTTGCACACTATATTTTATTTTTTACGGTTGTAAATTTGCACATCATTATGTATATAAGGGTTACCCCATTACTAATAATGTGAAATTTTTTATTACCTGACCGTGTATGATATTATTTATATATATTGCACCTTAAATTTAAGACAGTTTATGATATTATTTTTTAATACCTTAAGGCTGTGCTTAAATTGGACAACACCTTTAAGTTTATGTGTGTTTACATTTCATTCCTATGCAATGCTTGTCATGGCAGATGGCATCCACATCCCGACGCGTTGATCCTGGACCACGCGATCCTTCTCTGTTGACCGCTCAGGCCTCACACATATCCCAGTCGGTTTGGGCAAGCCATGTATGGAAATAGCTACACCTTAATTAACCTGAGTATTAACTGTTTCTGAATTGTCAGACGTTATAGTTGGTGTTATTTTTTCTTTTGCAGCCTGACCGTGTGCTTAGGATTCGCCGAGCTCATCACTACCATCACCAGCCGCCGCCGGAGTTGATTGTCCCCTTTCTGCGAGAGGCAGGCTTTTACGGCTTGGCGATGTGTGAGTTTGTGTCGATCGATCATCAGTTGATCAGTGCTCTTGTGGAGAGGTGGAGGCCGGAGACGCACACCTTTCACATGCCGCAGGGAGAGACGACTATTACCCTGCAGGATGTTGCCTTTCAGCTCGGCCTACCCATTGACAGTCGAGTAGTGACGGGGCCCACTGTGTGGGGGTGGGGAGGCCTGATAGAGGAGTACTTGGGACTCCAGTTACCGGTGGATGAGAATGTCATCCGAGGGGGGCGACTGAATATGAGTTGGTTGGAGAGGCATTTCACTCATCTTCCAGATGATGCAGATGAGGTGACAGTGCAGAGATTCGCCCGAGCTTACATTTTACGACTCATTGGTGGGATGTTATTTCCGGACCATTCCGGCACATACGTCCACCTCATGCACTTACCCTTGATCGCACACCTACACGAGGCTGGGACGTACAGTTGGGGGTCAGCTTGCCTGGCATACCTGTACAGAGAGCTCTGCAAGGCCAGCACACCGGATTATAGAGAGATAGGAGGTTGTTGCCTACTACTGCAGCTCTGGGCTTGGGATAGATTTCCCACTATCGCTCCCGCGATAGCTATTTCAGACATACCAGAGGGGGATGCAGGGATTGGCCCCTTAGTGTGCAAGTTAGAAAATATTTCAACTTTCACTTATAATTAAGTTTGCTACGCAGTTGCCTAACTTTGTTATTGAACCTGGCAGGTGGCACTATCAGAAGACGTTCCAGGATAGTCCGGCACACAGCCTACCCCATTACAGATACGTGCTGGACCGTCTTCGACTTGATCAGGTACGTAGGGGGTTTTTACAATCATTAATTTCAAGGCTTTGTCCAATCCACAATCGTATTTAAATCACATGATAAAATTGTAACTTCAGATCGTCTGGATCCCGTACACTGAGGAGGTCATCGCATCACTGCCTCAATACTGCTTTGACGGGAACGACACCTGGACAGCAGTGGTGCCGCTTATTCACTTCCAGATTGTCAAGTGGCACCAGCCTGATAGGGTTTTACGGCAGTTTGGACTACGCCAGGCCATTCCAGAGCCACCGAAGCAGGTGGCGGAGGTCCACTGCCTTCACTTGTCCGGTCGACATGACGAGGAGTGGCACATCCGCCATCAGCCGTATATTGCACTCTGGGATATCCGGCGAGACTTATGCGTTACCGCCAAGCCGACGACACGCCTAGTTCTGGGACCACGTTCCGATTACATGATATGGTACAGACGGGTTACCAGACGGTGTATTACACCTGTCGGGGGAGCGCTTGACCTTGTGGTAATTTTGTGTGCTAGTTTTTTGTATCTGATTTTCTTTAAATGCATTAGTATTATAACTAACTTTAATGTCAAAAATTTGCACAGGTAGATGAGGTTTCTTCACTACAGGACTTCACTACCCCTGAGGGGCAGGCTATGTTCAGCTTCGATGCGCTTAGGTCAGCGACGGAGTCCATCCTTCATGCGATTCAGCAGGTTAATCATGTCATTATTGACTCACATGCGGAGCCAGCTCCCCAGGCCCATCACATCCCAGACCCTCCGGAGGGTGACCATGATCAGCCTCGCTCTCGCCGACGACGCCGCACTGCTCCACGGCATACGTCGCAGGCTGATGTTCCGTCCGCTTCGACAGTGCAGCAGATTCCACCTTTGACTGCCCAGGAGACCATGACGATGATGCCTGATCTTACTGCTCCATCTCATTTGCACCCTACTACACCTGATGATCCTTCATCCTCCACCACGTTCCCGGCCGTACTATTTAGGCCGTCGTCACCCCAGATGTACCAGCTCCCTCCTGGTGTTCCATCCTCATTCCAGGCATTTCCACATGCACCAGGAGTTTCATCTGCATTCTATGCCTTTCCTTCTGATGATGCTGGTCCAGCGCAACCATATCGTCCTGTATTTGATTGGCATACTCAGGATCAGGGATTAGCGCATGGTGGCATGATGACAGACCACTCAGAGCTTGTAGATAGAGGTAGAGGTGGAGGCAGAGCGGGAGCCAGGGGTAGAGGCAGAGCAGGAGTTGGAGGTAGAGCAGATACAGACACCGGGGATGTGACTCCCGAGCCTGCGCAGAGGGTTAGTAGATGCGGCCGCCACATTACCGATCCTGGATGTGGGACTAGACATCACTTGCGTAGACATTAGCTTTCTTTTCTATCTCGTTTATATATTTGTATATTTGTCTACATTTATCTTACTACTTTATTGTCAAACATCAACAATTAGGATGACTTTACTACTTTATTGCCAGACATCAACATTTACGATGACTTTACTACTTTATTGCCAAACGTCAACATTTAGGATGCTTCTAATTACTACCACTTTTTTAATTGCTTGTGCAGGAATAATTACAAATAACAATAAATCATAAAGATCATTGCAATATTTAATTTTATTTAAAAAATGATGATAAGGACATCTTCCACATATAATAACTAATATTATTAATTATCGTACTTTCACAACTGTTATAAATATCTACTTGGTTAAAATACCAAAATACGTTTACTTCATAAACTATTTTCTGTTTTACCATAATTTTGAAACTATTTATCAAAATACGCAGGGCGCCAGCTGAAGGCGCCTTCTAACATGGCGCCTTCGCTGTAGCAAATTTCGCTGGGGAGGCGTTATTTCACCTGGCGCCTACCCAGCAAACTTAGGTTTACAACTTATGGGGCTCGGAGGCGCCAAGTGAAATGGCGCCTCCACAGTCCCATTTTATAAATTAATTAAGTTTAATAAAATTATATATTTATTTATATAATTTTCATTTTATTATAATTATATCTTAATTTTTACGACTAATATAGATAAATAATATCATAAAATATAATTAATTAAATTTTAAAAATTATAATTTCGTTCTAATTATGATAAAATTAAAATTATATAAATAAATATATAAATTTATAAAACTTAAATAATTTATAAAATGGGGCTGTGAAGGCGCCATGTCACTTGGCGCCTCCCAGCCCCATAAGTTATAAAAAAAAGTTTGTTGGGTAGGCGCCAGTTGAAATAGCGCCTCCCAGCCCGCGCAGTGAAATTCGCTGTAGCGAATGCGCCATATTGAAAGGCGCCTTCAACGGCGCCCTGCGTAATTTGGTAAATAGTTTCGAAACTACGGTGAAGCGCAAAATAATTAATGAAATAAACGTATTAGCCTATTTTAACCTATCTATTCTTTTTTTATTTATCGTGTGAAAGTAAATAAATAATATTAATTATCATACTTTCACAAAAATTCATGTCTCTAGGGTGCACAGTCAACACAGTCACCGCCTAATTAATTTAGAAACGAGGAGCGAGGGTGCCATGGGCCAAAAGTGCCATATCGCCTGTCGTTCCTTCCCTTCAGCGCGAACGATGCCATTTCGTCTAGCGTACCTCTACACGTCATTTGGCGTCTCTCCATCGCTGTTCGTATCTTCTGTGCTTATTTCGATAAAATGTTTCGAGCGAACGATGAAACGAATAATAATTTCTTAAAATATAATTAATCGGTACTTTTCACTCTCATTACCAAAATATTTTATCATTCTGATGAAATAAAAAATATCTAATTCATGTTATAATTCCGATTTAATTACAAAATGAAAAGATTATCGAAACGAAATAATCAGATTTTTTTAAATTTTTAGCTATCTTCAACCTCGCCAGTTTGCATTCATTCTGTCACAAAATAAACAAAATTTTATTCAAATAAATAAAAATGGACAAGCATATTATTGGAATAAATATAAAATAAGAAAACTATATTTATTACATTATATTTCTTTTCATTTTTAGCTATCTTCAACTTTGTATATAAAGAATATTTTAGTATACTCAATAAATTTACTTATGTGTAATAACATATTAAATAATGACTTGTAATAATATAATTCCAAGCGTTAGAAGTTTATAATTTCAAAAATTGATAAAAATTAACTGTCATTACATAAAATTTTGAGACATTAATGTAAATTATGTAATTATTCTTTATTGATCCTATATTTTTTAAATAATATTTAATTATTTACTAAATATTTATTATTTTTATTCATTATATTATTATCATTAACTACTTTCTTATTTAATTCCTATAATAAATTTATGTATTAGATATCAAAGTGGAGTTAACATATTTTTATATGACATCAAATATAATTATAAAATAAGTAATTTATTTTCAAAAATTTATTTTCAGTTACAATCATATATTATTTATTTTTATAATTTTTATTTTCAAATGATATCAACATTAATTAATTTCAAAAGGAAAAAAATGGAAAAATTTGAGCGAGGGCGCCACCTTGAATGGCGCCCTCAGAGCGCCAAAGGCGCCATCCTAGATGGCGCCTCCGCCCATGAGGCACCACACCAAATGGCGCCTCCGCCCATGAGGCGCCACACCAAATGGCACCTCCCGCCACCGTGTGTATTTCGATAATATGTTTCGAAAAAATAATAAATCGGTAATAAGTTTTGTAAAAAATATTATTTTGGTATTTTAGCCTAAAAGGATACTATGTACAGCTTTGTTGAACAAAGGGGAGAAGAATACGACGGCTTGTTAAGCAGAGATGAAAAGAGTTAGGGCAACACTTGTTTTATATTTAATTACAAGAGTGCCATTAATGAAAGTTTGTTTTCCGTATTTTTGCTTGTTTTGGGAACAAAAAAGCAAAGAACAACTAAAAGTTGTTCTCGTTTTTATGTTTTTAAAACACTTGTTTTCAAACATAGTTTTCAAAAATTAAATCTGAAAACAATGAGCCAAGCAAGTGTTTTTGTTTTTAAAACCAAAAAAACACAAAACAGTTTTTAAAAATATAAACCAATTAGGCTCATGGTTTCCAAAATTTTTTTTTCCGGATATCCAATATCTGGCAATCGGGTTGGGTCTTGATTTATTTAAAATTGAGCTGGGTTAGAAGAGAAAGTCCTCTCAATGTTTATTTCTTTTATTTAGTATAAAATTTGAATTTAAAATTTTACTTAAAAAATAAAAAAATATCAAATTCTAATCACTTAGACTAATTGACATAAATAATTATGATTCCATAAGTACAAAGGAAGTGCTATAGACAGCTGTTGTGCGGCAAGCAAAAATGAGGAAAGCGACCAAAGACCGAAGTCAATTCCAATTTAGATTCAATAGTTATCAGTGAGAACACCGCCTAATTAAGGGTCATAATATTTTGTAGGAAAAGAATTTTCATCATAAACTTTCATTTGATTATATGTAAGCAAAGGAGTAATATGTTATATACATACGTTGATAAAAAAATTATAACATTTTTATCAAGACAAAATTTTTGAATTTTACCCTCTTAGAAATAAGATTAGATAAATTAATATTTTATAAAAATAAATTTGACTTAAAGTATTTTATAAGCACAAAAATAACAAAAATGAATGTCTGAAGAATGGAAAAATTATTCATCTTTCTATAATATTCTTGAAGTGAGCTTAAGTCATTTTAGATTAAATAATTTGGAAGGAAATCAGAATAAAAATGAGAATGTCAATGAAAGTAAAGCTCCATTTGTCTTCACGGACCGAACATTATTTTTTTTTGAAAAATAAATATATTTACTTGTATCTATAATTATAAAATATTAAGAATGAATTTCAAATAAATTAAAATTTTATTATATCCATCCAATAGCAATTTTCTAAATGAATACATTTAATAACTATCCATATTATGATGAGATTTTATTAAAAAATACCAAATATTATATATGTATAGTTTTTAAGATAATAATTAAGGGAAAAATCAAGCAGGTATCAATTAATTCAATTTATTGTAGTGAGATACCTCAAGTAGACTTCCTCTTATTTAAGTGCACCCACCAAGTATAATTTATCAAAATACCCATAAGTCCAAACGACACATTTGAAGCGTGTTCCGTGAAGAACAAAAATACAAAAATAGAAATAAACAGATTGCATTCCATTATCGTGCAGTCCTAGTCAAGCAAATTTTATACAAATTAAAAATAAAAAACTAAAAATTTATAAAATTAAAATTGGAGAATTTTTAATTTTATAATTTTAATTTTATAAAAATTAAAATACTATAAAATTTTAATTATAAATAAAATTAATAAAAATTAAATTTTTTAGGGATTATAATAAATTTTTAGTAAGATAAAAATAAAAATAAATAAGAACTTGGAAGCAACAAGTCATGCTAAAAGAATAAGGTGTTACTGTTTCTTGTTCAAAACAGTAACACATTATTTTTAGAATGAAACATTAACATTCTCTTCTTTGATAATTTGATTATTAATTTAATTTAATTTATCCATTTATTTAAAATTTTTAGTGGGTGTTATTATTTTGGAATGAAATAGTAACATTCTCTTCTTTAACAGTTTGGTTATTAATTATACTTAATTTATTCATTTATTTGATATTTTTTATTGGTGTTACTATTTTAGAATAAAATAGTAACATTCTCTTTTTTGATAATTTGGTTGTTAATTAAATTTATTTTTTCATTTATATGAGATTTTTTATTGGTATTACTATTTTGAAATAAAATAGTAACATTCTATTCTTTGACAGTTTGATGATTAATTAAACTTGATTTATTCATTTATTTAGAATTTTTTATTGGTATTACTATTTTAGAATGAAATAGTAACATGTTACTATTTTTTCTATAAACAGTAATATACTATTATTTGATAGTTTAGTTATTAATTAAATTTGATTTATCCATTTATTTAAATTTTTTTATTGATGTTACTATTTTAAAATAAAACAGTAACATCCTTTTCTTTGATAGTTTAATTGTTAATTAGACTTTATTTATCTATTTATTTAAAAAATTTTATTGATGTTATTATTTTAAAACAGGATAGTAACATGTTATTATCCTAGAACAAGATAGTAACATATTATTATATTATTGTTTAGAGAACAAATAGTAATATGCTATTATTTAGTAGTTTGATTGTTAATTAGACTTAATTTATCTATTTATTTAAAATTTTTTATTGATATTTCTATTTTAGGACGAAATAGTAATATGTTATTGTTTAACATACAAATAATAATAGATAATTTTTTAATAGTTTTATTTATTAAGAAAATTATTATAACACTACTAAATATCAAAAGAATTAGGGAGCAAAAATTTAATATGAAATTTGAATAAATTTGAATTGATGAAAATGAGATTAAAGTTGAAAAAATAACAAGAAAATAAAAAAATTAAGAAAATTATTAAAAAAAAGCCTTTTTTACGGACCAGAGCCGGCAACCAAATATAAAGTTATAATTGTTCAAAGTTCTGAATTCAATATACAAGTTTTTAGTTAGGTGAACCTTACCGAATTTAAATTTTCTTATTTTTTATGAAAAAATTATAAGAGGATGAATGAAAATGAGTAGTTATATACAAAAATTAGTTAACTAATTAATGAGTTGTGCCTTTATAAAATTCTTAATCCATGATTGCATCTTCACGATTATAATAAGGGTAATTTTGGTATATAATATTTATAAATCATAAAACTAGAACATATTTGAAAAAAAAAGTCGAGTACTACTATTTCTTTAAAATAAAGTCCACGAAGTAACATCTCGTTACAATTTATTGTAATAATTAAAAATATAATACATATCATGTCATTTTAAATTTTGGTGTATAAAATTTTTAAAATTATAATTAAATATAATTTAAATCTATATAAAATTTTAATATTTTATAACAAAAATTTTAAACTATGAAATGAGTTTGATACTTAAAATAAAAATTAACTTAAACCTTATAAATTTAATAATTAATAAATTAAACACTTATATTTAAACTATGAGTTTCTAAGCATATAATCCATAGTAGATAAACCACAAAGGATAAATCCACATTCATATGGAACACTCTATAATCCATAGTATACCTGTACGGAAACACTTTTGCAAACTCATGCATGGATCGATCAACATGTGTGTGAGAGTTGCGATTCCTTAACTGCGAGCCTCCAATGGTTGAGAAATGATGTCGGTGGTGCTTATGAAGCTATTTTTAGAATCATAAGGTAGATTGGTGCCAGCTTCTTCTTGTCATTGCAACGCAAGCTTAAGTTTCATCCATGGTTAGTATCAAGATTCCACTTACGATCAGAAGGAAGAGATGGGATAATAAATCATGGAATTGTAATAGAATCATAAGATTCTATCTTAGGTTTTAATGTACATTTTATATATTTATTTATAACTTTTTTGTAAGAAAAAAATAGAGTTTTAAAGTAATTAAATATACATATAAAATTAAAAGTCATACATATTGTTATAAATTAAAAAGGAATAATAAGTTCTCAAGTTGTAAATTTCAAACAAACAATACTAAAAAGACAAGATATAAACACAATTTAATAAAATTCATAATCTTCAACATGTTAAACATCTTCCAATTTATCTTCATCCTTATCCTCTTCCTCATCTTCATCCTCATGAAATTGCACTTCATTCAATTGTATGTCTTCCACATTATCTCCATGCTCACCTTCTCCATCAACACCTTCATCTTCATCTTCAAGCAAAAAATCACCACTTTCATCATAATAATCTTTTCCTTCATATATATCCTCATTGTAATTTTCCTCTTTCACTAGCTATCCATTTATTATAAGGGTAAATTATCAAAGCTATCCAACTCAATGGATTTTCTAATTTATTTATCTTTCAACTTCAAGTTTTACATAATAAAAACTAAGTCATTCATCTTCTTTTGATGCAAATGATTTCTCCACTTTGTACAGAGCTATTTTTTCTAAAAATATTATGATTTATGAGTGATTGAAACATAATCAGAACAAAGGAGGCAACATTTAAATAAATAATTATACTAATAAGAAAACAATCTTATCATCTCAAAAACACTTCAATTACATTCACATTTTGAGAAACTAAAAGTCAAGCCTAATATTCGGATGGCAAACTTTTATGATTTAGGAAATTCTACTCTATAAGAATCCCACCACATAGCTGGAGCTTTCATCACCTTTATCATCAAAGCAAATTCAGTGCCAAATAATCCACTTTTAACTTTAAATTCATTAAATTGCACATAAATCTTAACCCTTTCATGTTTATTGGATATCATTATTTCGAAGCACTTCAAAATTAACTTTAAAAATAAGACTATAATGGAATTGAGGATTCAAATAATATGCTACTACATGTAAGGGTGTATAAAGTTAAGATTTCTACCTTTTATCAATAATTTTCCAAATAGGCTTATAACTATAAAGAGGACAAATAAAAACAAATATACATCATAATTCATAACAAAAAAGATGAATAACGATAAAAACATATTATAAATGTTAAAATTTATATTACTAACCTTTTCTTGGCATTGTTAAAAGTAGCTTGAATTTTTTCTTTTGCATTATTCAATTTTTCATAAATGAAACCCATAACTGATTTTTCATCAGAATTAACTAATCAAAGGACTTTGATAAGAGAATATGTAGCTTTAACACAAGTCATGATATTTTTCTAAAATTTACTATTTGTTACCAATGATTACACAAGCTATGCATCTTTTATAGTATCAAATTTACTTGATCTCCATATTTTTGAATTAAATATATTTATCAATACATCTTTATTATTGTTAAGGCAACTTAAGGTCAAATAGGATGTAGTAAAGCAAGTGATAGCTGGTTTGTTTAAATCCTTGACTTTTGTAAAGTGTTTCAACATGCCAATAACTATAGTCCTCCCATAAACATATGTTGTGACCTTCCTAATTTTAGCAATTGTCAAGCGATGGATATTTAATTTTTTCTCAAAATCCTCCAATATCAAGTCAATGCAATGAGCAGCATAAAATGTCCAAAAAAGAGTTTTTCTTTTCTTTATTAACATTTTTCTCACAACTTTGTAATTTGTAATATTATCAGCAATCACCTACACAACATTTTCTTTACCCACTTATTCAACTATATCATCAAGCATCTTAAACACCTTATTAACTATCTTTGAAAACTTAAACGTATTAATTGATGATAGAAAGATTGTACCTTTAGGCTATTAACAAGAAAATTATATATGGATCAACTTTTTTTTTATTTGTCCAATCATTTGACATAATAGTGTAACTTATTTTCTTTCATTACTCATTATGCTCCTCAAGAAATTTATTAGTATGGGTAACTTCTTGATTTAAATATTTTTCTCTTATCTCTTTGTAAGAAGGAGGATTCAATCCAATTCCATATTTCCCAATTAATTGACACATTTTTACAAATTTAGGATTCTTCACACAATTGATTAAAATTGTACTAGTATAAAAAAAACTTGGATATTTGTTGACAAATTTTCTTCTTCAAATCTTTTTTGAATATTTAATTGATTGTGGTTTGAATTTTTCCCACACTTGATGTGGGTTTCTTTAACATTGATTTTAAAAATCCTTTTTGAAGTTGAATGCTTTCATTGCTTCCTTCACCAAATGAAGTATCTACTTCAATATCATTGGTATCACTTTAAAAAAATCTTTTTTTTTTGTTAGATAAAATTTCCATTATTTTTGAAACATGTTCAATTATTTTATTTTTAATATCATCAAACACCTTTAGGCAAAAACCTATATGTAAATGATTATCGGCTAAATAATATTTTAATTTATAAATATTTCTACTTATTATTTTATCACAATATTTATATTTCACTTTTTTAGGATTTCCATCCACTTCAAAATTATGTTCCCAACTCATATCACTTCTATTTCTAAGAATTCTTTTTTCACATAAAGCCTTGAATTAGAGGAAACCATTTTTAATAAGTTAACAAATACTTCGAAGTCAAAATTAACAAACACTTCAAAGTCATGAGTTAAACCTGAAAAGTAAAATCAAATTAAATGCCTAAATTTACTTTAAATTTCCATCAAAAAATAAAGTAATTAATATAAATAATTCACTACAAATTTCTCCCAAATAAAGTCAAATGTCTGCCTAAATTCACTATTAAAATTTAAAATGAAACATAACTACGGGCCAGTATTTTTACTAAATGAAATTAATATAAATAAATTATTTAAGTAAATCTAAGTCAAATAAACCAGCTGACCTTCTAGGAGTCTCATCTCTCTCTGTTTTCTTGGAATTCGTCTCTTTGATCTAATCTTTGTCTCTAGTCTTTGCTCCAAGCTCCAGCAATAGCAAGCCAAAATCGATGCTCACAATGAGTGGCGCAAGCCGTGCGAAGGGCGACCAAACAACAATGATCGATGCGAGCAGGACTGGAGGCGAACGGCGGGCAGAACGGAATGCGAACGGCGGGCAGAATGGGAGGCAAATGGCACGCGGCGGATCACTTCTCTGCTTCTCGAAGTTTCGATGGTTTAGCAGCAACAACAAGGTTGGATTCTGATTCAATTTTTACTTTCTAGGTTCTGATTTTTCATTTTGGGTAAATGGGTTTTCGGATATTTTAGAAAAATTTTAAGCCCAGTTGTATGAGCCCAATCCACTGCAGCAAAAATGCGGATCGGCCAACTTGCTGGGATCGTACGATCCCATTGAGTTTACTGATTCGTCACGGCTGAATTGGAGATCCTGTAGTCCAACGATTTACTGTACATTTCAGCATGAAATGCGGAGGTAGAAACGCAGAATCGTGCGATCCCAAATTCAAACAACCATGGTTCCATCTCCACTTCACTCATTATTGGCCGCTCAGTTGGCTCTTCATGCAAGCATCTGTCAGCAATACCCATAAATAATTCTAAAAACTTTGGGGCAATCTTTTTCTTAAGAAATGGATCGATAATCTCATCCTCATTTTTTCTATGTACTAAATTGTATACTATATCGGTTGAAATTCTGGATAAAGTAGAACATTCACTCTCACCCTTATCTGGAGAGTAGTAATCATTCAAAATCACATCCCTATTTATCTCATCTAGGATCATTTGAGCTCTCTTTGCGCACGCAACTTCTAGTAGAACCATCCAGGGAAAAATGCATCTACTTTTTCTGATACAATTCCCCATAAATATGCAAGTGCCGTGTATCCATACGTTCTAATGACTTGATTAACATTCATTGGTTTTAGGTGCTTGTAAAAAAAATTGGACCAATCAGAAAATGATTAAAATCTGCAATCTTAGGCACCCAATAATCATCTAGGACAATATTACTTGGTTGCAAATCACCGTGGATGATGGTGCGTTCGAGTCCTGCGTGAAAATAGTGCAATCCACATGCTATTCCTATACATATTTCTAGCCTTTGTTTTCCATGAGAGGCGTGACACGTGTTTGTGCTCGTCAGCTCCATGGGTCTGATCACTGAGGGCTCCATTTGACAAATACATGAAAATCATTTCATTTTTATCATCGCAAAGTCCTATAAGAGATACCAAATTTTGGTGGCGTAACTGGCAGTGAAACACAATTTCGCTCCTGAAGTCATCGTAGTTACATTTTTTGTATTCTGCATGTGCACGCTTTATTGCAACCTCTTTAGCTTCACCGTTGATGAGAATAAAACCTTTGCAAACAGTACCAAAGTCTCCGCAACCGATGATTCGGCTTTTGTCAAAGCTGTTGGTTGCTTTTCTGAGTTGGGCAAGAGAAAAGCGGTGACATAATTCTTCTATAATTGTTGAAGGCTGTTTTTAAGAATTCGAGAAACCCAAGCACTTTGGAAGCATATTTCTCGTTGCGGTCTTTCTATACGTGGCTGCCGACCGCAATCAACTGAAATCAGATGCAAATTTTCTATATTTTGAAGAATTAGCGGTCTATAAACAAGAGAAGAGACCGTTAAAGATACTATTTGACAACTACTAATTCTTAACACGACAACTAACAGCCGATCTTCTGCACAAAATACAACCACAAACGCTTTGCGTGTTTCAGTTGGGCCCCGCCGTTTGAAAATTACGGCACTTCGATTTGATGGAAAACAGTGGGGGGCTTTGACGATGTAGAATAGCACAAGTCCATGCAATATTACGGGATAAAATAATAAAAAGATATGATATAGTACTATTTAATATTTAATATATATAAGAATATAATAATATAAAATTATACAATCTGTTATTTGTTATTACATGTATATAGACAGCATTAAAAAATATTTATTTGGTTATATATGACACATCTAATAATTTGATTACTCCTATCATTATTAAAAAAATATTTATTTGGATAAAATTATTTTTATAGAGTCCTTTATTTTCAAAATTATATATTTTTGAGATCAACAATGGGTAGAATGATTAATGGTAGTGTGTACTAGTGGATAATGGATAATAATAGGGGTTGACAGTGGGTTGTGATAAATAATGGTGGGTGGTAGTGATAGCAATCAACTATAGTGAATGGAGATTGATAATGGTTAATGATGATGGGTAGCAAGGAGTGAGAGTCAACAATGTTTAATGATGCTAGGATAGAGGCAAAACAAAAGGTGGTTAATGATGATGAATAATGATTAACCATAGCCAATATTAGTGGGTTGCAATAGTGGTAGGTAATAGTCAATTGTCGCATTATAACATATTAATATTTGTACCATGAATTATACTATAGAAATTTAAAAATTGTGACAATTTTATCTCTTGTCATAAAAATAAAAATTTAAATAAATATATAAAAAATTAAAAAAAATTATACTATATAAAAACTTTATTCATAACAAAACATCACTATGAACTAAGTTACAAGAATACATTCTTCGTAGCAAAGTATCATTTGTGTTACAGAAAAATTTTACCTATATCAAAATATCACTTATGCAATAAAATTAAATTATGAGAAAATATTCTTTATGGTAAAATATCACTTATGATATGGAAAAATTTTACTTCTAACAAAATATTACTTATATCATAAATCAAGTAATGAGAACACATTTTTTGTTGTAAAATATCACTTATGCCATAAATTAAGTTACAAGTACATATTTTTTATGATAAAATATTATTTATTATATCATTTAAGTCAAAAAATTTATTTATAACAAAGTATTACTTATACTTTGAATTAATTCTATGAATAAAATCACAACTAAATATATCATTTTTTGTAACTACACATATATAAAAAAAAGCTATTTATAATAAGTGTAACATGTAACAATATGGTAGATAATAAAAAAATATAAATATTTATATATTATGAGTGTTTAACAAATAACTAATTTATCACTTAAGTTAGAGGCAAGGAACTAATTAATTAAGTCAAACAATTATATATATTACCACTCAATTTTTTAAACTATTAACATCTAAAGATATACTAATGCTAGCTAACATATAATAAATATTTACTAGTGATGACATTTATGGGGTAAAGAAGTTGTATTAGAATATGAAAAGATTGAAAATAATAGCAATGATGGCATTTACTTGATGCAAATACCACGTTAATTTTTTTTTTATATAACCAACATCTAAATGTGTAATAAATACTTCATGCATTTAATAATAATATGTATTAAGAAATTGTAAAAAATTATAAGGTTTTAAGGTATATCAATAGTCAAGTTATATGAAAATTTACATATATAATGTGTCAATTTCGGTTAACAACTAGTGTTTAATGATTTGCATGTTACCTATAAATTCTATTCCCACTATCCTATTGAAATGCCTTATCAATGATGTTAAAATTGATGAAAAATTTTAATAAAAAGAAGTACCATGTCTATTTTTTCATTAGAAGGCTTAAGTTTATTACAAGACTAAGCGTGTTACTCATACTTAGTATAATTTTTCATTAATTTGCAACTATCAACGCCCTCTAAAATCATCTCTATTATTTATTGTAAATTATATCATTTTGGGTTCCATCCTAAGAAGAATGTCAAGAAAAATGAAAAGATATATAAACTGATAAAAAATTGTAGTAGAAAGAAGTAGTGTATCCATTTTTGCATTGAAAGATTTGAGTTCATTATAGGATTAAATATAATACTTTTTTTCACTATAATTTATTATCACTTTCCTACAATCTACACCCTTCAAAGTCATATTTGTTATTCATTGTAAATTATAGTATTATATCGAAAAAATGCAAAGATATATAAATTAATAAGAAATTATAATTAGAAAAAGTGACTTCACCATCTTTGCATTGAAAGGCTTGAACTCATTGCAAACATAGATATATTGCTTCTTTTTACTATAACTTATTATTAGTTTGACAATCTATATCTTTTAACTCATAAGCCTTCAAATAATATAAAAAAATTATGAGAAGATGTATCCCACTTTTCTTTTCATTTAAAGTTTGTTATTCATTGTAGGTTATAGTTTTTGATTTATTTTTGGTGTTCAATCTATTGTTGTTTATATCCTTTTAATTGTATTTGTTTTTGTTGTTCAATTTATTCCTGTTTATATATGTTTAATTTATGCTAAAATTATAAAATTATTACCTAAAATATATTTTAAAAAGTTAGTAAAAAAATTTTAGTCTATTCTATCTATTATTAATTGATAACCAACATGTAAAATTTTATTGAAGAACGATGTCATTTTTAGGTTACAAGTTTTTAGTAATTAACCAATGCAAAAACTTAAAATTATGGCATGAGTTGAAAATAAAAAAAAAAAGAGAAATCATAGTGCTATTTGAAAATTTTATCATGAAGTTCTTCTAATTTTAAAATGATCCTTTCCCTACTAAAGTATGCTCACCCTCTAACCTTAAAATAATTATCTTTAGTTTTTGTTTATATTTACCAATTATTTTGTAATAATAAAGATTTATTAACTTGTCATTAAATCTATAGGATTGCTCACTCATTAGAAAAGTATAGAATTTTAAAATAAGGATTTATTTAATTTTTATGTATTTATTTATTCTTACAATTTAGTTTTTGGTTTCATAATTGACTGTGTTTTGTTATCTTTTATTTTGATACAAATTTTATAAGTTTGTATAAGTAAGAAACTTGATTTTGTTTATGTTCTTTGGTATTCGATAGTATTATCAACTATATATTTATATGAAATGTGCAATATTATATATCAAATTTTAATAAATATTTATTACATTTACAAATATTAAACTTAAGTGTGCTTTTTCAGGGAGTGTTAAACTCATATCTTGACCAACAAATATTGGATATAAATTTTCATTATTTCAATTCTTTTGTTATAATATTTAAAATTATTGAAATTAAGAGTCTATAGTGTTATTAGAGAAATTGCTAGAAAGGGTTAATGTTAGGAAGAACCAGGAAAGGAAGAATTGCAAGTGGGTTAGTTTTAAGGGTCAGTATAACATATTATATATATATATATATATATATATATATATATATATATATATATATATATATATATATATAACATCAGTTGTTTAATAAATAATATACATTTAATATTTTAATATATAAATAAATAATTATTTATATAATATATTAATAAAAATAATTATAATAATTTTTATATAATAATAAAAATAGATAATAATGTATTATATTATATATATGTACATAATATATTTAAAATTAATACCAAAATTATTTATTTAAAAATTTTAAACAATCCAAAATTTTAATATTAAAGTATTAATTTAAATTTTAATATAATTATTTATTTTAATAAATTTATATAATATATATTGACAATATTAAATATATAAATTTATTAATTTTAATATTAAAAATTATTTAATATTACTTATATATATAATTTTAATATTATAGATATTAAAGTTTAATTTTAATATAGCAAAACTATTATTTTAATATCTATATTAAAATTAAATATAAAATAATAAATTAATTATTTATTACTTTCTACTATTATCAGGTTAACGGGCTAATTCAATAAGTTGATGGGTTAATATTTACTAGTTTCAGTCCTTTACCAAGTCGGGTTTATCAAGTCAAGTTAACTAGTCTCAATCCCTTATTAAGTCGGACCACTATTATCGTTTTCTATACTAGTCCCAATCTCAGGTCAAGCAAAATTATACTAGTTTCAGATCAATTCGTTAAACCCAACCCATTTTAACAGTTCTAATTATGACACACTGTAAATCATTTGCTAATAGTTAGTTATTTTTCCTTTTTGTCCTTCTCTATTTCTTTTTCTTATTTCTTGTGAAAGAAATTGACAAAAGAAAAATATAGACAAAATATTATTTTATTAGGTAAATCACTTTTACCTCCCTTGTTAAAGCTAATTACACTTTGACCCCTTCAAATTTAAAAAAATGTCATAAACATCCGTTTGGAGAATTAAATTTTTTGCACTCCATTCCCTTGGACCTAACATTCTGTTAGTAAGGTAAAAGGAAGTTTGAGTTTTGGTCAGTATTTTTCCACAAAGTTTGTATGACTATTTTATCTTGTGGAGTTTTAGTTTGGTATATTTTGTTCTTTTTACTTCATTACACTTGCTTACAAATAGAAAAGCTTTTGTTGCAAACCTTAACGAAGGCATAGGATTTCATCAAAAAAAAAAAATAACTACTTGACAAAATTACGTTGTAAGAAAATTATTAATTTTCTTTACATTTTATCAAATTTTTTAGCTATATTTATTTTGTGGTAACATAACATTTTCATACTTGTTAATAATATAAATAATTTTTAATTCATAATAAATCAAATTAATTTAAATATACATAACATCATTTAATAATTTAAAGTAATACCATTTATCAAGTGTTTTCATATCAATGTGTATATTTATTCAATTTTTACATCAAAATAAACAATTTAAATTCAAAAGTAAAAAAATCATATAAAATATTTTAATAAAGAATGTTATTATTTTATTTTATAATATCCTACTACTTCAACATTGATGAATTCATCTAGCTCGTTGATAAAAATAAAAATAATAAAATAATTTAATTTACTTAAAAATATTTTTATAATAAAAATGCTTGTAAATTATATTTAAAGAAGAATTTGGTTTAAAGAAACTTTTTCCAACAAATGTAGAAAGACAACACATAATATCTATTTAAAAATAGAAAATCTAGTTAGCTCATTAAATTTATACATTTTATATTAAAATTTTAATTTATTTGAAATATTTTTATCATAAAAATATTTACAAATCATATTCAAATATGAATTTGATTTAAAAATATTTTTTTTTAAGAAATGTAGTGTAAAGAGAATTATACATTTAACAGAGCAAATGTAAATTATGATTTTAATAACCAACTAATATTTTTAAATTTATTTATTAATATTTACACTGTATATTTTATTAAATAACTTTGACCTCCAAGCAAAAACTTTTAGATATATATTATTCTATCATTAAATAAATTTTGCACAAATAATCCCAAACTAAATATGTTATACAATATAATAGACAAAAAGGAAGATAAATAATTAATGCATTTAATATTGTCTATAACTTTAACTTATTTAAATATAATAAAAATAAAATATATCATTATATATATATATATATACTATTTAGCGATCTTGATATCTATGCTATAAATACCATAAGTGAACATAAGGAAAAACGTAAATATTTTCTTGATATTGCATGAATTTTAACAATAGTTCCATTAGAAGTTAACATAGTAAATTATTTAAAATAATAGAAAAATTTATAAATAATTTTTATGGTTTAAATACTTGAAACAAAATTATTATGAAATTAGCATGTTTTACATAAAAATTACAATTTAAAAAAAATAGCAAATAAGTTTGATGAAATTAAGAAAAATAATAAAGTTTTTTTTATCTTTTATTATCATTACACATTATACAAATGGATTGATAAAAATATTAAAAATGATTAATCATGTTTTATTAATGTCATCCCACTAAATTGTTGATTAAAAAAATATTTGGGAACAATTAACAAGTACACTTGGTTTATGTTTAATAAAATGAAGGTGGAAATTTTGCAACAACACCTTATGCATTAAGGAAACCCATGGGCATTTTAGGAACAATATCTCTACTCCTTGATGATGCCACTTTTGGTTAATAAAAAAAGATTGATAGCATTTTCAAAAGTCAAGGAGATCATAGTGTAATTAGTGAAAGTGGTTTATCCTATTTTGCTTCTCTTTCTATAGAAGTAATCATCATTGACCAGTAAGAGAATATCAATTGCTAAGCGTTGTTCTTGACTTTGATGTATTTACTGAGGTAGGTATTTTATTCAAAGATGTTTATTTTGACATGGAATTTTATGTAATGTCATGGATATGTATTAATGTGGCATTTCAAACGTTGATTTAGGTGTTCATAGTTTTAGCAAATGTGGGTGTTTTGGGTGTTGATGTGTGGATATTTTATATAATATTGTGGGCATGTATTGATATGGATACTTAAAGTGCCGATTTGAGTGTTACTATTAATAGAAATAGCAAATGTATACATTGATTTAGGTATTTTATCTAAATAAATCATTTTTACTCTTTCTAATGTTTTATACATCTAATGACAAATAACCATATTATAATTTTAAATTATCTATCATCAAGTACAATTTTACATCAAAGATAATATTATATTTTATCTTTTTATTATCCTATTTTATACAATTATGTTGGCTTTTCACATACTATATTATAATGTCATCCAACAAAGGCTTTAATAAACAAAATACATTAATAAAAACCTTTGTCACATCAAATGAAAAAACCTAACTTATCATAACCCAAACTAAGGGTCATGATTAGTGCATGACCTAAAAGAGCACATATATGAACTAGGCCATATAAGCTTCTCTCTAACATAATCAACTTGTATAATATCAATAAATTACTATACTACATGTGGACTTGACATCACATAAACATTCATATTTCTAGTGATCCCAACATGAATATCACATTTTCATCATCAACATTGTATACACTTCAATATCATATTCATTGGTCCTATGATGGACTTCCATCACTTTGTCGTTATTTAAAAATTTTATATTAAATCATATTTATATAATATAATCTTTTACAATCTAAACAAGTTACAACATAAGTTACATTTCACATGCGGGTTATGGAATAATTCTAGGAGTTCAAAGATATTCTTTAGTATAAAATAATGACTTCAACTCTTTTGCCCACACGGATAATGTGTGCATCTTATTATTACATGACACTCTTTTATCTACGATGTGAAGGACAATAGACTTGGAATTTTACTTTTATTTGAAAAAAATAAAAAATACAATAGTGAGTCATTGACTTAGTGAATAGATAACATGTACCTTAACAGAAATGCGATGAATCAAGGCATAAGCTTTTCATTGAAATTTTAAAATTTACAATTACATCAAGTATAATGACGACTAATTGCAATAAGAAGATCATGGTTATCAATAATAAAACATAATTAATGAGTTTTCAACTAGACCATATGAAAGACAAATACAAGTATTTAATTCATAATAATATAAAGAATATGAAAGTTCAACAATGAATTGAAATTATAGCACTTTAAGTTAATGTTAAAATAATAATCAAGTGGTAGATTTCTAGTTTATAAAGCACACACCTCATAGGTAAACTAACTAACTTGCAATATCTCACAATGTGACTTATGAAACTATCAACTCAATTTTATCCATTCTTATTTCTTTGTAACTTATTAGGTTATAATATTTCAATCCATATTTGTTAGCTGAACATAGGGTTAGCAATGTCTTTAGTAATTAGGATTCAAATTGAGGTGCACCAAGGCTAATATTATCATTACAACTAGTTACACTTTTCCAAGTAGATTTCTCCCAAAATAAGTTCAAAAAACTATAGAAATAGTAAATATAGAAGATAGTTTTTATAAGGAAAATCTTTTGGTAAGCCATTTCAAATAGCTTAACTTTGGTTAAACACACTTCAAACCATATTATTTCCACTTTTATAAAATTTATATGGGTTCCATCCATGAACCATCTATAAATAATCTATCAAGGTTTCCAACTTTGTCATTATCATACAATTTAATAGTTTATTTCTAAACATATCAATCTTTTCATATTCATTAACTCAAAATTATTTCATCAATTGCAAAATTATGGCTTTTCAATATATTGAAACAAGCATGTTCAATAAATCCTTCATTTTCAATAAAATAACTCACATAAACCATTTAAATAATTATATCATTAGTTTAACAACATTTCTTATAATCATAGCTAAAAAGAAGGTTTTCAAAATGCTTATCCCAAGAATACCTAAAGCTTTAACATATAAAGGTAGTAAAAATATGGATAAAATCAATAATTAATGATTTGTAAACATAAGAGTAGTTGAAAAACATGAAAACACATTCGAATACACATTATCTACTTATCTTTGGAAACTGGCTGGACTTCTTCTCTATATCTAGTATCCAAGATGCATCATCCAAAATGATATAAGATTAGCAAAAAGTTATCAAAAGATTTTAATAAAAATATATAGAATTCACTAGAGTTTAAATAGTTATACCTCTTCTAAGATAACTTGAATAGTTTAAACTCTCTTAATCTTTAAAAGGAATCGTAAAGAAACTTCCTTTATCTCACTAAAATTGAAAAAGAAGATAAAGAGCTTAAACTTCATGAGTAAGTACAGGGTGGATACTATTACTCTAGCTTTTTTCAAATACAGTTGACTTAGGATTGCATTATAGGCCTAGTTTGGTGTTTTCACAATTAAAAAATTAACTTCTAAATTTTGGATTTGTGATAGTGTGCTAATCACCATCATGAAAGTGATTGTACATTCCATAAGTACTTGTTTTCCTAAGAAACCAATCAACGTGCCATTATAGGGCTTTGTTGTATTTTGTAGAATATTCATCTTGGCTATTGTATGAGAGTATAGAATGTTAACAAAACTTCCTTGATCTACCAAAATTCTCCTTATCAAAAAATTATGGACTAGTGCTAATATCACCATCAGATCGTCATGGCTTTGGTTGATGCCTCTAAAGGATTCATCTATAAAAGTGATAATTTCATAAGGGAGTTTGGGTTTCTTCTATTTAACATTCATGATTTGGCACAAATGCTTCTTTTGAGCATTTCTAAAATCCTTTCCTCTAGCAAAACCTCCAACAATCATATCAATTAATCTTGCGATAGAGGCTTCTGTTACTACTAGCTCATTATTTTCTCTCTTTGATAAAAGATCCCTTTTTCTATCTTCCAATATAAGCTTTTCTTAGTTTTCTTATATTGGCTCAGGTGTCCTATTCATATGAGTCATTTTATCTCATAGTTCAAGGTTACACACTCATCTATATCATAGCCATAATCATTGTGAAACCTAAAGTACCATGATTTGTCAGAGATAGGGAACTTTTGTTGCTTTTACTATAGGAAAGCTATTAGATCATGACCATAATCTATATCATGGCCATTTTATTTCATGGTTCAAAGTTACGCACTCATCTATATCGTGGCCATAATCATTGTAAAACTTAAAGTACCATAATTTGTCAAAGATAAGGAACTTTTGTTGCTTTTATGATAGGAAAGCTATTAGATCAAACACTTGGACATCATTGATCATTATACTTAGTAGTGCATACAATGGCTTGTATATTAGGAAGTGGCCTTGAAGAGAAAGTTTATTTGGTCTTCTTTAAGGTCACTCAAGATTATCTGAAGGTTTGTTTAATAAAAAATTATTCCCTTTTGACATCTTTCTAGATTGTTCGTATTCCTTTGCATTGATATACTTTTCTAGCCACTCTAAAAGCTTTTCCAAATTTGGGATAAGTTTTTTAGCAAGTGATAACAAGAAAAAGCTAGACTAGAAGCTGGCAATTATTTAATGGACAACGATTGCTTTATTTAGTTATCTAATTTCTAGGGCAAGATTGCTAATATGAGTTAAATACTACTTCAAATACTTTATTTGGCCTTGTTGAAAATTTAACAGAGCACAAAGGTTTTCTTCAAGACCTAACTCATGGCAAAATAGGTTGCAAAAGCATTGGCTAGTTGCCTAAGCCTAGAAATTAAACATAAAGACAAGTTATTGAACAATCAAAGTCTTATTCATTTTGAAGTTATCGAAAATGCTTAGCACATGATGGCATCTGATGCTCTGGATAAGAGCATGGCTACATAGAATGCCTCAAAATGCTCTTGCAAATCATTTGACCTATCGTATGCCTCCAAATGCAATAGTGGTTTAAAGTTTTTAGGTAACTAGAGGATTATAATGTTTGGGCTGGATGGGTGAGCATGATCAAAATATAGGTTTTGGTCATTTGATCTATAGATGTTTGGGTGAAGTGGATCATATTGCCCATGATTAGGTTCTAGTATAGTTCTAATGATCATAATTTTGGTAGAAAAGATTGTATTTGCTATTATAGGTGGTGGAACATATAGAACATTGCTAATAGCAAGAGGTGTTTGGAATATTATTTAGTCAATAAGGGTAGAGGCATCTAATGGTACCAAAATGAAGTTTAGGTGTTCTTAATAAAAAATCAAGCTTCCTTAGGACTTAGAGTGATGGAGAATGGACAACTCTTTTTGCAATTAACAAACTTGAGCTAAGAAAGCATAAAGTTTTATCCAATCCTCCATCTACTAGGTTTCTCTTTATAACACATCTATTCTTTCTTTTGAAATTTTAGTCTGGTAAGAAGATTTGATGATAGTGACACCAATCTCCTTCTCAATCACTAAAGCCTTGCCATGTTGAGAGGCAATGGCTTTTGGGGATAACGTGAGAGTTATACAAACAGAGCCAATGATAATTTTTCTAAAGATTGGGACTAGGAGGAAACATGATGGATTATATCACTATTTCTTCCAACTAGACATTAGAAGATCCAAGGCCTTTTATAGCCCTTGGTTGGTAGGTGAAAAGTGTGGAGGTGGATCCTATGTGGAAGATAAGATTTCGAAACATATCACAAAAATTAATCTAGTTAACTTATTGAATGAGGGTAACACATGTATCTTGTTAGTTATAGTGTGTTAGGTTTGTGCAGACGAGCCTTGCTCACTCAATCTTAGGATCATTTGTACTACAATGTCTAATTAGATCATTGAAGTTTGTGCAAACAATCCTTGCTCATTTAATTTTGGAAATATTTGCATGACTATGTCTAGTAGGGTCATTGAAGCCTATTCATCTTAATGTTATGAGTGGTTGACCTATCTATAAGGTGTCATTGATCGGTCTTAGGTTGTATTGTTTATTGAGTGTGAGGAATCCAATCAGAATAGTTATAACACTTTCCAACCTAAGTTTTCAAGGGTAATGCTAAGGAAATTTTGGTTTCTCAATATATCAAGTGTTTTGCTTTTAAATTGTTTTTTTAAAGTGTCAAAATAAATAAATTAAAAATGTAAATATAAAATTTAATATATTAAATATAATTTTATAATGAAAATATTTAATTTTTTAAGAAGTTGTAATCTCTATAATATTATCTTATTTTCATTTTAATTTTTTTCATTTTTCTTTCCATCCTAATATAACTTAGGGTGTGTTTGTTCCATCTAAAAAGTTGCTTTTAGAAAATAAAAATTTTAGTTTTTAAAGATTTTAAAGAAAATGAGTCAACTAAAAAAATGATTTTAAAAGCAAAAAATGACATTCA
Source organism: Sindora glabra (assembly GCA_020226215.1). Taxonomy (NCBI): domain Eukaryota; kingdom Viridiplantae; phylum Streptophyta; class Magnoliopsida; order Fabales; family Fabaceae; genus Sindora; species Sindora glabra. Next base: position 31,057,927 of record CM035233.1, read on the forward strand.
CTTGGGCAAAGCGGAAGTCGACTTCCAGAGTGAAAAGTTATGCAAAATGAAGAATCATCCGTGATGTATATGTTGGCCTTGGCAACCCACACCCAAGAGGGGGTGAATTAGGTACTTTTAAAACTTTTCTTATTTTTCAAACTCTTTTTGAAAACTCTTTTTAAAAAGTCTTTTATTTTGGAAAGTCATAAAAATAATTTTGATTTAAATACTTCTAAAAAAGTTTTATGAATATGTTTGCACTTAAACTATAATAATTCAAAGAACTAGTGCAAAGAAATCCATTTAACTATGGATGATGAATCAATAAGTCAATGCATAAATATACACCCTTTTTACATATTTAGTAATCTAAGCATCATCATAAGCACTAGATTACAATTTAACATGTAACATCAAATAAATCATTAAGAAATCAATCTAAGATAATTTAATAAAGAAGTTTGCACATAATATATAGCAATTCAATTCACTTGTGTAAAGCAACTCATTCAACTATACATAGATGAATAATTAAGAAGCTAATGCATAAATGAGTTTCTCTTTTAGTCATTTAATTATCCAAGCAACAAGATTAATATTGGAGCACAATATATCGATTAACAACAACAGCAAAATAGAGCATAAACTAGTAAAAAATAGAACAATGTTGCAGAAAAATAAAGAGTAAAGGTAGAGAGATCAAACACAAGGATTTATAATGGTTCCTCCCTTAGATATCCTCACCAAGGTGTATATCCACTCTCCAAACTTTCCAAACTTGTGTTAATCCACTATCCCTTCAAGTTTCAATGGCACTTGAAGAAACCTTATAATCTTTACTCTTTCTTGAGCAAAAACTTTCTTACAAGGGATACCTCACCCTTTATAATTAGAAAATGATATATGATGAAGAAAATTTCATACAAACTCTCTTAAAGAGTAGATAATACAAATGAAGCACCAAGAATAGAAGAATTTCAGAAATTAAAGCTCAAATATGATTTGGATGAAGAAGGATGTAAAATGATGTTTACAATTGATGTTTCAGGCTCTCTCTACATTGTATTTCGTGTTTCTTAACTTATATATGAAACCTATGGAGTATTATAGTCGTTTAGGATTGTTAGGAATAAAAATTAGCCATTATTCATGCACCAGAACTGCTGCAATCGAGTGGTGAATCGATTCAGGACGTCCAGAGTGCTCTCTGGATAGCACTCTGGACGTCTAGAATCGATTAGCCAATCGATTCACCCAGACAAAAACGCAGACTTAACTTTAAAAGGTCATAACTTCTTCATTTTAAGTTCATTTTAAGCAAATGACCTATCATTGAAAAGATAATTGAGTATACTTTTAAATGGGATTAGTTTCATGCTCATATATATTATATTTTATGAGATATGTTTAAAACAATGAGCAAAGGTCAGAAACAGTAAATCTGTGAAAATCTGATTTTGAGACTCAACTTGTAAAAATCATAACTCTTTCATATCTTGATCATTTTAAGCAAATGATCAGTCCATGGAAAAATATTTGAGTCTATTTTCACATAAAAATAATTTCATGCTCATATCATTTGTATTTTTCAAGATATGATTAAAACAATGAGCACACGTAAGAAAGAATCAAATTGTAGAAAACTGATTCCTAGACTCAACTTGGCAAAATCATATCTTTTTCATATATTGATCATTTTAAGCAAATGATATGTCCATGAAAATATCTTTGAGTCCATTCTCATATAAAAAAAGTTTGGCAATCAAATCACAAGTATTTTATAAGATATGATTAAAAGAATGACCAGAGGTCAAAAATGAAAATATTAAAACCTCATATCTCATTAGTTTTTGAAATGTCCCATAGGTTATCTTGTTAAAATATGATTGTGGACTATCTTTTAAAACATCTTGATCAAGCTAAGAATATGAAAAACATGTTTGAGCTCTATATCATGAAATAATCTATTTTACAAGAAAGACTAAGCCTTAAGATGAAAAGCTATACCAATAAAGTTCCTTGACTTTTCTTGATATTTCCAAACTTTTAATTTTCTCAATCTTCACTACTTGGATCACATCTCATTTTTTGTCTTTCTTCCTTATTCTAGAGTTGAGTACAATATGATCTTCCATTTCCTTGCTTCAATACTTACTCTTCTTTATCTTGGACTTTCCTATATGCAAGTTCATAAACTTTACAAATCATATAATTAGTCCAATCTAATTTACCAATATATTGATATGCATGATTCATATAAAATAAATTAGTACAAGAATATGCATAATTATCCTTTCATATATCTTGATTAATCATATGCTTAGTAGTGATTATCTACAATATAGTTCTTTTAGCACATAATCAAGCATTACTATTTCAACCATAGTATAACATGTCTATTAAAGATTTTATAACATTTTGGTACAAAGATATGCAATGCTATTATAACATTCATTTGTCATCATGCATATATAAAAGCAAGCATAATCATCATATCATCATATATATGCATCAATTATAATATAGTATGTCTATTAAAACTTATACAATATATCACTTTAGTATAAGACATACAATACTATTATAACATTTATTTTTTAACATACAATATATCACTTTAGTCCAACATGCATAAAAATAATATAAAAATAGTACGTGAATTAAAAAAAATGCATGATTTTATATTTAAAAATAAATAAAATGATATATAAATGTTACATTTTTTGCAATGACTATTAGTCATTTGAAACATAAATTGAAATGATATGTAACACTTTCTTTCATAATTATTAAGTTATATATCAATAAAACATTAAATACTATAAAATATTATCCTATATATTATTTTATACTTATATGTTATTTTAATATTTTATAATAATATTAAAATAGAGAAAGACATTTAGAGTTATTTGTAATTGTAAAGTACTTACTAAACTTAAAGGGAAGTTTTATCAGACCGTTATACGACCAATTATACTTTATAGTAATGAATGTTGGACTCTAAAAGAATAACAAAATCAAAAAATGAGAATAGTAGAAATAAGAATGTTAAGATGAATGTATGGTCATACAAGAAAGGATAAAATATTAAATGAATGCATATGAGGGTACATTGGAGTGTCACCTATTGAGGAAAAGATGATAGAAAATCGGTTAAAGTAGTTTGATCATGTGCAAAGAAGGTCATTGGAGGCACCAATAAGAAGAGTTGATCATATGATTTTTAATCCTGTGAAAAAATATAGAAGGAGACCAAAAAAGATATTAGAGGAAGTTATAAAAATTGATCTCTTAGTAAATAATATCACTGAAAATTTGATTTCTGATAGAGTCTAATGGTGTCGTCCGATCCATGTAACCAATCTCATTTAGTAGAATAAAGCTTTGTTATTTGTTGTTTGTTGTTGTTGTATTAAATGGTATGATTGGAATTTATAAAAGAAATAGGATATTTGGAAAATATTTTCCTTTTTTACACCAAATATAATAACTTATTTTTCATTAACATTATCAAACACCAAAACAATATTCACCTGCGTAGGAAAATATTTTCAATGAAATGCATTTTTCTCTATCATATAGTATTCGGTCAAAACAAACAAACCCTTAATAATTGCTTTTTCAAAAAAAAAATATAGTGTGTTTAAATATATTTTTCTTTTTTTGTTTTTAAAAGTTGTTTTTAATTTTTTTTATTTTTAAAAATTATTTTCGAATTGAAAGAAAGTAAAAAAGAGATAGCCGTTGGTGTTGAAAATAAGAAAATATTTCATTTAATTATACAATCAACATCAAGAACAAGAGAACGAGTTAGAAAGATATTTAAAAATTATTTATATTTTTTTATCTTTATGTTACATGATTGTTGGATTTACAATTTTTTTAAAATAAATTTTGAAAACGTGTTCTCAAACGAATTTTTTTATTTTTAAAAATAAAAAATAAAAAATATTTTTAGAAGTAGTAAACAATACTCATAGTTTACAAAATTTAAAAGTTATTAGTAAACACTAATTCACCTCCTGTTTTCACTCTCAATTAAAAATGGCGGCCAACTTGCTGGCAGTCTTGCCTTAGTGGACAGCGTGACTCACTTTGTACCGCAAAGCTAGCTTTCTTATTTTTTTTTAAATAATAAAGGTAATAAAATTATTGGATACATATTTAAAAATTAAATATTAAATTTTGGATGTAATAAAAGATATAAAATTTTCAAAGGATATAATTAAATTCATATTTGAAAATTTCATGAATTTTTAAATGGGCCATCGTTAAATATATATTTGTGTATTCCTTGAATTTTTATAAAAGATTAGTATAAAAGTTTAAAATTGTAATTGTAATTGTAAATTTTTTATAAAAATATTGCAAGTGCTTACGAATTTGTGTATAATAAATATACAAATTACAATTCTCTTCTATATGAAATTTACATCTCTCAAATAAAAAATATAATAATTTTTCAAAAAAAATATAAATATAAGTATTGATACATTTTTTTTTTCATTTTGTGTGCGCGCGCTAAAATTTTTCACACCAAATGAACTACAATACGTTAATCAACCGGTTTGTGGAGAAATAGGTTACTGGTAATAATAAAGAATTTAATGTTATACATAGTGTTGTGCAGACAGTGAATTCAAAGACTGAAGTCAATGCCAATTTAGACTTGATAGATTTCAGTAAAAATAACACTCATGCATATCTCAAAGGATAAATCTACATAAAGAAAACTCCAGAGTCCATATAACAGACTTTAATGAAAAGACACAATGAACTCTAATAAAGAAAACTCCAGAGTCCATATAGCAAGCATCTCCCAACAATACTCCCAAATAACTCGAAACACTTTGGGGCAATCTTTCCCTTGAGAAATGGATCAATAAACCCATCTACCTTTTTCTCAAATACTAAATAGGGTACTTTATTAAGTGAATATGCGCCAAAAAATTTACTCTTGTTCTCAAAGTTACAATCATTGGAACTTAGAGAATTACAATCATTCGAATCTTGAGAGTTACAATCATTCGAATCCACATCCATACTTGACATTTCTTCTATTATCACAAATGGTGTTCGTGCACATACAACTTCGAGTAAAATCATACCGAAAGAAAATATATCAAATTTTTCCGTCACAAATTCAGACATTATATACTCAGGTGCCATGTATCCATATGTACCAATAATACTTTTAACTTTTGGTTTTGGATATTTAGACGAATAAATTGGACCTCTCATTGAAAAACTAAAATCAGCAATTTTAGGCACCCAATTTTCATCAAGAAGAATGTTACTTGGTTTCACATCTCGGTGGATGATGGTGTATTTGAGTCCTGTGTGAAGGTAATGCAACCCGCGTGCTACTCCTATACATATTTCTAGCCTTTTCTTCCACGAGAGGGGTGACATGTACTTTCCAGCTTCATGGATCTGAACCGCGAGACCTTCCTTTGGCAGATACTCAAAAACTATAAGCAATTCATTTTTATCATCGCAAAATCCCATGAGAGATACCAAATTTTGGTGGCGTAACTGGCACAGCAACACAATTTCTTTTTTGAACACATCGATGCCAACTGCCCCCAACGAATCAAAACGCTTTATTGCGACCTCTTTAGCTTCACCGTTGACGAGAATTCAACCTCTGTAAACATCACCAAAGACTCCCCTTCCAATGATTCGGCTTTGGTCAAAGTCGTTAGTTGCTTCTCTGAGTTGGGTAAGAGAAAAGCGATGACATAGCTCTTCTATCTGAGCCGAAGGTCGTTGTTTTGCATATGAATCTGTGCGTTTGGAATCTGCAAAACCAAAGCACTGTGGAAGGAAATTTCTCATTTTCAGTGTCTAAATCTGTAATTGCCTCCAACGACAATATCAACCAAAGGTTACCTCAAATCTTCAGCTCAGGTCCTGGCAGCAGAAGGCCTCCATAGAGAACAGAGAGGAACATAAAAAACGAGTAACAGATACTAAGCAAACGCGTTTTTGCCTAACACGGACGACGAGTCTATTGGTCAGGCCTGTCATTTCCAAATTAATAATGCCGCTGGTAGGCCCGGTTTTGCATAAGTTAGACTGGGATAAGTGGTTCAACTTCAAGGTTGATATAAAATAAATTTATGGTAATAAAATAAGGATTTTTATTTTATATGTACTTGTCGTAGTTTCCTTCACGCCAACAATTAATAAATTTTCGTCAAATGTCCATATTTAATTATCCTTAAAATATGATATTTAAATAACTAATTATTTTATTCTTTTTATCAATTTTTTTAATTTAATAACAATCCATATATGTTTCACTTTTTCTTTGTTTTTTTTATATTTAATTCAAATTTTTTACTAATTATTAAAATTTATCAATTAAGCGCTGCTCATTTTTTTGTCTTTTTTATTTTTTTAAGACTTTTTTACTCAACTATAAAAATAAATCCTCTTTAAAAATTGTTGCTTATAAAAAAGTGCAACGTTGCTATTTTTTTATTTTACCTTCTACAGTTTTTGAAATTTCATTTTTATCAAAATATGAATTATTTTTTTAAAATTATTTATAAAAAAGTTCAATATGCCATTTTTTATATAGATGTATCATTCTAATTTCTTAAAAGTTTGTGTCTTCATAAAATATAAGAAATTATTTTTCTAGATCTTATTAATTGTATATAATTAAATCTAAAGATTTCATTCTTCTTATACATAACTTAAATTATTTAAAAGAGGTGAATGTGATTTTCACAATTAATACGTTACTTACCGATGTTTGTTTTTCTCCGAATGCAGCTAAATTTGGGCATATGTCTCTCACGTGCCCCTTCTTTTATCAATTAAATTGAAATAAAATTTTAAAGATCTAATTTGTATCTATTTCTCAATTTCTTGACCAACTCAAACCATAACACATGGGAAGAGTAAATTAAAATGATAAGTGAAATTAGGAATAAATTAGGGTGAAATCATATTAAATTAGACCTAATAAGGGATTACATGATTTGCAATAATTTTCATTAGATTTGAACAAAAACATAATATATGTGAATAAAGTGTTAAAAATACAAATTACATGTTGCCTCTTTTTAATATTTTAAGTTTAAGTTATAGATGGACAAATTACAAGTACAATCATACCGCAAATGGATAAAGTGCATTTTTTCTATTTTTTTAATTACAAAATATATAATAGATAGGAAATTCCTTTATTTATATAAAAATAAATCAAATTTTAAAAAATATTATTTTTTTACAAATCAAATTAAGCCTAATTTTGGACTGCACTCTAGAGGGAAGAATAATACTTTTGTCTATGCTCTGTCAATGTCTTGCGAATAGCAACGAAGCTATGGTTTAATTGGAAGGAAGAAAATGAAAGGTTATAAAATATATTTTTTTTATTTAGGAGTTTTGTGTAAGAAAGAAAAGGAAATGGGAATTTATAGCAAACCTTTCAAAGCTTTCAACTTTTCAATACCTTGTATTCATCTAAATTAGGGGTTTTATAAGGTTATCTACTTAAGTTTCTATTTTACTCTTTAATTTATTTTTATATGCATATTTACATTCTTAACATTCAACTATTATTTACATTTAAATAAAATATATTATTTACATTTCTATAGGTACCTAGCATGTGAAAAATATATATTATATTTTAAAAATTTTATCAAATAAAAAATAAAATTATTTTTTATTGATAAAAATTAGACTTCAAAATTGTGACTCATATTTATTTATTTGTATATATTCATCCTTATTTTGACTCATCTATCTTAATTTTAGGATGAAAATGAGTTAAGTTATTATTAACATTATCAAATAAAAGTTATATCAAGTCAATCTACAATAATTTGTTCATATATCTTTTAAGTAACAATTATAATATTATTGTATGTTAACTTATCATATTATTTTTTCAAGAAAATTTTCTTTATAAATAAGTTTAGAGCATCATACTTTTCTTAAAAAATTTTAATCATAAAAAGCTCATTAAAAAGTTAACTTTTTAAATAGGGTAAATTTGTAAAATTATATATTAATTAGTTATATATTTTTATTTAAAATTTTATTATCATTTCTTGTATAATTTTAGATATCCAAATAAGTGGAGTGAAAATCATAACTTAACTCTTCATTGTTCTCCCTTTTCATCCCTTCCCTTCTCTTGCTAACTTCTAAATATATCATAACAAATATTACATTTTTGTACAAATATAATTTTAAAATATTAAAATAATAGAAAATACTTTATTTAATTAATATTAAATATAAAAAGTATGATAGAAAATAATTTCCTTTATTACAAGTAAGAAATTGTTTTAGTCAATGGTTGTAGTATTTTGTGTTATAATTTTTTAATCAAATTATATAATTCATTTTTAAATATTTTATTTTATGCAAATAAATAAGACTTATTAATAAAAAATATCTTCTAAACAAAATGAATGTGGACACAAGGGCAAATCTACAAGGAGCCAAGTCATTTAGGGGAATAATAGAACATCCCATCAAGAAGCTTTTTTTAACAAAACTTGGCACTGATGCTAATCACCACAACTAACATAATCTTTGTAGCAAAATTAGAATCTTTTATAAATACTTCAAAGTTTACTATCATTCTTCCAATAACTTACTAGGTCCTTAGATTTCTAAAAGTTTTTTGGAACAAAAAGAACCAAAATCCATGAAATCAAGTACAAATGTGCTTTTCAAGGAAAAAGTTATCAAAATCATAGATTCTATCTAGGCTTAAAGGAAGGAGTTAAAATCACAATTCATAGGATCATAAATAAAATTATAAAATCCAACCTATAATGTAAAATATATAAATTTATATTTTTATTATTATATATATGCCTCTTAAAATATTAAATATAAGCAAAATAATTTCAAACTTCCATAATCAAGATAAAAGATAAAATATATAAAAGATAATAATCATTTAATCAACATAATCAAATAAAAAATCTAATATATATAATCTAATAAAATTAGTAAAATTAGCAAGATAAATATATTAAAATAAGGTAACAAAACTAATATAAAATAACTATAGTTATATTATATTACATAAATATATAAAAACTAAAGATAATAATAAATTGATATGATATAAAATCTTAAATAAGAATGCGAGTCTCGAGTTTATGTCATCTTCTCTAGCAACAAGGTCATGATGGTGTATTCTATAGCTCTAGCTTCTGGTGACCTCTTTTACCTTCTAACTATTGTAGTTACACAAAAGATTCAAAGCACCTCATAGCAGAATCTAGAATTGAAGGTAGTTTCTATTTTTTCTAATTAGGTTTGATTTTCAGAATAGGTTGGAACAAATAATTTTTTTTCAGCCTTAAACAACCTTAAACAATACATTATCATTTTGACCAAATTTAGAAGCAATTTTAAGCTTCATTAAGGATCATTGTGAATGAATGATTTCAATAATCCTACTATGAAACTTGCAATCCTAGATTGACCCTAGCAATTTTGAGTTTGCTATGTAATCAAACTCATAATGCAATGACTAGGTTGTAAACTCATACAATTTTACTAGTTAACATGCAAGTTGAATGACCATGTTCAAGAGCATAACAAAGCAAAGCAATAGGGTGGAGGTTGAAAAGGGGGGAAAAAGCAATAATAGAAGATTAAAATAAAATTTAATACAAGTTAGTGAGAAAAAATTGTTGTCTGTTTGATTGAAAATCTTATCATTATCTGCTTTATGCAATCCACTTAAAGGTTATGTGTAAGTAAAACATTTGCAAGAATCTTGTAGTCAAGGAAAAAATTATCAAGTTATAATATAGAACAATTAACTTGAGTCCTTAAAGATCAATTGGAAAAAATGCTATAAAAATAAAGTATTATTTGAAAACTTATATAGTTTGTTTGGATTTAGAGAAATGAAGGGAAGGAAGAGGGAAGGAAAGATTGTGTCCTCTTCTTTCCTTTTTTTAGGATTTTTTCTATAATAACCAAAGTATTTAATAACTCTTATAATTCATTTGTATATAACCTTTCACCAACTCCTCTCTTATGGTTGTATTTAACATTGAAAGAGAAGAATAGATCTAATTAAGTAAAGTAGAAAAGGTTGTATCTAGCTTTGAAAGAGAAGAGATATAATAACTTGAGTCCTTAAATATTATATAGAAAAGGTATTAAAAGGCTATAATAACATAATATTATTGGATAGATCTTAAGTTGTATTTATTTTTGGAAAAGAGGGGTAGAACCAATTAAACATTTTCTTTTTACATACATCAAAATTATATACATCATAATCAATGCTTTTTTTCCTAACTTTTTTCCTTTATTACATGTTATTACACATCATTTAATAATTTTTTTGCATTGCACATTTACTGATTGATCATTTGAGAAAAACAAAGGAAAATTTCTTCAAAATTTAAAGATAAGTTTATAAACATGAATTCATCATTTTCTTGTTGTATATTTGATGTAAAACAATGCTATATCTACTTTTCATTGATTTTAACCCTTTAATCACACTCTTTGACATACATATAGGATTTGGAATTTTAAAATTTTCTTTTATATATGTAAGAGAGTGTAGGTAATAAATAAAAATAAATTTGAAAAGAATTATCTTAAAGTTGAAAGGAGAACATATCTTGTTAGATAGAAAATCATTTTAGGATTGGAAGAGTTTTGGGATAAAATCTTTTTATTTTTACCCAATTTCATATTTTATCCTTTTTATTTTCAAGTTGTCTTAGGGTAGAAATTTCCACATTGATTGCTACAAAATACTAACATCTAAAGTTAGTAGATAAATCATTTTGAATTTTATATGTCGATTTAATAGGCATGTAAAATAGGTAAAAAGATTGTAAATAATATGAGTAGCCCATAGTCACAAGGTAGGGTGGGCACCTTATATTAGAGCTTGTATTTTTTGCAAGTCAATGTGGGTAAGTTCGCATGGGCACAAGCTTGTCCAGTCTTGCTTGCATGGGTGTGAGCTTACCCATAGGCTAAGCTTTTTTCCTTTTTAAATTTACGAATTTTGATAATCTTTTAAGCATGTTAGGATTTTTTTAATCCAATCCAATTTCCAATCTAATATCCACTAAGTTAATATGATTTTTTTAGCCTTACTTGATTAACCTAATATACAAAACAAAAAAAAATTATCTAATGACAATTTACAAAGAAAAATTAGATTTTTTTTAGTCTAATCTAATAAAATATCCTTTAAAGGTGTCTTCTTTCCACTATATTTAAGGTTCGATATCTGATCCTTATATATATGTATTTAGTGATTTAATCACTTATGATAGTAAAGAAAAAAAATAATGTAATCTACTTATATGCATGATAATTTTTTCTCATATTTTTGTGGTTTTATATAAGCATGGCCCATCCTTCACCACACACCTTGTTTTACATGTCTACAATTAAGTACAAAAATACCATCATTTATAATAAAATGATATCATCCTATTAATTTTTAACATCGGTTATTAAATAAGAATTGATATCATAATAATTGAGTATCGATTATTAAAAAAATTAATTTTTATTACTTTAGCAATTTTTTCTACAATAAATCTCTTCTCCAAAATCCAAAACACAATTTAAATATATCATATATTTGTGCAATTTTACCAATAAGTAGAATTCATTTTTATTTATGGCATAAATATATATATATATATATCAAAATAGATAAAACATATAATCCAATTTATGGTTCCACAATTGATATCAAGTGATAATTTTATAAAAACATTAAAATCATTTTATGAATTGATCATTTTTTTAAAATTTAACCTACTTTAAGTAAAATCAATAGTATTAAAATTCCTTTTTACATTACTATAATTTTCTTATACAATAAATAAATACAAACAATGAAAGATTAAATGTAAATGTATAAATAAATAAGAAAAAAGATTGATAATTACAAAAATATATTGTATAATTTCATTTATTTTCATATCAATTCATTAACATGTACATAAAAAATGCCATAATTTATAATGAATAGTAGAAATGACTTTTGAGACCAATAGAGATGACTTTTGAGATAAAAAGGGTAGTTTGATAGCTTTTGGCATCCATCAATAGAGATGAATTTTGAGATAAAGGGCGTAAATTATGATATTCAGTATTCACTAGAGTTATAAAAAAAGGTTCTAGAATTAATCAAAAAAATTCTTGAAGGAATTTTAATGGATTCAAAAACCTTTACAATAGATTTAGTAGTGCTGAAGATGATGATATACACCTTTCAAATAAGAATCCCTTTTTTTAATTAAGGGTATAAACCGATGGTTATTGAGATAAAAGGCATAGGTCATCATATTTAGCATTATCAGAGCTATTGAGAAAGTCTTAGAACCTTTCAAAGTTCCTTTTAGGGATGTATACCAATAATTCAACAATGAGCATGTGGATTTTACAATGAATTTGGAAATATTCTTGTTTAAAATGCTTCTAAATACTTTGTGGAATGCCTCAGTTCATGATTAAAGTGTGCATACAAGTCCTTGGAAGGAACTTTGATTAATTTAAGAACTTTCTCAATTGCCTAGCAATGTCAAATATGATGATATACTCTTTCAACTTAGAAGCCCTCTTTTTAATGGAAAGTGATTTTTATTGATATATCATAGATTTATTTCAAATTGGTAGTGAGAGTGATATTTATAAGCCATATGCAAAATCTTAGACATCGTTTAATAGAAAATTTATGTCACAGGTTTGATCATTTATCAAGAAAATAATAGTTGTCAAGAAAGTAGAAATTGTCATAATACTTCACTAATGTATAAACCTTTGACATAAACTATTATAACAATTGAAATGCATATAGATAACATTCATTTTAAAAAATTCACACGTTAAATTTTTATGCTTTCTCTATAACCTCATAAATGTCATTTGTTTAGGCATCTTTACATTTTCGCACTTCTCTTAAAAATTCATAACTATTATGATCTCTTATATCAATTAAGTATAAAATTGATATTTTTAAGTTTATCATTTGCTCAAACAAATATGTTTAAAATATCTTTAGACATTTGTTCTATAAATAACTAATATTATAAGCTTCTACATATAATCATGATCTTATTATTATTGCGAAGTTTTTCATATCAATTACACGATATATTTGCATTGAAATTGCATGTATGAAAATGAAGTTATTTTTTAATTATTTAAAAAGAAAGTTAAATTTTTTCAATGTCTTTTATTCAGCAATCTTATGATCCAAATGCTGATTATCCAAATTTAACATGAAATTTGATTATTATCTAACAATTTATTATAAAAGCACAAATAGATCAATAAAGAGAAAAGATTCTTAAAACTTATACCATAATTTTGTTTCTTTCTAAATCATTACATATATATGTATGTATGTATTCCATAAAAAAATAACATACATAAAAATTATATTAAATTATCAATAAACAAAAATTACATGCTTATATCAAAATACAAAAACTATAGTAAAACCACTATATGCATCAAAATCATCATTTTCAATGTAAATTCCATTTTGTTGCTTAATTTACTCCATTTTATTCAAGAGAGTATACAATGAAAGAATTGAAGGTTAGTCCACTTTTTCCATGTATTTTGTTGATGAAAATAAAGTGAGAGCTAAAGCAAAAGCATATCATAACAATTTGAACAAAATTTGCTACAAATATATGTCTTACATAGAAAATGAGAGTTAGCATAAAATTTATAAGCAAGATAAAAAAATAGACATTAGTTATTAATAAAAAATAATGTCTTATGTATTTGTAATGGCCCCACCATTAATAGGTAACATAGGATTATTATAGTGTAATATATAGTTAGATAGTTTTGATATGAACTTGGGATTATCTCAAATGGGCTTAAACCATTTCTTTTTCAATTCATTGAAAGAATTTTATTTAATTTATACTATTATTTTGCTTAGTTCCATGAATAAAGTTGAGTTTATCAAAATTTAATTTTTTTTCTAAGTATAGGGTTTCTCCCTTAGAGAGTTATATGAAATATATATTATTTAAAAAATAAAACAATTAGTATTAGTTCCTCTTGTAATTTTACATTAAAGAGTAATTTTTTAATGAATTTTTAAAAATTTAAAATGACCAATTTGAAAAATCACTATTTTTATAATTTTTCAAAATTTGACATCTTAAACTAAAACATTAAATCTAGATTCTTTTTAGAGTTTTGATTTTTCTTATATTTTTCTTGAATCCAAATTAGAAGTATTTCTTTATTTACATTTATGTCTTAAGTAAAATAAGACATTTTACTTAAATGGCAGAAATGTAAATAAGGGGTCAAATAGTGACCTAAATTCAATGACCTAAGCTCAGACCTAATAAATAGACCCAATAAATCCTATCATTACCCTAATCGACCCTTCCACCTAAAACAAACTTAGAAAACCCTAGTATAATCCGTCCCTCCACCCAAAATAGCAACATCATACCCTGAGACAACATGAAAACCCTTTCCATTTGACTTTTCTCCTCTTCTTCTTCTCCTCTTCTGCTTCTACCCACTTAAGATTACTCATTTTCTTTATATTCCCAAGAATTTTCTTCCACTTCCTCACTGTTTCTCATTACTGTTTTTAGTTAGTTTGGAATTTTCTTGTTGGCTTAAGATTTTGGGGTAGCAAGCTATAAAAGATCCCTTCTTTTACCTAACAAGGTAATCTCAAGTTTCATTCTCTTATTTAGAAGTTAAATTGGCTTAAATTAGTTAGTGGATAGCAAAGATTAGCTTATTTTTAGGTTGTACCTAGAATGTGAAATTCGAAATTTTCTAATAGGAAACTCAATGTTAAAAAATAATATTGATTGGTATTTAAATTGCTGTTTAATTATTTGTATAAGGTTAAAAAATACTTCTTAGTGGCATCAGTGGTTTGTGAAGTAGGAGGAAGTCGAAACCTAAACCCGAATATATTAATTATTTTATGAGTAGATAATGTATATCTCAATCTCCTTTATACTTTTAAATTATTAATTTTATTAATTTATTAGTTATTTTAATTTTCTATGTATTTTAATTCCATATGTATGTTAGAGCATTAGGTACTCATGGGACAAGCATCTTAAATTTTTTTTTTGAATTATAGTGATACATAATAGTATTAGAACGGCACTACAATGATGAAATTAATTTATGTAATTTATTTTGTAATGGTGTGTTACTAGAACTTTATTATATAATATTCTTTGAAAGGTTATTGTGAATAAAGTGATGATGTATTAATTTTTCATGTATGCTTGTAAAATTAATTTTTGATGAGTTAGGAATGATTTGATATTAGAAATGTTGATTACCATGGTTAGAAGCCTTGATGAGCTATTCATAGTTGAAAAGGGTGTGGATTGAGATTGAATTAAACCAATGATATGTAAAACTATTTATTTCCAATGACTTTCTTATACAACTATTACTTATATATATGGTGTTTTATTATTTTTATAAACTTGTTCTAGGAGGAAACTAGTTAGGAACTATAGCTAATGGCAATGATGATGTTAGTCTTGGTGCACCTTGATTTGAACCCTAATTAGCAAGGAGTTTCTAATCCTGTGTGTCAGCCAATATATGTGGATTGGTTTATGGTATCTTGATAGGTTACTTTAAAGATAAAAGCTCTCTTAAGATTGTTGTTTCATGAGTGGAATGCTTATATTTGCTATCCATGGCTGGAAACCTTTTTTAATAAAAAGTACATTTTTATTAAAAAAAGAAAGAAACTTTATATTCATGTTATAGGTTTAAATTTAATAATTTTTTATTTTGATTACTTAAGTTATCATAAATATATTATATTGATATTCTTACTATAAATCTATATTTATGATGATTTCTTATGTCATGCTTATAGAACCTACTATTTATCTTATAAACTGGAAACTCATGTTTCAATATTCTACTTCTAATAAACATTTCAAATATGTTTTATCAAATATGATTGTATAACTTTTATGATATCAATTTCAATTGGAAAAACTCATACCTTAGCTTGTCTTATTTCTGTTGGGATACATATTATTTATTC
Organism: Sindora glabra; assembly: GCA_020226215.1. Taxonomy (NCBI): domain Eukaryota; kingdom Viridiplantae; phylum Streptophyta; class Magnoliopsida; order Fabales; family Fabaceae; genus Sindora; species Sindora glabra. The sequence continues at coordinate 31,073,969 of CM035233.1, forward strand.
ACTAAGTCGATGATACACTCTATTTGTTATAATGTTTCAAATAGGGATTTGGCTTCGAGTCCATTGTCTGCAACTCTATAGAGAGAGAGAGAGAAAGGAGCATTCTTTTGTGGTGAATCTCACACTTTGTTTATGTTAGCTTGATGTAAAACTTTCGTATATTTCAAAAATTATAAAAAGTTTGAATACTCTTATATATGCTCCATTGAACTCATAAGTAGGGCATGCTTCTATTAATATTCATAAATATATATATTGTTATAAATTGTGAAGGATTATCTGGTTACAAATTGATACAGATATTTTGTTGTGTATGGATTAATAGGTAAATATTGAAAAATGAAAAAGTTTGTATGTGATAATATATATGAAAAATAAGTGAATGTGTAATGGTCGCATGCCCTCTTAAATTTGAAACAGGTTACAAGTTATTCTATGATATTTTAAGCTTGCATAACCTACATGGTTGTGTTTGTTCCTTAAGATCATGCATCAATCATGACAATATCAAAAGTTATTGATTGTCATACCAAATAGATTTTAAAATATCTTGTAGACAATTGTTAAATCCAAAATTAATGTGTGAATTTTTTTACTTTTTTTTAACAAGATGCTTTAAATGCATTTTAAAATGATAGTTATAAAGAAAACTGACACCTTATGTCATTACAACAAAGTTAACACTTATGCCACAAATTGTGCCACAAAAATTCAAAAATCATGACAATTTTATCTTTTGTCATGGAAATAAAAAAAATTCAAATAAATGAACAAAAAAACTAAAAAAATTATGCCATTGGAAAACTTTACTCATACCAAAATATCACTTGTGCTACGAACTAAGTTATAAGAATATATTCTTTGTAGTAAAGTATTACTTGTGCTATAGAAAAACTTTAGCCATAGCAAAATATCACTTATGCCATAAAATTAAGTTATAGAAATATATTTTTTATGGTAAAGTATCATTTATATTATAAAAAAACTTTACTTGTGATAAAAGAATCATTTATTCTATCATATAAGTTAGAAAAATTTATTTGTAGTAAAGCATTACTTATACCACAAAGTAATCTTATGAATAAAATTATAACCAAATATATCATTTTTTATAATTATATATATAAAAAATTATTTATAATAAGTGCAACATAATACAATATGATCAATAATTAAATAAATAGAAATATTTATATATTATAAGTGTTTAGCAAATAGTTAATTCATTACTTAAGTTAGAGGCCTTCAACTAATTGACTAAATTAAATAATTATTTTAAAAATTTGATAAACAACTTACTTAATTAACTAATTAGCCCTCAATCAATCAAAATAAAAAAGTTATAGAATATAATATTTTCAATTAGCTAATTCATAAAATGTATGTAAAATAATAAAATTGTCTATTGATTGTATAGTTATATACTTTTATTATTTTTCTTAAAATCATAAAGATAGGAGTTGAATCCCAAATTTTAAAACATATAAGAAAAAACTTAATTATTAAGTTTATAAGCATTTTTATTTATATGTGTACTAAATTTAATATCTATTAAAATGTAATAATTTTTCATAAATAAAAATAATTATTTAACTTTCTATCAATTAAATTTACATAATAAAATTAGTATACATAAATAAAATAAATATTATAATATATTAAAAATTATAATATATAATTATTCAATGAATTTAAATTCTTTGCATACTAAAATAAAAAATTAATAGGATTAACATATATATATATATATATATATATATATATATATATATATATATATATATATATATATATATATATAAAACATATATATTCAATAATTTTTTCAATTCATTATTTGGTCTAATTTTTAAAATATCACTTAAATAAAAGATCATTCAAGGTATAAAATATTATAAAAAGATTTATTTTTTATTACATCACATTATTCTTAAAAAATATGTTAACAAAGAAGATATATATTATGAAAATACTAAAATTATTATATTATATATAAATAGTATGATTTGTGACATAAGTTATAATAAGTTTTATCATAAAAATATATAATAATAAATTTTATATTCATTACTGTAATATTAATGAAACTTTCATTAGAAAATTGAAAATAATAATTATGTAAAATTAGGTATAATTTAATAATAATTAAATTATTACATTAAAAATTTTAATTAAATAATATTTAAAAGAGTGACATATATATATAATAGTCTAAATTTTTATTTTTAGCCCTTATTAATTCTAGTTATATTAATTTCATTCCTCATAAATATTTTATATTAATTTCTTTGCTTCAAAATAAAAATTTAATTAATTTGGTCCATTCATGTATAATTTTATTGATGGATTAGTGACTTAATAAATGAAAAGATAAAAATTAAATATAAATAATATATGAGGGATGAAATTAATACTAAATATTTGTGAAGAATCAAATAATTTAATTTATATTTGTGAATGATAAAAATATGTATCATAAATAAAAAATTAAAGTAATTAATTTATAATAATTTAAAATTTAATTTATAATTAAAATTTAAATATACATAATAGTTCAAAGTTATGATTTGTATGGATACTTGCTTCATATAATTCAACTTTTATTGAAGAAATTTTTAAAAAATAATAAAAAATTACTTGAAAAATGTAAAAATTTTAATTTTATCTTGTAATAATTCAATTAATAATAATTAATAAAAATTATTAACAAAAGGATAAAATTAAGTAATTAATTATTTATGAAAGATAAAATTGAAATAAGATATTTATAAAAGATAAATTTAATATAAGTAAAATTAGTAATGAAATAGATGAAAATTTAATCTATTAAAAATAATTTTAAAATAAAATCATAAAGCATTTTTATATTAGTGTATTTTTACTTAGTGTATTTATGTAATATTTTATTATATAATTAGTGTCGCATGAGTGTAACTTTATTTTTAAAGTTAACTAATTAATTAAAATTTTATATAAAATATATTGTATTATAATACTAAAAAAATAAACTAGTGTAATGGTAAGGCTTAATATTTCTTAGCTTAGAGATTTAGGTTTAATTCTCTATGCATGCAATTACAATTTCTAGGCAAATAGAGTTTCAACAATTTACACTTTCAACATATGTGTAAATAAAATGATAGGATAACACTTGATTAAATTAACTAGATAATCAATTCAATTTGAATATATAAAAATTATTTTATCTACTTAAATTTATTTTATAATTATTTTATTTTATTTTTTCGCTACAATCTTATTTGTGAAAATATGAGTTCTAACTATGAATGTACCTTGATTGTCATATTAGTATAGGTGAACTTGAGGGAAAAAAATCATTTATACTATAACAATTTTTTTTATGATAATTTTATTACCATACTTACTTGTGCTACAGAACCATTCAACTGATATTTCATGGCTAAATAGCACAATTACAAAAATTTTGATCTTGTGCCATAATTTCAACTATGACATAAATTTCAATTTGTTATAGTGTGTTTTTACATTATCCTACATGAAATTTTTGACATTAATTATTTTTAAAATTAATGTAATAAGATCCTCACTAATTTTAAAAATATCATTGTGTCAATATAAACATTGATCAAAATTATTATTTGTTATTTTAAGTTTTTATATAATTTCAAAAATATTATTGTATCAAAATAGATATTGGTAATAATGGCAATTAACATCAATTCTACAGCATTGTTAACTATTATGACCCATTTGTGATAGTAAAGGTAGCTTTCTTCTCAATATTGAGAGAAGTGAGTAGCGATTGAGTTTAAAAAAATAAGAATGGAGTTATGTATTATATATATTAAAAGAAGAGCATGCATATTTTTTTTAGTTGTTATGCGTACTTGATATGATACAAATTAAATACATCAACAACTAACATTAAAAAAAAAAACTTTATAACAATTAGAATGAAAAACATAGATTAAATTTAACTTCTAATTCCTATAATTTGTTCCTATTTGTAATTACACCTTTAAAATTAGGTAATTAATTTTATTTTCATTTGAAATCATTTCCTTATCATCAATAATTAGGGATTTTTATTGGCAATTATTCATATAATTAAAATATTTGTGAATTTATGAAGTTATATATAATATGATAATACATGAAAAGTTATTTTGTAAGATAAAAAGTTGTTGTAGTTTGAAAAAAAACATATACAATGAAATCAAATATACTAAAATGCATAGTTGGAACAAATTATATGTCTAATAAAATTTAGAAATACTTTAAGTATACCATTCACATTATTAAGAATGCACACAAATGTATTTCTTCATCTTTAAAATTTAATAGTAAGAAAATCTTAAATGTAAATTATGGTTTAAATTATTTCTATATAAAAATAATCCCAAAATAAAGTTATCATATAAATTAACACTAAATATATAAATTCAAAAGATATTAGAAATGGATGATTTCTTTTAAAACTAAATCATAAATATATGTACATATCATTTCTTTAATGAGCATAAAATAAAGTATAATTTTATTTCAATTAGTAAGGTTTGTATTAATATTTAATATAATTTATTTTTAAATTTAGGTTTTATATAATCTTAATAGTAACACATGTAGTTAAATATTTTTTTTAAATTTATACCACCCAATATTCGATAGGTTACATTAGATTTCAACTAATTTTAAATTAAATTAAATTGAACCTCTTTTGAAGTATTTGGTTACAACCAATAATAATTTTTCAAATTCACACTAGCTCCATTCTCAATCAACAATGCTACAATTTAATCGAATCCAACAATAAAAGAATAAAAAAAGGTAGAATCATAAAATCAAATGGTTGATTAAAACATAAACTAGAAAATATTAGAAAATAAAAAAGATGAATGGGAAACTTTGTAGGAGAGGATTTAGGGGTTGAAATCATTGTTAGAGCTCTCCACCAACTCATCAAAAGTTCACTTCTCTAGTCACTTGGCCGCTCAAAGAAAGGGTAACTTGAACATTTTACATTACAAACTTGATGTAGTTGGTCAATGTTAGGTCCAAATGAGGTTTAATGTACTTTTAAAAATTATAAGGAAGAAAATCTAATTAAATTAAAAGTTAAGGAAAGGCAATGTAATTAACCCTCAATTCTAATACCAAAAAAGGATCAAAACCATATGCCCATTTTACAAATGAGGCCTTGGGAACGAGGACGCTGGGAGAAAAATAGGGATAGTAATGGAGCGGGACAATGATAAATTGACAATATATTGTTTCATCCCCAATTGCGGGACAAGTTGGTGTCTTGTCTCGATGATTTGTGAAGCACCGATGATTTATAGATAATCTGAAAAAATTTAAAAAAATTAAAAAATTTAAAATTTATAAATTTTAAATATATATATAATTAATATTTAATATTTAACATAATATAACATTGATTTAAAATTATACATAATTTATCTTACTAATCTTAAATTTAAAAGAAAATAATTAAAATAAATATTTTTAATTATGAAATTAATAAAATAAATTTATAATAATATATATTTTTAAGAATAATATAAAAAATAAAAAATAATTTATTATTTCAGAGTAAGGTGGAGTATTGTGAGACAGTATTGTTTTGCCCACGGAATTGCTTCAAGTTGAAAACTTGTCCCATGCCTTGCTCCGTACCTTGCCCCATAGGGTAAAAATTTATACTAAATCCATGCTCTACGGGGCAAAATTTGAGATCCAAAAATTTGCCATCCTAGAGGGCTCTATGAGCATTGAAAATCATGGACTCATGAGTTGCAACCCAAAGTAAGTGGTCCACAAGGAATTGGTTGCCAAAAAAATTAAAGTTTGCCTATCCCACAAGCTAATTAATTCTAGTACTAACCTCATTACTTAACAAAAAAAAAAAAAAATCCAACCTCATTACATGTGTTACTTAAGTCATCATCGTTCCTTGCTTTGCCATAAGGCTAGCTGAAGATATCACATAATTATAAGGGTAAAATACACATTACCCCTTTACATTATTTTATAGGTAAAAATTTCTCTTATAATTTATACTATTATATAAAGAGAATTCATGAATTTATTGCCCATTTTTTATTTTTTAAATAATCAATATGATTCTCATATATTTTAAAAATCATAAAGTTAAATAGTAATTTTTTATCACTTTAAATATAAAATTAAATGCACCAAAAAAATTTTCTCTTCTTATCTTATTATTCACCTTATTACATTAAACTCATAACATTTAAAATAAAATAATAATTTTATACTACTAAACTAACTACTTTAATGACAATTTTATGGATAATCTATACAATTATAGAATGTCAATTGGAGAAGTTGGACTCCACTTTTTTGTTTCCTAAAATAACCATATTAAAATATTATACATTTAATTTACCAAAAAATATTATATATTTATACTAAATAAAGGTGATTATATAATATTTTACTAATATAAATGAATTAAGATCAAATTTTAAAATTGAAATGGGCTTATCTTTCTAATAACTATCAAGTTTGAAACTTCATCTTTCGTATCCCATTGTTGTCTATTTATGACCATCATTCGATTAACTAACAATATTAACATAACCTTGAGTGTATATAATCAAAGTATTTTATTTAAAAGTTTCTAAATTTATAAAAAAAGACCCCCATTTTTAAAAAAAATTAATGATATAAATTTAAGAAAAAAATATAATTTTTTGTTAAATTAATAAACTTTAAGGTTTAAGATAAAATTTATGTCTTCTTCTAGAAAAAAAATTGGAGAGACTCAGAATAAAAAATATGGGAATAAATAACAATGGATTAAAATTAGATAAAATTTTATTTATAACAATGAATAAATTAGCACTTTCAGTCGCATAGATTATTACATACCCATATCATTTTTGCCAATTTTTGCAAAATAATTTTTTGGAATAAAATAATAGAGAGACTATAGAAAACAGAGAGATAAATTAGGTAGAATTTTTTTTTGTAATGACATAATGACATCCCCTTTAAATATGTAACATATGAATCAGCGCTCTAAATTTGTACTTCTTATTAGATACCAATATTATTTTGGCTAATTTTTTGAGAAACTAAAGGAAAGAAAGAGATACATTAATTAAAAAAATATATAACAATGAAAGAAGAAAGATAAATTAGGTAAAATTTTCATAATGACATGTCATCTTTAAATAAATATCATATAAGTCAGCGCTCTAAATTGCAACTTTTATTATATATCCATCTCATTTTCACTATATTACAAGAAATAATTTTCTAAACTAAAATAATGGAGACACTATAATAAATTAGGTAAAAAATTTATAATAATAGATTCAGAAGTAAAGTCGATAATATATTATCAAATTTTAAATATGATAATATTATCAAATTTAATATGATAATATATTGTATTCATTATATTATGCAAATGATTTAGTGAAATATAAACAAATAAAAAATGGATAATGTATTATCCAATGACATAAAAATTAGTTTGATTTCTTTTGTAACAACTTCTTCAATCAAATTTTAATTGACGAATAATTTTTAGAAATTTTAAAAATATTCAAGACTTTGCACTTATATATTAAATATCTTTACATTTAAAGCATTCTATATATATATATTCCAACTATAATCAAGAGTATATATGTTATATCAACGCTTTGCAACCTTAACGACTTAATATCGATTGACATCGTTATATATTAATTATAAATTTATTGATCAAATATTGAAACACATGGACTTAATTTAATACCATAGAACCCTAAAAAAATTAATCTAAAATGAAAAGCATATAAATAAGTTTGGACTAATGAAAAATTAAAACAAAGAGAAAAGAAAAATTTTAGAATTGATTTTTAGTTGAAATGAGATACATGAAAAGCATAATAAAATTTAAAAGTTTCTTAATCATCTCAACAACCAAAATATAATCCATTACCTTCTCGTCCAATGAGTTTTTGCTTTCGTAAACAAGGGACAGAATTCTATTTACAGGTACTGCAAGATAATAATTTATTCTAATTCAATTTAGAACACTAACTTACTTTTCTCCATATTTTCTATTTACAAGTACTGCATGATATACCATATTCATAGCCATTGTGACATATTTTGCATCAAGTATAATCATTTGTTTTATTTTATTTTTTTTGGTTTGTGGTTATGGCCACCCCAATAACCATAATAATCATGTAAATATTTTTTCTATCATATTTGTTTAATTGACTTAAATTATAATTTCTTTAATTTTAAAAAAAAAGTCAGAACATGTGCAGAAATGCATGCAAAGAGACTAGTTTAAAAAAAGGTAATTCAGTATTTATATTTTATCTGAATCACTAATGGTATGAGTATGTGTACATTACATAACCTTATTTAATATTAATTATAAAAAAGTTAAAATTAATCAATTAATCTCAACCCTCAATTAATGCTTTAAAAAAATCAAAACGCAAGAAAAAAATTTTGTAATCAAATTAAACCATATAAATTCATATCTATATTTAGTTTACATATTCTATTTTACAATTACATAAATATTCCTTTCAGATATCACATTACAAATTAAAAAAAATAAAAGCATTAATAATTTAAAAATAATATTATAAATGTGTGTATAATCCTTATCGTGAAATTATCATCTTTCAATATACTCACTTCATCTTATTTAGCTTCAATTTGTTTTAGGAGTCTATGCAATGATCTATCCAGTGACGGAGCTAGAATTCAAATATTAAGAGTCAAATTTTAGTTAATAAGGAATTTAAAAAATTATATGTGAATCTTAATTAGTACTGGAAAACATGAAATGTATGTGTTGCTGATGACATATATAAATTCACATAATCACCATATAACTTATTTAGCTTTGAGGCAAAAATTACTTCTTATGCACAAATTTGATATTGTTTATAAATTATTTAAGCCTTTTTTTAATATAGAATCTAAAAAGAATATTGATGTATTTGTAAAGTAGGATATGAAAACTCGACATAGATGTAAATTTATATGGTTTAATTTGATTTTTTAAGTTAATTTTTAAAGCATTAATTTAGGCCAGAGGTTAATTCATTGGTATTAATTTCTGCATAATTAATATTAAATAAGTTCATGTGAAATGTGCGTGTTCATACTGATAGTAATTTAGATAAAAAAAAAAGTAATAAAAGAGGTAAATTTACCTGATTGCAAAGTTTATGCACCAAATTCTTCCCTTTTAAACTATAAAAAAATTTTCATACATAAAATAAAGTATCAAGAGTAATGTGTATTTTACCCTAACTATAACTTCTAGCCTCTAGTTGCATTTACTATTACAAATAGAAGGAAAATTTTACTACACTTCCTAAGAGGCAAATGAAGTTATTACACCACGTTTAACAAATGAGAAATATTTGTTGCATTCCTTAAGGTGGAGTGATTATTTACCTTTTTTAAATAGATAATAAAATTTTAAAAATTTTAAATTCCATAATTTTCTGAGAAGAAAATAATTAATGAGTTAGTATAGGAAAGTAAAAATAATATTATTCTTAATAAAATTCTGAAGCACCAGAAAAGGTCATAAAATTAAAAGGATAATGATATGAGGAGTTTAACTTCCTGAAAAGTTAATTATATTGACTAATAAATTGCCTTTAATGTTTTAAAATTTATATTTGTAATTTTAATTTATTTACATTACGGTTTGAAAATAAAACAATCCGATAATAAAATGCTTCATCTTCAAATTCCCTATAACATTATCAAGTTGAAGAACAGAGTGAACAACTTTGAAGATCGTAGTTAGTTAAGAGTAGGGAATAGAAAAAAATGTAAATTCCTTCTCTTTTTTTATTTTTTTAAAAAGTTTAGGAATAGTATAAGAGGCAAATTTCTTCTTTAACCATTAAAACTATGTACATCAATATTATCCTTCTCTTTCTATTTCTTATAATTTATTGGTTCTTCTTATCATTCATTAATTTTATTTTTTTTAAAATGATTAAATTACTAAATACATTAAGACAAAAGATTTTGAAATTTGGGGAAAGCTAAAGCTTTCAAATAATACCATTCCTCATTTAAGCTAAGGCTCTCGCCATTAATTAGTCTGCTCTTGCATTACACATTTAGTGATTATTTATTAATTTGATCTTTCATTGCACATTTAGACTTTATTTGAATAACAAGAAAATAAAAAAATGAAAATTAAGTGGGATAAAAAATGAAAGGAATGGAGATAATAAAAATATTATTTTCATTCTTTATTTTTAGATGAAAAGAAAAATGGAAGGAAAGAAAATATAAACATATCAGTTTTTTCATAAATTTGATGGAAAAAGTTAGAGGAATAAAAATTTTGTATGCTAAAATTATAATTATATCCAACATTCAAGTATATAATCTAAAAATAAATTTTTTTTTTCAAAAAATGAATATTATAATTACATTTTTAATTGAAAATAATATTACATTATTTCATTTTTTTTAATTTATAAAGCAAATAAGAAAGTAACATATGATGTGTGCTAGCTTACAAGGACAAACAAGACGAGATTATCAGAGAAGAGAAGTAAAATTGGGGAGAATTTTTGCGACTTTTTGGCCCAATGTACTCCAATTTTCATCCCAATTTTGGGACGAAATTTTTTAGTGGCCGATACCCCTTTTTCGCTCTCTTCCTATTTACTTTCCAACCCAAGCTTTCGAGGGTAATATTAAGGAAAATTTGGTTTTTCAAGATATTAAGTGTTTCATTCTTAAATTGTTTCTTTAAAATTTTAAAATAAATAAATTAAAAAGATGAATATAAAATTTAATATATTGTATATAATTAATGATGAATATATTTAATATTTTAAGAAGTCATACTCTCTATAATATTATCCAATTTTCAATTTAATTTTTATTTCATTTTTTCTTTCTTTTCTTTTTCTTTCCATTCAAATCTAAGTTAATGATTGCTCTTTTCAAGGAAAAATAGAAGGTGTTTGGATATATATATATTTTTTTTAGAAAGTATGTTCAAAAATTATTTTTTTAAAATTATTTTTTAATTGAATAAAAGTAAAAAATAGAGGATAATTGGTGTTGTAAATAAAAATATTTTATTTATTTATAAAATTGACATAAAAAAATAATAAAACAAGTTATGAAAACATCTAAAAAATTTTATTTTTTCATTTTTAAATTATACAATTAGAGTTGCAATTTTTAAGAATAAACTTTGAAAAAAGGTTTCCAAACAAATTCTTATGTTTTTAAAAATAAAAAATAAAAAGTCCATTTCTAAAAAAATGATAAACAAAGGACTCAATTTTCAAATTTTAAAAATTATTAGTAAATGGTAATTCACCCTCTATTTATCTTATCAATTAGGTAGCCAACTTTAGCAATCTTGCCTTAGTAATAGGGCTATTGAAATAGGTTAAAATTCGCAGATTTTGAAAAATTTGGACCTTCATTTTAGAGACTTTAAGAATGTACGTTACAATCAACTTGACTTGCTAAGCCCGCGACTAAGGGTGCAAATGGATCGGACGACCTATCGGAGGCCTATAGCCTAACCTAATTAAGGCCTAAATCGACTCGGCCTATTTAGATAAATAAGTCAGGTTAAGGTCAATATAAAATTTTTTTTAATTAAATAGGTCATAGTTTTTTATTTTAAGCGTAGCCTACAAGCCTATTAAGCAGACCTATTTGACATTTTTTATTTAAATTTATTTACTATAAAGATAATAACATATAAGCCTTTTTTTTTCAAATTCATTATATAAATTAAATATTTTGAATATTTGTTGTATAATTTATTATGAACTAATTTGCTTTTATTGTTAACCTTTGATATTATGACAACTTAATGTTATTTTACTTTTAATTAAATATTAAATATTTAAATTAGTAATTTTATGTTATGAATATATAAATTTATTTCTTTATTAATTAATTTTTATATAAAATTTTGTATTAATTTTAGTATTATTAAGAAGTATTTTAAGAATATATTGATATAAGTTTATATAAGTTATTAAGCTTATTTAAAGTATTTTTATAATAGGCCTTTTGAAGTATTAAGTTATTGGACTAATTTAAAAAGCTTGTATTTAAAACAGACTTTTATAAATAGACTAACAGGTCAGGCCAGACTTTTAAAACAGGTCAGGCTCGAACCTTGAAATAAAAGTCTTATATAAGCTAATAAGGCCAAGCTTCGGACCAATATTTTGCAATACAGGTTCCGATCTATTTAAGACAAAATCCTAACTTCAGGCTCAACCTATTTGCACCCCTACCCACGACCCACTGTACTGCTAGCTCACATACAAGCTAGACTAGCCTGTGAAATTTTTTATATATATTTTTTAATTTTTATGTAAATTAAAAATTTTAATTCATATAAAATTACACTTTTATTTTTCATTTTTAGTTATATAAAATTGTGCTATAAATAATTTGTAGATGATATAATTATTTTGTGAATATTTAATAACATATGTTTTGCATATATAATATGTTTTAAGATTACTATGAATATAAAATGTATTATGTTTAATTTATGAATGAATATATAATACTTTTGAATTATTTTACTTTTTTATTATTTAAAAAATTAAAAAAAATAAAGTTAAAAAAAAAAAAGCCCGTAGGTTAACCCACAGTTCACAAGACTGTATTATAACTTCCACATTGCAGGCCCATATGAAAAATGGACAAACTTGACCCAGACAACCACTATAAAAAACCTCGGAATTTAGCGGCAGTTTTGGAGGCCTTTTAACAGCAGCTCACACTGCCATTAGGGACAATAATGGCAGTTTAACAAACTATCGAAGAATAGATCGCCAAGTCCCCAATAATGGCAGTTTAACAAAAGGGCAGGAATTCTGGTTTTCCAGATTACGGCGGTTATTATTACAATTAGCCATTTATAACCATCGCAAAATGTTTTTAAAAATTTTACTTCTGGCGGTATTTTAGAGGAACTTCAACTACATTGTAGAGGCGAGTTTAGAACCGCCATTATTTTTTGCTAATTTTCTTAAAAAACATTTGAATTTGCTATTTATATATTTAATTTGCAGTCGAAACAACCCTAATTTAATTTGCAATATATATAACTCTATATTCATTCCTATATTTGTACTTGTAGTTGGAAACAACCAAATAAAATTGACAATAGATTGACAACAACAGAATGAATTTCATCAATGTCATCTCATTAAAATGTAAATTCATGTCTTACAGCTCAGGACTGTATGAAATTTTTGCAGTAATAACCAAAATGCATAAAATTGTCATGTATATGTATATTCGTATACAATAAGGATAATAAAGACAATCAAAACTATAATGTCTTGCCATGATCACCAACATTGCTCCCTCTCAAAAGATTTCTAACGTGTACTAGTGAATGTACATCCCATAGAATCATCTTTTGTGAATAACAAAAGCTTTTGATCAATAAGTAAACAAAACCTAAGGAAGAAATTTAGATTAAATGCATGCTTAAAACTCCAAAATCAGTAGCAATAACATTGTCTTTTGAAAAACCAATACTACTAACAGACAATACAAAATACAGGGAAGAAAGAAAAATAATAGTGCTCGATAAGTGTCCAGTCACCGAACCACCAATACAGAAAATACAGAAGATAGGTAAGAAAGAAAAACAATAGTGCAATCGTTTTTTTTTCCTTTTATAAAGAAAAAAGAGAGAATAAACTTTGATTTTCATTCCTATAAACTAAAATATACACTACAATTACCACACAAGCCCAGAAGGTAAAAGCCTTAAAATCATTTGACCTTAATTTGAAATGCCACATACATAACTGTCAATCATAGCAGGAATCGAGAATAAAAAACACATCATGTACTTGGAGATCTACTCAGCAAATTTGACTATAATGGTGATGGTGGTTGTAAAACTATACTGAACAACTTAATACCAAAATTCAAAATGCATTTATCCATAAAACTCAGATGTTTATAGAGTTACGAAAGAGATATGTTAAATCCTATCTATTGATTACACCAGTAATATTTATTTTTTAGAAACTGTAAATGCAAAGTGCATGTAAAGTTGTTTTACACCAATAATCCACGTTCAAAAATCACAATATCTATTCTTATGTGCATCTTGAGCATATGGAAATTTTGTAAGATAGGCTATATGTAAGAAGGTACTTGTGGTACCCTAAGGTTTATAAAGTGTGACTATTATTACCTTTACTTGAAATAAGAAAAGAAATTACCTTTACTGTGATAATAACTAGAGCTACCCTGTCTCCCTTGATTCCTAAAATAGTCTTCTTACATCATTTGGTGTAACTAGTGGAATAACTTGTGGTAGAACCTTTGCAACTGCAAGTGGAGAGGGATTCAAAGTAATATAAAAAATATTTTTTTTCATAAAGAAAACAATAGGTAACACACTGACAGAATGCATGAGCAGAGAGCAATATATAAAGTAGTGATTTTGATATTCAATTTCAACAGGCAAACTCTGTATATGGACCAGGGTACTAAATACATTTTTTAGTTTTTCTTTTCACCTAAATGAAAATGGAGAAGTTATATAATTTCAGTTTAATGGTTTTTATTGTAGTAATTAAATACATTTACATGCCTAGTTATAAAAATGAAATCAATTTTACCTTAATTCTCAATATGGAAAATATTATCACTCAACAAGACTCTGTAACTATCTCCATTTCCAACACCTCTCTTAGAACTCAGCTTTACAACTCCTTTCTTAGCTCTAAAATTTATCAAAAAATATCAACCACATGACTCCCATTAAGTAGCTGACCCCAGTAAATAACTTTGTATCTACCTTCACCAATAACATTGTCTTTTGAAACCGGTTTGTTGCATGTTCCAAGTCCTTTAGTGTAAACAAGTTCTTGCCAAAACTTACGAATTGTTTTTTACTGCTTCAAGAGTTCTATAGTGAAAGACCCTCAGGCACCCCCTGAACTCAATGTGTCTACTGTGATCAAGTTCAAAAAGATCAAATATTTGCAGGAACCCATTTGTATCATGTATAATATTCAATTCTGCAGCATACACCTTAGTCTTTACAATATTGTTAACTATCTCTCGCTAAATTGGTTGGCTCACTCAGAACATACTTGAGTAGTTCATATTTTGCACCAGTAAAACATTTATAAGATTTTTAAATTTGGGGAAAAATTATAAATTGAAAGCCAACGTAAAAGGAAAAGGATGATATACCCCTCTCATCATATCAGATTGTAAAGTCAGCACTCTGAATAGGGTCAGTTTAAAGAAGCATATTAGCAGTATCATTAGAAGAACACTTCCCCACACAATCATATTAATACAAATGAAATAAAAATATTAATACGCTCAGACAATAGGGTTAACAATAGTTACTTACCTTTGTAATTGTCCTTGCCCGACACAATCCAACTGCCTTCAAAACTCTCATAAAATGACTTGCAGAAAATCTGAATTACATTGATACAAACAAACAATGAGCCAAAGTTTCATAAACACCTGGCATTATGTGAAAAGGCCCTAAATGCAAAACTTAAAAAGTAAATTAGTCTTCTTTACCCCATGCTATAAACAGGGTAAAATCCAAAAACACCAATTTTTATGTGTTTTTAGATAAATAAAAATACATCTAATTTATTATGAGTAAATTAATGAAGAGCAAATATATATATATAATCCTTTCCCAAAAACACATATAAATGGGTGATCGAGGCAAAAGATAGTAGAATGACAAGTTAGAAAAGTAAATTTAAACTCCCAATAAATCTTTTTTGGCTGGAGTTCCAAGAAAAGCAAATTTAAACTTACAATAAATATTTTTTGAGATGACTCCCAAGAAGAGCAACTAGAATTAATAATGACCAAACTGCAATTCTCCTAAATAAATGAAGGGACACAGGAAAATCAAACCAATTGCATTACAATTAATTGCAAGTACAACTACTTATTGATTTGTTAAGTTTTAAGTATACAAGGTCTCACGAAAGCTAACCTTGCGATATGTAGCTAAGAGAGAGTCCAAGTTGAGAGAGTCTAAATAATGCTAAGAAAAAAATTCAAGGCAGAACTCACCGAAACATAATTCATATATCAATGAAAAAAATAATCAAAGGGAGAGGCTATGGTACACCCCTGAGTGAGTGGTAATACTATCAAATCTGACCGTTGATTAAGTTTACTTTTTTGAAAAGTCAAATTTCATACGTTCGATTGATGGTTAGATATGATGATGCACTGTACCATAGAATTTTCCATAATCAAATCAAGCTGCATATACTAATTACACAATTCAAACTAGATAGAAAAAAGAACTCAAACACATTACACTTAAAGAAATTAGAAACCACTATTCACACAAATCAATCAACCAAACTAACAATCAAATCAGCTTAGGAATAAGGACAAACATTTGAAAAGCAAAACTCACTGAGAACAAAAATGGCAACAACTGAGTAACTCAATCACACTGCCTATAATCCAATGAAAGAGAGCCAGGCCGGACATTATATCAAAGAATTTGGAGACATTTCACTTATGATTATCATACATACAACTTGAGTACAATTTTGTGAGTACCTCACAATGATACAAAAAAAAAATAGCAAACCTAAATTTTTTTAGCTTACCTAAAAATTGATCAGTATAATCTGATGAGGAAGAGGAAACCCTTGACAGAGATCCTAAAATTTGAAAATGAAAAAAAAAAAAAAGATTCGACATTGAGAAATTAAGAAGCTTCATATCTAAAAAATTTTCATCTCTTCAAGAAATTCGAATAAAGAGAACAAAAGGAAAAAAGAAATCTCACTAATTCTTTTCCGACGATTGACGAAATGGCAATGACGACGAAGAAGATGAGAGTAGATGAGGTTCATTCTAAGAAGGCGAGGATGGATAAGGTATGGAGCAAAAAAGTTGGTAAATGAAATCATCGAAAGAGCTTCTCAAAGAAGCTGCTCGGAGCATAGCATTCGTAGGATAAATTAGGTTTCCAAAGTCTTTGAAGTGGGGTTCTTAGAGGTGAAACTGAGGTTAAAACTAAGGAGATTCTGGGATTGAAATCTGAGACAAAATTGAAATCAAGTTTTTATCTAAGAAGATGCTGAAATTGGATACGAAATAGAGATGACCTAGGAGTTTTTACAAGCCTTCGGCAAAAGTTGGGACCTTTCTCTATCTCACGCGTTTGTTGCTCCCCTGCCCGCCCACCCCCACTTTTCTTTTTTTCTTTTTTTCTTTTTTCAAAAAGCTAAAACTATGTTATTTTGGAGCGCTCAAGGGAGTGGCCTGCATTGTTATGAATTAGTGACGATTTCTATAACCGCCGCTATCCGCAGCCATGTGAGCCAGCTCGCAGGCCAACTTGACTTATTCGCTTCGCAGCTGTACTTGGTGAACATTGCGACTCACTTTGCACCGCAAAGCTAGCTTTCTTTCCTTTTCTTTTCTTTTTTTAATAACAGTGATTAAATTATTGGATATACACTTAAAATTAAAAATCAAATTATGAACGTAGCAAAAGACATCAAACATTCAAAAGACATGATTGAATTAAAATATGAGGATTCCATGAATTTTTATATGGACCATGGTTGGATATATATTTAAAATTCCGCGAATTTTTATAAAAGATTAGTATAAAAGTTCAAAATTATAATCGTAAATTTTTTATAAAAATATTGTAAGTGCTTACGAATTTGTGTATAATAAATATACAAATTACAATTCTACTATTATTGTATAAAGAATTTTTCAAAATTTTTTATATGAAATTTACACCTCTTAAATAAAAAATAATAATTTTTAAAAAATTTATAAATATAAGTATTGATACTTTTTTTTTTGTGTATGCTAAAATTTTTCACAACAAATGAACTGCAATATATCAATTGACTTAATTGTTGGGATTTTAAAAAATGATCCACAATCGCAATATTATCCGTAATATTGTAATTACAAATCACACCCCATCCGCATTTTCTCATAATTACGTCCTGTGACAGCTACATTTTTCTATATTTTTCTATATTTTTCTGCATCATGCGATATTACAATTGTGATTGCAACTGCAATTTAAAGAGAAATAAGTTACTAGCAATGATACAGACTGTAATGCTATACATAGCAGTGTAGTAAGCAAAGTTGTGCAGACAGTAAATTCCAAGACTGAAGTCAATTCCAATCTAGACTTGACAGAAACACTCAGTGCGTATCTCAAAGGATAAATCTACATATAGAAAACTCTCAGAATCCATATAACAGACTTTAATGTAAACACAAAATGAACTTCAATTGGCAGACTTGCGGATTTCAGCATACTTGGATCAATTTCTGTGTGAATTGCAATCCTCAACTGGGAGCATCTAATGGTTGAGAACTGCTGCCAGTGTTACAGATTTTACTATTTTCGGAATCAAAATGTAGATTAGTTTCAGCTTCTTCTTGCAACTGTAAGGCCAGTTCAAGTTCCATCTCCACTTCACCCATATGTGGCCGCTCTGTTGCCTCTTCTCGCGAGCATCTGTCAACAATACTCATGAACAATTCTAAACATTTTGGGGCAATCTTTCCCTTGAGAAATGGATCAATAAAATCATCCACCTTTTTCTTATGTACTAAATAGGATACCATATTATATAGGTATACGTTAGAAATAGAAGATTCACTCTTGCCCTCGTCTTGAGAATTACAATCATTCGAATCCACATCTCTACTTGTTATCTCTTGTAGTATCATAAATGGTTTTTTTGCGCATACAACTTCAAGTAAAACCATACCGAAAGAAAATACATCAATTTTCTCTGATACAAATCCGAACATTGCATATTCAGGTGCCATGTATCCATATGTACCAACAATCCTTCCAACTTGTTTTGGTTTTGGATATTTGGACGAAAAAATTGGACCTCTCATTGAAATACCAAAATCAACAATTTTAGGCACCCAATTTTCATCGAAAAGAATGTTCCTTGATGTCACATCTTGGTGGATGATGGTGTGTTTGAGTCCTGTGTGAAGATAATGCAATCCGCGTGCTACTCCTATACATATTTCTAGCCTTTTCTTCCACGAGAGGGGTGACATGTGCTTGTCAGCTTCATTGATCTGAACACTGAGAGCTCCATTTGGCAAATTCTCATAAACTATAATCAATTCATTTTTATCATCGCAAAATCCTACAAGAGATACCAAATTTTGGTGGCGTAACTGGCACAGCAACACAATTTCGTTCTTGAACTCATTGATGACATGTTTCCGTACCTCAGAATTTCCATACGAACACTTTATTGCGACCTCTTTAGCTTCATCGTTGACGAGAATACGACCTCTGTAAACCGTACTAAAGCCGCCCCTACCGATCATTCGGCTTTGATCAAAGTTGTTGGTTGCTTCTCTGAGTTGGGCAAGAGAAAAGCGATGACATAACTCTTCTATTAGAGGCGAAGGCTGTTCATATGAATCTGTGTGTCTGGAATCTGCAGAACCAAAGCACTGTCGAAGCAGATTTCTCATTTTCAGTTATTGCTAGCTTCCAACCACAATATCAACCAAAGGTAACCCCAAAACTTCAGCTCTGGCTATGGCAGCCGAAGGCCTCCATAGATGAACATTAAAAAACGAGTAACAGATACTTTAAGCAAACGCGTCTGTACCTAACAACGTGTCTATGGGTTTGGCCTGTCGTTTCCTAATTTCGCTTGTGGCCATTTGACCAATGTGATGTTTGAAGGAAACGTTAGCTGGTTCAACATCCTCCGGTGGGAAAACGTTGAAGCAGCCAGCACCGACATTCATGTCTGCCACTGTATGTAGGACCCAATGTCTTTTTTGTAATTTTTTTTAATTTGTTATTTATTTCATAAATTATTAAATTTATAAAAAATTTTAAAATAAATAATTATGATAAAATATTATTTATTTATTTTGATGATATAAAAAAAATTAACTTAACTGAATTAGATAGAATAATAAGCAATGTCTTGTTTTGAAATAAATTTATTTTGTAAATAGTAATAGAAGTTACTGATAATTTTTAAATAAATATTTAATAATGGTATAAAATGTTAATTGTATGAATACTTAGTTATCGGTAAGTTAAAATTTATTATATTAATCCATAAAATATCTAATAAGCATTAAAAATGAAATTTGAAATTAAATTCTGAATATTTTATATCCATATGATTAAATTTTATAAATTTATCTTATCATCCCATAATTCTTAATTTGTATTTAAATTTAATTTCAAATCTTATTTTTAATGTATATAATATTATTGTAATCTATATTATGTGAGGTAGTACAACAAAAGAGTAGAGAAAGAAACATAATTACTCAATCAATTATTTTATATTTCATACATTAAAAATAATTTATGCTCTTCAATTATTAACTAGAGTTAAAAAATGATTTACTCAAAAAATTAGAAATGATCTCTCAATTATTTCGCTATCTCTATTGCATAAACATAAATAAAGTATATTTTTATATAAATAATAAGAGTGGTTAAATTATTAAAATTCTAAATATAATAAAAAATGACATTGTCACATGAGTCGAAAGCTTAAATACTAAAAAAATTAAAAATTAAATAAATTAGCACATGAAATAATAAATAATCAATTAAATAATCCTTTTTTATGTTATCTGAAATGTTAATCTCTCATTTTATTCTACTACCTCGCATAACATGTATAAAAACAATACAATTGTATTCACCAATTATAAGCTATACGTACAAAAATAGCCTACAAAATAATATTAGAAGTTAACATAATACATTTTATAGTATGAAACACAAAATAATTGATTGAATATGTGTGTATATTATAACTACGCTCATCAATGACTAATTATACGTTCAGAATATAATTTGCTTAAAAATATTAAAAATTAACATAATAAATTTTTAACGAATAAAATAATTAATAATAAATTAAGTAGTTTTTTATTTTCTTCCTTATTTGCGGTTAAAAATGTCTTTTATTTTACTACCTCACAGAATATAAACTAGTATAATAAATTTTAACTTATCAAATACTAAATAGTTAAACTAAATACTCATTTAATCAATATCTTGTAAATTTATTAATTGCATAAACTATTTATTTCAAAATTCCTAATCACATCTATTATAATTCACAGAATAAATATTATTTCAAAATAAGAAACTACTAACCTTTATATCAAATTTAGTTAAGTTAATTTTTTTATATCATACAAATAAACAAATAATAATACATCATAATTATTTATTTCAAAAATATTTATTAAAAATACTTAAATAATTTTAACTATAATTACATATTATGTATTTTAAAACTTTATTAAATAAATAACAAAAAGTTAGGAAAAATGGTATGTAACTGCATGTGGTCTG
The DNA here is from genome assembly GCA_020226215.1 of Sindora glabra. Taxonomy (NCBI): domain Eukaryota; kingdom Viridiplantae; phylum Streptophyta; class Magnoliopsida; order Fabales; family Fabaceae; genus Sindora; species Sindora glabra. Next base: position 31,095,357 of record CM035233.1, read on the forward strand.
CCAATGACAGACATGCTGGGTAGCGTTGGATCAGCCAACGTGTTTCCATTTGAAGACGTTGGATCAGTGGATCACTAACGTTTTCTGTTGTAATTTTTTAAAAAAATAATGTAAACATTATTTGAGTAAAATGTTTTAGGCCAATACTAACATGCTCGAGTAAAAACTTAAGGTATGCTTGTTTTTTTTATATGGACCATCCGATATCTAGTGAGTCATATTAGACCTCCGATTAATTTGGATTCGAGTCGGGAGGACCCAATATAAGGGTAAAGCTCTCCCAGCAATAATTTATTCTATTCACAAGACTCGAATCCGAAATTTTAGAAGATTAAACTCCTACCACTTAGACCAACTGTAATCGGTAAGGTATGCTTGCTTTTGTTCCAGTTGAAACCATGAGATGTTCTTTTAGTAATAATCTATGATTATAAAGTCACACTCGGATACGTACTTGTATTGCTGGTAACGTGATTCATTACGTACGAATCTAATAGTCACGGTTAATTATAAAAGAAGCCTACATTCAGTTATAAAAAGGTCTTCTACATAATAATAATAATAATAATATAATTGGACGATATTTGAATTGATATGATAATATCATTGTTTTATTCTTATTAAATATTGAATTTTCTTAGATAATATGTAGTTATAGAATAGTAAATATAATATTTAATCTCTTAAGGGACCACTATTATATCTTTCAAATTTCTTAATTAGTACTATTAATTTTTTATTTTTATTTTTATTATAATTATCTATCTTTCTCTTCACACATAATATTAAAATAAATAGTGAAGAGAAAAATATAATAAAAAATTAAGCATATATTTATATTGTTAGGATGAAATTTAATAACTGATTTTATTATTTTTTATTTATTTTAATATTGTAAATGAATGGAGAGATGAATAATTATAACACAAGTAAAAATAAGGGATCAATAGCAATAGTTCTAAATTTGAAAGATATAATAGTCATCACTTTTATAAATAAGGGAGTAGATATTGTATTTACTTTACATGATAAATATAAATCATAATTTTTATGATAAAAATAAGGAAAAAATATAAAATAAATTTTTTAATTTTAGAGTTGCTGAATTTTACTTAATTTAACCTTAAAAACTTAAAAATTATCCTCTTAAACTAAATCAAATTTTAAATTAGCATCATCATCAACTTAATTTATTATTTTATCAAATTATATAATTTTTATACTCTTTTTAAACAAAAATTACAATAGTATAATATGTTAATTTATCTTATTATTTTTTAAATAATTTTTATATGATCTAATTAATAGAAATTAAGTTAGATATATAGAATTTTAATTAAATAATAAAAATAAATTACAAAATTATATGTAAAAAAATGATTATAAAAACCAATATACCTTAATATTGTGATTCTTATTTAAAAAATTTATGAAAAAATTATATAATTTAATAAAATGATTAATTAAGTTAATAATATGTGTCAATTTTAAATTTTATGGAATTTAAAGGGGGTTAATTTTAAGTATTCAAAGTGGATAGGATGAATCCAACCACTCCAAAATTAAAAGTATATTTTATATTTTTTTCAAAAATAATAATATTAACATCTTGAAAACTTCATACAAACTTTCTTACTTCATTTACCTCAAACTAAGTTTGCACTCAATAACATGTATATTAATTTTTTTTATTTATTTGTTAAACCCATGTACGATGAAATGCAAACCTAACAGGAGTCATTTGTACAGCTGTTACACGTATATTATTATTAGTCGTTAGATTCTCTTGCTACAACTTTTGTTGCTTTTGCAGCAATTTTGTTTTCGGCCCCAACTACACTCTTTTTCCTTTTTTTCTCTCCTTTTTAATTATATACATATTTATTTATTCTTATGCAATTCCTCATTATAGATACATAATATTTTTATCTATTATAATATATATACATTTGCTTTTGTTATTTACAAGTTTCTTCTCCTTATTTTCTAGTTACAGTTACTATATGATATACCATGTTCATGGCCATTGTGACGTATTTTGCATTAAGTATAATCATTTATAAAATTTTGTTTGTTGTTATGACCACCACAATAACCATAATAATCATGTAAATATTTTTTCTATTATGTCTGTTTATTTGCCTTAAATTATAATTTCTTTAATTTAAAAAAAAAGCCTGAACACGTACAAAAATGCGTGTAATAGTTTAAAAGGAGATAATTTAATATTTAAATTTTGCAATTGGTGAAATTTATTCCTTTTCGTTAATTTTTCATCTAATGGCATGATCATGTGTACATCACATAACCTTATTTAACATTAATTATAAAAAAATTAACATTAATCAGTTAATCTCAATCCTCAATTAATGTTTTCAAAAAATCAAAATGCAAGAAAAAAATAATTTAGATATCAAATTAAACCATATAAATCCATATCTATATTTAGTTTACATATTCTAATTTACAATTACATAGATATTCTTTTCAGATATCACATTACAAATTAAAAAAATGAAAGCATTAATAATTTAAAAATGATATTATAAATGTGTGTATAATCCTTGTCGTGAAATTATCATATTTCAATACACTCACTTCATCTTATTTAGTCTTAATTTGTATTAAGAGTCTGTCCAATGATCTATGCAGTGATAGATCTAGAATTCAAGGGTTAAGAGTCAAATTTTAATTGATAAGGAATTTAAAATTTTGTATGTGTATCTTAATTATTACTAGAAGACATGAAATGTATGTCGTTGCCGATGACATATATAACTTCATATAATCACCATATAACTTATTTAGCTTCAAGGCAAAAATTACTTCTTATGCACAAATTTAATATTGTTTAGAAATTATTTAAGATTTTTTTTAATATAGAATCTAAAAAGAATATTTATGTATTTGTAAAGTAGAATATTAAAACTCCACATAGATATAAATTTATATTGTTTAATTTGATGATTTTTAAGTTAACATTTTTCTCTACTTGCGTTTTGATTTTTAAAAGCATTAATTTAGGCTTGAGGTTAATTGATTGATATTAATTTTTACATAATTAATACTAAATAAGGTTATGTGATATCCATAGCGATTTATATGAAAAAGTAACAAAAGAAGGTAAATTGCACTGATCGTTAAGTTTAAGCACTAAATTTTTCTTTTTTGGGTTCCGTTTCATGTAATAAATAAGTTAATTTATAACTTATTAATCTTGTTAATAAGGTATAAACTAACCTCTAAAAGTATTTCTCGCAAGAGCTTATAAGCTCCCTGTAGTAGCTTATAAGCTGATTTAATAAATTACCTAAAGTAGCTTATAGCTTATAAGCTATTATTTTTTTTAAATTCCTTCCAAATTGATCCTTATTCTTTTTATCAATTTACAATTCATATCTTTCATAATATAAATTTAACTAATTTTTAAAAAATATATTTAATTATATTTTAAGTAATTATAATTTTATAATAAATAATAAAATAAAAATTATATAAGTAAATAAATATATAAGTTTATAAAATATAATTAATTAAACATTAGAAATTATACTTTTATTTTAAACTTTTTAATTACATTAATATAATTTAATTTTTAGATAAATATAAAATATTTTAATTATATATATATTTCTATTAATATATCTTTTTATATTATTTTATAATTTTAACTAGTTCAACTGCTAATTTTATAAAATATTTTAATTAGCTTATTAGTTTATCAATTATCAACTATCAGTTATCAGTTATCAACTAACTTATCAGTTAGTTGTGCGAAACGGAGTTTTAAACTATAAAAAATTTTTCATACATAAAATAAAGTATAAGGAGGTGTAATTATAACTTCCAACCTCTAATTGCATTTGCTATTACACATAGAAGGAAAATGATTACTACACTTCGTAAAAGGCAAATGAAGGTATCAAACCATGTTCAACAAAGGAAAAATCATTGTTGCACTCTTCAAGAGGGAGTAATTATTTACCCTTTTTAAATAGATAATAAGATTTAAAAGATTATAAATTTAATAATTTTTTGAAGCAAAAAATAATTAAGGACTGAGTATAGGAAGATACAAATAACATTACTCTTAATAAAATTGTAAAGCATCAGAAAAGGTCATCGAAAGATTATAAAAATTAAAAGGATAATATTATGAGGAGTTCAATTTTTTTAAAAAAATTAAGTATATTTACTAATAAAATATTTTTAATGTATTAAAATTTATATTTTTAATTTTAATTTATTTAATTTAAGATTAAAAAATAATTCAATAACAAAATATTTAATTCTTTCATAGGTCAAATTGCCACTTGACATTATTCAAGTTAAAAGAAAAGTGAATAACTTTAAAGATAACATTTAGTTAGGAGAAGGGAACAAACAAAAAGGAAAATTCCTTTTCCTTTTTATTTTTTAAAAAAGTTTTGTAATAGAACAGGAAGTAAATTTCTTCTTTAACCATTAAAACTATGTACATCAATATTATCTTTCTCTTTCTTATAAGTTATTGGTTGTTCTTATCATATATTAATTTTTTTAATAAAAGAAATAATTAAATTACTAAATACGTTCAGACGAAAGATTTTAAAATGTGGAAAAAGCTAAAACTTTCAAATAATATCATTTGTCATTTAAATTAAGGATCTCACCATTAATTAATTTGATCTTGCATTACAGATTTAGTGATTATTTACGAATTTGATCTTTCATTGAACATTTAAATTTTATTTGAATAGAAATAAAATAAAAAATGAAAATTAAGTGGAATAAAAAGTAAAAGGAATGAAAATAATAAAAATAGTATTTTCACTCTTTGTCTTTAGATGAAAAATAAAGGGAAGGAAAGAAAATATAAACATATCAATTTTTTTGTTAATTTGATGGAAAAGTTAGAGGAATAAAAATTTTGTATGCTAAAATTATAATTATATTCAATATTCAAGTATAAAATTTAAAAATAAAATTTATTTTTTCAAAAAATGAATATTAAAACTACATTTTTTAATTGAAAATAATATTACATTATCTATTTTTTTAATTTATAAAGCAGATAAGAAAGTAACATAAGTACAGTATGATGTGTGCCAGCTTACAAGGACAAAAGAGACGAGATTATGGGAGAAGAGAAATAAAATTGGGGAGATTTTTTGAAAAGTTTGGCATTTATGCCCAATATACTCCGATTTTCATCCCAATTTTGGGATGAAATTTTTTAGTGCCCATGGCTGTTTTCATAGCCCATTTTTTTTACTCTTTTCCTATTTACTTTCCAACCCAAGTTTTTGAGGGTAATACTAAGGATAATTTGATTTCTCAAGGTATTAAGTGTATTAAGTGTTTCACTCTTAAATTATTTATTTAAAATTTTAAAATAAATAAATTAAAAATATAAATATAAATTTTAGTATATTAAATATAATTCAATGAAAAAATATCCAATTTTTAAAATGTCAAACTTTTTATAATATTATCCTATTTTTAATTTGATTTTTATTTTATTTTTTCTTTTCTTCTTCTTTCCATCCAAATATAACTTAATGATTGCTCTTTTCAAGCAAAGTGTATTTAGATATATTTTTATTTTTATATTTTTAGAAAGTGTTTTCAAAAATTATTTTTGATTTTTTTACATTATTTTTAGATTTAAAAAATAAATAATAATGTATGTTTGATACTGTAAATAAAGAAATATTTCATTTGATTACAAATTGACATTAAGAATAAGAGAACAAGTTAAGAAAACATCTAAAAATTATTTTTATTTTTCTATTTTTAAGTTATATAATTAGAGTTACAATTTTTAAGAAGAAATTTTAAAAACAAGGTCCTAAACAAAATTTTCCACTTTTAAAAATAAAAAACTATTTTAAAAAATATCAAACAAAAGATTCATAGTTTTCAAATTTTGAATGTTATTAATAAACACTAATTCACCCTCTATCTATCCTATCAATTAAAAATGGCAGCCAACTTGGTTGGCAATCTTGTCTTGGCGGTAAAACCATTTAAATGAACCAAAGTTCGCGAATTTTAAAGAACTTAAACCTCCGTGCGCGTTGCCAATGACGTAACCTGCTAAGCTTTGCAACCCGCGTAAGTTGGCTCCCATAGAAGCTGGACCAGCCCATGAAATAATTTTTTTATACATTTTCTAAATTTTATGTAGATTAAAATTTAATTTATATAAAATTATACTCATTTTTAATTTTTAATTATATAGAGTTGTGTTATAAATAATTTATAAATAATATTTTTATTTTGTGAGTATTTAATAACATATATTTTGTATATATAATATTTTTAAGGTTATATATAAATATAAAATATATTATAACTAAATAATTGATGAACATGTAATATTTTTAAATAGTTTTATTTTTTTATTATTTAAAAATAAAAATATCAAAATCAAAGAAAAGCCTGCAAGTTAACCCACAGTCCGCAAGGACTGAATTATAACTTCCATATTGGAGGGCTTGTGTGAAAAATGGACGAGCTAAGCTCGTCCTATTTAGCGATTGACTCACATGAGCCGGCCTACAAGCCAGCTTGATTTGTCTGTTTTGCAGCTACACTTAATGAACAGTGCGACTCACCTTGTAGTACAAAGCTAGCTTTTTTTTAAAAAACAGTAATTGAATTATTAAATACACACTTAAATATTAAAAATCAAATTATGGATGCATTCAGATATAAAACTTTCAAAAGATATGATTAGATTAATATATGAAGACTCTATGAATTTTTATAAAGACCATGGTTGGATATATATATTTAATATTCCATGAATTTTTATAAAAGTTAATATAAAAGTCTGAAATTGTAATTGTAAATTTTTTATAAAAATATTGTAAGTGCTTACGAATTTGTGTATAATAAATATACAAATTACAATTCTATTTGCATAAAAAATTCTTCAAATTTTTTATATGAAATTTACACCTCTCAAATAAAAAATATAATAATTTTTCAAAAAAATTATGAATATAAGTATTTATACATATATATTGTGTGTGATAAAATTTTCCACACCAAATGAACTCCAATATGTTAATCAATCTGTTTGCAGAGAAATAGGTTACTAGCAACGATAAAGAATGCAATGCTATACATAATGGTGTTAGCGAAGTTGTGGGGATAGTGAATTCAAAGACTCTAGTCAATTCCAATTTAGACTCGATAGACTTCAGTAAAAATAACATTCGTGCATATCTCAAAGGATAAATCTAAATGTAGAAAACTTTCATAATCCATATAACAGAGCTCAATGGAAACACACGATGAACTTCAATTTGCAGACTTACAGATTTTAGCATGCTCGGATTAGTTTCTGTGTCAATTGCAATCTTCTATAAGAATTTAAATTAAAACTTATATAAAATTTAGGATACTATGAAAATAAAATTAATATAAAAGCATACATTTATTATGAATTTAATTCTCTTATACAAGGTAGTATTTAGATGAATACCACAAGTATGAATCATCCTCTCTTTCTTTTAGAGTGTGCAGCTCTCAATGAGATAAGTCAATGATTAAATTAGATTAGAAATGGAGACGAGACCTAACTAATATAGATAGAACCATATCAGGTTCTCCCATTATAGGCCAAAAAGATATAGGCCTACACTTTAGTCATCAAACACATTAATAAAAAAACAAGTATTTATAAGTCCAAGTAATAGGTTACTTTAATAAATTAGGTTTCAAAAAATAAAAATCTCTTAAATTATTATTTAGGTAGTTTTATCAAAAATAAAATACTTACAATTAATAGTAGTCGATATAAAAATTTTAATACTCTTTCACTTGGATAACATTAATTATAAATAATTTATTTTAAAATATTTTCTATGAAAACAACTCTCAAGTTAAGTACAAAATTTTCAATATGTGGCCACGATTTTGGAAACACATCATCCAAGAGATAATACCTAAAACATGACTCATACTTAAGCAACTAATAATATTGAATTATGGTGGTAATTCCATTATTATCAATACAAAATCTTCCATGGTTACATATACTATCAATTACTTAAATATGAGTCATTAATGTGAAAGTGTAGTAAGAAAAATAGCAACAAAAGTGCGATCTAACAAAACATACTAATTTTCAAGTCAATCCTCAACAATTTCTTTATAACGAACATAATAATAAGATAAAGAAAGTCTTCTAGCAATAATAAATTTAATTGTATTAGAATTTCAAAATAGTGTCAATTAAGAGACAAACATCAAACACAAGAGTTAGCGATTCACACTGAGCCCTAATCCTCATAAATTTATTAAGTATAACGTGTCTAAGTTTCAAAATAATATTAACTAAAAGACAAATGTATAACTCATGAACTAATGATTAACATTAAATTGTAGTCCTGAGAAATTTATCACTAAAGTGCCTTAAAGTTTAGAAATGGTATCAACTAAAAGATGAAGATATATGTCAAGAACTAATCAATAAATGACAAATCTTAGTCCTAATAAGGTATTATAAAAAATAAAATATTAGACCTGATACCAAACCTTTATCAAGACAATTTTCATTATTTCAATATGGTGTGCATGGAAACCATATATACAAGTTTAAAAACTAAATCAACACCAAGTCCAATTCATCATAATTACAATAATCAGTACATTTCACAATATGGGGATAAATGTATTGATAAAGAATCCATAAATTGCATATATAAATGCACAATAATATACCAAAATGATCAAAAGTAAATATGATAAAAATTATCAATTGAGATGAAATGTTCTATATAATATAGAACTCCCACTAACTAAGCATATTATAAGAAAAAAATAAAATTGAATGCCCATATCTTAATAAGCTTTTAAGTATTTTATAAGTATAAGAACCTTAGTTTAGGAGAAAAATGTTTAAATTTCGCATATATATTTTAGCCACATGTACAATCAAGATTTCTTAAATCATCAACTTGATATAATAAATAAATAAATAAATAAAATAAATTAATTATATAATTAACTTTAATGTCTCAAGTAAGTCATTTACGTAACTATCAAAATTAGATACTAAAATTAATGCCAAATTAATATAATAAGAGAATTTTTTAAAATATATTTCTAGAGATTATCTAAATAAATATGAATAAAAATTATTTGAAAAATTCTTATGATAGCAATATACACTATTGATCAAAAAGTATCTAAAAAAAATAGATTCACAATACATATGTAAAGAACTTTATAAGTTTTTTTATACTATGCTCAAATAAACACACAATAACTTATAAGTCAAATTCATTATTGCTAGCAAAAATGTGCTTAATAAAAATTACTTCAAAATTCAATATTATGTACATAAAAGAGAACTAAAAAAATTTTCGCCTATTTATTATGCATATTTTTTTAACAAAAAAATATATGTAATAACATATAGCTTATTACAAATTAAACTATATAAACAAATTTTAATATCTAAATGCACTTTTATAAAGTAAAGCAATTTAAAATATCATCAAATAATTTTTAACCAAAATAAGCTCTTAAACATAGGTATTACATTTTATAATACAAATAAAATTCCATAACATTAAATCAAACTCCCACTAATGTGAAGATTCAGTGCAATTCTTAAAAAATTATACACTATTTCAAAATATAGCTATTTACACTAATTGATTAATAGTTATTTATTAAATATAATTTTTTAAAGAAAGTTAGATATAATTCCACCTCAAAGAAGGAAAGGAAAAAATTATATTTGATAACTAATCTTCCATAATGTCATAAATAATATAAAATTCAATTTATCACCATGTTGCTAAAGTTACACAATAGCATATGCCATTTTCAAAATTGATTCATAAGAAAGCTAAATTTAGATTTATAAATTATCTAACAACACATAATAAATAAAAGCAAATTTTCTTATACATTAGCAAGGTCTATATAAGAGTTCCTAATATATAATTATAAATTTTTCTTTAGGTAAAACATATAGTATGTATTAAGTTTTTTTAAAATATATTAACTCAGTTACATAAAAAATAATATGATATTCGAAAAATCATCTTCTTTGAATAGATAAACTTTCTTGATAAGTTTACCCTTATAATTAAAGTAAAATAACATATTTTGATTATGCCTTAAAAAATAATTAATTAAAGAGATAAAGACTTATACCATAAAAGCAAAAGAAATAATATGGGAAGTAAGAATATAACTTTTAGTTCATAAAGATATCAATAATGTATATTACTACAATCTTCCTTTAGATAGAAAATATAGCATATAAAAAACCTTCTTAATCACAATGCCAACTAAAAGAATACCTTAACATTAAAAACATGTGCCCTTTGAGCAAACATATTTTTAAAACTAAAACAACTTAAGAGATTTATATGCTTCGTAAAATATTCTTAATTAAAATATGCAACAACCCTTTTGGGGTAGGTAATTGCATATAATAATCATAAATTAATCTCATATGATATAACTTAAAGACTTTATGATTAATATGGATAATCTAACCTTAATGATAATTATCCATAATAAACCATAAATTTTTTTAAAAGATTTAGGATACAAAAATTATCTAGAACAATGATCTTTCAAGTACAAATAATATGTGATTGGTTCTAACCATAAATAATCATAAAATCAAAATATTTTTACATTCAAATTGCCCCAATTTTAATCTTTTTGTACATAGACATATCTTAAATATGTGCAATTCAAAAAAAAATAATGAGGCTTAAAATATAAATTTATTTGAAAATTGAAGCTATTATTAAATTAAGATCAATATGGGAATAAATTTATAATTCTAACTACATCCCTTTAATATGATTCTTTTAGAAACATAAATTAATTTTTAAATTAAAACAAAAATATTCAAAATAATATTAACATAATTCAATAATACACCTTACTTAGTCAATACCCTTGGTAAAATAAAAAAAAATGTTTATAAACATAAATACCATATGTTCAATAACATAAATTTACAACAAAAGAGATTATATAAAAAAAATAAAATGCAATATGTTAGTTTTGCTCCAAATAATTATATTTAGGAGTATATAAATATCACTACATTCTCTCCTTTGGGTAAAAATGTAGTACGTAAAAATTCTCCTAAAATTGAAGCCAACTAGGATAATACATTATTATTATTATTATAAGTTTATCCCTTTTTTATAGATAAAATATATAATAATAAAATAAATCTAGATATAAAGTGTTTCACTAAATTAATTTCTAATTACAATATACAGCAACTCTCTTTGAGCAAGTTAATGTATGAAATGATTAAAAATTATTTTATTAAACTTATTTCTAATTATAATACACACTTACCCCCTTTGAGCAAGTAATATGTGAAATAATTAAATATCAATCTCATAAATATTTATTAATAATTTGGAGACATATGAATTAATATAAAATAATTTCACTTTAATGATAATTATCTAAATTAACCTATAAATTTTTCAAAAGAATCAAGATATTAAAATTATACCCAAAATTATAAATTAAATTATTAAATATAATAATAACATGATCAACTTATTAAGGGATACTAAATAATATATATCAATACTGATCATCAAAATCATATTACATTACAAGACAATCTCAAAACTTTTTTTTTACTATAATAAAAGAAAATATTGCTTAATTATCAATGCCACATTACTAAAATTACTTTAAATAAGAATTTTTATATCATGATAAGGATGAAATAGAAATTAATAATCTATTAAACCAATTGATGACAAATTATTATTAAGCAAAACTAATAAATTATTATCAACTAACTTAAAGTATAATATTTTCTTCACTCTATACTCCATATATAATGATTATGTTAACATTAAATTTCAAAAATAGCAAATAAAAATCTTAATAGATAATTATTGAAAATATAATAATTTTTTTATTTTATTTTCACTAATAAAATTCTCTTTGAGATAGTAATTATGCAAAATAATTTCAATCAATTAATTCAAAATATCAAACACTTAAAATTAAATAATAAAAGATGCCAAAATTTGAACCTAAATCCTTACTATTTTACGGATTCAGATTAATTATATATTATATATATATAATTGAAAACAAATCATATTATATATGTTTGAATTTAATGTTATCAACGTCAAATCACAATCTTTTATTCAAATAGGCTTTACATATATAGAAAATGATAAACTCCATATGCTTAATCCAAAAGAATAGATATCCAAATCCATAAATATTATATAAACATAATATAAATCTAGAATTTAGCATATAAATGTTTTCCTTTCACCTTAAATTTCATCAATATATCAATTCAAATATATCAAAATTGGTGATTCAAAACATATTTATATAAACAAATCCAAATCTCTAGTTTATATAACTATATGTTTATATAAAAATTATATATATAATCAAATATACTATCACATCAAATGTGTATATATATAACATAAACTACTTAAAACTAAAATATGTTCAAAACAAACACCAATCATTCATATATAAACTATTAAAAAGTGAAACATATTCAAAATGAGCATCAAACGTTTATATATAAACTTCAATAAAGCAATACTTAAAAAGTGAAACATATTTAAAATGAACATCAAACGTTTATATATAAACTTCAATAAAGCAATACTTAAAAACTAGAGATTCAAAACTTACTTATAAATGATTTGATGTTCAACTCCAACATACATTTAATTTATAAAAAAATGTTATATATTTGTAACTCACAGATGCATGTTGAATTGATAAGAATGGATGCATTAAATCCATTGGCATACATCAATTCATATAGATAGACAAACTTGTTTTAAATCTTGATCAAACACATGTGTATCAATTCATATTATATATATATACCCCGTTGAGACCCCCTAAGTGAAAGAGAAAAGGTTTTGCAGAAATGAAATGGAAGTAGATGATCACAGATGGACTGTAAAAGAAATTTTATTTCATAAGAAAACTTACAAAGATATAGGAGAGGGAAAGAACTAGTAGAGGTTTTGGAGGTTTTTCTCTGAACTCTCTCTAAAACATTGCGTGGTTCTAAACATTTGGGATTTTGCTTAAATAAGCAGATATTTGGTTCTTATTTCTACAGTAAAAGGCTTTAGTCACTGAAAGAGGAAAAGTGACAGAAAGCAAATAAATTTGTCAGAGATTCCCATTATGCTGTCTTTACCAGTTGCCGAATTTATCTTCTGGTGTCGACACATTTGACTTAGACTCCGGTATTTGCATCTGAGGGCTCTGATTGAGTAATTCTATCTGATGGCTCAGGTTAGATCATCAGGACTGATTTTGCCAAAATCAATGCCGAAACAGTCATCTTCATAGTCTTCTTCTTCTTCTTCTTCAAACTTCGCACGAGAATTTGATGAAGCTTCAGATTTAACTTCTGCTTTAGATTCATCAGAGTTTGAATGTCTTCAATTTTTGAAAGCCATTCATCTGGGTTCGAAGCGGTTGCAAGGGCCGCCATAAAATTTGATTTGGTTTGAAGAAATTGGTTAGTTCCTTTCCTGGGATCTTTGTTGAACTCGGGATATTTTTTGAATCATTTTTTAATTTGGGGTTCTTCAGCCATATAGAAATATTTGAAGTTTGCCCACCATTTGACTGAACTAATTCTTTGGAGAATCGGATAATTACCTTCTGAATTTTGGGCAAGATGATATTCCCAGTAATAGCACCATGGAAGGCCTATTCTGAGGAAAAATTGTAATAAGATAGGAAATTTTTCTTAATTTTTGTAATTAAAATTATCACGAAAGATTTCCCATCTTTTCTTAATATTTGTTGGAAAAATTTTTTCAATTGGTCCGAAGATGTTCCGCCATCTAACAAACCAATTGGGAATTTGGTACTTGGCATTGCAAACGAAGAAAATTAGCCAAGAATGTTTATTAATTTTATTTTGAAAAAATAGAGTATTCATCCAGGCTTCCTGGTAATCCCAGTATGAATAATCTATTAAATTTGTTGAAAAAGGTTTTTGAAATTTCTTCATCTTGAATGGTTCCATGCTCCATTCTTGAGAAGAAATGATCTTCTGAATTCGAAAACTCGAATGAGTTATCAATTCAGGATTTTCCTTGCTCCTTTTATGTTTTATGAACACAGAGCCAGAATCTACCAGAATATGTTGGTAGAAATCTCTAGTATGGAGGAAAGATTTGGGCATAAAATGCTAATTATTTGGGAAGACCTTTGGTATGAGGTCTAAAGGATTGCTGGCCCAGTATTTTGATTTTGTATATAACAGATTCTGCGGATTTAGTTTTTTGATGTATTTGGTTATTTCTAGAGAAGGTTTTGATTGGGTCGGAATAATGGATTTTGAGGGTTTTTCGGCCTTGTAGATTTGTTTTTTCTTATTGGCAATCGCCTTTAGAATGTCAGATTGGCTTAGGATTAGTTCTTAGGCCTTTTGGTCTTCTTCTGCTATATTAGCTTAAGATTTCTTTTCTATCCTAAGAGGTTTTTGGAGGGAGGCTGCAAGGGCTTGCAGAACCTCTATTTGGAAATCATAATCTTGAAGTGGTCTTGATGATAAGGTAGATTTGGGTTTAGATTTTGTAGAGGAGGAGGTAGTAACTTGTTTTACTTTTTCCTCAGCAGTAGGTTTTCACTTATTTGGATCAGGAGGATCACACTTTTTGTTTTTCCTCATGGAGGCTAATTTGAAATTCCCTGTAAAAATTCTCGAGTTAGAAAATCAGGGAGAGAATTTGAAGAACCTTTTAAATGCTCAATTTCAAAATTGAAAACACTTAAAATGCCCTGCCATCTAGCAAAAATTTGTTTAGATGCAATATTTTGAATATCTTTTTGTAAAATAGATTTGGCTGAACTACAATCAACTCGGATGAGAAACTTTTGATTTAAAAGTTCTGATTGAAATTTTTGAATACATAAAACTATTACTAAAATTTTCTTTTTTGGAGTGGAATAATTTTGTTGTGCAGAATTCCAATATTTGGATGCAAATGCAACTATATGCTCTTTGCCATTTAAAATTTGTTTTAAAATGCCACCGTACCCTAAATCTGATGCATCTGTTTCAACAATTTTTGGCGCGGTGGGATTTGAAATTTGCAGACAAGGAAGGGTTTTGACTTGACCTTTGACTTGCCTAACTATTTTTGTATGCATGTCAGTCCATGGAGGAGGACTCTTTTTCAAACGATCATGCAAAGGTTTTATAAGATTTGAAAGGTTTAGGAAGAAATCAGAAACATAGTTTAGACAACCCAAAAACCTTTGAAGTTGAGTTTTCTCAATCAATTGATTAGGAAATTTATCAACAAACTCAATTGACCTCTCAATTGGAGTTATAGGTTCCCTGATAAATATAATAACCAAGAAAATGGATTTTGATTTGAAACAAAGCATATTTGGTTTTCGAAACAGCTAAACCATTTCTTTTAGTTACATCTAAGAATATATTGAGATGTTTGAAGTGTTGATTAATGTTTTATGAGAAAACAAGAACATCATCAATATAAACTATGATGAAATTTGTATAAGGATTATAAATATCATTCATAATCCTTTGAAACTCTAAGGGAGCATTTTTTAAACGAAAGGCATCACATTCCATTCGTATTGGCCAAATAGGGAATTGTGAATGCCGTTTTATAACGATCCTTCAGGTTTAATTTGAATTTGCCAAAAATCAGATTTCATGTCAAATTTGGAAAAGATTTTTGCTGAATAAAGTCGATTTAACAAATCCTTTTTATTTGGTATTGGATACCTGATCCATTGAAGTGCAGTGTTGAGAGGCTTGTAATTAATTACAAGTCTTGGTGTACCTCATTCTAATTCAGCATTCTTATTTACATAGAAAGCTGCACAAGACCAAGGGCTTTTCGATTTCCTAATGATCCCTTTCTTCAGGAGATCATCTATTTCCTTTTGGTAATAATCCAGGAGTTCTTAACTCATCTGGATAGGTCTTGCCTTGGTAGGAATTTTCCTTTCAGAAAAATCCTTTTCATATGGTAATTCTACCATATGTTACTTTCTATTCCAGAAGGCATTAGGGAGATCAGCACATACATTGTTAATTATCCTTTTTTTCAAAAATTTGATTCTTGATTGAACAATAGGATTTTGAAGATGCTGCTCAATCCTTTTATAACTTCTTCAGCAAGAAAATTTATTTGAGTTTCTTTACAGTCTATCAAGTTAATCTTCTGAGATTTCTTGACAAACTGGAAAGTGATTTTATCTCCAAGAACTTTGGCTATAATTCCTTCATCTGTAACCTTATAAGGAATTAAGGCTTGGATAAAGGGATTACCTAAAATGATTTTGCTAGATAAATTCTTCACAAGTAAGAATTCTTGACTTGTTTTAAAAGAAGAATTTATTATTTGGGCATTTGAGAGTTTAAAATTGATTTCAAGGAGTGAGCCGTTTGCAGACTTAATCTTGGCCTTAGTTTTTTCAAAAAAATTTGTAGGAACTAAGCCTTCTTGGATACAATTCACGTCTGCTTCGGTATCAAAAAGAGTAATTATTTCCAGTTTCCAGTCATCTTTTTGTAAAACAACTGAAACATAATATTTTGGAACTGAAATTCTAGAAATAATTCCTAAGAAATCATTTTCTTCAATTTTTTCATCTCCATTAATTTTTTCTTTTCCTTTTAAAGATATTGGAGATTCAGGAGTAATTTGAAGAGTAGAAATGATTTCTCCTTGGAGTTTTTGAATAGATTTGAGCTCCTTGACTTCTGTTTTAAGCAGATTTATTTCAGATTGTAAGTCCTGCAAAGTAACAGGCTTATTATTTTCTGACTTAAATCTGTTTAAAATTTCTTTAAAATTGTAGGAGACTGGTTGGAAAATCCTTTTTGAAGGAGAAGGTTTATCCAAGGTTTTCCTAAATATTTGGAGATATTCTTGCTTCTTTTCACTTTTAGGATAATTATCAATGATGTCCTAAAGTAAGTCTTGCTCTGTAGTGAGCATATTTACCTAAAATTCAGAGGATGCATTTTTTGAAATTCTGTTGTCTTCAGGAAGATGATTTATTTGCTGAATCATCTCTTCTTCTCGTTCTGAATCAGAACATTATTCAGCAAGAAGACTATTTACCTATTCTAAGATAGAATTGTCTAAACCTATTTAGTTTAACCTTCTACTTAGCCTACAGTATTTAGCAATATGTCTAGGTGTTCCACACTTGTAACATACTGGTTTTCTATTTTCTCTTTGATTTTCTTTTCTAGGTGAAAAGTGTTTAGGCTTTGGGGGCAGCTCTGGTTTTGGTTCTTGTTTAGGTTGCATAATTTGGTGCCTAGCTCTTCTCCTATGTTTTGGTTTGAAAGTTTTGGTACAAGGTAACCTAAACTGTTCGCAGAAAGAACCTAGTTCTCTTCTATTCTGGGCATTTTCCTCGGCGAGTTATTTTTGAATCTTGTCATCTTGGCAGATTTTCAAGGCTACCTTTTGGATATGACTAACTAACTCTCCATAAGTTAATTGGTCATAAGGAATTTGTTCACCATAAAGGCTTCTAATTTCTCCTCGGACTTTATCTCCTAAGGTTAGGGGAAGTCCAGCTAAGAATTTTTCTTTCCAAAAAGATTGATTACTATATGTCCTGGTAAATATTCTTGTAAAGAACATATCTTTATACCAATTGAAGTCAGATAGAGATTTGCACCTAAGGTTGGAAAGGAGTTCTGTAGACTTGTCTCTCCAGAAGGTAGGATCTCCTAGAAAATGTCTGGCTATTGTAAAAATTAAGAGTGCTAACGGCATTAGGAATTGGGTTTTGATCAGGTCCTAAAAGGATATCACCATTTCCATCATGCTTAACAGCTTCTAGGATTTGGGTTTTTTCCACTTCTGTGAGATGATCATCCCACCAACCTTTGAGCTGGCCTGAAAACCTAGCTATTAGGTAATGGCAGACTATAACATCATCACAGTGATGGCTTGATTGGTAGGCTATGCTAACCATTCCCATTTGTTGAAGGGTATTTAAGATATCATATTCAGATTTACCATCTATGTTCCATTCATAGATGTTATTCCCGCTATAGGAATTCTGAATAATCTTGTGTTTTTCCTTGATGACTAAGTCAGGAGGACTGGCTCTAGGGTAATACATTTTCTGGGGTTGTCTCCAGTTGTTTTCCCTAGGTTCGTGTTTGATAGGGTTTATTTGATAATCATCTGAAGATGTTTCAGAACAATTATCAAGGGCTCCTACTAGTTTTCCAGTTACAAATTTGGCAGATTTGGGTGTTTCAGATTCATCCACGTAAACCTGACCTAATTTCTGGTTTAGTTCCTCTATCATTTTCTTTACCTTGGCTAAGGCAGATTCTCTAGACAGAGGTATTTGTTTTTCAGGAGGGATTTGATGAGGCTTAAAAAGAAGGTTTTCTAAAACCTTCTTAGTTCTAGAGGTTTCTCCTGCAAACTTTCCAGAAACGCCAGAGTTACTACTACTAGCAGATATCACATGACTACCTAAGGTCTGAAGATACCTGTTGGTGTAGTTATTTTGCTCAATCACCGAAGCGATGTCTTTAGCCGTAGCAGCTTCTCCTTCGCGATACTCCTTCGTCTTGAACGGAGATGCAACGATCGGCTTCTTTGGGTCTGTTGTCTGGATTTGGAATGGCCCTCTTGGTGGAAGTTCTGACACAAGCTTCTCGCCTTTGGTAGTGGTCCATTCGTGAGAAAGAGTTTCAACAGACCTTATCCCTTTAAGAGGATAATCAATTTGGTTTCTTTCAGCGTATGATTCAAACCATTCAAAGAAAGAAATATTTTTTCTGACAAGATCCATATAAAGATAATATTTTTCTTGGATCTTTTGCCTTTCTTGACCTTTGTATTTGTATAAGAACCAAGTTCTTTGATGAAGGAATTTGTCAGAATAGAATTCCTTCCTCAAAGATTCCTTGTCAATTACAAATTAGTTTTCATAATTTATAATAAAATTGGGTCATTGGGGCAAATTTGTGAGGCAGTTGGAGAACCAATAGATTCCTCATTGTCAGGACCTATAGATTCTTCATCCTTCTCATTGTCAGAAGATTGGATGGTTTGGCCATATACTGGTCTAGGGATATTTGAACTATTATCAACACCACGTAAATCAATGTTGATAGTTAAAGGATTTGAAGAAAAAGACTTTCTAGAAGAAATTGATCCTCTTGAAGACCCAGTTCTTGATAAAGTCCTAAAACTGATTCTCTCGGAACAAGATCTCCTTGATACCTCAACCAAATTTTCTTTGGTCTGGTTTTGTGAAGAAGATTCAACTTCAATGAAGTCTTCAATCCTTCTTCGATTTTTAAAAAATATAGAGGCAGAACCATCAGACATGGTTTCTATCCTCGAGATTACCTTTGCAGGAATCTCTTAGGGTTTAACAGCATTTTTAAATCCCCAATTTTCAGGCCAACTTAACCTATCCCATATTGTTTCCATTGGAACAGATAGGTTGACTTTGGTCGCGTCAGTTTGAAAGAAGATTGTCTCTCCTTTCTGAGTTGGTGCTCTTAAGCAAAGTGATGCAAAAGAGTTGTGCAATTTATAATGGATCCGGTAAATAACCACTACTAGAATCTGGCCCGGTTCTATGGTATAATTATGCAATTTGACTTGAAGCTTCAAAAGAGCCTCAGGAAATTGATCTGTCGCAAGGACTATCTTCATTTCTGGAAAACAGTTGAAGTAGATTGGTCCTTGAGACAGGCTGGTTTCAACCACTCCGATGAGGGAATTTTTAAAATTAGTATCCCTTCCATCACGGAGACAGAGAAGGATAGCATTATCAAGCCCTCTACGAAGAGTTGAAATAGCAGCTATTTGGATGCAGCCAATATGCATGAAATTATACCTCTTACGAAGCTTTTCTGCTTCTTGGCCAGAAAAAAGAGTAAAATTTTCATCATTGGGTTTTACCCTAATAGTTTGTTCAACAGTCTTGATCATATAATCAGTTCTGTTGAAAAACTTTTCATTTTTAATCAAATAAAGTTCGTGATCTGGGATATTCGGCATTTCCCAGTCATCAAACTTCTAGTTTATATTTTCAAATTTGATTTCATCAGAAAAGATTGGTTTTTTATTTGATTCAGATCCAGACTGGATCAAAGATTTGTTTAGTGAAAATTGATTTGAAAAAGATCGAATAAATTTGTTTGCCATAAAGAAAATGAATAGTAAAGATGCAAAGAGTGCAGATGAAGGAGATGAACAGTGCAAGAAAATAAATAGCAAATGAACAGATGTATGCAAAACCAGGGGGTTGATATCTACCACAAGGTTTAATAAGGATAAGCTTATCAACTTTAACTGCTTATAAATAGAATTAAGTGTTTGAATCTGAGTCAGAATGGAAATGTTTTCTAGGTTCGTCTGGCCTAACGGCTTACTATTCACATGTGAGCAAGGGAGACAGAGGCAAATCCCATTTACGCCTTCACACGGCCAACAGGGAATAATGGCCTCTTGACGAACACATGTGAATATGCATACCATCAACATTCAACCAGAAACAAATTCGAACTCAGAAACTAACACAAACTTCCACCCATAAGCAGCTAAGGTTCAATCACCCATCCCTACTTCCCCCCGGGCTCTGATACCAACTGGCCCCAGTGAGACCCCCTAAGTGAAAGAGAAAAGGTTTTGCAGAGATAGATGGAAGTAGAGATCACAGTTAAATTGCAATCTAAATTAATGAATTTTCTTCTCAACAATTTAACATGAAGGCTCTTTATCATGGATTTAATTTACTATTTATGAATAATTTAAAATTTAAAATAGATAGTAATTATTGTCATGTCTTTTGTATATATGATGACATATAATTAGATCCTAAATTTATACAAGGTGGCTTTGATAGCATATATAAGAATTTAAATTGAAACTTATATAGAATTTAGGATATTATGAAAATAAAATTAATGCGAAAGCGTACATTTATTGTGAATCCAATTCTCTTGGATAAGGTAATATTTAGATAAATATCATAGGCATAAATCTTCCTCTCCTTTTTTTAGAGTGTGCGACTCTTAATAGGATAAGTCAATAATTGAATTAGATTAGGAGTGGAGAGGAGAACTAGCTAATATAAATGAAATCCTATCAGACCTTCTCATTATGGGTTAGAAAGGTATAAGTCTATATTTTAACTACCAAATACATTAATCCAAAATCAAATATCTATAAGTTCAAATAATAGATCAATTTAACAAATTGAACCTCAAAAAATAAAAATTTCTTGGATAACTATTTAGCTAGTTTTATTAAAAATAAAATAATTATAATTAATAGTATCCCATATAAAAATTCTAACCTTTTCAATTAGGAGCCTCTAATAATTGAGAACTACTACCAATGTTGTAGATTATGCTATTTTCAAAATCAAAAGGTAGATTAGTTTTAGCTTCTTCTTACAACTACAAGGCTAGTTCAAGTTTCATCTCCACTTCTCCCATATGTGGCTGCTTAATTGCCTTTTCTTGTGAGTACCTGTCAGCAATACTCATGACCAATTCTAAATACATTAGGGCAATCCCTTGAGAAATGGATCAATAAACTTATCCACTTTTTTCTTATGTACTGAATAGGATACCATATTATGTAAGTATACATCAAAAATTGAATATTCATTCTTACCTTTATCTTGAGAGTTACAATCATTCGATTTTGAAAGTTATAATCATTTGAATCCATATCTATACTTGTTATCTCTTGTAGTATCATAATTTTTTTTTGCACATACAACTTCAAGTAAAACCATACCAAAGGAAAATACATCAATTTTTTCTGATACAAATTCAAACATTGCATATTCAAGTGCCATGTATCCATATGTACCGACAACCCTTCCAACTTGTTTTGGTTTTGGATATTTAGATGAAAAAATTAGCACTATAGTAAAAAAGACAAATGCCACTGCTAAAAGAAAAAGTCATCGCTGAAAATGGTGTCGATATAGTTTCATGCTTGAAACAACCATTAGCGATGACATTTTATCCTCGCTAAAAGTACGGCCTTTTACGACGAAAATGTTGTCATAGAAAACAATTTCAAAATTCAAAAAATTTTGAAATTTGATGTCGTCGCTATAATTAAAAAAGTCATTGCTGAAGCTGACTTTCAGCGATGACAATGTCATCGCTAAAAGTCATCTTCAATGACGATATTTTGCCCTATAACGATGAAAATGTCGCTGCTAATGGTTTTTTAGGTTTTTTTGAAAAATTTAAATTCAAATTGTTGTTAAGATTAAGTATATTTCAAATAATATATTATATTTAGCAACATTTATCTAAAATATTCTTTATTTTAATTAATTTGAATTGCTCAATATCTTTTTTAAATTTAAGTTAATGTAAATTATATAACTATAATACATCAGTGGTATTAATAATAATGTCTAATAATTTGTTCCAACATAAAAAAATGAATACTCATAAAGCAATTGTAAAAACAGTATTTATATGAATAAATTATATATACACAATCCATGTAAATGTGTATACATAAAAAATATAAAGATACATATACAGAATATACTACAAGGAGGGGAGGTGTAAATATGCCGATGCACCATCATCATCCTGGCAACAAGGACGATAAAACAACAGTGGTGGTTGAGCGGCAGGTGCAAGCGCAAATCTACTCGGCCCAGGAGGTGTAGCAGCAGCAGCAAATGGAGGCGGCGGTAGGACAATACCTTGCTGTCTAAGGATCGAGGTCATCTCAGTAAGATAAGTCCCAAGCTGCTACTACATCTGCTGCTGCTGCTGCTGATTAAACAGTTGTTGCTGCTCCTGAATCAACCGTTGGCTCTACTAGAACTGTTCCCTACTCTGCTGTAACTGCTCCTACAACTCATTGACCTGAGACACAATATGTGAGCTCATCCCTGCGCTAGAAGTCCTCATCGAATAATAAGACTAACTAGCAAGCACACGCCCAACAACCCTCCTATACCCTCGATGAGTGCCAAGCACCTCATCGGCGATAACAACCTCATCTATCTATACAAGAGTCGCAGGCAAGCTAGTGGATGATACACTAGATTATACGTGCTGAGTCATGAGCTTAGTCATCCTCGCCTTAAATTATTAAAATAAAATTCAATAATAAATCTATCTTACAAGATATATTCATAAAATTCTATTTAAAATATAAAATTCAAGTAGCTTACATATTGCCCCTGAGGGATTGGATGTACCCACTCTTCTGACCTATACATGTGTCGGTCTCTGAAATTCTCAAGAATCGACTGCAGCTCACCAATATCTTTATTTCTTTGTTCAATTTTTGTAAAAGAAAAAAAAGGATGAAATAAAAAAAGCTATCTAACAAGTGGATACATTTAAAAAAGAAACAAAAAAGTTAAATTATCTTATCAAAGTGATGTGCAGCAATAGACTTTGACCCATGTCAGTCATTCACGACCTTCTGTGCTATATTATTTGCGTTCCTCCCAGATAACTCCTACAAATTAAGAAAAAAGCATTAAATTTTTATGTTTACAATTTAAATATGTGAAATAATGACATAATACCATAAAATGTCATACTTACCTTGTACTCGTCACTGTAAAAAAAGTCCACACATCTCTGCCATGTTTGGGGTGAAATAGATCGGGGCACACAATGTCGAGCTTGATCCAAGTCATACTCCTGGTATTGATAGCCTCTATGCTCTAAGAAATGCTTATTCAACCTGTACTTCCAATTTCTGTGCAAGTCTGCAGCAGTTTGTATCAAACTAGAGATCGCTCTATCCCGGTCACCCTCAGAAATGCCTTGGAACTTGAGGTAGGACTGCATTAAAAGACATTTAACAAATTTATGAGTAATATATTTAGAAATTTTAATCTTAGAGGGATTAATTCAACAGATGGAGGAAATAGATACTTACGCAAACCTCTTACACAACTCTATCTCGAATCTACTGAGGTACAACCCGCCATGACTTATAATAGGGCCGCACGTGGGTGCGGATCATACTGCCAATATCACGAAAGAGATGGTTGACATTCTCACCAATCGCATGCCATGTACTAGTCGTGTCAAACTGTACAGGCACCGGTTTGCTCCCACCCCTGCCTATCTTCTCATGTAGCCTGAAGGACTTATTCAGACCCCTTTTTCTTGTAGCTACCACTTCAATAAATAAAGAAAAATATCAATACAATAAATATGATATTTAATCAATCTCAGGTATGCACAGTTAATAACAAATACCTAATCCCTCACATTATGATGGAATATGGGTGGGTCGCTGGGGTGGGTCGCCTCCAACATCACCTTTGTGGTGTTGTGCCTTAACATCTGCCATAACTAAAGTAATACACATTATACAAGTAATTAAAAGAGAATCCAATGTCAAAATGAATGATCAAGTGGTTCAACTTTTTACAATCATATTAATTATTTAAACAATCATGCTTACACAATTACGAGTTGTAGTTCAAATATCTAATTTTATCCCTAGTCTAAATCAATGTTGGTGAACTTAACAAACTTATGGTCATTAGTTTCTCCTTTATTATTAGATTGTATGAGCCCCACATCCATATAATCATCAATTGTTTCATCTTTGAGACTCTCATTATCATTGATGAAGGCGTCTTCTCTATAAGTTAGAATGATTGAAGGACTATTTCCTTCATTACCTAGATTTACTAGATCGAAATCTCCAAGATCAACTGTGAGGTTAAACTTAGATGAGTTACTATCTTGCAGAAATAACAGGTCTTGTGCACTGTCTCCATCACTAGGTAGATCCCATATGTCACGATGTACCAAATTATGGACGATCCTCCAATTTGGTCCATTAAGGAGATCCTTGGTGTAAAACACTTGTTTTGCTTGGGTGGCAAGTATATAAGGATCATCCTTGTACCATTTTCCATTGATGGAGATGCTTGTGATATTCTTGTCAATATAAAGTTTCTTCTTTGTAGGATCAGTGTCATACCACTTGCATTTAAATAAAGTCACATTGTACTTATTGAAATAAGTCAACTCAATGATTTCTTCCAGTACACCATAAAACATGTTACCATTAGTCCTCGGAACAAAAATGCCACTATTTTGCATTTTATGCTTTGCATCCCGAGTTTCGACTACAAACTGCATTCCATTCACAATACACATAGAGTATATCATGATAGTAAAATTGGGACCAGAGGCTAATGATAATAGCTCTTCAGTGGCCTCTGGGGAATCGTTCCTATGTAAATGGTACATATAAAAAAGTAGCAATTGTTCTAAGAATTAAATTGAAAGATTAGTAAGAGAAATAAACAATATTTGGGATATTGATTTAATGAATTTAGGAAGAAAAAACCCTTACCTTCAAGTAAAACCACGAGAGGAATTTAATTTTTTGTAAGTTATCAATATTTTCAACACCACTTCGTTCGAGTTCCAATCGATGCTCACTATAGAATATAACAATCTTAGTCTATTATAATCACAAAAAGGAAAAAAACACAAATGACATTTAAGTTACTTACTAGAGATATTTTTCAATCTCAGTACAATTATTCAAGATGTACCATACTGCAACATTTCGATCCTTCTTATCGAAGTGAGAGATAATCTTCTTCCCCATCGGTTAACACTAGCATCGGAACACTGACAATGCCCTTCTTGTTTGACTAGGTGTTACATCTTAATTTCTATCAGGCCGGTTGAATCTAGTTTCCACTCTTTCCAAGTACATAGAGAAAAATATTAATGCCTTATCAACAATATACCCTTCTGCAATTGAATCCTCCGGTCGAGCACGATTTTGGACATAATCCTTCAACTTTTTTATATATCTCTCATATGGGTACATCCAACGAAAATGAATAGGTCCTCCTTCTAATGCTTCGTCTGGCAAATGCATCACCAAGTGAGCCATTATTTCAAAAAATGCTGGGGGGTATATCCTCTCAAGCTTGCATAAAATAATGATAATGTCTTGTTTGGCTTGCAGAATATCCTTCCTGTTGAGAGTTCTAACACATAATTGACTGAAGAAGTTGCATAACTTAACAAGTGGATATGATAATTCCTTTGGCAAGAAAGCTCGAATTCCTAGTCCTAACAATCTTTGCATAATAACATGATAGTCATGTGATTTCATCCCTTTTAACTTTAGGTCACGATTTGTGACATTCTTCAAAGAATCCCAATAAACCCATCTAGAAATTTCACATTCTTTATATATAGGCAAAATCATTTCTGTTCTTCTTGGTTAAGCATATATGCAACATGCAACTTGAAAAGTTAACCCCTCTGCTCATATAGATGTAAGTTGGGCTTTATCTTCATGTCTCCCAGATCTTGTCTTGCATTATCCGTATCTTTTATTTTGTGCTAAATGTCCAATAATGTACCCATGATGCTATCACATACATTCTTCTCAACATGCATCACATCAATGTTATGTCTTAAGTTCATTGTCGGCCAATACGAGAGATCAAAAATTATACTTCTTTTACTCCAATTAAGTTCGTCAGCACTCCTCTTTCACTTTAAAGCACCAAATTAAGCATGTTTTCTAAGAAGTCTCTGTGCCATCTTTCCCAATTGTTCCATGATAACGTTATTGGTAAGAGGCCGAGGAGGGGCTCTCCTTTTCGACCTCCCATTAAATTCTTTCCTATTTCTCCATATATGACTTCTTAGAAGCCAACAACGATAATCAACATAAGCTATTTTTCCTCTAACTCAAATTGACAGAGTATCCAAATTACATGTATGACATGCTTTGTATCCTTACTAGCTCCACCCAAATAGACTACTTCGAGTAAGAAAATCATTTATAGTCCATAACAATATTGCCCGCATGTTGAACATCGTATTTGTGTTTGCATGTCGAGTTTCAACTCCTTTCTCCCAAAGATGTCTCAACTCTTCTACAACTGGCTGTAAGAAGACATTGATATCCTTATCTGGCGATTGTGGCCTTGGGATTAATAGGGTCAATATGAAAAAAGACTGATTCAAGCATACTCATGGTGGCAAGTTATAAGTAGTCATAACCACTGGCCACATACTGTAAGATAGGTTCCTATCACCAAAAGGATTAAATCCATCTGCACTTAAACTCAACCTAATGTTTCATGGGTCAGCGGAAAAATTAGGATACCTCTTATCGAACTCCTGCCAGGCTTTTCCATCAACGGGATGTCGCATTACCCCCTCATTTTTTAATTTTCCAGTGTGATGCTATATCATATTCTTTACGGTATGTCTCGACTTATATAAATGCCTTAATTGAGAAGCTAACAGAAAATATCGAACCACTTTTTAAGGTACCTTCTTTCCTTTCATATTTTTATTTACCCATGGCTCTCCCTATAAATTGGACAATTATCCTTAGAAGCATGTTCTTTCTAGAAAAGTGCGCAGTCATATTTGCATACATGGATTAATTCATATCCCAATCCCAACTTGTTGAGCCATTTCCTTGCACCATAGTACGACTCGGGTAATTTATTATTGTTTGGAAGTGCCTCTTTTAACAACTGTAGAAGAGCATTTATGACTTATTTGTCCACTTATGCAGAATTTTCAAGTGCATGAGTTTCACTAAGAAGTTCAAGGATGAAAATGTTGTACATCCTGGATGCAATTCTATTTCTACTTGCTCGAACAGGTTATCACAATTCCTATAATTTATTCCAATGTCTCTATTAGCCGTATTCTCACTCTTTCCCTCATCATTGTGAACATCGACTTTAAGTACCTCAAGGCCAATGAAATCGTGTATAATATCCACCAGCTCATCTTTATTGTTGGGAGATGCCTCTTGAGTTCCTCTAGAAGTCGAAACATCCGCTTCACCATGGTATACCTAATTTATGTATAATGGATGAAATCCATTATCTATAATATGTGCCTCCAACGTTGGTAATGTCTGGAATATTAAATTCAAGCACTTTTTGCATGAGCATCTTACCAAACACCTTTCATCAACAAAGTTTTTAGCTCTTTGAACAAATGTCATTGCACCATTCTAATACTCATCCGACAAGTGATTTGGTAGATGTATCCAACTTTTATCGACAGACATTGTATCACTAAATAAGAAGAAAATTGCATTAGGTGAAATAAAGTGTGGTGATTAATATTTGATGGTCACCCTAAATGCATCATATCACTCCAACTTTGAAGGGTAGGGTCCTATCCTATTTGAGATATTTCTATAGTTATTATTTTCTCCAATTTGTCCATACTCATCATTTGCTCCATGCAGAAATTTCTGCAGCATCTCCCCATGGTTCTCCAAGTACCTAAACTATATACTTGTATAGTTTATATCTGGAGAATAGTTAGGATGCTAAGATATTCCCATAATATCAAACAAGAGCTAGATAAATTGTTAATAACAACTACAGGATAATATTTCAAACTGTCTAACTTTTCAATACAATTCAAGGGTTGGTTGATGTTTAGAGAATAACCAACCCTTGAATAGGTCTAAGCTTATAATTTAAATGCAAATAGAGTTCTATTTAAAATTATTATAAAAATATATTTACAATAATTAAAAATAACTATACAACATTTTATGAGAATCATTATTTAAGTATCAGTATTGTTATTTAAATAACTTATTACGTAGATTATTGATTTTTTTTAAATATCCATAACAACTGTTATGTTTCATAATAAATTTGTGGGAATTCAAACATATAACCTACTCTACTATATTTATAAGGTGCACAATTCAGTTTCTTTATAGAGAGGTATATTTTATGAATACTTATAAATTATCAAGCATAGGAACTTTTCAAATTTCTATTATGGTATGGTCGTTTTGATTATTTTACCAGGAAGTCTTTTCATATATATTTTTATACAACTCCAATATGTCACGTGTTATTATAACTAAATAATAATATTTATCATTATAACATTGAAAGGATGTAAGAGGATGCTATCACAAAATAAGGAACCATTGTTTATCAATATTTCTTTTAATCTAATTCTAAACAAATTAAATAATTTTCATCATTTATATAATTTTCAAATTATATTTTAACTTTAGCTATTAGAATTATGTAGATTGGGCCTAAAAAATATTTCACCGTACATTTTTTTTAGTTTCATAAGTTATTCATTAATGTAATGTTATTGTAACTTTAGCTATTAGAATTATGTACATAACATATATTTTCTATACAAATTAAGAAATGTTTCGTAATCTTCAAAAATTTACATTTCCTTATTTTGAAAATTAATTTTTAATCCAGTTAAAAATTTAAGATACATAGCGGTTAAAATTGTAAATAAAAAAAATAAATAAGTTAATGACAAAATTGACATTAAAAATAATAAAATATAATTAAAAAATTATATAAACTATATTTATGTTAGTTGTGTTTAGGGTTTAGCTTCAAAAAATAATTTTAACAAATAAATTTTAAAAATCAATCAATTATAAATTTTATAATTTTAAAAGAAAAAAGTAAATTTAATTTATCCAAGAAGGGGGTGATTTTCATGCGAACTTCCTAATTTTTTGAATTTTTTATTTCTATGTAATATAGATAGTATAGTTTGGATTGTCAGGGTTTGATTTTCATGTGATCTCGAGTTTAATTAAAATTTTCTTATTATGTGGTGTAAATAGTATAATTTGAATGGTTAAGTTTCAATCTCAATTAAAAAAGAGATTATATTATTATAATCTCTTATTTTCTAAGCTATATTTACATACTTATTCTAGTTTTCTATCTTACATTATTTCAACGAATCTAATCATTTTGAAGTTTTCTAAATTACATAATAAATTTTAGATTTTGTGGATAAAATATCATAAGTACTTTATCTTACATTAGTCTAACTGAATAATCTATACATGTATTATATACTGTAAAGTTATAATTTAAGGGATACATAATAATAATAAAATTTATATTTACAAATTTTATGCTAAGTTAAATTTACATAAATAAATTTAAAATTTACAACATGCAAAACTAAATAATACAGAGTTTCATATTAAATTAAACATACTATCAACTCTATTAATTCATTACAAACTATTTTAGTAAATTAAACATAACATTTTACAAATAAAATATTATAAATTTTAGTTTACATACCTCAATGGAAAAAATCTACTGATCAACTTTGAATACTCTCCACGAACAAAGATAAGTGCTAATAATAACTAACAAATTAAAATATGCAATATACAAAATTAATACACATCAACATATATAAAAAATAAATATACTAAAATAGAAAAAATTATAAGAGAGAGAAAGTTGGGAAACTTACCTCAGGTCCGGATTCTCCAAGCGCGCAAATGAGAGGGGGAGGAGGCGTCAAGGTTTATATAGGCGGACCCTTCACCGACAACAAAAAATTTTCGGTCGTCGATGAAGGGTCGTTGCTAAAAGGTCACCCTTCAGCGATGACAAAGTCGTCGATGAAGGCCTTTTTTTCTGGCAAACAAGCCTTCAGCGACTACAAATGTCATCGATAAAAGGCTGACCTTTCAGCGACGAAAAATGTCGTCGCTGAAGGTTTGTTATCCTCAGAACTTGAGGCAAACCTTCAGTGATGATATTTGTTGTCATTGAAGGCTTGACCTTTTAGCGATGATTGAAGGCCTGGCTAATTTCTGAGACTAGCTCTTCAACGATGACAAATGTCATCGTTGAAAGTGGGAACCTTTAGCGACGACAATTGTCGTTACTAAGGGCCAAATTTTCCCGCCGAATTTCTTTTAGGCTTTTAACGACGACATTTGCCGTCGCTAAAGCCTAATTCCTTCCCACCTTGATTTTTTGCTTCCCTCTAAAAGCCATTTGGCTTTCACTGATGATAATGTCATCAGAAATACTTTTAACGATGATCGAATTTTTTTCATCGGTAAAAACATCGTCGTTGTTGCTCTTATTCTTGTAGTGTGGACCTCTCATTGAAAACCAAAATCAACAATTTTAAGCACCCAATTTTCATAAAAAAGAATGTTGCCTAATGTCACATCTTGCTAGATGATGATATGTTTGAGTCCTATGTGAAGATAATGCAATCCGTATGTTACTCCTATACATATTTCTAGCCTTTTCGTCCATGAGAGGGGTGACATGTGCTTGTTAGCTTTATGGATTTGAACACTAAGAGCTCCATTTGGAAAACTCTCATAAACTATAATCAATTCATTTTTATCATTGCAAAATCCTATAAGAGATACCAAATTTCGGTGGCATAATTGGCACAACAACATAATTTCATTCTTGAACTCACTAATGACATGTTTTTGTACCATGGATTTTCCATATGAACACTTTATTATGACATCTCTAGATTCACCGTTTACTCCACTGTAACAAAACTATATCTTAACGATTTCAAAAGAATTCACTGCAAACATATGTCAAAAGTGTCTTATATAAAAAATGAGAGTTAGAGTAAAAGTTAAAAGTGGAATGAAAAAAAGTAGACATTGATTATTAATAAAAACTACTATATTATATATCAGAAGTTGCTAGTTGTCATACCAAATAGACTTTTAAAATGCCTTTCAAACGATGGTTAAATTTATAACCAATGTATGAACTTTTTCACATTTTCCAATGGGACACTTCAAATACATTTTTGGACAATGGTTATGAAGAAAATTGACAACTTAAGCTGTTATGCTATCCCATGTGAAAATTTTGGCATCAATTATTTTTAAAACTAACATAATAGGATTCTCACTAATTTTAAAAATACTATTATATCAATATAGATATAAGTCAAAATTATCATTTACACTATTAAGTTTCATATAATTTTAAAAATACTATCACATCAAAATAGATGTCGGTGAAGATGGTAAATGATATCAATAAGTTATTTTATAATAGTGTTAAATACTATGACTCATTTTTTTTATAGCAAAGCTAACTTTCTTTTTATTAAAAAAAATCAAATCTAAACTTTACCACCACATTAGGAGAAGTGCGTATCGAGTGAACTTAGAAAAATAAGAATAACATTATCTATTATATATTAAAAAAAGTGTGTACATATTTCTTTTAGTTGGTAAGTGTCCTTGATATGCTACAAATTAAATACATCAACAAATAGCATTTGAAAAAACTTTTTAACAATTAGAATGAAAAATATAGATTAAATTTAACTTCTAACTCCTATAATTTGTTCCTATTTATAATTCTACCTTTTTTAAAATTAGGTAATTAATTTTATTTTCATTCGTAACCAATTCCTTATCATCACTAATTAGGGATTTTTATTGGCAATTGTTTATATAATTAAAATGTTTGTCAATTTATGAAGTTATATATAATAGGACAATATATAAAAAGTTATTCTTCAAGATAAAAAGTTGTGGCAGTTGAAAAAACACACAATGAAATCAAATATACTAAAATTAAAAATATGCATAGTTGAAATTTTATATCTTACTCTTAATAATTCTGTAAGTTGTATTTTTAGATTTCTATATCATTAGGAGTACAAATATTTGTCATGTTGAATAATTAGGAGTACAAATTTTCAAATTGAGTCTGGTAGAAAATTAATTACAAACAAAATTAAAATTTAGTACCTAATTACAATAAAATGTAAGAACAAAATTAGAGCAAATTAAAAGGATGAAAATTTTAATTTAATCATACAAATAGTTAAGAATAATTTTTGCTAATAAGTAGTCTTATTTCAATTAATATAATTTAAGTATATGCATACATATTTTAATTCACACATATAGATTTGGGTTTGATTACATATATATATATATATATATATATATATATATATATATATATATATATATATATATATATATATATATATATATATATATATATATATATATATATATATAGCTTGATATTCCGTCATCATTATGATTGAACATATCTTAATTTATCACTTTTTTCTTGATTTTATATATTTATTTTTTAACATGTTATAAAGTTAAAAAATTATTATTCTTATGTTATTAAATAATATTAAATAAAATTTAGAAATACTTAAAGTGTACTATTCACATTATTAAGAATGACACACAAATGTATTTCTTCATGTTCAAAATTCAATTGTAAGAAAAAATTAGATTTAAATTATAGTTTAAATTATTTCTATATAAAAGTAAGCACAAAATAAAATTATCATATAAATTAATACTAAATATATAAATTGATAAGATATTAGAAATGGATTTTTTTTAAAACTAAACTACAAATATATGTGTATATCATTTCTTTAATAACATAAAATAAATTATAATTTTATTTCAATTAATAAGATTTATATAACTATTTAATATAATTTATTTTTAAATTTAAATTTTATATAATCTTAAGTTAAAGTTAATACAAGAAGTTAGATTTATTTATTTATTTATTATTTGAACCATCCAATATTTAAGAAGTTATATTGAATCTCAATTAATCTAAATTTAAATTGGATTAAACCCCTTTCGGAGCATTTAGTTACTGCCCATAATAAATTTTCAAATTCATACCAGCTCCATTCTCAATCAACAATGCCATAATTTAATCAAATACAACTAAAGAAAAAAAAAAGTAAGATCATGAAAATCAAATGGTTGATTAAAATATAAACTAGAAAATACCTAAAAAAAGGGATGAAAGAAAGACCTCGTGGGAGAAGATTTGGAGGCCGAAATCGTAGTTGGGGTTCCCTACCAGCTCGTTGGAGGTTCACTTCTCTAGTTACTTGGCAGCCTAAAGAAAGGGTAATTTAAACTTTTTACATTGCAAAGTTAATGCAGTTCATCAATGTTTAGTCCAGACAAGGTTTAGTGTATTTCTAAAAATTAGAGGGGGAAAAGTGTAATTAAATTAAATTTTAGGAGAGAGTAGTGTAATTTATCCTCAATTCTAATCTCATAAAAATGATCAAATTTGCCCATTTTACAGAGGAGGCCTTGGGAAAAGAGGCTTTATGAGCATTGGAAATCGTGAACTCACGGGTTGCAACCCAAAGCAGGTCCACAAGGAATCGGGTGCCAAAAAACCAAAGTTCACCTGGCGATGGAGCTAGCTAGTTCTAGTACTAACCTCATTACTTTAAGAAGAAAAAAAAAAAAAGGAAAAGCCAACTTTATTGCCATGCGTCAGTCAAGTCAACGTATCATCACTCCTTGCTGTGGTATAAACCTAGATAAAGACATCACATAATTATAAGGATAAAATACATGTTACCCCTTTACTTTATTTCATATGTGAAAAATCTCTTCTATAATTTATACTAATATATGAAGAGAATTGATAAATTTAGTGTCCATTTTTTATTTTTTCATAATCGGATATAATTCTCATATATCTTAAAAATCATAGAATTAAATAGTAATTTGCAATCATTCCAAATGTGAAATAACTACATATAAAATAAAAATAATTTTTCTCTTCTTATTTTATTAGTCACCTTATTACATCGAATTTACAATTAAAAGTGTAAATAAATTGAGTTTTTTGTGAGCAGTTCGAGATAAATTCATAAAAGATTTGGTTTAAGCTCAAATTTTAACGAGTTAAGCTTGTTTACCAAACAAGTCGACCTTGAACTTTTTATTATTCGATTTGAATTGTTTGTGAACCTATGAATAAGGTGAATACAAGATACATTTTTATTTTTTTATGTTATATATAATATAAATATAAAAAATTCATTAAGCTCATTTAAGCTTATATAAACTTGTTTAGACTCGTTTAAAATTGAATATAATCTAAATTGAGTACGAGTTTAAATATTTAGGCTTAAATAGAAATTTGAAATAAGAAATTTTAAGCTTATTTAAGTTTGATTAAACTCGTATTTGAATCAAATTTGAATTCGAGCTCAAATTTAACTTTTTAAGGTTTGATGAGCTTAAGCTTGTTTAATATAGCTGAGCTCGAGCTTCAAGCTCAAGCTCATTTAATATTGTTGAACTCAAGTTCGAATTCAAACATGCAAATATTCGTCTTGCCTTAACTTGTTTACATCTCTATTTACAATCTTCAAAATGAAATAATAATTTTATACTACTAAACTAACCACTTTAGTAATAATTTTATGAATAATCTATGCTAATATAAAATATCAATTGAAAAGGTTAGATTCCACCTTTTTGTTTTCTTTTCCCAAATAACGAGATATAAGTCTCATGTATTTTAAGGTTAAATAGTAATTTTTAATCACTTCAAATATAAAATAATTACACACAAAATAAAAATAATTTTTCTCTTCTTATCTCATTAGTCATCCTATCAAATCAAATGCATGACCTTCAAGATAAAGAAATAATTTTATACCACTAAGTCAACTACTTTAATAAAAATTTTATAAATAATTTATACTACTATAGAATGTCATTTGGGGAAATTGAAATCTACTTTTTTTGTTTCTAAAAATGACTATATTAAAATATTATATATTTAATTTACCAAAAATTTATTATATATTTATACTAAATAAATATAATTAAATAATAGTTTATCAATGTTAATGAATTAAGATTAAATTTTAAAATTGAAATGGTCTAATTTTTCTAATAACTATCAAATTTGAAGCTTCCATACACCATAAGCCACTGTTGTCTGTTTAATTTATGACCATCTTTCATTTAATTAACAATACTAAGACCTTCTATAATTTGAAAGAGTATATATGTAATAAAACTCTTTTATTCAACAGGATCTAAATTTATTAAAAAAATAGAACCCCTATTTTTAAAAAATTTAATCATTTAAATTTAAGAAAAAATATGATTTTTTGTTAAATTAATAAATTTTAAGGTTTGAGATAAAATTTATGTTTTCTTTATTTTTACTAGAAAAAAAAGTTGGAGTGGTTCGGGATAAAAAAAATGGGACTATATAACAATGGATAAAAAGTAGGTAGAATTTTTTTTATAATAATATCCTCCTTAAATATATGCCATATAAATTAGCATTCTAAATTACACATCTTATTATATACCCATGTCATTTTTATTAATTTTTATGGAAATAATTTTTTGCAATAAAATAACAGAGAGACTATAGAAAAGAGAGAGATAAATTAATTTTTTTTCTATAATAACATCCTCTATAAATATATAACATATAAATTAGAATTCTAAGTTGTACCTCTCATTAGATACCGAAGTCATTTTCGCTAATTTTTAGACAAACTAAATGAAAGAAAGAGACACATTAACTAAAAAAATATATATAACAATGGAAAAAGAGAGATAAATTAGGTAAAAAAATTTATGATGACATATCCTTTTTAAATATATACTATATAAATTAAAACTCTAAATTGCATCTCTTATTATATATCCATCTCATTTTCACTATATTACTACAAAAAAATTAATTGAACTAAAATAATGGAGATACTATAGGAAAGAGAGAGAGATAAATTAGGTAAAAAATTTATAATGATGGATTAAAAGTTAAGTCAATAATATATTATCAAATTTTAAATATGATAATGTATTGTATTCATTGAGTTATGCAGATGGTTAAGTGAAATACAAACAAATAAAAAATGGACAATATATCATTTATTGACATAGAAATTAGTTTGATTTCTTTTGTTACAACTTCTTCAATCAAATTTTAATTAACAAATATTTTTTAAAAATTTTAAAAATATTTGACACTTTGTATTTATATACTAAATATCATTATATTTAAATATATATGTTTCAATTATAATCAAAACTACATATGTTATCTCAACGCTTTATTAATCTTAATAACTTAATATCAATTGACATCATTATATATTAATTATTAAATTTCTTAATCAAATATTGAAACACATGGATTTATTTTTATACCATGGAACAAAAAAAATAATTTAACTATGGAAATAAACAGCATATAAATATGTTTGGACAAATTAAAAATAAAAAAAGAAAATTTTAAAATTGATTTTTTGTTAAGGTGAAATACATGAAAAACATAATAAAATTTAAAAGTTTCTCAATCAATTCAACAACCAAAGTATAATCCATCACCTTTTCGTCCAATGAGGTTTTGCTTTCATGAACAAGGGACATAATAATTAAAAATATTTAATACACACACAATAACTAAATTAACTTATTTTAATTCTATTTTCATTTTTTCAATTTAGAACATTAACTTACTTTTCTCCATATTTTCTATTTATAGGTATTGCATGATATGCCATGTTCATAGCCATTGTGACATATTTTGCATCAAGTATAATCATTTATGCAATTTTGTTTGTTATTATGACCACCACAATAATCATAATAATTATGTAAATATTTTTTGTTATGTTTGTTTATTTGCCTTAAAGAATTTAAAAAAAAGTTTGAACACATTAAGAAGCGCATGCAAAGAGACAGTTTAAAAAGAGGTAATTTAGTGTTTTAGATTTTGCAATCTATACAATTTATTCCTTTCTATTAGTTTTTCATTTAAATCACTAATGTTATGAGCATGTGCACATCACATAACCTTATTTAACATTAATTATACAAAAAATTAACACTAATCAATTAATCTCAATCCTCAATTAATGTTTTTAAAAAATAAAAGCATAAAAAAAAACTTAAAAATCAAATTAAACCATAAAATTCATATATATAATTAGTTTACATATTCCTTTCAAATATCACATTACAAATAAAAAAAAGCATAAATAATTTAAAAATAGTATTATAAATGTGTGTATAAAAATTATCATCTTTCAATATACTCATTTCATCTTATTTAGCCTTAATTTGTATTAAGAGTCTATGCAATGATGGACCTAGAATTCAAATATTAAGAGTCAAATTTTAATTAATAAGGAATCTAAAAATTCATATGTGACTCTTAATTAGTTCTAGAAAACATGAAATGTATGTCGTGGTTGATGACATATATAAATTTATATAATCACCATATAACTTATTTAGCTTTAAGGCAAAAATTACTTCTTATGTACAAATTTAATATTATTTATAAATTATTTAAGCTTTTTTAATATGGAATCTAAAAAAATATTACGTATTTGTAAAGTAGAATATGAAAACTTCACATAGATATAAATTTATATGATTTAATTTGATTACTAAGTTAATTTTTTATCTCTACTTGTGTTTTGATCTTTTAAAGTATTGATTGAAGCTTGAGGTTAATTGATTGATATTAATTTTTGCATAATTAATATTAAAAAAGGTTATATGATATGCATGTGTTCATATCAATAGTGATTTAGATGGCAAAGTAAAGGAAGTAAGTAAATTGCATTGATTGCAAAGTTTAAACACTAAATTTCCCTTTTTAAACTATAGAGAAATTTTCATACATAAAATAAAGTATAAGAAGAAAATGTGTATTTTTCCCTAATTATAAGCTCTGACCTCTAGTTACATTTGCAATTGCATATTGAAGGAAAATAATTACTACACTTCTTATAAGCCAAATGAAGTTTAAACACTAAATTATCCCTTTTTAAACTATTGAGAAATTTTCACATATAAAATTATAAGTAGGCAATGTATATTTTACCCTAATTATAACTTCTAACCTTATTATACCACGTTTAACAAAGGAGAAATATTTGTTGTACTCTTTAAAGGGGGAGTAATTGTTCACCTTTTTTAAATAGATAATAAGGTTTAAAAAGTTATAAATTTCATAATTTTTTTTGTGGAGAAAATAATTAAGGAATAAGTACATGAAATTAAAAATAACATTATTCTTAGTAAAATTGTGAAGTACCGGAAAAGGCTATAAAAAGATTATTTAAAAAAGTAATGTTCTGTAGAATTCGATTTTTTAAAGCGTTGAGTATATTCACCAATAAATTATTTTTAATGTATTAAATTTTATATTTTTATTTTTAATTTTTTATTTTAAAATTAAAAAATAAACCAATAATAAAATATTTAATCTCCTCATAGGTCAAATTTCCCATAACATTACTTAAGTTAAAAACAAAGTGAATAACTTCGAAGACTGAATTTGGTTAAGAAAAGAGAATAGACAACACCACAAATTCCTTCGCTTTTTTAATTTTTTTTAAAAAAGTTTAGGAATAGAACAGGGAGTAAGTTTCTTCTTTAACCATTAAAATTGTGTACATCAGTATTATCTTTCTCTTTGTGGTTCTAATAAAAAAATAGTTAAATTACTAAACACGTTCGGACGAAAGATTTTATAATCCCGGGAAAGTTAGAGCTTTCAATCATTTATCATTTAAGCTGCGGCTCTGACCATTTATTAATTTGATCTTGCATTGC
Organism: Sindora glabra; assembly: GCA_020226215.1. Lineage (NCBI taxonomy): Eukaryota > Viridiplantae > Streptophyta > Magnoliopsida > Fabales > Fabaceae > Sindora > Sindora glabra. The sequence goes on from CM035233.1 coordinate 31,134,602, forward strand.
ACATTTAGTGATTATTTATTAATTTGATCTTTCATTGCACATTTAGATTTTATTTGAATAGAAAGAAAATAAAAAAACAATGAAAATTAAGTGGAATAAAAATAATATTTTCATTCTTTATCTTTAGATAAAAAAAAAGAGAGGCAAAGAAAATATAAATATATCATTTTTTTAATTTGGTGAAAAAAGTTAGATGAATAAAAATTTTGCATGCTAAAATTATAATTATATCCAATATTTAAGTATATAATATGAAAATAAATTTTCTTTTCTTTTCTAAGATTAAATATTATAAAATTACATTTTTTTAATTGAAAATAAGATTACATTTTCTCATCTTTCAATTTATAAAGCAGATAAGAAAGGAGGGGCTTGTTATGGTACTCCGGGGGGTTTCAAATCCAGGGTAACGTGATGTAATGGAAGCCATTGAATAAAATTATCAAGAATTTTGATAATCTCATCCAATAGCACAAAATGCATCACATCACTCCAAGTTTAAAAACCCTCGGAGTATCATAAAATTTTCCAAGAAAGGAACATAATAAGTGTAGTATGATGCGTGCCAGCTCACAACGACGGACGAGACGAGATTATAGGAGAAGAGAAACAAAATTGAGGAGAATTTTTGGAGAGTTTGGCATCCATGCCCGTTATACTTCGATTTTTAGGAAAATTCTATGGTATTCCGGGGGTTTTCAAATTCAGGATGATGTGGTGCATTTTGTGCCATTGGATGAAATTACTAAAAATTTTAGTAATTTTATCCAATGATTTGCATTGCGCCACCTCACCTCGAGTTTGAAACCCTTCGAGGTACCGTAGCAAGCCCCCGATTTTTATCCCAAATTTGGGATGATATGTTTTAGTGGCCCACAGCTGTTTTTACAGCCTTTTTTCAGACTCATCCTATTTACTTTCCAACCCAAGTTTTCAAGGGTAATGTTAAGGAAAATTTGATTTTTCAAGTTATTAAGTATTTTACTTTTAAATTATTTTTTAAAAAATTTAAAATAAATAAATTAAAAATATAAATATAAATTTTAATATATTAAATATGATTTTATAGCCTTTTTTCACACTCATCCTATTTACTTTCCAACCCAAGTTTTCAAGGGTAATGTTAAGGAAATTTTGATTTTTCAAGTTATTAAGTATTTTACTTTTAAATTATTTTTTAAAAATTTAAATGTATTAAATATGATTTAATGATGAAAAATTTTGAATTTTTTATGAAGTTATAATATCTATAATATTATCCTATTTTCAATTTAATTTTTATTTCACTTTTTCTTTCCATCGTAATATAATTTAAGGTGTGTGTGGTCTGGCCAAAAACTTGCTTTCAAAAAATAAAAATTTATTTTTCAGTGATTGAAGATTTTAGAGAAACTGAGCCAACCAAAAATACGATTTTAAAAGCAGAAAACAACTTCTGCTTGGGCAAAGCGGAAGTCGACTTCCGGTGTAAGAAGTTATGCAAAATGGAGAACCATCCGTGAAATGTAATCTAGCATGGATGAAAAACAATATAACAATAGTTCATGAATTAGAAAAAATTGTGATTCCATATTTAAAAAATAAAAAAAATAATATATAAATGTTACAATTTTTGCAATACTATTAGTCATCTGAAACATAAAATGAAATGATATGTAACACTTTCTTTCATAATTGTTAAGTTATATATCAGTAAAACGTTGTAAATATATATTAACTACTATAAAATATTATCCTACACATTATTTTATATTTATTTTAATATTTTATAATAATAATAAATAGTATAATTGGAGTTTTAAAAAAAATAGTATATTTAGAAGACATTTTCCTTTTCTACACCAAACATAATAACATATTTTTCATTGCCATTATCAACACCAAAAAAATTCATTTGTGCAGGAAAATATTTTTAATGGAATATATTTTTCTCTATCATGTGATTTTTCATCAAAACAAACAGACCTTTAATAATTGCTCTTCGGATATATTTAGATATATTTTTATTTTTATTTTTTTAAAAGTTATTTTGAAAAACTATTTTTATAACTATTTTATGATTTTTGAAAATTATTTTAAAATTGAAAGAAAATAAAGAATAAAGTTTGGTTATTATTATAAATAAAAAAATTTATTTAATTACAAAACTGACATAAAAAATAAGAGAATCAATTAAGAAAATAATTTAAAAATTATTTTTTTATTTTTAAGTTATTAGATTTATAATTTTTTAAAAATATATTTTGAGAACATGTTCTTAAACAAATTTTTCTATTTTTAAAAAACAAAAAATTATTTTCAAAAGTGGTAAACAGTATTCATAATTTCCAAAATTTAAAAGTTATTAATAAACACTAATTCACCCGCTATTTGTCTTATCAATTCAAAAGGGAGGCCAACTTGGCCGGCAATCTTGCCATAGTTAAGGGTGCAAATGGGTCGGACGACCTATCGAGAGCCTATGGCCCGACCTAATTAAGGCCTAACTCGGCTCGACCTATTTAACTGAATGAGTCAAGTTAAAACCAGTATAAAAGTTTTTTTAATTAAACAAGCCAGACTTTTTTTTTGAGCCTATCCTATAGGCCTATCGGGCTAGCCTATTTAATATTTTTTATTTAAATTTATTTACTATAAAGGTAATGACATATAGATTTTTTTTAAGTCCATTATATAGATTAAATATTTTGAATGTTTGTTGTATAATTTATTGTAAACTAATTTGACTTTGTTATTAACTTTTGATGTTATGATAACTTAATGTTATTTTACTTTTAATTAAATATTGAATATTTAAATTAGTAATTTTATATTATGAGTATATGGATTTATTTTTTTGTTAATTAGTTATTATATAAAATTTTGTATTAATTTTAGTATTATTAGGAGCATTTTAAAAATATCTTGATATAAGTTTATATAAGTTATTGGCTTATTTAAGACTTTTTTATAATAGGCCTTTTAAGTCTTAAGTTGTTAGCCTATTTAAAAACTTGTATTTAAAGCAGGCTTTTAAATAGGCTAACAGGTCAGGTCAGGCTTTTAAAACAGGCTAGGCTCGAGCCTGAAATAAAGCCTTATATAGGTTAATAGGTCAGGCTCGGGCCAATATTTTGTAATACAGGCCCGGCCTATTTAAGGCAAAGTCTAACTCGGCCCAACCCATTTGCACCCCTAGTCACAGTGTGACTCACTTGGTGCCCCAAAGCTGGCTTTCTCATATTTTTAAATAATAAAAGTTGTTAAATTATTGAATAAATATTTAAAAATTAGAGATTAAACTTCTTCAAATATAACAAAAAATACAAAGCTTTTAAAAAATATGATTCGATTCATATCTGAAGATTCCATGGATTTTTATATGGACCATGGTTGGATATATATTTAAAGATTCGGTGAATTTTTATAAAAGATTGGTATAAAAGTTTAAAATTGTAATTATAATTGTAAATTTTTTATAAAAATATTGTAAGTGCTTACGTATTTGTGTATAATAAATATACAAATTACAATTCTCTTTTATATGAAATTTACATCTCTCAAATAAAAAATATAATAAATTTTCAAAAAAATTATAAATATAAGTATTGATATATTTTTTTATGTGCCAAAATTTTTAACACCAAATGAACTTCAATATGTTAATCAACCTCTTTGTAGAGAAATAGGTTCCTGAATGATAAAGAATGTAATGTTATACATTGTGTTGTGGGGACAATGAATTCAAAGACTAAAGTGAATTCGAATTTAGACTTGATAGATTTCAGTAAAAATAGTACTCATGCATATCTCAGACTATAAATCTACATAAAGAAACCCAGAGTCCATATAACAGATTTTAATGGAAACACACAATGAACTTTGATTTGCAGGCTTACGGATTTCAGCACGCTTGGATCAATTTCTGTGGGAATAGCAATCCTCAATTAGGAGCCTCCAATGGTTAAGAACTGCTGTCAGTGTTGCAGATTATGCTATTTTCAGAATCAGAAGGTAGATTAGTTTCAGCTTCTTCTTGCAACTGTAAGGCCAGTTCAAGTTCCATCTCTACTTCCCCCATGTGTGGCCGCTCAGCTGCCTCTACTTGCGAGCATCTCTCAGCAATGCTTATGAACAATTCTAAACATTTTGGGGCAATCTTTCCCTTGAGAAATGGATCAATAAACTCATCCACTTTTTTCTTATGTACTAAATAGGATACTTTATTATGTAAATATGTATCATAAATAGAAGATTCACTCTTACCCTCGTCTTGAGAGTTACAATCATTCGAATCCAAATCCATACTTGACATCTCTAGTAAAATCTTACTTAGCCCTTTTGCGCATACAACTTCAACTAAAACCATACCAAAGCAATATACATCAATTTTTTCTGATACATATCCAGAAGACATATACTCAGGTGCCATGTATCCCCATGTGCCAATGACCCGGTCAGCGAGTTTTGGTTTTGGATCTTTTGATGAGAAAATTGCACCTCTCAATGAGACACCAAAATCAACAATTTTAGGCACCCAATTTTCATCAAGAAGAATGTTATGTGGTTTCACATCTCGGTGGATGATGGTGTATTTGAGTCCTGTGTGAAGGTAATGCAATCCGCTTGCTACTCCTATACATATTTCTAGCCTTTTCTTCCACGAGAGAGGGTCAGCTTTATGGATCTGAGCCCATAGATCTCCATTTGGCAAATACTCATTAACTATAAGCAATTCATTTTTATCATCGCAAAATCCCATAAGAGATAACAAATTTTGGTGGCGTAACTGGCACAGCAACACAATTTCGTTCTTGAACTCATCGATGCCCTGATTCTCTACGTTGGAGTTTCTATGACGCTTTATTGCGACCTCTTTAGCTTCACCGTTGACGAGAATACAACCTCTGTAAACAGTAGCATAGTTTCCCCTTCCGATGATTCGGCTTTGGTCAAAGTCGTTGGTTGCTTCTCTGAGTTGGGTAAGAGAAAAGCGATGACATAGCTCTTCTATCTGAGTCAAAGGTTGTTGTCTTGCATATGAATCGATGCGTTTGGAATCTGCAAAACCAAAGCACTGTGGAAGGAAATTTCTCATTTTCGGTGTCTAAATCTGTAATTGCCAGCTTCCAACGACAATATCCAAAGGTTACCTTAAAACTTCAGCTCCGGCCCTGGGAGCAGAAAGCCTCCATAGAGAACGGAGATGAACATAAAAAATGAATATCAGATGGTAATTAGTATTCACACCCATCTATTTATTAATTGTATTATTTGTAACAATCCATGAATTACTATTTAATTTAATTGATAATTTTAAATAATAAAATATATATTATAAAATTATTTATTAAATTTAATTATTTATTATTTTTATAAAAAATATTTTATGAAAAATATTTTTTTTATTTTATTAAATTAATAATTTTATTTTTTTATTATATATATATATTTATTATAATTAAAATATTATTTATTTTTTAAATAAAATTATTAAAAATTTAATAAAAAATATTAAATAAATTAGTGTGCCAAATCTAATATAAATAAACGTATCGAATTATCATATCATATCACAAATTATCACTCAATATTTCAAATGCGTTTGTGCCTACCACCGACAATGAGTTCATTGGCCAAGCGAATCGGGTTCCTCTAAAGTGAAAAATACATTTTAAAAAATAAAGTATTCAATTTCATCATTGATTTAATTTATAATTTTATAAATAATAATAAATAAAAAAATTAATGATTAAATTAAATACTTCATCCTTTAAAATATAAAATATATTTTAGAGGGGTCTAAGGCCAAGCCTGTCATTTCCAAATTAATAATGTCGCTGGTAGGCCCGGTCTTGAACAAGATAGACGGGGACAGAGGATTCAACTTTAAAGGTTGAAATAAAATAAAGTTATGGTAATAAAATATGAATTTTTATTTCATAAGTATTTGTTGTATTTTCATTTACACCAACCATTAATATATTTTCGTCAGATGTCCATACTTAATTTTCCTAAAAATATCATATTTAAATAACTAATAATTTTATTCTGTTTATCATTTTTTTAATTTAATAACCATCCACGTACGTTTCACTTTTTCTTATTTTTTCTCTTTTTATATTTAATTCAATTTTTTTAACTAATTATCAAAATTTATCAATTAAGCATTGTTCAATTTTTTGTATTTTTATTTTTTAAGATTTTTTAACTCAACTATAAAAATAAATCCTCTTTAAAAAATTTGCTTATAAAAAGTGTAACATTGCTATTTTTTTATTTTACTTCTAAAATTTTTGAAATTTTATTTTTAATAAAATTGAATTAACTTTTTTAAAAAATTATTTATAAAAAAGTTCAATATGCCATTTTTTTATATAGAGATGTATCATTTTAATTTCTTAAAAGTTTCTATTTTCATAAAATATAAGAAATTATTTTTCTAGAGCTTATTAATTATATATAAATTAAATTTAAAGATGCCATTCTTCTTATACATGACTTAAATTAATTCAAAGAAGTGACATGTGATTTTCACAATTAATACGTTGTTCATCAATATTTATTTTTCTCCAAATCCAGCTAAATTTGGGCATATGTCTCTCACGTGCCCCTTTTGTTATCTATTAAATTGAAATAAAATTTCAAAATCTAATTCATATCTGTTTCTCGATTTCTTGCCCAACTCATACCTCAACACATCTAAAGAGTAAAATAAAATGATAAGTGAAATTAGGAATAAATTAGAATGAAATCACATTAAATTAGACCTAATAAGGGATTACATGACCTGCAATAATTTTCATTAAATTTAAACAAAAACATAACATGTATGAATAAAGTGTTAAAAATACAAATGATATATTGCCTCTCTTAAATTTTGAGTCACAAATGGACAAATTACAAGTACGATCATATTACGTGGGTAAGGTATACTTTTTTCAACTACAAAATATATGATAGATATGAAACTTCTTTATTTATATAAAAATAACTCAAGTTTTAAAAAAATATTTTTTGTTTACAAAACAAGTTGAGTTTAATTTTGGACTGCAAGGCAAGATTAATACTTCTATTTAAGTTGCTCTATGTTTGCGAATAGCGATGGAGTTATAGTTTATTTCGAAGGGAAAGGAGGAAATGAAAGATTATAAGATATATTTTTCCTTATTTGAGAGTTTTGCATAAGAAAGGAAAGTAAATAAGAATTTATAGCTAATCTTTAAAGCCTTCCACTCTTCAATATTTTATATTCATCTAAATTAAGGGTTTTGTAAGGTCATCTAATTAATTTATAATTTTAACTCTATTTTATTCTTTAATTTATATTTATATGCAAATTTACATTCCTAACATTCAATTATTATTTACATTTAAATAAAATATATTATTTACATTTTTATAGGTACTTAGCATGTGAAAAATATATATTATAATTGTGAAATTTTACAAAATAAAAATAAAATTATTTTTTATCAATAATAGTTAGATCTAAAAATTGTGGCTCATATTTATTTATTTATTTATATATATTCATCCGTATTTTGACCTATCTATATTAAATTTAAGGTAAATATGAGTTAGGTTATTATTAATCTTATCAAATAAGGGTTATAATAGGTCAAGCTATAATAATATTTTCATAAACCTTTTAGATAAAAATTATAATATTATTGTATATTAACTTACCATATTATTTTTCAAAGAAAAATTTCTTTATAGAAAAAATTTAGAGCAGCATCTTTTTAAAAAAATTTTAATCATAAAAAATTCATTAATAAGTTAACTCTTTAAGAATGGTTAAATTTGTAAAATTGCATAATAATTAGTTATATATTTTTATTTAACCCTAATAATTAGTTATATATTTTTATTTAACCCTAATAATTAGTTATATATTTTTATTTAATCCTCCATTATTATTATTATATAATTTTAGACGTCCAAATAAAGGGAGGAAAAATTAGGACTTAATCCTTCATTCTCCTCCCTTCTCTTCCCTTCTCCTCGTAACTTTCAAATATGCCAACAAATATTACATTTTTTTATGAATATAATTTTAAAATATTAAGATAACAAAAAATACTTTATTTATTTGATATTAAATAAAAAGAGTGTAATGAAAAATAATTTTCCTCTATAATAAGGAAGAAATTATTTTACACCATTGTTGTACTACTTTGTATTATAATCTTTTAATCGAATTATGTAATTCATATATCAATCTTTTATTTTATGCAAATAAATAAGATTTATTAATAAAAAATATCTTCCAAACAAAACAAATGTGGACATAAGGGCAAATCTACAATGAGGCAAGTCACTTGGAAGATAACAAAACATCTCATCAACAAGCTTTCTTTAACAAAACTAGGAACTAGTGCTTATCATCACAATTAACATCATCTTTGTAGCACAATTAGAATATTTTATAAATACTTTCAAGGTTACCATTATTCTTTCAATATCTTACTAAATCCATAGATTTCTAAGAGTTTTTTTTTTTAAAAAAAAATCCATGGAATCAAGTATAAAAGAGTAAGGTTGTCAAGATCCTAGATCCTACTTATAATTGAAGGAAGCTGAAGGAAGCTAAGATCATAATTTGTAGGATTGTAAGTAAAATTGTAAGATCTTATCTATAATATAAAATATATAAATTTATATTTATATCATATATATATATATATACCTCTTAAAATATCAAATATAAGCAAAATAATTCCAAACTTCCATAATCAAGATAAAAGATAAAATATATAAAAGGTAATAATTAAGATTGAATTGTCATTATATAATCATTTAATATCTAAAGGATAATTATAGTAATTTAATTAACATAATCAAATAACAAATTTAATACAATCTAGTAAAATTAGTGAAATTAACAAGATAAATACGATTAGAATCACTAAATTAGATAACTAAACTAATTATATTATATAAATATATAAAAACTAAAGATAATAACAAACTGATATAATATATAATTTTAAATAAAGTCTAGAAGATTTAGAAGAACCTATTTTGCCTTCCAACTAGTGCATGCAGTTACATAGGAGATTTCAGAGCACCTTATAGTAGAATTTGAAATTGAAGGTAGGTACAATCTTCTCTAATTATGCTTGATTTTTAGAATTAGTTGGGCCAAATGATTTTTTTTCAATCTCAAACAACTCCAAACAATACACCATCATTTTAATTAAATTCAGAAGTAATTTTAAGCTTCATGTAGGATCATTGTGAATGAATAATTTCAATGATCTTACTATAATTCTCATGATCCTAAACCAATCTCAGCAATTGCAAGTTTTTCATGTAATCAAACTTGTAATGCAATGAACAAGTCATAAACTTATATGATTTTATGAGTCAACACACGATTTTGACAACTATGTTCAAAAGCATAAAGCAAGGCAATAGGGGTGGATGTTGAAGTAAAAAAGGAAGCAATAATAGAAGATCAAAATGAAGTTTGATGCAAATTAGTGAGATAAAATTGTTGTCTCTTTGATTCAAAATCTTATCATTATTTATTTTGTGAAATTCACTTAAAGGTTAAGTGTAAGTGAAGCATTTTGTAAGAATATTGTGCTCAATGAAAAAGTCATCAAGTTATGATATAGAATAATTAACTTGGATCCTTAAAGATTAATTGGAAAAGAGGCAATAAAACAAAATATTATTTGAAAACTCTTATGGTTTGTTTAGATGGAGAAAAAATGAAGGAAAGGGAAAGGGAAGAAAAGATTATGTTTTCTTCTTTCTCTTATTTAGGAGTTTTGCTATAAAAATAATGTATTTGATAACTCTTATAATTTGCTTGTATATAACCTTTCACTGATTTGTTTTCTTACGATTGTATTTAACTTTGAAAAAGAAGAATATATCTAATTAAATCGAGCAAAAAAGGTTGTATCTAGCTTTGAAAGAAAGGAAATAGAATAAATTAAGTCCATAAATATCATATAGAAAAGGTATCGAAAGGCTATAAAAACAAAATATTAGTGGATAAGTATCAAATTGTATTTATTTTTGGAAAAGAGGAGCAGATCCAATTAGATAGTTGTTTATATATATATATACATACACAAACATTAAAAGTATACACATCATGATTAGTGCCTTTTTTTCCTAACTCTTTTACTTTGTTACATGTTATTAGTTATCATTTAATAAAATAGTTTTTCATTGCACATTTACAAATTGCTCATTTGAAAAAAACAAAGGATAAGTTTGTCAAAATTTAAAGATAAGTTTATATATATGAATTCATCATTTTTTTGTTGTATATTTAATGTAGAATAATGTTACATCTACTTGTTTATTGATTTTACCCTTTTAATCACTCTTTAACATACATATAGGATCTGGAATTTTAAATTTCACTTTTATATATGCAAGAAAATATGGGTGATAAATGAAAATAAAATTAAAAAAATTATTTTAAGATTGGAAAGAAAGTATATCTTATCAGATAGAAAATCATTTTAGGATTGGATGAGTTTCAAAATAAAGTTTACAAATGGTGTAATGCTTACTTTTTTTATTTTCACCCTATGCCATGTTCTATCCTTTTTATTTTCAACTAGTACTTAGGATGGAAATTTCCACATTGGTTACTACAAGGCACCAACATTTAAAGTTAGCAAATAAATCACATCAAATTTTAGATGTTAGTCAAGTAAGCATGTAAAATGTGCAAAAAGACTATGAATAATATGAGCAACCCATAGACACATTGTGGGCTAGGCTCCTTATATTAAAACTCCCATTTTTTGCAAGTTAATGTAACAAGTTTGCATGGGTACAAGCCCATGTGGTCCTATCCACATGGGCACAATCTTATGTATGGGCCAAGCTTTTTCTTCTTCTTCTTCTCTACATTCATAACTTTGATAATCCTTCAAACATTTAGGGACATTTTTTAATCCAACCTAATTTTCAATCCAATTTCTAATAGGTTAATATAATTTTTATGACCTTACTTGACTAAATAAAAAAATGAAAATTTTTTAGAAAATGAAAAAATTAATTATTCAATTATAATTTACAAAAAAAAATATTTTTTTAATCTAACCCAATTCAATATCTCTTGAAAGTATCATCCTTCCTCTATGATTAGGGTTCAATATCTAATCCTTATATGTATGTAATTAGTAATTTAATCACTCAAGATACTTAAAAAATAATAATAATAATGCCACCTACTTGCAATTATGATAATTTTTTCTCATTTTTTTTGTAGGCTTATATAGGCAAAGCTAGTCCTGCACCACACATGCTGCTTTACATGTCTCCAATTAAGTACAAAAATAAAGTCATTTATAACAAGATAATGTTGTTCTTTTAATTGATTTTTAACATTAGTTATTAAATAAGAACTGATGTCATAATAATTGAATATCAATTATTAAAAAAATTGATTTGTATTGCTTAGGCAATTTTTTTTAATATATCCCTTCTCTAAAATCCAAAATACAATTTATATATAAATATTTATAAAAGCTCATCCAAAGCAAAATTCATTTATATTTATGGGATAAATATATATATATATATATATATATATATATATATATATATCAAAACAAATAAAATATGTAATTCGATTTATAGTTCCATAATTGATATTAAGCAATAATTTCATAAGAACACTAAAATAATTTCATGAACTAATTAATTTTTTTTAAATTCAACTTACTCTAAGTGAGCTTGATAGCATTAATTTTTTTTTTGCATTACCATATTTTTCTTATACAATAAACAAATACAAACAATAGAAGATGGAATGTAAATATACAAATAAATAAGAAAAGAGATTAACAATTATGAAAATATATTATATAATTTCATTTATTTTTATATCAGTTCATTAATATATACATCGAAAATGTTATAATTTATAATAACTTTTGACATCCATTAACAAAGATAGATTCTAAGATAAAAGGTGTAGATTGTCATATTCAACATTCATAGGGCTATAAAGAAAGTTCTATAATTGATCAGAAAAGTCCTTAAAGAAATTTTGATAAATTTCAAAACTTTCATAATAGACTTGGAAGTGCTAAATACGATGATTGACACTTTCCAAATAAAAATTCCTCTTTTTAATAAGGGTATAGATTAATAGCCATTGAGATAGAGGCCATAGATCATCATTTTAGCATTACTAAAGCTATTGAGAAAGTCTTGGAATCTTTTAAAGTTCCTTACAGGGATGTGTACTTGCAATTCAACAATGAGTAGCTACATTTGACAAAGCATTTGGAAAGGATTCTTGTCCAAAGTACTTCTAAATGCTTTATAGAATGCTTATGTTCATGATTGAAGTGTGGGTACAAGTCTTTGGAAGGAACTTTGATTGGTTCAAGAACCTTCTCAATTGCCTAATAATGTTGAATATGATAATTTACTTATTCAACTCAAAATCCTTTTTTTTATGAAAGGTGAGCTTTATTGATATATTGTAGATTTATTTCAAATGGGTAGGGAAAGTGATATTTATAAGTCATATGCAAAATCTTAGATATTAGTTAATAGAAAATTAACATTGTAGGTTTGATCATTCTTATGAAAGTAGCAATTGTCAAGAAAGTAGTAGTTGTCACACCTGATACATTGGTGAAGTACTTTGGCAATATGTAAATTTTTTACATAAACTATCACGACAATTGAATTGGACTTAGATGATAATTATTTTAAAAAAATTAACATGTTAAGTTTCCATGCTTTCCTAATGACCTTATGTATGTCATTCTTTTAGATGTCTTTAGGTTCTCACGCTTATCTAAAAATTTCATAATTGTCATAATTTTAAAAATTAATTAAGCACAAAATTGATATTTTTAAGTTTGTCATTTATTCAAATAGAGTTGTTTGAAATATCTTTAGATATTTATTATGTAAACAACTAATGTTATAAGTTTCTATATATAATCAAGGTCTTATTATTGCAAAGTTTTTCATATCAATCACGTTATATATACATTGAAATTACGTATATAAAAATGGAGTTATTTTTTAATTATTTAAAAATTTAAATTTTTTTATATCTTTTATTTGGTAATCTTTATAATTCAAATGTTGAGTATATAAATTTGACATAAAATTTAATTATCATAGAACCATTTATTATAAAAGCACAAATAGATCAACAAAGAGAAAAAAATTCTTGAAAATTATACTATAATTTTATTTCTTTTCAAATCACTACACGTATATATGTATTCCATAAAATAACATATTTAAAAACTATATTAAGTTATTAATAAATAAAAATTACATGTTTACATCAATACACAAAAATTATAGCAAAACCCTATATGTATCAAAATCATGATTTTTAATGCAAATTTCAATTTGTTGCTTAATTTACTTCACTTTAATCAAGAGAGTAGTATACAGTGAAAGAATTGAAGGTTAGTCCACTTCTTCCATGCACACTCTATCAATGAAAATAGAATGAGAGTTACAGCAAAATCATATCTTAATGATTATAACAAAATTCATTGCAAACATATGTCAAAAGTGTTTTATATAGAAAATAAGAGTTAGAGTAAAATTTATAGGTGGAATAAAAAGAAAACAAAAAGACATTGGTTATTAACAAAAGCTAATGTTAGATGTCTCAGAAATCATTAATTGTCATACTAAATAGACTTCTGAAATATCTTTTAGATGATAGTTAAATCCAAAATCAACGTATGAACCTTTTCACATTTTCTAACGAGATGCTTCAAAGGCATTTTTGGATAATGGTTATGAAGAAAACTAAAAAACTAAGTTTTCATGCTATCCCACATGAAACTTTTGATATCAATTATTTTTAAAATTGAAATAATAATATTCTCACTAATTTTAATAATACCATTGCATCAATATAGGCGTTGATCAAAATTATTATCTATCATCTTAAATTTTTATATAATTTCAAAAATATTATTGTATCAAAATAAATATTAGTGATAATGGTAACCAACATTAATAAGCTATTCTATAGTGTTGCTAACTACTATGACTTATTTGTTACAACAAATCTAGCTTTATTTTCATAAAAAAAAAAATCTAAACCTTGTCAACATATTGAGAGAAGTAAGTAACAATTGAATTTAGAAAAATAAGAATGGCATTATCTATTATATATATTAAAAGAAGAGTGTACATATTTCTTTTAGTTGGTAAGTATACTTGATATGATACAAATTAAATACATCAACAATTAGCATTGGAATTTTTTTTTTCAACAATTAGAATGAAAAATATAGATTAAATTTAACTTCTAATTCCTATAATTTGTTCCTATTTTTAATTCTACCTTTATATTTTGTTAATTAGGTGATTAATTTTATTTTCATTTGTAATTATCTTCTTATCATCACTATTTAGGGATTTTTATTGGCAATTATTCATATAATTAAAATATTTGTGAATTTATGAAGCTATATATAACATGACAATACATGAAAAGTTATTTTCAAGATAAAAAGAAGTTGTAGTTTGAAAAAACATATACAATGAAATCAAATATACTAAAATTAAAAATATGCATAGTTGGAATTTTGTATCTTACTGTCTCAGTAATTTTGTAACTGTGGTTGCATTTTTAGATTTCTATAGCATTATTTAATTATATAAATTGACAAATACTTGTCGCCTTGAATAATTAGGAGTAGAAATTTTCAATCTGAGTGTGGTAGAAAATTAATTATAAACAGAATTAAATTTTAGGACCTAATTACAATAAAATGTAAGAAAAATTAGAGAAAATTAAAAGGATGAAAAATTAATTTAATCATACACATAGTTAAGAATAATTTTGCCAATAAGTAGTCTTATAATATAATTTAAGTATATGCGTACATATTTTAATTCACACATATAAATTTGAGTTTGATTATATATATACATATATATTTATGTGTATGTAGCTTGACATTCCGTCATCATTATGATTGACCATATCATAATTTGTCATTTTTTCTTGATTTTATATATTTATATTACTATTTATTTTAAAAATTTATTATTTAAATAATATAAAATAAAATTTAGAAATACTTAAAATGTACTATTCACATTACTAAGAATGACACACAAATGTATTTCTTCATGTTTAAAATTCAATAGTAAGAAAATCTTAAATTTAAATTATAGTTTAAGTTATTTCTACATAAAAGTAAGCCTAAAATGAAATTATCATATAAATTAATACTAAATATATAAATTCATAATATATTAGAACTGGATGATTTCTTGTAAAACTAAACTATAAATATATGTGTATATCATTTCTTTAATGAGCATAAAATAAGTTATAATTTTATTTCAATTAGTAAGGTATATCTAAATATTTAATATAATTTATTTTTAAATTTAGGTTTTGAGGGTGTTTGGTAAAGAATTTTTTGGCGAGCTTTCAGCTGATTTGATAGTGTTTAATAATTTTATCAAGTCAATAAGCTAATTTAACTGTTTAATAAATAGTTTATTCAATTAGTTGATTAGCCCTCAATCAGCTAATTTAAAAAAATTAGTAAACCCAATGTTTTCAATTAACTTATTGATAATGATTTTATAAAAATATAAAATTATTCTTAAATAATGTACATATTTTTACTTATATCCTCACTAAAAAAATTTTAAAAATTTATTAAATAATAATTATTAATTTCTATAAAGCATTTATGAAATATAATAATTTATTTTTAAGAAATATAATAATTTATTTTTTAAAAATATAATAACTTAAGAAATATAATAATTTTTTAATTATATTTTAGATTTATCATATTTTTAAGGAAGTATGACTTAAAAAATTATTTAAAAATAAATTATCATTTTTCTTAAAAATAAATTATTATATTTCCTAAACATAAATCATATAATAAATCTAAAATATTATTAAAGTAAAAAATATTTAAATAAATCATAAAATATATATGTGTCCTTATCCGTTATTTTGTATATAAACAGATAATAGAAAATAACTAATTTTACCAAAC
This sequence comes from Sindora glabra, assembly GCA_020226215.1. Classification (NCBI taxonomy): domain Eukaryota; kingdom Viridiplantae; phylum Streptophyta; class Magnoliopsida; order Fabales; family Fabaceae; genus Sindora; species Sindora glabra. Next base: position 31,150,588 of record CM035233.1, read on the forward strand.
ATTTTTACTCAAACAGTTAATGTTATCAGCTGATCAAATCAACTAATATAATCAGTTATGAGTTAACAGTTAATTGAATCAGTTAATAGCTAATTGAATCAACTAATTGTCAAACAAGGCCTTTATATAATCTTAAAAGTTAAGATTAATGCAAATGGTTATAATTTTTTTTAGGGGGGTTTGTACCACCTATATTTAGCAGGCTACATTGGACCTTGAATAATCCAAAATTGAGTTAGATTAAATTTTTTCAGAGCATTTGGTTACAACCAACGATAATTTCTCAAATTCACACTAGCTCCATTCTTAATCAATAATGCTACAATTGGTCAAATCTAACAATTTAAAAAAAAGTAGAAACATAAAATTAGATGGTTGATTAAAATATAAACCAGAAAATAATGGAAAATAAAAAAAATATATGAAAGGCTTCATGGGGGAGGATTTGGAGGTTGAAATCATTGTTAAAGCTCTCCACTAACTCATCGAAAGTTTACTTCTCCAATTACTTGGTTGCTCAAAAAAAGGGTAATTTAGACATTTTAGATTATAAAGTTAATATACTTGGTCAATGTTAGGTTTAAATAAGGTTTAACGTATTTCAAAAAATTAGAGGGAAGAAAATGTAATTAAATTAAATATTAAAATTTTATTTTTATCTTTCTGAAATTTGATCTCTATTAATTTCATCCATGATAAAAAACTTGTATTAATTTAATTCATATAATATTAAAATTCATCAAATTTTAGTTCTTTCATACAATTTTTCCTAACCAAAAATTTGTATAAAAGGACTAAAATTTAATGTTTCTTAATATTATGGAGACTAAATTCATATAATTTTTTTTCAAGGATGAAATTGAATTTTATAAGAATTAAAATAGAATTTTACTTCTAAATTAAATTTTAAGTAGGCTTGAGTAGCAAGCAAGTTTGATAGGTTATTCACCATATCAAATCCAACCACAAAATATATATGTTGTGCTTGAATCACCCGGCACTCCTCTCATTTTTTTATCACCCGATTGGGTTGGGTTATCGTAGTTTGGAGTGGTTCGAGTGGATTTGCATAGGTTTAAGCCCAATTTTACTTATTGTGTGCCTTAATATTGATATTTAAGGGTGGTGTGACTTCTAGATTAAAATTGACATTACTTAAAATTATATAATTATATATAAACTTAATTTTGTAAATAAGCCAATTTAGAAATTAGGTCTAATAAGCAATGATAACTAAAAACACAACATCGTGTATTCAAATATGAAATTTGTCATTTTAGTAACTATATAATTAAATCACAATGGCATAATTTACCTAGCCACTTCAGATTCACAAGACAAAGATTTAAACCTGTAAATTTGATTCATGTGATACGTTCAACCTTGCATATTAGTAGCATTAATATATAATTGGCAACACTTATAGGTAACATCAGACCAAACAAGATCATAACTTGTTCATTATAGTTACAAAAATCTAGAATTCCATCATTTTCTATTGGTTTAGTCATGAATAATATACTCAACTTCCATGACATCAACAAACACACGTATATGCCTTCTTTTCTTTTTTGAAAGGCAAAAACAACATGTACCATAATAACACACTACAAAAGATGTACAAATATACCAACTTTTAAATTACATACAAACAACTGTAGATTCTTTATATCCAAAACAAAAGGAATATCTCATAACAATTGTACTCAAAAGAAAACTTCTGTTATCTTAAATGTGCTTATACAAAAGGCAAAAAAATGACAATAGCAAATTTTATAATTTGCATACTGTTAGTTTATATTACTTGTTAAAAATGAAATAAAAAAAACTTGAACGAATAAAAATGTATAAAAATCTAGAATCGAAAACTTATCATAATAGGAAAGTAAAATGATGCATCAATTAAAGAACAATAGAATATTATAGCACCAGATTGAAGATCTAATCAACAACTATAAATTGTTAAACACTATTTTATTAAACTTTGCTTGCTTGCTGCTTAATTTCTGCTAAAAGAACAAGGAAATATTTATGAAATAGAAGAAGAAGTTAACTAAACATCACATAAATAAAATTTTAAAAGAAAAATTAAATAACTTTATAACGTAAAATAATCTTCTCATAATCATCAATGAATTCAATCTCTTAATCAAAGTTAAATAAGGTTGGTCTTAACCAATCTTAGGAATAAATAAGTGTTTCTACCACTTTTTCTAAAAGAAAAGATCTAAATGGATCTAATACACATCTACTAATAAAAAAAATAGACTCAAAAGCAACTGTTGAAACTAGAATAGCTAGAACATCCTTTGTTAAGAAAGAAAGAATGCGAAACCTCGAGAAATTGGACTTCCACCACTCAAGGACATTGAATGTGCCATCAACATCAATATAAGATTTAACTAGATATCTTTTTACTTCATTCCCAACTTTAATAGAGTTTTTCTCCTTCAAGTGTGATATGAAAGCTACACTTCTTACTTTGTGAGCATGCTTCTCTTCTTGACAATCACTTTTGTCTTGCTATCTTAATGATTGACCTTCTTCATTACCTGTTGTCATTGGCTCATATATTGCAAAATACCATTCATAATAATCCTGTAATACTCTTTTCACCTTAGAAAGCAAGTCAGCAACAAGTATAGGATCATATATATCATCAAATGACCACTTTAAGTAAGTAACCTTATATCTTGGGTCGAGAATGTTTGCAACATTCAAAAGTGCGTTAAACTTGCCAACATTTTCCCAATACTTATCAAACTTATTCTTCATGTTAACTACCATAGATCTTAACAAAAAATCATCACTCTTATCCATTTTCAGCAACTCACTTTGAATTAAAGCAAGTTATGGAAGTGCCTCATTTGAGGTCACATATGATAAACTAGATAACTCCAAAGTGAAATTATAAAATAGTTTCAGAAATTTAGTAAAAACCTTAGCATTACTCCAATCACTAGGAAGTAAAGGGCCATTAGTTTTCTCATCAAAGTAATTTGTGTAAGCTAAATCATCTTCTTCAAGCATTTCAAAGGCTAGTTAAAACTTTTGGGTAGCTTCTAACATCAAGTAGGTGGAATTCCACCTAGTTCAAACATCTAAACACGTAAAGCTTTGAGAAGAAATCTTACATTGCTCAATGCATTATTTAAACTTAGCCATTTTAAAAGGAGAAGACCTAACATACTTAACTGCATTTCAAATTGCACTAATGGATGATTGCAACTCTTTCAAACCCTCATTAACAATTAAATTTACAATGTGAGCATAACATATAACATGTATATTTTCCCCACCTAATACCAAAGCATTTGGAGTCTTAATCCTTTTTCTTAAGAAGGTAACAACAACATCATTTGAACTTGCATTATCCACTATTACAAAGAAGACACTCTCAATCCTCCATTCATGCAAGCATATCTCCATTTGTTTCCAAATAGTTTCCCTTTTATGATTAGGTATTAATTAGAAATTCAAGATTCTTTTTTGAAGCTTCCATTCATTGTCAATCAAATGTGCAGTTAATGCCATGTAATTTAAGTTTTGGATAGATTTGCAACAATCAGTAATAAGACAAACTCTAGTACAATTGAGAAAGTCCTTTAATTTAAACTTTTCATCATGATAAAGTTAGTAACAATCTCTTGCCATGGTCCAATGTGAAGGTAAATGAAACTGTGGTTGCAACTTAGAACAAAAGTGCTTAAATTCCCAACCTTCTGCCAACCTAAAAGCTTGTTCATCCAAAATTATAAATGCAGCTAAAGCCTTTTTACTAGCTTTTACATCACACACTTGTGTTGCATGTACCATATTATAACCATACCCTTTTTTGGCTAAAAACTAATGACTAATTGAGTAGGATCAAACACTAGAGAATATGGAAAGTTAGGATATACTTTAAGATGAGCGTTGAGATTGGAAGTCCCATGGATCTTAGGATCACAATAATAGCACTTACCATAATAGTTGCATGCTACCATTCATCTAATTTTCTCAAATCCAAGCAGTATGGTGAAGTGCTCCTAAGACTTGTGTATTTAAGCATGCTTGGATCAATTTCTATGTGAATTGCAATCCTCAACTAGGAGCCTTTAATGGTTGAGAACTGCTGCCAATGTTGTAGATTTTACTATTTTCAAAATCAAAATGTAGATAAGTTTCAGCTTCTTCTTGCAACTGTAAGGCATTCAAGTTCCATCTCCACTTCACCCATATGTGGCCGCTCAGTTGCCTCTTCTTGCTAGCATCTGTCAACAATACTCATGAACAATTCCAAATACTTTGGGGCAATCTTTCTCTTGAGAAATGGATCAATAAAATCATCCACTTTTTTCTTATGTACTAAATGGGATACCCTATCATGTAAGTATATGTCAGAAATAGAAGATTCACTCGTGCCCTAGTTTTGAGAATTACAGTCATTTGAGTCTTGAGAGTTACAATCATTTGAATCCACATCTCTACTTGTTATCTCTTGTAATATCATAAATGGTTTTTTTTTTGCACATATAACTTCAAGTAAAACCATACCGAAAGAAAATACATCAATTTTTTCTGATACAAATCCAAACACTGCATACTCAAGTGCCATGTATCATTAAGTACCAACAACCCTTCCAACTTGTTTTTTTGGGTATTTGGACGAAAAAATTGGACCTCTCATTGAAAAACCAAAATCAACAATTTTAGGCACCCAATTTTCATCAAAAAGAATGTTCCTTGACATCACATCTTGGTGGATGATGGTGTGTTTGAGTCCTGTGTGAGGATAATGCATTCCGCGTGCTATTCCAATACATATTTCTAGACTTTTCTTCCACGAGAGGGGTGGCATGTGCTTGTCAGCTTCATGGATCTGAACACTGAGAGCTCCATTTGGCAAATTCTCATTAACTATAATCAATTCATTTTTATCATCGCAAAATCCTATATGAGATACCAAATTTTGGTGGCGTAACTGGCACAGCAACACAATTTCGTTCTTGAACTCATCGATGACATGTTTCCGTACCTCGGATTTTCCATATGAACACTTTATTGCGACCTCTTTAGCTTCACCGTTGACGAGAATACAACCTCTGTAAACCGTACTAAAGCCGCCCCTACCGATCATTCGGCTTTGATCAAAGTTGTTGGTTGCTTCTCTGAGTTGGGCAAGAGAAAAGCGATGACATAACTCTTCTATTAGGGGGGAAGGCTGCTTATATGAATCTGTGCTTCTGGAATCTGCAAAACCAAAACACTGTCGAAGCAGATTTCTCATTTTCAGTTATTGCTAGCTTCCAACCACAATATCAACCAAAGGTAACCTCAAAACTTCAGCTCTGGCTATGGGAGCTGGAGGCCTCCATGAAGAACATTAAAAAACAAGTAACAGATACTTTAAGCAAACGCCTCTGTGCGTAACAACGCGTCGATGGGTTTGGCCAGTCGTTTCCCAATTCCTCTTGTGACCATTTGACCAATGTGATGTTTGAAGGAAACGTTAGCTGGTTCAAAGTCTTCCAGCGGGAAAACGTTGAAGCGACCAGCACTAACCTGCATGTCAGCCACTGCATGTAGGACTCAATTTCTTTTTTGTATTTTTTTAAATTGTTATTTATTTCATAAGTTATTAAATTCATAAATATTTTTTTAAATAAATAATTATGATAAAATATTATTTATTTGGATGATATAAAAAATTAACTTAACTGAATTAAAAATAATAGTAAGCAATGTCTTGTTTTGAAATAATATTTAATAGTAATAGAAGTTACTAATAATTTTTAAATAAATAATTAATATATATAATAAATTCATAAAATGTCAATGGTATGAATACTTAGTTTCTGGTAAGTTAGAATTTATTATGTTAATCTATACAAAAATGTAATAAGTATTGAAAATGAAATTTAAAATTAAATTCTAAATATTTTATATTCATTAGATTAAATTTTATAAATTTATCCTATCATCTTATATTTAATAAAGGTTCTTAATTTGCATTCAAATTCAATTTCAAATTTTATTTTTAGTGCATATAATATTATTGTAGTCTGTATTAAGGTATAGTACAATAAAAGAGTAAAGAAAGAAAGATAATTACTCAATCAATTATTTTATATTTCATATGTTAAAAATAATTCATACTCTTCTATTATTAACTAGAGTTAAAAGATGATTTATTAAAAAAAAATTAAAAATGATCTCTCATTTATTTCACTATCTCTATTGTGTAAACATAAATAAAGTATTTTTTAAATAGTAAGAATGATGAAATCATTATAACTCTAAATATAATGGAAGATAAGATTGAATGCTACGAGTTAAAAGCTTAGTTACTAACTATATGTATAAAATATAACTTGCCCAAGAAATCATTAAAGATTAAATAAATTAACACATGAAATAATAAATAATCATTTTTTATGTTATCTGCAATGTTAATCTCTCATTTTATTCTACTACCTCGCATAACATATATAAAACCAATACAATTGTATCCATCAATTATTAACTATACCTACAAAAATAGCCCACGAAATAATATTGGAAGTTAACATAATACAGTTTATGGTATGAAACACAAAATGATTGATTGAGTAATTATATCCATTTGTTTTACTCTTTCATTCTACTAGCTTACAGATATATATATATATATATATATATATATATATATATATATATATATATATATATATATATATATATATATATTATAACTACCCAACAATGACTAGTTATACGTTCAGAATATAATTCGTTTAAAAATATTAAAAATTAACACAATAAATTTTTAACGAATGAAATAATTAATAATAAATTAAGTAATTTTTTATTTTCTTCCATATTTACGGATAAAAAAATCTCTTCTATTTTACTACCCCGCAGAATATACACTAGTATAATAAATTTTAACTTATCAAATGCTAAATAGTCAAACTAAATACTCCTTTAATTAATATCTTGTAAATTTATTAATTTTATAAAATTTTTATTTGAAAATTCCTAACCACATCTATCATAATTTACAGAATAAATATTATTTCAAAATAAAAACTACTAATTTTTATGTCAAATTTAGTTAATTTTTTTACATCATACAAATAAACAAATAATAATACATCATAATTATTTATTTTAAAAAATTTTATTAAAAATACCTAAATAATTTTAACTATAATTACATATTATATGTATTTTAAAAATTTATTAAATAAATAACAAAAATTTAAGAAAAAAGGAATGCAACTGCATGTAGGCGCTGTCAATGACAGACGTGCTGGGTAGCGTTGGATTAGCCAACGTGTTTCTATTGGAAGACGTTGGATCCCCAACGTTTTCTGTTATAATTTTTTTCAAAAAAATAATGTAAACATTATTTGAGTAAAATGTTTTAGGCTAAGGCTTACATGCCTTGAGTAAAAACTGAAGGTATGCATGCTGTTGTTCCACTTGAAACCATGAGATTCTCTTTTAGTGATAATCTATGACTATAAAGTCATGCCATGTAGAAGAACAAAAATCAAGATGGAAAAAATTCCCTCTTCTGAAGAAAAAGACTAATTTTCCCGCAGCAAGCAAAAGCTCAATGGTGAGCTATCTCCTGCTTCAGATAAACCAGAGAATGGGCCTGGTGCTGTTAATCATTTCAAAAAGCTATAAGGATTACCTTGCAGGCATCCTGGTGTTTATGAAAGAGCCTTTTTTGAAGACAAACTTGAAGTCCATATGGAAGATTCAAATATGGAGATGAATGAAAGTGAGATAGTTTTTCATCTACCGGAAAGTTTGAAGAGCAGATTTTGCGAAACATGAAACACTACTCTCATTGATAAAGTTTTTGGTAAATGGGTTAGCTACCGGTATATTGATTTCTGCACTGGGGCCTTATGGCAACTTGATGGGGAGCTTACTATCTTGCAGGTAGGAAATGACCTTTTTTTGTTTAAATTTGAGTTGCAGCCAGATTATTGTAAAGTCCTTAGTGGAGGTCCATGGTTCATTTTAGACCACTTCTTAGCTTTAAGGAAGTGGAAGCCTTTCTTTAAGCCATCATTGGCTAGGTTGTCCTCCATTGTGGTTTGGATACATTTTCTTGAGCTCCTAATCAAATTCTACCATCCTTATGTTTTTCCATAGATTGTAGAAAAAATAGGTACTATTCTTAAGGTGGATTCCCATACTTATTTAAGCAATAAAGGCAAGTATGCCAAAGTTTGTGTTCAAATTGATTCTAGCAAACCACTAATCCAAACAGTACACATTGGTAGTTCCAAACAGGCGATTTTATATGAGGGATTAAATAAAGTTTGTTTTGCATGTGGAAGAATGGAGCACTAAAAATAGTTCTACCTTTATGCAACCTTATCAGAGCCTAACTCTGATGTTCCTTATATTGAAAACACAGTGAAAGGGAACCAAGAAGAACAACAGAGGATTCTGAAGACTAATGATGGTAAGTAGGAAGTGAACGTGGATGAGTATGGACCATGGATTCTTGTTGAGAAAGGAAAGAACAAGCAAGTTAGAAAGAACTTGGAAGCCTAGAAAAAGGATGGTTTTACCTTTAAGAAAAATGTTCTTAGGCCTAAAAAATCTAGGTCGGATCTACACCTACACGTTAGGAGTTTTAGAAATGACATTTATTTATTTTCTTAGGAATCTAAAGTCAATCTCATCTTGGGACTATGGAGATAGTTATTGATAAAAATAAGTCTCATCTAGAGACTTCTCAAGCTATAGTTCTAGCTAACCCTAGCTCAGTATTTCAAGAGCCAAGTCCTACTTCCAATGATGGTTATCAAGTCTCAAAGTAGCTCTTCATCCTCGACCATGGGGGAGATAAGGCAGGAATTGAGTGTGCTGAGAGTAATATGGGGGTATCAATGCAAGGGCAAAATTCGGGAGCTTTCGAAAGAAAACATGGATTGGATCAACCTCAACCTAACTTATCTTCTGGCTAACTTCAATTTAGATCATGCAATAACTTCGAAGAACTTGATTCCTTTCAAATGCCACCTAAACGATTTTGATCTAGTTCCCTTCAAGGAAAAGATAGCCAACAAGCTAATACCCCCTCCCCTATAATAATTCACATGGATGACACTTCCAATTGGAGAGCCTTAGGAATTCATTTGAATCTACCCAAGCCTAATGAATTGCCCTTGCTTTAATTCCTTTCCAATCTATTTCAAGTAGTAGCTTGATAAGCCTAGCAAGATCTAATACAAATAAGGTGAGCAGTATTGGGTTTGAACACTATCACTTTAACCTACAACGGAGGGAAGATGGAGCTTCAATTCATTTTAGTTAACAATCTAATACCCTAATGCTAGATCAAAGTAATCAATTCTATCATGTAGGACTAAGAGCTATTTGGGTGAATACTAGTTTAAGTAACCCTTTAACTTGAAGGTTTACCTCACTACTTTACTCATATTTTCTTTACCAATTCACAAGCAATAATGAAAGTATCTAACTTTGGCATTTCGATCTGGAATGTATGAAGGGTTCAACACCCAAATTTCAAAAAGCTACTGGCTAAATTGTTAGGTTGTGAAAACATCAAGCTTCTTATTCTAATTGAGACTTGTTTAAATGATGAAAGGGCTAGGGATCTGGCAACTTCTTTGCCATTTTCAAAAATGGAGTTTACCAATACAATTGGTTATACAGGAGGAATTTGCATATTGTGGAACCAAGAAGACATTCAAATTGATATAGTTAATAAATTTGAATAGAAGATCCATGCTATTGTCAAGGTAACCTATAATTCACTTTCCTAGCTTATAAGTAGTGTATTAAATAATCAAAAAAATTTATGGAGTAATCTTAGAGCAATAGTTGATAATCATTCATTGTCATGGCTAATGTTAGGAGATTGTAATGAAGTATCCTCTCAATTTGAAAAATTAGGGGAAACTCCAATTAATTTACATAGAACTAACTTATTTAATGCCTATATAGATTATTGCAATTTAATTGATATGGGATTTGTGAGGTTTACTTTCACCTAGATTAACTATAGGAAAGGAAAACATTTAATTATAAAGAGATTTAATCGAGCTTTTTGTAATGATGCCTGGAGATTGCAATATCCAAGAGCTAAGGCATTTCATTTGCCCTACATTCTTTTTAACCATTGCCTTGTTTTAATGAAGCTAAATTGTACCCTATATGCTAGTTTGGAAAGACCTTTTCAATTTAAAACATGTTAGTTAACTAACCCAAACTTTGTTCAGATAGTCTCAAGTTGTTGGTCTAGGAATTTGTGTCTTTATCATGCTATTAATGATTTTACTACTTCTATCAAATGGTGAAAGGTTCATATTTTTAGTAATATTTTTGCTAAGAAAAAAAAGAATTTTAGCTAGGTTCAAAGGTGTTCAAAACTATTTAGCTTTTTACAGATTAGAAGCTTTACAAAGATTAGATAAATATCACCAAAATAATCTTTTGAATATTTTTAGGCAAGAAGAACAATTATGGGCTTTGAAGTCTAGAATGGATTGGATAGCTAATGGGGATAGGAATACTCATACCTATTATCTATCTACTATCATTAGAAGAAGAAAGAATAGGATTGAAGCTTTAAAAAATGTAGTGGCTAATCGGATGTATAATTTTATTGAGATTCGACTATACATCTTTAACATTTTTGTAATAAATTTAAGACTTCTCATAGTTAGTCTAGTCTTTTTGGTCATAAGCCTTTTAATGAACAAAGAGTGTAAATCCTCTTTATATAAAGTGTTTAATTTTGATCCCAAATGAAAGTGAAATTTGGTTTTCTCTAAAAAATCAAAAAGGCTAATAAAGCCCTTGGTCCTAATGGTTTTCACCCTGAATATTTTCCAGGATTTTGGCCCTTTATCAAATATTCCATAATAGATTATGTACAACAAGTGTTTTCATCCTTCTATGTACCTAAATGGATTAATCCACTCTAATTGTTTTGATTCCTAAAGGTAACTCACATGAAATTGTCAATGGATCTAGACCAATAAGTTTTTGCAAAATAGTCTTAAAAATTATTATTGAAAGGATTAAACCTTTTCTTCATCTTTTAGTCTTTCCTTTTCAAATAGCTTTTATGGCTTCTCAAAAACCTATTGACAATATTATTGTTTTAAGAGAGTTGATCCATATTATTGATAGATCAAGGCTAAGCATAGACATATGATTTTGAAGTTAGATATGGAAAAAGCCTATAATTCCTTAGAGTGGAGTTTTATTAGAGAGGTTTTGATCTATTTCCAATTCCTTGATGATCTTATTAAACTTATTATGAATCTTGTGTCTAATGTCTCATACCAAATTTGTTTAATGGTGAAAAATTAAATTTCATGTTTCTTTGCAGGGGTCTTAGACAAGGTGATCCCTTGTCCCCCTACTTTTTTATCCTTTGCATGGAATACCTTCATGTGTTAATCAAACAACGTTGTAACTAAAAGGTCTGGACTCCAATTAAATTAAGTAAACATGGTTTTAGATTTTCTCATATGTTTTATACTGATGATGTTGTTCTTTATGCTTAAGTAAATCTTAAGAACTATCAAACCATTAATCAAGTTTTATAGGATTTTGCCTTAGTCCCTGGTTTAAAAGTAAATAGAGGTAAATCTAAGAATATTAATTTGTCTTTGAGAGATAGATTAAGTGATTCACCATAAAGGTAGCTTAGGAAAATATTTAGGTAAGGAAATTAAAGGGAACTACTAGGCTTTTGACATTTCTTTTCTAGTGGATAGACTTAGAGAAAGGATTAATTGATGGAAATTAAAATATTTGTCTATTGCTGGAAGGATTATTCTTATCAACTCTAGCCTGTTAGCTCTACCTATTTACCACATAAGCTGTACAAAAATTCCTTTTTCAATTCACTCTCAGTTAGCTGGAGTCATTAGGAATTTTTTGTAAGGCAGCTCTTGTAAGTCAAGGAAGTTGTCTTCGGTCAATTGGAATATTGTTACCTTGCCAAAATTTGTTGGAGGCCTGGGTATAAAAGATCCTTCCATAATGAATTTGGCTTACTTAACTAAATTAGCTTGGTCCTTCATTCAAAATGATAACTAGTTATGGGTTCTAGTTCTTAGATCTAAATATCTAACTATTAATTTACAAAGGTAACTAATCATTCAAAGGAATAGTTCTCATAATTGAAAGGCTCTAAAATATACTAAGGAGACAATATATCATGGACTTAAATGGATCATAGGGAATGGTGAGAAAATCAATTTTTGGTATGATAAGTGGCTTGATAAAGAGATTTTGAGAAACTTAAGTGTTAGCCCTCTTCCTAACTCTTCTGACCATAAATCTATTAAAAATTTCATTAGTGAAGGATTTTGGGACATTTAGAATCTAACCATGGAATTACCATCAAATCTAAAGGCTGTAATTTTTGGAACTCTTTTTTATGTTTCCAATAGAATGATCATTTGGTTTGAGGTTTATCAAAGTCTAGTCTTTGTACTATTAAGAGTATTTATTTGTTTGCAAAAAGACCTTCTTTTCAAAATCCTAGACAAACTTTTAACTGGATATGGAAAGTGAATACCTACCAAAAGATCTAGTTTTTTATATGGTTAATTATTTGGGGGTAGACTTCCCACTCGGGAAATGCTAATTATTAGAGGTATGAACATTTCACCTAATTGTGCTTTTTGTGATAGAGACATAAATAATATAGCTTATCTTTTTAGAAAATATCCTTTTACACTATTTTTCTAGCACTTTATGCCAGTCCCCCCTCTTGGTAGCACACTTTTCATCTTGACTTCTTATTATGGCTCCATAGCAATCTCATTACTAAAGAATTAAGTTGTAATAGTTTTGTTGCTTTTGCAATTTGGAATATCTGGCTTTTCCAAAATAGAAAAGTATTTAATTGTAGCTTTGGCAGTGATAATATTAAAGCCATTACTCTAAGTAAAACTTTTGAATATTAGACTATCATGGCAGTGCCCCAACAACCACTTAATAAATAGGTGGTAAATATTGGATGCAAAGCCCCACCAATGGAATTTTATAAATTAAATACAAATGGTGCATCTAAAAGTAACCCATATCAGGCTAATTGTACTGCAGTAATTAGATATTGGAATGGTAATTGGATTGTGAGTTGTTTAAGAGGTGTTGGAACATGCTCAAAATTTATTGTTGAAGTCATGGGCTTATGTGATGGACTGTATCTTGCCAAAAGCTAAGGTCTTACTCCAATTTTAGTAGAATTAGATGTATTGTCTGTTGTTTTTGTTGTTGCTACTATCAATTCTAACACTTTTTCTATTGTTAGCAACATCATTGAGGAAAGTAGAGACATGCTTCAACAATTGGGTCATCCAGGGCTGAAGCATATTTATAGAGAAGCTAATATGGTTGTTGATTTTATGGCAAAAAATGTTGTAAATACAAGTAATAGGTTAAATGTTATAATGATTCCTCCCAGGGTATAGTCTGTTTTGCTAGATTATGATATCAAGGATGTATATATTCCCAGACTAGTGTAATCCCTTCTTCCGTTAATACATTTCCGTTTTTACCCAAAAAAAAAAAAATCTATGACTATAAAGTCGCACTCATATACTTGCATAGCTGGTCACGTGATTCATTACTTACGAATCCAATAGTCACGGTTAATTATAAAAGAAGCCTATGTTCAGTTATAAAAAGGTCTTCTATAATAATAATAATAATAATAATAATAATAATAATAATAATAATAATAATAATAATAATAATAATAATATAATTTGACGATATTTGAATTGATATGATAATATCATTGTTTTATTCTTACTAAATATTGAATTTTCTTTAATAATATATAGTTACAGAATACACTACAGTAAAAAAGACTTTTAGCAGTGACATTTGTCGTCGTTAAAGAAAAAGTCGTCGCTAAAAATATTGTCGGTATAGGTCCGTCCCTGAAAAGGTCATTAGTGACGACAATTTGTCGTCACTAAAAGTCCGACCTTTTGCGACGACAATGTCGTCGCAGAAAATAATTTCAAAATTCAAAAAATTTTAAAATTTGATTTTTAGCAGCGACACTTGTCGTCGCTATAGGGAAAGAAGTCGTCACTGAAGATCTGACTTTCAGTGACGACATTGAAAGGAAACTTTTTAGCGACGACAAAATTGTTGCTAAAAGTCTGATCTTCAGTGACGATATTTTGCCCTATAGCGACGACAAGTGTCCTCGCTAAAGGTTTTTTAAATTTTTTTTAAAAATTTAAATTCAAATTGTCGTATATTTCAAATAATATATTATCTAAAATATTCTTTATTTTAATTAACTTGAATTGTTCAATATTTTTTTAAATTTAATTTAATATAAATTATACAATTATAATATATCAGTAATATTATTAATAATGTCTAACAATTTGATCCAACATAAAAAATTAATACTTATAAAGCAATGGTAAAAATAATACGGACTTCCTAGTTGTAAATTAAATTTACAAATTTTATGCTAAGTTAAATTTAAATAAATAAATTTAAAATTTACAACATACAAAATTAAATAATATGAAATTTCATATTAAATTAAACATACTATCAATTCTATTAATTTATTATAAATTATTTGAGTAAATTAAATATATTATTACACAAAAAAAATATTATAACTTTTTATTCACATACCTCAATGGTAAAAATCTACTAATCAACTCTAAATACTCTCCACAAACTAAGTTAAGTGCTAATAATAACTAACAAATTAAAAGATATAACATACAAAATTAATACATATTAACATATATAAAAAATAAATATATTAAAATAGAAAATTTTAAAAGAAAGAGAAAGTTCAGAAACTTACCTTAGGTCCAAAAATTTCAAACACGCAAATGAGGAGGGATGAGGCGCCGTGAATAAATAGCTAAAACTTTCATCGATGACTAAAAAATTTCGGTCGTCGGTGAAGGTTTCAGCGATGACTGAGGGACTTTCAGCGATGACAATGTCGTCGCTAAAGCCTTATCAGAATTTGGAAGGAATTAGGCTTTTAGCGACGACAAAAGTTGTTGTTAAAAGCCTAAAAAATTTTCGACGAAAAAATTTAGCCTTCAGTGATGACAATTGTCACCGCTGAAGGCCAAGACTTTTAGCGACGACATTGTCGTCGCTGATGGTCCCCCTTTTAGCGACGACAATGTCATTGTTGAAAGTCTTGAATATTCAGCGACGGCAATTGTCACTGCTAAAGGCCAAGACTTTCAGCAATGACAGTGTCATCGCTGATGGTCCCCCCTTCAGCGACGACAGTGTCGTCGCTGAAAGTCTTGAATTTTCAGCAATGACAATTGTCGCCGCTGAAAGCTAAATTTTACCGCCGAAATTTTTTTAAGCTTTTAGCGACGACTTTTGTCGTTGCTAAAAGCCTAATTCCTTCCTGCTCAACTTTCTGATTCCCTCCAAAAAGTAATGTCATTTTTACTGACGACAATGTCGCCAGAAATACTTTTAGCGACGACCGAAATTTTGTCGCCGCTAAAAGTGTCGTCGTTGTTGCTTCTTTTTCTTGTAGTGATAGCAAACATAATATTCAATTCCTTATTTATAAAGTTACTTACGATTATATCTTTCAAATATCTTAATTAACACTATTAATTTTTTATTTTTATTTTTATTATTCATCTCTCTTGACACATAATATTAAAATAAATGGTGAAGAGAAAAATATAACAAAAAATTAAGCATATATTTGATATTGTTAAGGTAAAATTTAATAATTAACTTCAATGTTTTTATTTTTTTAACATTGTAAGTGAATAAAAGGATGAATAATTATAACACAAATAAAAATAAGGGACCAGTAACACTAGTTATACAATTTAAAGAATGTAATAGTTATTATTTTTATAAATGAGGGACTAAATATTGTGTTTACTTTACATGATAAATATAAATCATAATTGTTATGATAAAAATAAGGAAAAAATATAAAATATTTTTTTCATTTTAGAATAGTTGCATTTTGTTACATTCAACCTTGAAAAATTAGAAATTATTCTCTTAAATTAAATAAAATTTTGAATTAGCATCATCATTAACTTAATTTATTATTTTCTTAAATTGCATAATTTTTTATATTCTTTCCATATAAAAATCACAATAGTACAATATCTTTGTTTATTTTATTATTTTTTTGTGAATAATTTTTATATTATATAATTAATAAAAATTAAATTAGATATATAGAGTTTTGATTAAATAATAAAGAATGAATTGTAAAATTATATGTGAAAAAATGATAATATAAACTAATATACTTCAATATTGTGATTTTTGTTTAAAAAGTTCATAAAAAATATGTAATTTAATAAAATGATTAATTAACTTGATAATAGATGTTAATTTCAAATTTTATAAAATTTAAAGAGATAATTTTTAAGTTTTTGAAATGGGATAAAATGAATCCAACCACTCCAAAATTAAAATAGTATTTTATATTTTAATTTTATATTTTTCCAAAAAAATAATATTAAGAGCTTCAAAATTTCATACAAACTTTTTTACTTCATCTAGCTCAAACTAAATTTGCATTCAATAACGTGTATATTAATATTTTTATTATTATTTGTTAAACCCATAGACAATGAAATGCAAGCCTAACATGACAGGAGTCATTTGTACAGCTGTTAAAACACATGTATATTATTATTAGTCATTAGATTCTCTTGTTACAACTTTTGTTGCTTTTGCAGCAATTTTGTTTTCGGCACAAACCACGCTTTTTTTCCTTTTTTTTTTTACTTATACACATATTTATTTTTTCTTATGCAATTCCTCATTATATATACACAGTATTTTTATCTATTATAAATATATACACATTTACTTTCGTTATTTACAACTTATGCCAATGCCACAAAATAATATAAATATAACATGTTTTAAATAACTTAAATATTTTATTTAATTTAACTATTTAACTAATTATTCTATTTTTAATTATTATATTACTTTATTACTTTATAATTTATTTAATTATCCTATTTTTAAGAAGTCATTTGATTTACACAAGATATAAATTTTTCATAAGAAGTTGAATTCTTAAAAAGTAAATTCTCTTATGAATTTTTTAAAAAGTGCTTAAAATTATTTGAGTCATATTAATGAATTGATGCTTCCTAAAAATTAGCTTCATATATTTATTTGATTCAACTCTAAATTTCAAAGAGAATATTATCAAAATAATTAATATAAAATTACTAATATATCTTTCAAAATTATAATATAAAAAAATAAACAAATTTAAATTATCTCTAACTATTTTTTAAATTATATTTGTAATCTCTCTTTCTAATGTAAATTTTTAAATTGGTAATTTCTTATCTTTTTATTTATTATAAAAATAAAATAGGTTTATATA
Organism: Sindora glabra; assembly: GCA_020226215.1. NCBI lineage: Eukaryota > Viridiplantae > Streptophyta > Magnoliopsida > Fabales > Fabaceae > Sindora > Sindora glabra. The sequence goes on from CM035233.1 coordinate 31,167,971, forward strand.
AAAATAAGATGTATTGTATATATATCTTAAATTAATCTAATATAATTAAAATAGAGTATAATTTAAATGAAGAAAAGATATTATTTAATTAACTAATAATATAAATAAATAATTCTGTCAAATTTATATAAAATAGACAACAAATACACATTTTTATTTTTATAATTGAACATTAAAATAAAAAATAATAAAGATAATAAATATAATTATATTTAAAATTAAATTTCTATTACAATAAAATTTATGATTATCTTTACAATTTATATAGTATAATTTTATATTATAATCATTTTATTTATTATATAATTAATAAAATAATTACATTTTATATGATTAATAACTAAATTTAAATAAATATAATTATTTTTATCATTAATAAATTATATATATTATAGGTTCCAAATGGTGAAGATAAAATATTATAATGGTTATTAATTAACTTAGATATGGGTTCTTTTATAATCCTATTTATAAAAGATATGAGAAAATTTTTTTTTTACTAAATTGTAAATAAGCAAATTCCCATCATTTGTGAAAAGTAAAATTTTTTGAGAAATTTTACTTTCTAGCAATTAATGGCCAATTAAATGATTTTAAAATTTCCAAATTCCGGCAAAGATACACTTCTAATACTACCTTTGCGAACCATAATTCTTACTTAACGTTTAAGTCGAAACCTCTTATTTTTACTTGTACAATTTCATGTTTTTATTCTATTCTTTATATAGCAAGTATTAATTGAATTCTAAAATTTTATGTTCTATTTTTAATAAAAATAGTTAAAATCAAAATCAATTTTCTTTATTTAAATTTTATCACTAATTTTATGTTAATTTTTAAGTATTATATTTCAAATTAAACTTACATCAATTAAGATTTTATTAAGGTTTTTATAGTTCATATATTGTTTTTATACCTATTAACTATTTATTGCATTTTTTTTTCTTATTCACTCCTATTATTTACAAGTTAAATACTAATATCACTTAACAATATGAATATAACACAATATTTTTTATTTTGAAAAAATTTTAAATATATAATTATATATTCTATTTTCAACTCTTATATAACTTAACATTGACAGAGCTATGCCTTTTTTTTTTATTTGCCCTGTTTCATGTTTTCGTCCCTTTCATTTTTATATCCATTCTCATTGTTTATGACTCATATGCTAATATTATAAGTGTATATAAAAATGTGATCGATTTTATTTTTGTTATTATTTTTTAAATAAATTGATGATGGATTTAATTTAATTTAATTATTTAATTATTTAATTATATATTTTATTTTTATATTTTATATTATTTTATTACAAATAAGTGCATATAAAAATGTGATAGATTTTATTTTTGTTATTATTTTTTAAATAAATTGGTGATTGATTTAATTTAATTATATATTTTATTTTTAACTCTTATATTATTTTATACCTCACTCATTTTTTTTTATTTTTATTTGTTTTATTGCTTTTTTATGTTCATTATTATTTATGATTGAAATACAAATATCACTAAGTGATATAAATTAACATAATATATTAATTTTTATTATGAAAATAATATAATTAATTTAAAATTTTAATATAAAAATTATTAGTTAAGTTATATAATTAGAAGTTCTATTTTTATGAAAGATATTTAAAATTAAAATTAAATTTATTTACTTAATTTTTTAAAAAAAATTTACATGCATTTTCAAATGTTATATTTCTAATTAACTTTACATCAATTATAATTTTATTACATTTCATTGAATTATTAAAGAACATATTTTATGTCTAATATTTATATTACATTTTAAAAATGTATTATATAGTTAATGTAAAATAAAAATATTATGTTATATTTTAATATTTTTATAATTTTTTATTTTATTATATGTATCATTATTATATTGATAGTAAAATAAAAAAGAAAACCGTACTTTCATGGGTCAAAATGCTCGCATAATAATGTGAATTTGGATTGGACGCTCATTTAAACTTTCCCTTTTGATCTAGGCAAGAAAAATGAATCGTATTTACTGCCTCGGATGACAATGAAAGTTATGTGTTGAATTTACAATTTTAACTTGTTTCGAAATTTTAGTGTCCGTTAAACAAGGAAAAAAGGCAAGTATAGCAGGTTGCACAATCACCACATGTCAAAAGTTTACTTATTAGTAAGCTCATGTATCAACACGTGTGGAAGAACTCAGCAATGATTTAAGTTTACACTAGCTTGTGGGCACGCGAGTTGTGCCTATGCATGGGTGTCCTTTTTTCTTCCTAACATAAAATTATTAAATATATCCGAAAATATCATAAAAATATTAAATTTAACTTATTATAATCACTTTAGAATTATATACTTAGATTTAAAATTAAAAAATTTTTACTATGTGATATAAGAGTTAAAACATATGATATATATTAAAATAATTCACTTAAATTAGGTCTTAATTTATTAAAAAATTTTATAGTAAAATATTTTGTGACATATTAATATTACTCAATGATATTGATGTTTAAGTTATAAATACATGAAGTGAATAAAAAAATAAAAAAATAGATAAAAAAAAATAGAAACAATGTGTAAGTTATAAAGAAATAAAATCCCACTTCATGCATATTTGTAATAGCAATCCTTATATATGGTGCTAATAATTGAAAGATGGCCGAACAAGAAAAAAATCTATTTGACAAAATTTTTTTTTTGTACTTATGAATTACATTAGACCCGGAAATGATGCATTGGAAAAATTTCTTAGGTCTCCCAATTGATTATTTTGCTCATATATCTTCAAAAAGGGAAAAAAAAATCCTTCAAAGCTCTTTCCTAAATCTAAAGATTTGAAATAGAATACATGAAAATTGATATAAAGAATATACTAAAAAATTTAATTAGATAAATTTGAATTTGAATTTTATGTTTTTATTAAAAATAGAATATATAATTATATACATGGACTAATAGTATCTAAATTAAAATTTTAACTTTCTAAAAATGTTTTCATAATAAAATTAATTGTATATCATGATATATGTATTATAATGATAATTGAATTTATTTTATTTTTAAATAAAACTGGACAAAATATGTAACTTAGTTATATGAAACTTGAAAATAATAAAATGATCTAATGAGTTATATATTTACCTCATATTATATATATTATGTTAAAAATGTAATTTAAGCCTATTTAAGTATATTTGGTGTAGAGCTTCTTGTTGAGTCTAATAATGAATAGACTTAACTATAGTTATATATTATTATTGAGACTAGGTCTCATCTCCACACTGAATGTTTACAATTGTTCTCCTCATCAAAATATTACAAATGGCATAAGGTGTAGGAAAGAAAGACCTTATTTTCTATACAAATATTTGTGTAAAAATAGTGGAGATCATGAATGGAATCAAGAAGTATGCACAATTGTTAATTTTTAATATTCTTTTATTTACGATTTTAGTTTTGATATATGATCTGTAAAATTATGAATTCTTACATATAGATCAGAGTTAGATTATATTAAACTAGAATCCTAATTTTAATTAAGATTTTAATTTAATTTTTGTTAACAATTATTGTTGTATGATGTTATCGAAAAGAAATTTTAAATCATACAGTATTATGTTTTGGCATTGAAATATTAAAAAATTCACTTTATATTATATCATAAATTGAAACTCATTTCTATATATATATTTGGTTTACTATTTTGTATATATAAATATATTTACATTTAACATTCTTTTTGGGATTTATATATATAAAGGTTTTGATATTTACTGTACATTTATTATATATATATATATATATGTTTTTGCATTCTTTTCTATATACATATGCCTTGACTTTCTATACATATATATATAACAAAGTTTATGTTTTGACGTTTATATAAAGGGTCAAACTTCCAAGCATCACTAAAAAAGTGGTGCATGGATGCTTTAGCAGATCAATGGTTGTGATGAAATGATAAATTTGTAATTCTATTGAAAGCAACCTGTTAGTCACAAATATTATAATTATATATTAATCCCATAAATTTATTGATTAACAAGCTCCTATTGCTATCACGTGCAAAGCTAATGCCACTGCCTTTGACATCATGTGCGATTTTGACATCCACTCAGCCAACCCGCTTACTTAATGCCAAGAACGAGTCCCAGTGGAGCCTTTTTATGACTTTGCTGAATCCATCATGAAAGCCTCTGCTGATACTGCTTTTAACTTCCTCATTCCATCTGATGGGTTTAAACAAGATGACACTGATAAGGGTTCTTAGCTTATTGTGAACCCAAATTTCAATTCCAAGCTTATGGACCCTTTAGAAATTAAACGCTATAGTGACATGTTTTTCTCCAATATGGATTTGTTTCTGGATTTTGATTATTCAAATCCCATTCAAAATAACAACCACGATGCTAGTAATGATGACTTAATCCCAGTTTAAACCAAACTTGCTCCAGATCCAATTATGAATCGCTCTGAAACTTGCTTCAATATCGATTGCTACAGATCAAAACTTTCTTCCTTTAACCACCCAACTTAGTCTTTTAGCCAAAGCGTATCTGATCCAACTCACAAAATAATGTTCCATAATTTATTAAGGTCATTTGGTAATTTTCTTTCTTTAACTAGACCATCAGTTTACTGATTAGTCATTAAGTAGTTAGATTCAATATCAACTATATATCTACTAATGCATGGACACACAACTTTATCGGTGGTGCATCATAATCTCTCCTTTATATAAAATGAATTTTATATAGAACTTTTTGGCTTATGTTCTGACATTATACATATATGTGCTTTATCATTATGAATTTTTTGGTGCTATATATATATATATATTTGGCATTTTGGGTATATATATATTCCCACATTTCTTGTAAATATTATATTTATATTCTAGCTTTTTGATATATATATGTTCAACGTTTTTACATATATATATATATATATATATATATATATATATATATATATATATATATATATATATATATATATATATATATATATATATATATATATAATTTTGTGCATGTTATTCATGCTTTAGATTTTATGTGTATGTGCTTTCTTTCATTTAATTTGGCATGAATTTAATCATTAAAATTATTTCGTTGTGTTTGATAATAAGGCACATCTTGGAAAAATTTATATGGAGGTGAACTTTTTTTATTGGCAATTTGAATATATTTTTTATTTAAAATTAATTTAATGAAATTAAATATTTATCAATACAATGATCATTTAAGAAGCCAATGAAATTATTTTATGTTATTAGGGATGTTTTTGTTATTTAAGTTAGTTCATATAATCATCTACCCACAAAAGGTTGTTATGTAAATTAATTTAGATAACTTGGAGCTTTTATAATAATAGGTAGGTTGATGATCCTTTTGCTCATAGATGTTGGATTTTTTAATTTTGTTTATCATTATATTAGTTTGATACTTTAAGGATATCTTAAAGTTTATTACTTTTTTCCACCCATAAGGGAATCTATAATATTATTTTAAGGTGTCTAATGTTTAAAAGAAATATAAGCTATCATTTATTACCCATAATGTTGACTAAATTTTTGCTATTATCATTATTTTTCAGCTTCATGTGCTTTTTCCCTAAATAATCAAACATTTCCAATTGAAACTCTAGCTTGAGGAAATTATAAAGAGAATATAGAATTAGCTTTAACCATGATGGATACGGATATGACAGAGTTAAGAAGCTTGCTAATTTAATTACCCAATTTACTATTGAGTAGAAAACTTAGTATGAGAAATAGGATAGGACCAATCACTTAACTTTCATGGTGATGAAAAGATCAATGTCTGAGGGGTTTAGTTTGGGCTATTCCAACTACTAACAATACTAAAACCTTCTTTACTTCTATTGGGGAAAAGTATGTAGTTTTTTATAAGGTTGAAATTGGTTAATTGATGGAAAATTTTGTTAATATAAGGTATGATAGTATTAGTAGTGTTAGAGATTATATTCTGAGGATGGTTGCTATTCCTACCAGACTAGGTGTGAATGCCCAATTAATAATACTTTTCTTATTAACTATGCATTAAATTCCTTACCTTCTTAATTTAATTCCTTGAAAACCTTTTACAATACATAGAAAAAAATTAGGATATTAACATTTTAATATCCATTTGTACTCAAGAAGAAGAAAGGATGAAACATAAAGTTTCAAGAAGTGTGGACTTAGTAAATCAACCATGTCCTAAAAAGCCTTTTAATAAAAGATATTTTAAGCCCCAAGGTAAAGGTGGTCCTAAAAGAAACCTTGGTCATAATCACCATGATTCAAAACCTATGATAATTAAAGATAAATGTTAGTTTTGTAAGAAGATAGGTCATAAAAGGAAGGATTATTTTACTTATAAGAAGTACTTGGAAAACAAAAATAAGAAGAAAAATAAAAATGAATCAAGTAATTCTTTTGCTTTCATTTGCTTTAAATCCAGTTTGATAAATGCTTGTATTAATTCTATGTGGATTGACTCTAAGGCATCTATCCATGTTACTAATACCTTGCAGAGATTTAAGAGCAAACGAAAGTCAAGTAGGGATAAAGTCAATCTATGTGTAGAAAATGGAGAATGTGTACAAGTGGAGTCCATAGGCATAGTTAAATTAATACTAGATTTAGGATTTATTTTATCTTTGAAAGATACTCTATATGTACCATCCATGAGGCAGAGTTTGATTTCTTTATCAAACTTCAAGATTTAAATATTTATTTAAGTTTTAATAATGGATCTTCTTAGTTATTTTATAATTCTTTTGTTATTGGTAATCTTTCAATATCCAATGGTTTGTATAAATTGAATCTTGATTCTAAATAGTTTGATTCTGTTCATGTTATGAATGTTGGTGTTAAAAGGCTTTTGTCTAAGGAAAATTCTTTTCTTTTATAACATAGATGTCTAGGTCATATATCAAAGGAAAGAATTAATATGTTAATAATAGAGAATATTATTTCATGTCTTGATAATTCTGATCATGATTATGTTGACTATATTAGAGGAAAAATGACTAAAAAGACTAATAAAGATTCTACTCTTAGTAAAGAAGTCTTAGAGATAATTCACATAAATATAAGTGGTCCTTTTAAGAACACTTTATATAGGAATAAATATTTTATAACCTTCATAGATGACTTTTTCTGTTATAGCTATGTCTATTTTATAATTAATAAGTTACAATCTCTTGAAAAGTTAAAAAAATTTTAAGTTAAGGTAAAAAAATAATGTGATAAAGAGATTAAAATTATAAGGTCTGATCATAATGGTGAGTATTATAGCAAAACTAGCAATACAGGCTAGCTTATAGGACCATTTGTTAAATACTTGCAGGATTATGGGATAGTTTCCTAATTTACTATGCTTGGGAGTCCTGAACAAAATGAAGTGGTTGAAAAATGAAATTGCACTTTGATGGATAAGGTAAGATTTATGATGAGTGGAACTAACTTACCAATTTTTTTTAGATTAAAACCTTAAAAGTTGCCATTTATACCCTAAATAGAGTTCTTACAAAATTAGTATCTAAAATACCTTTTGAACTTTTCAAGTGTTAGAAACCTAATCTAAACATCTTCAAGTGTGGGATAATCCTACTAAAGTAAAAATATATGACCTTATAACATCAAAGTTAGATCCTAAAACTACTAGGTGTTATTTTATTGCGTATCCCTATGGATCCAAAAGTTACAGATTCTACTGTCTTACTCATGGAATAAAGAAAGTTGAAAATGGTAAAATTTCTTGAAAATGATATTTATAGTTCTAATAAACTTCAAAATGATGATAATGTTTTAGAAAAAGCACTAACTATTTTTCCTATGCATGTTATGCAAGAAAGGATCATGTATTAACCCATTAATAGAATGCCTAATGTACAAGATCATGAGGGTGTTATGAATAATTTACCTAAACTAGAAGAATCTATTATGCCTATTAATGCTCCTACTAAACATTTTGAAAGGGTAAGAAAGCCTACGATATCAAATAATCATATTTTGTCCCTAGGTGAGGTTAATTATGATATTAGACAAACAGTTGATCTAATGAGTTATAATGAAGCAATTTTTTATGGATAATTTAGTAAGTGGATAGAGGCAATGCATGATGAAATTCAATTTATGTATTCTAATGAAGTGTGGGAGTTAGTTTAAATTCCAAATTATTTTAAACCCATTGGTTACAAATAGGTACTTAAAAACTAAAAAGATTCAAAAGACAACATTAAGTGATTTAAGGCAAGATTAGTAGCAAAAGAGCATATGCAAAAAGAAAGGATAGACTTTAAGGAAACTTTTTTACCTATATCTTCTAAAGATTTCTTGAGGATTATTATGGCCTTGGTGGCTCATTATAATCTAGAACTCCATTAGTTGAATATAAAAATTACCTTTTTAAATGGAGATTTATGTAAGGAAGTTTACATGTAGAAATCAAAATGTTTTGTTGAAAGTTGAAATGCACATTTGGCATGCAAGTTGAAGAAGTCAATTTATGGTCTTAAACAAGTTTTTACGTGATGGTATTTGAAATTTGATAAAATCATCTTATCTATGGGTTTTGTTTAAAATAAGGTAATCAATGCATATACCTCAAGATGAATAGGAGTCATTTCATTTTTCTTGTTATGTATGTGGATGATATATTACTTACTAGTAGTGATATTAATTTGCTTCATGAAACTAAATCTATATTGCCTTAATATTTTAATATGAAGGACCCTAGTGATGCATTTTTTTTCTTTTAGGTATTGAAATCTATAAAAATAAGTCTAGACACTTATTAGGACTTTCACAAAAAAAATATATCAATCGTGTTCTTGAAAGGTCTAATATGGATAAATGCAAATCTAGAGATATTCCTATCTCTAAAGGTGATAAATTTAATAAAAACCAATATCTTGAGAATGAAATTCATAAAAGTTTAATGAAAGATAAACCATATTCCAATGCTATAAGAAGTCTAATGTATGCTTAAGTTTGTACTAGACCTTATTTATCTTTTATTATATGTGTTTTTAGTAAGTATTTCTCTAATCCAGATAATAAATATTGGATTGCTATTAAAAAGGTAATGAAGTATTTATAGAAAATCAAGGATTATATGCTAGTTTATTGAAGGTTCAATGATCTTGAAGTAATTAGATTCATGAATTTAGATTTTATTGGTTGTGTAGATGACATAAAATTAACATTAGGCTATATTTTTTTTAGCTGGTGGGGCTATCTCTTGGGAAGTTATGAAACAAACACTTTTACATCTTCCACCATGCAAGCAAAATTTCTTGCTAATTATAGTGTAGGTACACATGCAATATGATTTAGGAATTTTATTTATAGGCTAAAAGTAATTAACCCCATCTCAAGGCCTTTAAGGATTTATTATAACAATTCTACAATAGTAATGTTCTCAAAGATTGATAAGACATTCGATGATTCTAAACATATTGAAATTAAGTACCTTGCAATCAAAATTTGGGTTAAGAATAATGATATTCTTGTTAAACATGTTGACATTAAGATAATGATAGCATATCCTCTAACGAAGGTTGTTCTACCTATTATTTTCAGGAAATATGTTTCAAACATTGGTGTTTTAAGTTTTTTTTATGTAATTAGTTAGTGGGAAAGTTTATATTATAAACTTATTTATATTGCTTTTACAATTTTTTATAAGCTTATGTACCTTTTATTTTACATTCACGTTATAGAATCTAGATGTTATTATAATCAAGTTTATCTTAAGATATAGTTGTTTTCTTGATGAAAACGTTGTTTGCCTTTGTTTAAATGTAAACTATAGTTGTCTACTTGGAGAGATGAAATTAAAATTAATGTTATGTTTATCAAAGTAACTGTAGTTGTTTCCTTGGGGAGATGGTTGTCTATTTTATAGTAATATATCTTTATAAAAGATCATAAAGAGAACCCTTATACTATAGTATGAAAGAATTACTTGGTTATACTAATGTGTAATTACACCATCATGTTCTTGTAATCATGTCAATGAGGTAATTGACTCTTGTAATCATAGATATACTATACAATAAATTGACATATCATTATCTATAGTTCAGAGTTGGATACTTTGTTGGACTTGATCATGTTTTGAGGTAAATTGTATTGAGTTATGATTTATTTTATGACCACTTATGTTATTGTTTAACCTAGGAGTCATTTTTGTTAACTGAGAATTTTTCTTATTTTTTTAAGCTGCTATTAATTGAATTTATTTTATTTTTAAATAAAATTAAATTAAGCATGTAACTCAATTATACGAGACTTAAAAGTAATAAAGTGATCCAAAGTGTTATATATCTACCTTATATTATATATATTATGTTAAAAATATGATTTGGACTTATTTAAGCATATTTGGGATAAGGCCTCTTATTGAGTTCATGATAGGTGGATTCAACTAGGGTTATATAGTATTATTAAGGCTAAGTCCCCTCTCCATATTAGATGTTTACAAATGTTCTTTCTATGAAGGCATCGTGAATAGTAAAAGGTATAGGAGGGAAAAACCCTATTCCCTACACAGATATATATGAGAAAATATTAGATATCATAAATAAATTCAAGAGGTATGTATTATTGTTAATTTTTAATATTCTTTTATTGGTGGTTCTAGTTTTGATATATGATTTATAAAATTATGCATTTTTACAATATGTAGTTAAGAAAATTAATTAAATTAGAAATATAATATCACATTATATTATATTATATTATATCTGTACTATTTAATAATATTCACATCTAAACGGTAAATAATAGAGGTAAATAAAAAAATGTAGAATGAAATAGATAAAAAGAAGTAAAATAGTGCATAATTTGTAAATTCTTGACAAATTTTCAATTAGATTTATATTTATTTTAAAGTATAGTACTCAAAATTCACATTAAGAACTCATTAGCAAAATTTAAATAAAAAAATTTAATTTTAATTTTTAAATATTTTTATTAATAGAATATATAATTAATTATTTCAATTAATACTTTGTACATTAATTTTTTAACAAATTTAAAATATTTTTATAATAAAATTTAATATATATTATTATATCTATATTACGTAATGATATTAATGTGTAAATTGCAAAAAATAAAAAAAATCAATAAAATGGAAAGGAGTAAACAAAAAGAAGAGAAACAATAGGTGATTAAATAATATAAAAGTTAAAAATAGAATTATATTAGATTATATTATATTTATAACTTATTTAAAATAATTTTATACAAAAATAAAACATATCCTATTGCATGTATATTTATTTGTGAAATTAAAGTCTAAATCATAAATAATGGAAGTGAAAATTATAAAAAGAGAAGAAAATATAAAATGAATCAAATAAATCAAAGAGAAACAATTAGTAATCTAAAAAGTAATATAAAATTTAAAAATAGAATATTTACTTAATTAATTTAATTAAATTTTTAACTTACATGAAATATTTTTATAATGAAAGTAAAATATATTATGATACACACATACACACAAACACACATACTAAATGATATTGATACACCAACAATATATAGTAAAAGTGAATACCAAAAAAATGATAAATATGTAATGAAATAAATAAAAAGAAGGAAAATAATGCATAAGTTATAAACTTTGATAAAATATCAATTAATTTAAATTTAATTTAAAATATAAAAATTAAAAATTGATGTGAAAATATTTAAAATATTCAAATAAAGAAATTTAGTTTTAAATTTTAAACTTTTTAAACAACAAGATATACAATTGATAAATTATGAATAATAGGAGTAAGCATAAAAAATGTATGTAATGACTTAGATATTACCATCTAAATTATATATACATATACACACACTATATGTATATGCAATGAAGTAGATAGAAAAATACTTGATTTGTAAAATTATAAAGTAATAGAATGAACAAAGAGAAAAGAAACTGTATAAGAACTTGAAAATAAAATAACAAAAAATATGAAGTAGACAATTTTAGCTATTAAAATTAAGACTCTTCAATCGTAAATACAATTGGATTTTTATATATGAATGTATTCACAATCAACATGATCACTAAGGAGAATTTAATTATAATATTCAAATAATTATAAGTAAAATATTAATTTTAGGATAAGATATATGATCAATTGATGGTGCACACTCATTCCGAAACTTCAAAGTATTTCATTCCCATCCTTTTATTTTCTTTCTATTTAACAATTTATAATGGTAAATTACAAATATATTGGTACTACTTATTTTCTTTCCAATTATTACAATTGTAAATTCAAATCATAAGACTTTAACATTCTAAAGCATCAATTTCTTATTTTTCCAGTGTTATCTCACGAAATAAAAAATATGCCATTATTAATGGTGATTTTTTATATCAAAATTGTACAAATAAAAATATTAAAAGCTAATGCTCTAGAAATGTTCTATTCATACCACTCTATTCTCCTATATCATCATTTTCTTATACTTTTAAAGTTATTATCAAAAAATAAAAAATTTACATAAATGGAATTTTTTAAATCAAGTATAAAACTATCAAAATATTATATTGTTAAGCTTTAGAAAGACTCTAATTGCATTATTTTATGAAGCTATATACATATTTTCGTATATTTTTAACTCTATTTTGATAAAATTACTAAATCACATTTCACACATTTAGTGATTTTTTGAATCATATATGAATCATTTAAAATATTAGAATGTAATAATCTTTAAATACTTTACTCATATTATTGTAATACCCTATAACATAAAAAATTATTTTTTTCAAAGCAACATCACATATTTCAAATATACACCAGATCGATTTTCCTTAAAACATAAAAAATATTGTAAAATTTTTATATAGGAGGACTTAACGTCTTTAAGGATGCCAATAGCATCGAAAACCATAGGGGGATCACTAAAAGATAAAGAGAGAAAAAGTACTATTCATTGGTGAAGTTACTGTGTGTTGACAACTTCTCCTCATGATAGAAACTTACGACGGCTAGACATAAAAGAGGAGCATATGAAAAAGCCATTGGAAGCTTGTCAGAAACTCCTTGATGAGCTCATAGCTAGTCCCGATCAGTTATATGGCTACCAAAGAACCTTCCCTTCTTTTGTGCCAACACGTCGACACCAGCTAAATGTGGCCCACGATAGCCTGTTGTGATGCATGCTGACTAGCATGGTGGAAGAGGCCGTCGATGTGAGGGATCTATGACAAAGAAAGAAGAAAGGGGGAAAGCGAGAAAGAAAGAGTGAGAGCCCGAGGAGTAAAAGGGAAGTTTGATAGGAAGGAGAAAGAAAAATTAAAAAAAATCTGGATTTTATTTCAATGCTTGTTGCACCGTATGAACTCAATCCTATCTTAATCTTCACCCTTTGGTTCCTATTTAAATCAATCCTAGTCCTCCATTTTCTTTTAAAAAGAATCCATTTTCATAAAATTTCTTTCCCTATCTCATTTAAAATTCTAATATAATATTTCATTACTCTATAAATATTAAAAGAACAATTTATTAAATTATAAGTATGTATATAACATAATTCATCATATGTTGAATTTCTAAAATATCCTGGAAAATTTACAAGTTTGTGAATAAAAGTCATCTACCAAAACTAATACTTTTTTCATAAAACTTTGCGCTTTCTCAACTTTTAAATTTTTCGATAAAATTTGAATAATATCTCTATTATAATAAAATTGTGATAATATTATTTCATCAAACACTACAAAATTTTAGTTAATTTAACCACAATTTCAGTGTCATAATTGCAATGGTTATACCACCTTTATTAGTGTTAACAACAATTGGAATAACCACTAGGAAATGGACCATTTAAAAATGTACAGCAATGGCTTTATTGAATTGCTAAAAATAATTTAAAATTTTAAGCCATTTTAGCAGCAATTTAAAACTGCCACTATATCAAATTTTTTTAAAAAAAATTAAGTGTGATTCAAAATTATCACTATGATTTTCTAAAAAAATTAAAAAAAAGGCCACAACAATAGTAATCCACCTCTACTATTATATTGTTACAACAATCAACTATTCTCCTGCAAATTGGCAACCTTTAATAACAATCACTCTTCATTTTCATGACCATATCTTTAAGGAACATATATCTAATAAAGTGGGTAAGTCAAGCAACCTCTTCTCATACAAAATTAGTGAACAACAATAAAGTAGAAACAATGTAGAAAAGTTTGGAGTGATTTTCCAATAGGAGCCCACTTCTAGAAATAATTATCCTCATAATTTATCTCTTATTAAGATTTCTAACATTGATCATAGAAATGAATGATGCTATATCATACATGATTGTATTTCACCAAAAACTTCTCATGCTTTACATTAGTGCCTTTTCTATAATGTTAACTAGAACTTCTAATGTTATATCAAAATTGATATAAACTATTAGAAAAAGCTCAGATAAAACTATCTAGTGGTTAATCATGCACAATTCATGTCTTTGTGCTAAATTGAATTCCATTTTCCAAAAAGGCTCAAACTAGAAAAGATGGGAGAAAACTAACCTTTGCGATCTCTCAAACTTAGGTTATCACTAGCCTAAGCACTAGGATCTTTATTGGAAGACCTACCAAACATATATCCTATATTAATGAATATAGCAATGAAACTTAAGAAAACCAAATAAAAAGATACCACAAGTATAGTCAAACTTAATGGAAACTGACATGTGATACAATAGCATAAATATACATTGGCTTAAATCAAGCTCCCTAATAATAACCCTAGCAACTTTTCCTTTTGCCCTACTAGGATGGAAGTCATGCCATCTACTTCTAAATTGTAGGAAGCTATCTAGAAACTCATGCGAGGATGTGTCACTAGCCACTGAAAATATAACAAATAACAAGATAGCTGAGAATCAATCAATGAAATGTGAGCTAAAAAAGAACGTTAGATAATACATTTTTTGGTTCAAGCAATAGGTTTTCACATTGCTTTTGTTTATGAATACAAACTCTGTCTGCATGTGTTTTTTCCTAGTCCTAAAGGTAACATAGACATAAAAGATACCAATTATATTTTAGTATAAAGCTTTCCTCTGTTTGCAAATGTGATCAATAACAACACAAGCTTTAGCGTACAATGTAGGTTGTAATTATAAAGTAGATAACAAGTTTAATCAAATATGCATACCGTACAAATGTTTTCACCTATTGTTGAGCAGTGTGGGTTGTTACATACAAGTAATTATACTTGTATCATTTCTCTCTTTTGTCAAATAACATATTCAGGGCCTAGAATAGCAATAACCACTTTCGTGATGTTCCAGGGATTAACCAAAGTGGCTCCAGCATCTAAAGATTATGCAACATTAGTAAACTTTATTGAACCTGGCTTTTATAACAAAAATTAATTTTTTGAGATGATCATTGAATTCATAACACACTAGATGATGTATAGGAATAACAATTAATGTTCTAAATCTTCCATTAATACAACCAATAGTCTCATGAACCTAGCTTTTAGAAGGAAACATTTTCAATAATTTAGATTAACTATATTGGTAATTTTTAACTTTTGCAAGGAAATACTACTTGTGACTAAGTGTCAATGACTTGCCATTCCTAGAACATAAATAGTCCCCTGTAACATGAGAAAAATAGATTCAAGGAAGCTGAGATTGAGAAATTACTCAGTATTAGTTTTTGATTAACAACTAATATTTAAAACTTTGTAAATTTGGACATTATTATTCAAAATGCAGCATATATACTATGAAGTGAAACACTCAAAATGCAATACATATATTATGAAGTGAAACACTTAAGTTACTAGACTATGATTCTATATGGCATTCACAAATAAGAGAATTGTAACATGAAATGGCATATATATACAAATTCAATAAAGTATTCTAAATATTTCTCCATGAATTAAATTTAGTAAAATAATCACAAACCATAAAAAATCTAGTGTTTAAATGAAACATCAAACATCATTAAAACAAAATCACAATTAAAGCAAACTCAATTCCCAGATTGTGATTTTGTGTACAAAATATAGAATAAAAAAGAAAGCCAAATACAAATCTATAAAACATCAAACATAATTAAAGTAAACTCATAATTCACAATCTCATCAAACATAATTAAAGTAAACTCATAATTCCTAAGAATATAGAATGAAAAAAGGCCAAATGCAAATCAACATAAAAACATCTGGAGAAGATCAATAAACTAAAAACCATTAACTTCTAATATTATGAACTGATTAACATTTTTTGAATTGAAAACAAAAATAACGAAAATCCATCACCTTCTTTATGATTAGAGAAGAAACAATGTATTGGAATTGGGTAAACATCTAATTAATCTTTGACCTCTGATCACATTCATGCTAAAGACTTTTATTTTTTAGGAGTTCCTTAGTCTCACTTTTACATATTTGACTATGCTTTCTAGAGGTTTCACCTTTTTTAACATTAATGGCAGCAATTTTCTTTTTAATTTTAAGAGCTTTGATATGAACTTCAACATTGAGAAAGCTTTAAGTTCAAGTGAGCCTCAACGTTAGCATAACTTCAACCGAAGGTTGTGAGGTGAGTTGAAGGATCTGATTTAGGGCGATGAATTTTTATTTCAAAGAAAGAGGAACATGTTTTGGTTGTTAGAAAGAAGGGAAAAATGCTTTGATTTTGATTTTTGAAGGTGAAATGGGTTTTCTAGTTTTAATTTTGTGAGATGGGTTTTTTCTTTCATTTTAGTTAATCGATTTTTAAATACAAGGTGGGTTTTTTTTGGTAAATTGACTTTGTTCACCTGCCGATAAATAGCAAAACTTAGCGGTGATTCATTTAACCACCATTAACACGTGCCCTTTTTTTGTAATGTTTCACCTTGTCATGAATAAATACAATTTATTTACCCTTTGTCAATTAAAATAAATACTTCAATATTTTAAAATAACAAAATTTTAAATGTTATCTCAAGGTATTACACTATCTTTTTTTTTTACTACTAGTACTCTCAAATTTATTCCATTAAATTAGAAATACAGAAAAGAAATAGAGTTATATTTGTTTATTTCAAAATGATTATTTGACATAAATTATAACCAAGAAAGGATGATAGGCTAGAAGGAATGACTTACATCTCAGCAACTAATGATTTTGTAGCATGAGCATAACATCAATGCATTATTTGAGAGTTAATGATTTATGACTTTTGTTTTCATATATATATATAGACCTTGAACATCAATTTTTTAGGGTGTATATTGGAATTTATTGATTTAATTATCTTCTTACTTGATATAAATAAAATATTCATATTTAATTTTGTTTCATAAAATCTAATTTAAATATTTGATTATTGATAGGGTTTAGATTTTAAGAAATTTAATTAGGTAGAGTGTTCATTGTTTGAATTGCCACAAAAATAGATAACATATTAACAAATATATCTCATATTATGTACACAATATTAGTAACAAAATTAGCAATGATATTTTGAAGATGATGCCACTAATTTTGTGAGAATTTTTCAATTTAGTGATAGAATTATCAATGGATTCCAATTGGCGATGGATTTGTGTATTGCTAAATCAATATTTGGCAATAGATTTAGTGATAGATTAAAATTAGTGATAAATATTTTTGTTGTTAATTAGTTATTTATGGATCAAAATTTCATCATTGAATATAAAATTAATAATGGATAAATATGTCACTAATTCCATCTATTGTTTGGTTCCAACCTTGTTAACTCCTAAAATTGGCGATAGAAATTAGTAACAAATGAAAATTTTTTGTTTTTAAGTGAATTATCAATAGATTATTTACTGACGACTTGTTATCCATTACTACTTTTTTCAAAGATGGATTTTTTAAATTTAACAATGGAATTTCTCATCATTAATCACTATTTTTTTTAGTGAAATACATAATATTTATAGTCAAAGTAATCAACAAAACAACTCAATAAACATCACAAATTAGCAACTTCACTTTCAAAAACTAACAATTGCACTTTCAAACTATCACAAACTAATTTTAATCAATTTAATTAACAAAAAAATCATAAAGAATAAAAAAAATTCAAAAATCCTAACTAGTTAAAAAAAATCATCAATTAAATGCAAAGAAAGATGTTAGCGAAACTCCAAAAGGTTGTAATGGCAAGGACAAGGGTTAGAGAGGTCACTGAAGCAAGTTGGAGGTGCAACGCCAATTAGAGCTGAAGAGAGAAGAAGGAAAAGGAAAAAGGAGTAGTGGGGGCTACTGTTACAACCTACATATAATTTTGGGTTACCAACAAAATTAGCAACGGGTATATCCATGCTAAAATCTTTTAATGAACTAGTGTGTTTGACTTAGGGATAGATTTTAAAATGTCTGTAACTAATTTCATCACTAAATCCTAAAAATATTACGTTATTATGTCAGAAAAAATTTTCAAACTTAGGACAAGAAGTTCTCGCTGAATTCCACCACCACGCCATGAACATTGATGATGAACTATCTTTTTTTCATTACTAAACTCATAATTCATTACCAAATTTTTTTTTTTGTAGTTTTAAACTTATTTATCGGCAAGGTATCCATCATAATTTCCATCATAAAACATTTGCTACTAAATATAGAATTTCTTGTTATGTTAACTTTAAATTCATTTGAATTGATAATTTTAAGAATTTCAAATGCTTAGTCTGTTAGTCAAAATATCAAAATAAATAACAAGTAATTTTAGAGGGTTACACAAATTAAGGTGAAAAATTATTGATAAAATAAATATTTATGAAATTTATGGCAAATAATAATTATGCTTAAAAATAAATATTCCTAATTTGTGTGACTGGAAAGTTATAAATGAAATATTTTATATGATTATAGAGAAAAAATTGAATAAAATATTTAAAATGACTAGAAAGAAACATCATTTATCTAAGGGAATGAAATACGGGAAAGCAAGGGATGGGTTGTAAGTAAGTTGACGTATGGAAGAAAGTAAGATTCTACTGTTGTAATGAGATAGTTAATATCATTTTATGGTACATTGATAATAAAGAAATTTCAATTTAGGACCTTTAATATATTATCTAAATCTCTTGCTACCCCATCACCTAGTTGCTTAATAGTTTATATGTAGATAAGAAGAATGAATAAAAAAATAAATAATGAAATAAATAAAAGAAAAAATAATGTATAAATATAAAGTAATATAAAAATTAAAAATAATAGTTAAAATTTTAAAAGATTAAAAATAGAAAAAAAAATATGGATGGAAGATGTCAACCATTTCATGTGAATGGGAAGAAAGAGAAAGGAAAAACAGAAAGTAAAAGAAGCGGAGTTGACGGAAGAAAAAGAAAGTTAAGGATATAGCTGAAGAAAGATCGTAAGTGTGACGCATGGCGGAAAATTTGACAATAACTGGTGGAGTGGGGCACGGCTGGCTATCTACCCATGGTATTGATTGGCTGATTGCCGAGTGATTGATCGTAGTCGGTGTTGTAAGAGTGAACTCATTATGAGAATTCTTTCACTTTGCTTCAGTTTCTCAGATTCCAAACACCCGAATCCCTCCCCAAAACAACCTCCCACAGTTATAGAAGCGCTATGCCACCGCTTCTCTTTTCTGCAACTCAGGAAAGCGACCGCTAACTTCAATGAAAGCCAAATTACTTGGAAGGGAAGCTTTGGAACCGTTTACAAAGGTAGTATTCGAATTAATGGCGAAGATAGAGAGATTGCAATAAAGAGGCGATACCAAGAATCCAAAAACCAACGGATCTCTGAGTCAAAAAATGAAATTGTGTTGTTGTGCCAGCTATGTCACCCGAATTTGGTATCTCTGGTTGGATTTTGTGATGAAGATGGTAAGATCATTCCTGTTCATGATTACATGTCTAATGGATCTCTCCATGATCACCTTCACAGAGAAGGTGGATACAAACATATGCCATGTTTGTCGTGGAAGAAAAGGCTAGAAATCTGCATAGGAGGGGCGCGTGGATTGCACCACCTTCGCACGGGAGCCAAGCACACAATCATTCATCGTTTCTTTTGGATGTAAATTGGGTGCCTAAGATTGCTGATTTTTGGTTTTTCTTTGAAAGGGCCAAATTTCACATCCAAGCATCCAAAACCAATACAGGTTGATGTGATTTGCGGTACATATGAATATATGGCATCTGAATATGCGATGTCAGGGAAAGTTACCGAAAAAGTTGATGTGTTCTCCTTTGGCATGGTTCTGCTAGAATTGATATGTGCGAAACAACCATCCGTTATTACAACAATAATGTTAGAGAAGATGAGAAAAGATGGACATTTGAAAAATGATGAGGATCAAAATGGGGGTAAGAGTGAATCTTCTATTTCTCTCAGGAATATAGACAAGAAAGTACGTTATTTCGTAGAGAAGAAAATTGTCAATGAGATTTTTGATCCATTTCTCAATGGAAAGATTGCCCCAAAGTGTTTAGAATTGTTTATGAGTATTGCGGAGAGATGCTTGCAGGAAGAGGCGATTGAGCGGCCATCAATGGGTGAAGTGGAGGTGGAACTTGAGCTTGCGCTGCAATTGCAAGAAGAAGCTGAGACTAACATGCCTTTTGATTGTGAGAATGGCATAATAAGCAACACTAGCATTAGTTCTTGTCCACTGGGGGCTGTGGCTCATAATTGAGGAATTGCAACTCCCAGAAATTGATCCATGCTTGAGTCTGCAAATTGAAGTAAATAATGTTTCCAAATTTACATAACTTGTGTTTATGTAGCTCGATCATTTGACATTTACGTAACTTGTGCTTTGATATATTAATATATCGCCACATGCTTAACCCAGCTGCGTATAGCATTTGTTTCAGTATATTGTTAATGTGATTTTAAATTGTAGTTGGGGTAGTGTCAATATATGTTAAGATTTGCAAACTAGTAAATTTATGAACAAATATATAAAAAAAAATGATCATTGTAATGTAAAATTATAAAAGAATTGCAATTAAGATCCAATTTGCAATAATAATCTTGTATATAACGTTGCAGTTACACACAATTACTTACAACTTTGATGGCTAGTATAACCATATTTCTCTATATTCTTCTATGGATAGGTTAACTAACTCGTTGAAATTCATCTAATCTAAAACATCTGACCAATACATTTCAGTCACAAATTTGAACATAATGTAGAAGATTTTTTCCTTTTTTTTTTTTTCAAGAATAGACCTAACATTGGCGTAACAAGCAAGTCACTCTCTTCACAAGGTCAATATTAATTTACTAACCCTGTCATCATATAGTTGACTGACTTATAAATGTCACCATCCTTTTAGGACAAACAAATTTTCTTAATTCTCAACATAAAATATAAATTTGTCTTATTATTGATGTAATTGTAGAAGTTAACATCAAGAAGCATTTTATATTCTTGTGAGCAAATAAATATCTTGAAATTATAATATTTGGAAGTAATAATTAAAATAAAAATGATCAGAACTCTTTTTTTATATTTAATTTGACTCTTTTCTTTTGATTTTTCTGATAAATAAGAAAAATTTTAAATATAAATAGCATCTGAAAATGAGTTTTGAAACTCTAAATAGAACTCCTCATTTTATCCAAAGGATATAACCTTCTTCTCTAATTTAAATTTTTTTAACAAAAACAGCTAAAGTGTTTGTCATATCCTCTCTAACAAAGGATTAGAGTATGACCTTAATTAGGGTCCAATTTTTTCTATAAAAAGGATATGAGTGAGAGTAAGAATAAAAAGTGTGTAAGATTAATGTTTTACTAAAGCATAGGGAAATGGTTCACAAAAAATAAAGCTTAGGGAAATGTTTGATATATTTTCTTTTTAGAACTGTATGATTATGCACTTCATTCTAATAAGTAGTAGGATTCACAAAACTATAAATTCCTTAGTTTTTTAGTAAGACTTGAGCACAAAACGAGTTCAAGAAGAATGAGATTACCATCATCCTAAGGAGGTGTTTGACTTATAGAATATTTTTAACATTCTCAAAAATATTTTATACAAAGATTATATTCTAATATTTGATTTAAAGTTTGACAAAAAAAGAGAGGAAAGTACGAATAGCCCCCCTAAACTTTCCACTAGTAACACATTAAACTCATAAACTATTAAGTGTAACACTTTACCTCCTAAAGTTTTCAACACACTGAAACACACAATGGGCTTCAACTTTTAACAGCAACCACGTGATTTCCATGTGAGAAATTCCTCCATTTACTGGAGTAACACATTTTCTGAAATTAATCCACGTCAGTGAGGCATGATGTATGAATTGTAGCTTCCCGCCAATATATACATTTTGCTATAGCTGAAGCAGCTAAAATAGAGCCTTCTCTGTGTTCTGTCCCTTGCTCCGTATTCTTTACAGAAAAAATTCCTACTTTATAACCTCAAACATCAAAGCTAAAAAGAGATTGTGATTGTAAGAAAGATTCATTTCTTGGCTGAGAAAATGTAAGGTTCACACATGTATGTTGTTCTTTTATTTTTTTTATACAAATGGTTAACTTACATTGATTTATTCATTTAAAAAGATCACAAATTTTATCCCTAATTTTTGTCGGCTCCAAATCCTCCCCAACTTAATATGTAACTTTTCATTTGGAGGTTCATTTGCATATTTACTAAAATGGTTAGTTATATAAGAAAGACAATTCTAGGTCATCTTTACTTTGCAAATCTGAGAATAATAATATAGTGAAAAATAGAGCAAGCATAAATTAGAATGCCAAGTTTTATGCATTAGTATAAATAAATTTAAACAGAAAATGCTTAGTGAAGATATATTTTTACAATTTAGTTGATAAAGCATTGCCATAATCATTTTCATTGTATTCTGTGTTAGCTATGGCACATTATGTGTTAACGGAAGTGCACCATGGAGGTTACTTACTAACTGAGCTAAACTATAAATACAAAGGAGGGATGGTGAATGTTGTCTCTCATATTGATTTTAACTTGTTTTGCTTTTGAGAGCTACTTGACATAGTCACAACATTGGGATATCCATCTACCTCAGAGGTATATTATAAATGCCAAAATCTAGATGACTGTTTACAGCTTATTGTTAATGATAGGGGGTCATGGAAATGATGGAGGCGTACAAGGGATTAGACGTGTGGGTTGTATATGTTAAAGCTAGCATTGGACCTATGAATTCAAGCAAGGTGACTAACAATGGTGATAATAAAAATTCTAAAGATAATAAAGGTGAAAATTTATGGGATGGTTGGGATGATAATGTTCAATTTGACTTTAGAAATGGCTATGATGATGAAAATGGTGGAGGTCAAAAGACATCTATTTTAGGCCTAAACAATGAAGATGATGATATTGAAAGTGACTTAATTATCATTCATATGGAACCATGAATGATAAAAGGTTTTGAAGGGCAAAATGATGATGATATATTCACAAATATGGGCCTAAGTCAGAATGCTGGAAAAGGAAACATGGATAGAGGAGTAGTAGAAGATACTGCTGTGTGTAAAAAAACACAAGAATCTAAAAGTAAAGAAGTGCTAAAATATGATCAGAGACATATCGACTCTTTAATTGATAACCAAGTAGATGAGTATGAGCTATTATATGAAGATGAAGATAATTATCCTGAGTTCCATGAAGAAACTGATATGGAAAATCCAACCCTCATTGTTGGGATGAAGTTTAAGAATGCAAAGGTGTTTAGAGATGCTGTTGTAGAATGGAATGTTAAAAGTTGGTGTGGTGTGACATGGATAAGAAATGAAAGTAGTAGGATGCTTGGAAAATGCAGAAGAGAAGGCTGTGATTGGAGGATATATGCCTTACGAATGTAAGGAAAAATAACCTTGCAAATAAAAACCTTTCATTTAGAGCACACTTGTTATAATACGTTTGAGAACAAGTTAGTGACATCAACTTATCTCTCAAAAAGATATTTTGACTATCTTTTGATAATCCCAAATGGAACTTGAATTCGATGAAGAAAACAGTGAGTAGAGAATGCAAAGTTGATATAAGGAGGATGAAATTATATAGAGCAAAAAGAAAGGCAGCTGAGATCAACGAATGGAATCTTAAAGGTCAATATAATAAATTATAGGATTATTGTGCCACAATTAGAAAGTATAATCCAAGTAGCACTTGCAAGCTATTGTTAGACTCACCAAGAAAAGGGCAATTACCTAACTTTAAGAGGTTATATATGAGGATTGATGCACTAAAAAAGGGCTACCTTATTGGGTGTAGAAAAATAATTTAGTTAGATGCTTGTTTCTTAAAGGTAGTGTTTGGAGGACAAATGTTCAGTGCAATAGCAAGGGATGGAAATGATAACATATATCCTTTGGCATGCGCAGTGGTTGAACTTGAGAACAAGGATAGTTGGCATTGGTTTATATCCATATTAGTGAAAGATATTGGTGAATCTGAAGATACAAAATGGACATTCATTAATGATAGATAAAAGGTAAGGTTGTTGAGTTCTATTTTCTATCTATCATGTTCATTTTATTAGTTTCTTGAACCAGTAAGGATAACTTGCTGCTGTTTGTTTTCATTTATGCAGGGTTTGCTGGAAGTTTTCAAGAAAAAGTTCCCTCAAGTTGACCATAGATATTGTGTAAAATATCTGTATGCCAATTTTTGTTCAAAGTATAAAGGTCAAGAGCTAAAAAATACTGTTTGGAAGGCTACTTATGCTAGCACTCCAAAAGAATTTAAAAATTGGATGAAAAATATTGAGAACTTGGATATTAATGCTTACAATTATCTTAATGATTTAGAACCAAAGTGTTAGTCAAGGTCACATTTTAACACAGAGGTAAAGTGTGACATTCTTGTTAATAACATAAATGAGTCATGGAACTCATATTTTAGAAGCTAGAGATATGTCAATTCTACAAATGCTTGAATGGATTAGAAGAAAGGTGATGGAAAGGATTCAAATTAGGATGGATGGCATCAAGAAATATAAAGGCCTTCTCACACCAACCGCACAAACAACTCTAGAAGAAAACAAGCATGACTCTAGGAATTGCTTTGCACACTATGTTGGGGAGATGAAATTTGAAGTGGATTTCTATGACACAACAAAGATTGTTGACCTCAAAACCCATTCATGCACATGTAAGGAATGGGATCTCACTGGAATTCGATGCAAACATGTGATTGCTGCCATTCAACAGAATAAACAAAGCCCTGAATCTTTTGTTCATTACTGGTTCAAAGCAGAAATGCTTATTAAGACATATCAGTATGCAATTCACCCAGTATCTGGACAATCTGATTAGGAGATAATGAAGCATTTGACTGTGTTACCTCCCTACTACTTAAAACTAGGTGGCAAGCCTAAGAAATAGAGGAAGAAAGGGTTAGTGAAGCCAAAGTCAGCCCACAAAGTGTCAAAGAAGGGAAGGTTTATCACTTGTAGCAAATGTCTTACTGTTGGACATAATGCTATGACTTGCAAGAAAGAGTTCCACTAAAACAGCAAATATATGGAGAAGAAAAATGCAGAATTGAGTTCATATGGTAAAGGTTCTTCACAAAATGACACAGATGTTGTTCATCCTACCCCTGAAGTTCCATTACCATCTTAGTGTAGTGAAAGCTTCATAAGCTTTGCTACTAAAGGCACAAAGCTTAAGGAGAAAGAAGGGAAATATAAGAAGTAGGCTTGTTGTTTAGGTGTAGGATATTGGAGTCTTTTTTAAAGTCTTTTGCTTGAATACTTGCATGAACTAATGTTAATGATGTATTTAATACAGATTTGTAGTTCAGTGGCAATGCTACTAACTTCAAGTTTAAAATCTGCTTTGTTGTAATTTGCTTTATTTTAATCTTTTTGGGTGACATACAATTCAATGTGAATCTATTTTAGCTTTCTATTCAATATGAATCTATTTTATATTGCAATTCAATATCAGAAGCAAATCCCTTTTCCTCAATAATTCACACTGTGGCAGCTCCTAGATATTAAATTGTTCACGTGTTAAGATCATGTATCTTAACTAGTAGTTATGTAAGTCAGGCTTATTGGATTTTGTTTAACTTCTTGTATATGAATGTGCTCAAGTGATTTCCACTGGTTACTATGAATTCTGGTATAATTTAATATGCATCTATTAAAAAGGCAAACGTAGAAAAAGGAGTAGCAAGATAACTGATAACTAGAAGTAATAGCACCATGAACTATAACTGACATAGGACTAAGAGGAAGGTATGCAACAATATAAGGAGGATAACTAAGGCATATTAGTGTAATATGGATTTTTGTAGTTATATATTCTGCTGCTAGGGCATATAATGGAGGTGTGAATCCAGGTGACTGATTAAGGTGGCTAGACATCAAAGAACTTGCTTAAGTTATACACATATTGATCCTTATCACTAATAGATATTTTATTTCAAGGCCTGCAAAAAAGCATAAGTAATACCAACGATAAATTCCTATTAACTCTTCAACTTATCCTGATACCAATGATCATTTTGAAATTGAATGGAAAATGGATTAGAAATAAAGGCTAACTGCATTGAGATGTTATTTTGGCTTCCTCAGTCGAAGTGACTCACATTAACACTATATCACATAGGATCTAATAAGAAGGAAGCTGCAGTACTTATCTCGGGAACTTCTAAGATAAATAAAAAGTAGCTTCCAGTCATGTAATAAAATTGACACACACAATTTTCACTGTGAGAAAGTTTAAAATCACAACATATGCACTACTTACACCTTTAGAGTTGAAGTTAGGTACTTCACATGGATTGATTGGCTGCTTATGCTTTTATTATTGTAGCAATTTTGTCATTTAGTTATCCTTTGATTTTGTTAAACCATTGAACTATGAATTAGTTTTCTCATTTAGTTACTTCAATTGTTCATCTAGCTAAAACAAGCTTTAATAATATTACATAGGAATGACATAATTATGTAGATCTCTCAATGTAGAAAATGCTTGATTTTCATTGCATTCTTATTGGTTTCCAGTTATAACTTGTTACCTGATACATTCAAAAAAAAGAAGGGTTACATTAACACTACATCTAATCTAAAACACTAGGAACCCAATACATTTATCAACCCTCCATATCTAAACAAACTAGGAATATAGCTACATTCCTCTTATCACCATACTAACAACCATACATCCTATTATAAACCAAGTTACGACTAACATCTTCAAATATCTTTCTTCCCTCTCCTGTGATTCCTTCAAGAATTTCATAATTATTTCCTTACCATTCTTCTCAACTTCCATCTCCTTTTCTTTTTGCAAATTAGCTTCTTTCTCCTTCATCAATTCCATTTCAAACGCTCTGTGGCTTTTCAACTTGCCCAGCAACATTTGCATTAAAATCATCATTTTTAGGAGGTTCCAACCAATCGAAGAAACCACAGCCCTATTAATCCCAAAAAATAAAAATTATTGACATTAATCCAATTAGTAAAAAGGCAGAAAGGCATTACAGTTACTGACATTAATCCAATTAACAAAAAGGTGGAAAGGCATTACAATTACGTTTCCTAACACTTTCTGCTAGTGTTGGCAAATTATCCACCATTATAACAAATATGGGTTTGTTAGGAAGTTAACAAAATCATATTATAATAATTGATTTTTAACAAGAATGAAAGGGGAAAATTTTTCCTACAAGAACAACACCTCTTTGATGGAGCATCGACGGTATCTTCCGAAATTCTTGCTCGACCATGAAGTTTTTGCCATCACAGGAAGACCACATAAGCACACTTGCTTCCTCTCACCTGAACCTATACTAGAAATGCTCCACAATTGAGATCCTGTCCCTTCCATTTTTTAGCAATCTTCAAATCTTCAGTTTTTGTTATTGTGTTTTTATCTTTCTGCATCTCTGCATCTGTGTGTTTCTACATTTTTGCATTTTTGCCTCTCTATTTTTCAGTAAATAAAGGAATTTCTCACGTGGAAATCACGTGGTTGCTGTTAAAAGTTGAAGTCCATTGTGTGTTTCAGTGTGTTGAAAACTTCGAGGGGTAAAGTGTTACACTTAATGGTTTATGGGTTTAATGTGTTACTAATGGAAAGTTTAAGGGGGCTATCCGTACTTTCCCTTAAAAAAAATCTTGGGAATATCTTATTCCTAAGAATATTTTTTGCTCGACTTTCACCCAAAATATTTTCATGAGGAGAGGTAAGTATCTCAAATTCTTATGGAATGGAAATGTTGATGCTAAAATAAAACGATAAAATTATCCTCATAGATAATTCTCTCTTTTATTTATCATTTTATTAAATAATTTTTAATTTAAACTCAAAAATAATTATCACTTTATTTTTAAAATATTTTTATTATTAACAAATGCATTGATTTTTTTTAATTGTAATTCCTTTTCTATTGTTGTTCCTAATGTTTGAAAGATCATTTTAATATATTTATATATTCAAATAATTTCTTTCATTGAAGAATTATATAATAGGCTTGGAATTTCTTTAAAAAAGCATATTTATACATAAAAATATGAAACAATAATATTTTTATATTAGAGAAGAAACTACAATGTAAAATTTAATTCTAGTATGAAACATAATTGTGAAAATGATTTAATAGTGAAAATTTACATTTTTGTAAAAGGAGAAATATTAAGTATATTTAATACTCTAATAGCAATTTAAATAAATTACATTCACTTCATTTTAAAATTGATCTAATAATAATAATAATAATAATAATAATAATATAACCTATGATGAATATACCTTGTAAAGGTAAAAAGTATAGAGAAATGAACAAACAATTAGCTTATACATAACTTATTTTTAAATAGGATTATAGCATTTGGTAGCTGCCAGGAATAGCAATCAAATTCTATTCTAAGTAAAGAATATATTAATTATTAAAATATAATACATTATATAGTAAAATATAATAAAGTATAAAATATTTTTATATATGTTTCAATAAATTTTCAAATATTAAATATTAAAATTTAATTTATTAGATGTTAAAATTTTTAATTATTTATGTAATTTAAATAAAAATATGATTCATTATATCATATTTTATAATAAAAACTTGAAAGGTATTTTTGAAATAATATCAATTTTTTCAAAAATATCAAATAGAAACTAAACATAATAATATAATATATATAAGAATCTGAAAAAATATTTTCAAGAAAATTTATAATGAATCAAAGATATAAATGTTACATTCCTATCAATTAAATTCTCAAAAATTACATTTTCGGAAATATATGCTTTCCTAAAAATGTAAAATTCTACAACTAAATGCACCTAAAATCTAAAGTATATTGTCCAAGTGCATACTTGGCTAAGTAATTTGTTCATTAGCAAAACATGCGTTAGTGTTAGATAAAGGAAATGCATTGACTTTAATCAAATTGGGACACTAGGGCACGTGAAATTTTCCGTTTATATCATTGTTTTTCACTTGCAATCATTAGAACGTCATTCGCATCCATTATTTATCTATTCAGAATTTAAAGAAAATAGAAGACACATGAAATGCACACTCTGTTTTTCTAAATTTGACTTAATTTAACACTAATTCTCATAATCAATTTATTTCAAAGAAAATCCTAACTTTCATTAGAAATTTGTTGAAATAATTTACTCTAAGATTGCCATAGAGTAGAATTTCTAGCATAACAAATAGCAATCTCAAGCACAAAATGCTTAATTACATTGATAAAGGTGTCAAGAATTTTCCTTTTGAAATCAAGTTTCAAATTAAAATAATTATCTCAAGCACAAATTGCAAAATTACTACAATAAAAATGTTGTAGCTTTTTCAAGTAAATTAAGTCTCGAGTCATGTTTAATTTTTCATGAATTGGGGAAAAAGAAAACACATGCTTTGCACATGCAATTATTGATAAATTTTATATGAAAATAGTTTAGGTAAATAAATTATTAACAAGGGAAGGTACTAGTAGTTGAATTTCAACACTTAAAATTATATGAGTTAAATGAAAAAAATATACAATACCAAGAGTAAATAAATTGTAGTTTACCCTTTTCAACGTTCCCTAAAATCTTCAATGAAGCTTTGCTGTCAATGGAAATGAGCGAATTTTGTCCGCTGTGATAAAGCAGGAAACAGGTGCATATTTTGTTCCCAATAGAAATAAGGCAAAAGGAGGATAATCTGTCCCGCCCTGCCGATTCCCGTGCAACAGGATGAGACTAACCTCAGCATATTATTCATTTTCTAATAACCGTAAGTCAAGTTTCTTGGTCCAGATCATAGGGATTAAATATACCTGAAGTAGTCATGGTTCTTAGTTTAGTAGCTGTCACTTCATTTTCACTATTCAGTCATATAATTCTTCTGTCCAGTATTTTAGCAAGTGCCATATGCCACCTATTTGGCCGTCTTCTGTTCATCATTTAATGATGATGATGATGCCTAATGCTACTCACTTAATTATCCCACCCAGTTTTAATTGATGCTTAATTTAAATTGATCTGTTTATTCACTAACTCAAGAAATACTTATTAAAAATTGTACTTTCCAATTTTCAAGGCATAAGAAATTATAATTACCTTCCTCCTATTAGATAGAAGTAAGAACATGTATTATTATTGGAGTATATAAAAAACTTCCTTTTCCCCTGACTTTTCACAGAGGCAATCTTAACGATTAGATTCATAATGTGATAAAAGGAAGATTTTCAAACTAAATGAACAAGCCAATAGCCTTCTGGTAGCATCTGGTCTCCAAAAAATCAATAGTAGTAGCAGGGGAAGGGATTCTACTCAACTCCTAGCAGCCCAAAAACAAGAATAGAAACTGGACGAATGGACTGACTCTTTCAGGAAATTTCATAGAAATGGAACAGATGATCATTCTGCATTGATCACAGCCAAAATATGGTTAGAGCCCTCACAGGTCTTTCGAAGTTATATTGAAAGCGGTTGATGTAAATTTTGTAACAAAAACTAGAGCCAGCATATAACTACAGATTCAAAAACCAACCATCGCCTGCTGATTCTATTTGTGATTCAGCCACAAACTTTGAGTTTGTGGACAGATTTCTCCAAGAAGCGTTAAAATGGCATTCCCTATTAAATTATTCGTGTGATAGATTCAATTGAATTTATGAATCATTCTTTGAAACATCTACAAAGAGTTGTCTTAAAGCAATTAGATTCCATACACCTAGTTCAAACCCTAGATCATCCAAAAGCTTATGCAGTGGTAAATTCATCTATCTGTGAGAATTATAATTTTTCAGCCACTAGCTGTAGACATAGGCAAGGCATACTGTAATCATATTTTTCTCACAAAAAATATGATCTCTGATATCAACAATAGTAGAATAGGGGAAGCCATTTCAAATTTCACAAACCCATTTCAAGTGACATGTGATTATATAATTGTCTCAACTACTGTACAAACCAGTAACGGTACCATATAAGCACAAAGCAAAGCAAATTTAAGACTTCTAATTCCAGAAGAAATTTATCAAACATGTGACGGCAAAATAGTGAAGCTCATCTCAATCAACAATTGTATTGGACAGTGAGGCAACATCTAGATGCCGATACGTGCAGAAAAACATCACCAATGAATAATTTGTATAGAATTTACCGCTGCAGAGATATCAAGAAACAAACTCCAC
This sequence comes from Sindora glabra, assembly GCA_020226215.1. Taxonomy (NCBI): domain Eukaryota; kingdom Viridiplantae; phylum Streptophyta; class Magnoliopsida; order Fabales; family Fabaceae; genus Sindora; species Sindora glabra. The sequence goes on from CM035233.1 coordinate 31,199,623, forward strand.
ATTCTTCACTTCACCAGTTTGAGGACTCTAACCTGTGGAAAAATGAGACACGCAACAAAAGAAATTGTGAAGGGGGAAATCATTTGAGAACCAAAGAATATGTTAAAAGTGAATACAATTGTCGGTTACAACCACCACCTAAGAGATGACATCTCCTATTCAATCTGGACGTTATAATATAACACAACCACACTTGTTCTGCTTCACTTCACCAGCTGCTTTCTTCTCTGCTTACAGAGAAGGAAAAAAGAAAATCAGCTTCAGATGAAAAAACCAAAAGCCAAATAAATTTCTGAAGTGGGACAAGAACTGCAGAAGCATTGTATTTTGATTGGTGGAATTTCCCTGGATTACTGGAATCATTCCGACTTAATAGCAATCTGATAATTGGAATAGATTATTCAATACTCCTTGTCATTCAGAAGTGTACTCTTCTCAATTCTCTTAAGAGCATTTTTGCATCTTCAATAGTAAAAGTTTACTATCATCGTTAGCTAAAAAAAATTCAAGTGAAGGGTTATCTAAGGGAGTCAAGTTAGTGGCCAACGTCCTGCTTTCTTCAGTGTCTCAGTTAACAAAAGAGAAAAGTCAATCAGAATGAGAAAAGGAACAAAAACACACAACAGCAAAATTGGGGGAAGAACTGCAGTCAGTTTTTATTTTTATTTTGATGCAAGTTGCTGTTTACAAGAGTTCTTTCCACTTCGACAAAGAAAAGTCATTATTGAATTAGTTGATACCCTGTAAGAGCTCAAAATTCAACAGTCCTGGCTCCTCCATTGATCACTTCGCCATTTAGAAAGTAAATTGTTATATTACAGTAGTAAATGGAAAAATATGGGGGGTGGTATATTAAATGAATCAGCTTGTTGACTGTAACTCAATCTGACCTTTCCATCATCGACTGAGCTTTAAATTAAAGGTGTTAACATTAAGTCAGAGAAGCCAAATTCTGAAGCTAATGCATGTTATGCACAACAATCAAAATAAATGCCGACCAATTAAATAGTACAAGAGTATAATTAAAGTGATAAAATATCCAAAAATATATTTAATCTAGAGAAAAGGAATTATCCCTGCCAGCCAGTCATCATAGCCATAAGAGCTTGTATGCAACTACTGCCAATTAAAAGAACCATGTAACTTCTGCTCAAACTTGAATATTTCATCCTAAAGCAACTCATACTAAGCACGCAAGGGATTGTAGAAGTATCTTTTCTGGGGGATATTTAAAGGGCGGGGTCTAGAAAGTAGCTTTGGCATGTCTCAGAAAGAAATATCAGACCTTTCTCTAGGGCAGGTTGTTGAACAACCACATGCATTGTTGTAATCCCGCCAGCAATATCACATATAGGGCTCTGGCATTCCCCCACTGTTCTGTTGTTCTCCAGTATTTTTCCTGCACTAATTAACTTCACATCTTTTACAGTCCTTGGGCCATTTTCCTTGTCTACAACAACAACAAGCCCAAAAAAAGAGTTACAAAGTGCAAAATCTCAATTCACATATATAACTAAAAATAGGATTGAAAAGTCTTACTAAGAGGCCTTATGATTTATATTAAATAGATAAACATCTAAAGGAATAACTGTTTCCAATTGAAATTTGCACTACTCTAGTCTCACTATCACTGGCTATGCAATTTCAATGCATTCAAGTTAATCTAGAATAAGTCATTTCATTTATATTCAGCAAGTGACAGTGATTATGAAGACCTGTTAGCTTGTTTTCGGTGAAAAATCATTTACCCTCTTGAACAATAAGTGCACCCATATCTGATTAGACCCACATTGATTTGACAGACTCAAATTGACAGTTGTTCCTTCTGGACAATCAGCTATATGGACTCTCACTCAATTGGAAAGGAATAAAGATTGCCTAATTTTTGAAACTTTAGTTTCTGCATCCATTGAGATATTTTATCTCCACATGAAAATAACAACAGCAAAAAAAAAAAAAAAAGGCACAGATCCTTGACAACCCATAAAGAAAGAGGCAGAAAGCATAGAACTGGGAAGTTAAATTTAAAGAAATTAAAAATTAAAAGACACAAAACAGGTATCTCCCACATTCATAATTAGAGGCTCAAATCAGGATCCTATTGTCTTGGATTCTTGACACAACTTTTGAACTCCAAGAGAACGCTGTTATATGAAGAAAATTGCTCGCTATCAATGAAAAGTTGCCTCAGTTTCCAAAAGAAAGTCAACATCACTAACGCAGCAAAGCAGATGCTTGGAACTAGGTATGCTAGCTAAATATACAATTGCACAAGGCTGTGCTTGACACACCATTTAAGTCAAAAGATTACATGTAATGGATATATTTTGGTATCTTGCAAAGGGAGCATATTGTCAATTCTCTGTTTTCATAAGAAAACTTAGTCCAATTGGTTGCATCAATATGCCCACAAGCATAAACCATTTCCGTAGATTCTCATCACTGGCGATGGTCAAATCACTCAAATGATAATTGTATGCTTGAAATCAACTCATAACTTCATCAAGAATATTTTTCCACAGATCAACACATCCACTTAGAAAATCCTCCGACACCATGTATTTTCACTCATCCAACCACTGATATTCCCCAATTGTTAGTCCACAATCTGTTACGACAAGAAGACAACAGCTTCTCACCGTTTTTTTTTTTGTTGGCCGAAGCTTCTCACCCTTTTAACTCAGTTGGTAATAGGAAGACCAGAACGAAAGAACAAAAAGGAAAATGAGATGGCTAACCTTTTGGCCACTGAGCAAGAACACTTTCCTTAAGTGTTGCAACACTAGTAGCCGCAGGAAAACTTTTGGGGCCAATATCTGAACCATCATTCAACCGAAACTTGATCTCTAATTGATCTTGCCTCCCAGCCATATTCAGAGATCTAAAACAGCTTCACTTGAAGCCAAATTATGAAAAACAAATATCCAGTGATTCCCTGAGTCAGTCCAATCAAGTCTCAGGATAAAAAGAATTCACCAAAGTTTCCCTCAACTCTCAAGGATTCTGCAAATTTGAATAAAAAAAGATGATTGAGCTCTGTCAGACACGTTCATATAGCAAGTAACATGCAGAATCTGATATGGGAAGCTAGGAAAATTACGGAAATTTTAAAAATTGGAACTTCTAGCAAAAGAACATGAGTAAAATACAAAAGAAACTCAGCTGGGTCTATCCCAAACAGAACAAAATCCAAAAAAAATGAAAAATGATGCTTTGAAAGGGAACCATTATGACAAATCCCAATAGGCTGACTCACACCGACGCAAAGGAATCTTTAACAGCTACTATTCGGACTGAAAAACAGGATCCAATCTTCAAATGGGCGATCATTAAATCACGAAAAATTCTTGAATTTACAACTGGGTTATCAACATATTGAACCAAAACATCAAAAATAACTCAAAGAAAAGACAAACCTTTGATGGGCTAGTCTAAGTTGGCTATGTCACTGATCTGGGTTGGTCGTTGTTCTTGTTTTGTTACTCACAGTGATTGTTCCAGAAAACTAAGCCGATGAAGAAGTAGATGCGGGTTTTTCAAAGATTAATATTAAAATTTGGAGTAAATAATGAAAAGGGTAGAGATAGCCGAGGGGTAACGGAGTTTTCAAAGTGTTGAAAATCTTTGGTCAATGACTCCATTCTTGCGTTCTCCTCCTAATCTCCTAAGGCTATATGCATATTTTCCTAATCCCAAAGGTCGCAACCTTTTGCCAAATTACGGTTTCTCTCACTGTTCACAGACGTCATTCACAATTTTTTTTCCCGTCACTCAGGCATCTATATCGTCTCGCAAAAACAATTAAATCACAGTCTAAACTCTATTATTACATTGAGCCATTAATGTAGCAATTGATTAGATACAGCAATGAAGTAATTCATTATTTATGAATTTGAGTCTGAATATTAATTTTATATTTGACTCAAGTTTAAATTATGATTGATTTTCCTTTAAAAAAAATTGATGAATAATTCTAATATATTCAAACTTTTAATTTGAGTATTGATACCTTAACTTTGTAACACAATAAGAACTATTAGATTGCAATGATACTAAAATGAATAGTTAAGATTCATATTAGGATATTTGCTTAATATGTAAAAAATTAATGATATGATATTGCTATTTTAAATTATAATTTTTTTTTAATTTTAGATCTACTCATAACTTAAAATAAGTAATTTGAGTAAATTATTTATATTAATTTATATGTATATTTTTATACCTCTATACTATATAATAAATCTAATTTAATGATTATTAATTTAAATTTATTTATAATAAATTATAATTTAAAAGTTTTGAAATTAAAATACTTTAAAAAAATGACCACGTAATCATTTTAAAATATAAAATATAGTTAATAGTTAATAAATTAAAATTTTAAACTTTTACTTTATAAAACTAGTTTTTTTATTTCTTCTCCTCTTTTTTTTGAATAATTTCCTTCACTTATTTCTAACACATTAATACACAATAAAATCTTTTAAAATATTCAATTTCGTAATAAAAGTATTATTTTTAATAAAAAATCTAATATTCATTAATACTTTTGAAAAAAATGATACTTATACATATTGTTTTTCTTACATATATCCAGAATTAAATTTTTTAAACGTGTTTAAAATATGTTAACTAAGTTTTATTTAAAAATTAAAGTGTTATACATATACTTATAAAAATATAATATGTGCATTTCTTTTAAACTTTTCTCATCTTGCAAATTATATTAAATGCAACCTTTTACAATATATATATTATCTCAAATAAAATACTTATTTTATTGATTTAATTTATTATCATTAATCATTTTTATATAATATAAAATAAAGAAATAAATGAGATGAAATTATTTTTTTCTTCGTAAGGTGTAAAATTATAAAGAAAATAGATATTAACATCAAGAAAGAAAATATAATTAATAATTTAATGTATTAAGTCCAAAAATTGACTATTTGTATTAGGTTAAAATTATAATAATAAATTACTTATATTTTTTAATCTCTAATTTTTGTGTGGAACGTATTTGAATATACATATAAAAATAAGTATGTATGTACATAAGTTAGTTCTTTACTAACAATTTCTTGATATTGTTGGATTTTATATATAATTCTAAATAATTTAAAAAAATAAAAATAAAAATATTATATTACATTAAAAATAATAATAGCATGATTTTTATTAAAAAATTTAATTAGTTAAAATGGAAAGGATTCTAAAATTAACTAAATATAATTTTAGTATATTGTATATATAACTATATTTTCTTCAACAAATTTATAACAAATAAAGATTTTATGGTTGAAAAAATAATATTGCCAATAACATAATTAAAATAAAGTATTTAAGAATATAGAATATAGCTTTTTTCAATTTTTTGAAATAATTTTCTTTATTTAATATAAAAGTACTAAGTGTTATATGCATTTGTTTTAATACAAATGAGTGGTCTTAAATAGTAAAAAGTAATTTTTTATTTCATGAAATGTTTAAATAATGAATAATAATTTTTGATTAATTTTTTACAATAACTAATTTATTATCTAATTTGATAAAATTATTATTTTATTATGTACTTTTAAGGTGAAGTACAAATATAAATTTTAAAAAATGTGTGTGTAAATTAAAAAGAGAGAGAACAAATAAACATTTGAAGCAAGAAATTTTTAAATTTGTGTAGAGAAAAAAAGCATTTAGTCTAACTTACTTTTTATTTAACTATTAATTTATTAAAAAAACACTTTGAGATTAAAATAATATTAAAAAAACTTTGAGGTCCAATTTAAAAGGTTTATTGATAGAGGGATTATTGACAACTTATTGAAAAAATAAAAAGAAATCTTATGTGGTATTATTTTTATTATCCATGAAAAATGTGTGGGTTTAAGACTAAATATATGATACATGTACTATATTCAAGAATAAATAAATATATTATACATGATATTTAAAAGAATATATATTATAGGATGGAATAATTATTTTTTGGACAACAAAACATATTTAATTTTCTATAATAGAATTATCAAGCTACATAACAAACATGTAATTTTGGGTTCGAATTCAAAATATTAAGAAAAAGGTCATAAACACAACACTAACAACATTTGAATATTACAATATATTAAGGGTGCTAGCAAATATATAATTTTGACAAAAGATAAATAAGTAGTATTTAAAGGTATTTATGTAACAATTGAGTAATGATTTTTGAAAATACATTTTTAGAAATTAAAAAAATAAGTATCAAATAGTCAAAATTAAGTACTAAAATACCTATAAATAAAAAATTATAATATTATAAAATTAAGGCTTATGCACACTTATTACAAATATTATAATAACATGTACATCAAATATTTATAAACTTAAATGTGAAGGTATAAATATGTTTTAGTTTAGTAATTTTAATATTTGTTTAATTAGGGTTAAATTTATAAGTTCTACTAATAAGTTTTGAACTTGTAAAAGTAGGTTTTAGTGGTTTTAATAAATATAAAATCATAAATATAAATCAACTTGTTAAAATACTATCAGTGTATCAGTCAAGTTATTAATATCTTGAATTTAACTTTAGGTATCAAAGAACTATCCAAAATTGATGTCAAAGCTTTTCGATGATGATTGATTTTCCTAAAATAAAAAATTGTTGTTAAAGCATTTCAGCGAAAAAAAATTTCATAATTGATAAATTTGAGGTTTATATTAATTTTATATTTGTTATAACTTATGAAAATGTTTATTTATTTACTTTATGATTTCACTTCTCTAAAGTGTGTGAAAGTGCAAAATATATTTTAAAGAGTAAATAAAATTTTTTGTCAAAGTATAACAAAATATAATCTAGTGAAAAGCAACAAATGTTTTGATAATAAAGAGTTAAATTAATTTTAATTTAAAATTTTCTAACATAAAGGTAATTGTAAGAACTTATATGAAGATTTGGTTTGCTAGCCTCTCAATTTCCAAAATTCAAAGAGAAAAATGAATTTTATATAAAATTTTAATAAAAATTAAAAAATAAATTGGTAGAAACTTAATTTTAGGATTTGATTTTTCTGATTTTCTTTCCCTTAATTTTTCTCTTAATTTTAAAAATTAAAAAATAAATAATAAATTAAAATTAAAATTAAAATATCTTGAATCATAATTTTTTTTGGTAATGTGAATCATAAAATTTAAGCTAGAGAAAATAATAGTAGTCTGATCTCAAGAGATTAATTAAAATTTGATATTTAAATTTAAAAAATAATATGGTGTCAAAGAATATAGTCGATATAGCACCACTAATAAAAAAAATGTCTTCCCAAAATTGCATTTATTATATAGTACGGATATTTAAAAATTTATTTGAAATATTTGTAAGTTTATTTAAAATATTTGTAACATATATAAAATTTTTACAGAAAAATGCTGACAAATCTCCTCCAAATTTGGATATTTAAATATTATTACCTCTCAACTCTAAAAATTTACCCTCAAAATTTGAAATAATATAAATCTTGCAATTAATACCTAGTTCATTATTTATTTTTTATGAACTATTTGAAAAAAAATAACATAATATAATTAAATGTTAAATTATCATGTAAGTATTTCACTTAATTTTAGACTCATTTTCATTTAGATTTGTCTAATTTAATTTTCATTAATTTTGTGAGTAAAGTTATTTAAACAAAAAAATTATACTACTAATTTAATAATAATAAAATTATTATAATCAATTTGTCTGTCACTGATTATTGAAAATAGTTGATATTAGTAAAAAAATTAATTATAATTTTTTATTATTTTACTATTATTTCTTCCCGTCCTTATTATTTATTATAATTAATTGATTTCACAAGTATTAACAAAAAAATTTAATTTATTTATTTTTGGTGGAATTAAAGTCCAAGATAATTAAAAATATAGAGAGAAAAATACAATGAAATAAGTGCAAGTGAATTGAAATATAGAATAATAAAATATTTATTAGTAAAAAAAAAGGATAAAAATTAAAAAATATTTAATATTTTGTTGAAATTATAAAATTACAAATGAAAAAGATTAAAAAAACTTTTTAAGATTTAAATAACAAAAAAGGAAGAATATTAAATTAATAATATAATTTTTTATTAAAAAATTAAAATTTGTTAACTCGTCTGAATGGAGGTTAACAATCTCCATTGCATGAGTTAAGCATGCGAAAAAAAGGTAACGTGACAAATTAACAGCAATAATATTACTGTACGACTGTACATATTTTAAAAGTTCCAGGAAGATCATATAATTAAATATTATAGTTAATTAGGTAGGCAATAAATGTTAATTTGAAATTTTCAAAGTTAGATGACGTAAAATTTGAGCACCTCAAGTTTTTTCTGCATTTTAATGTATAAGGTCTTATTTATGAGGGTAAAAGCTATAAAGCATGCGAAACACCCCCATCAGCTAGTTTTGGTCCAAGATCCGTCCAAATCGATCGTTTAATCCCCCTCAAGGCCACTTCAAAATGGGTTGAGCATATCCTTCCTTTTTCCATTACTTTCCTATTTTTAAACTACATTTTATTCATTTATAGTTTCATTAAATTTTAAATCTGTTTATATATCTAATTGTAAAAATTCATTTATATGTATTTTTTGTCTTTAATACTTTCTTCGCTTCAACATTTTTTTTTAGATTTACTTGAATTCTAGTAATGATCAATTAGTTGTAATTTCTTATCTTGAATTATCTTTCTATTTAAATTAAATTTTTTACCTTTAAAGAATAAATTGAAATTACTTACCAATTGAGTATTTTTTATATAAATATTAGTATTGGGTAAGAATTTGAGATATTAAATAAACAATATCTTGAGTTTCTATGGGTATTATAGAAATTTTATGAAAAATGTAAGGATAATAGCTCAAAAATTATAAGGTTATAATTGAGAACTTTCGTACACATTAATCGTAAACTTGTTTATAGTAGATTTCTTCTCATCTATAATTTTTCCCCTAAAATTTGAAATTTTTCACATTAAATTCTTAATATATTTTATTACACTACTCTAATTTTTTAATTGTCAAATACTTTTCTATTTAGAGAATGGATTTTTTTTTCAACAACTAATATCAAAGTGGGTTTGGTTCTGCATGGTGGTGGTAGTGGTAATTTAAGATGGTAAAAGTTTAGTGCAACTCTATATGCAAGATGATGACTATGGATGAAGACAATAGTGATGATGGTGTTAGGAAAAACAACAACATCAAAATAATATGTAGTGGAAAATTTAAATAATTCACTTAGGTCAACTTTTCTCACACGTATAATAAAATAAATTACTAGAAATTATTATGAAAAAAATAAATTAGGAGACTAGTAACTTTTAATGTGAAAAATATCTTAATATAAGAGTAAAAATTACAAGATCTAGTCTACTAAAAAATCTATTAATAAAATAATGGATATAATAACTTCCTAGAAATTTTAAGAAACAACTAGTATAAAAATCTTTTCATCAAAATAGATAAATTGGTTTTTTATTCACATGTAAAGCTAGATTTGGCTTTTCATCCAATCAAACCCTCAGGAGCTTCCAATGCTTAATACCTAATTGGGTTTTTTTTTATTTTTTACATTTTTTCCTTTATACCAATTAATAAATACAAAGGACATTGTGAGGCCACTTAGGAGGAACTCACCACTAATAAATCTCCCCTTTCTGACTAAGTACGGAATATAACTATTCTGACTATTAAGTAGCATGCTTCAAGCTTTCTATTGGTAAAGATTTAGTCAACATATCAGTACTACTATCTTATTGTTTAAAACATCTCGTATTCAATAATAATGAACATCAATATGTTTTAACTTTGCATGGAAAGTAGGATTCTAATCAAAGTGTATTGCACTCTAATTTGTCATAAAATAAGATATAATAGTTTTATTTAAATCCAAGTTCTTGAAGAAACTTCTTCATCTATAGTAACTTTTTACATGCTTTGATTGCTATAATAAATTCTACTTTTATTGTTAAAAGAGCAACACATTTTTGTGATCTAGATTGCTATGCCATAACTCCCTTTGCTAGCTTAATCAATTACCCAAAGGTAGACTTACAAAAATTAATATCTCAAGCTAAGTTTGCATTAATAAAACCAATTAATAAAGAATTTTCATCTTTAAAACATAAACTCAAATTAGTTGTACCTCAAAGATATCTTATAATCCATTTTATAGCATTTCAATGCTCTTTGCCTAGATTTAAGAGAAAATAACTTACTATTCCAATAGTATAAGCAATGTCAAGTCCAATATATACCATAGCATACATTAAACTTTCAATTGCCAAGACATAAGGAATTTTCTCTATATATTACTATTCCTTATCCATATTTGGATATTGCTTGATACTCAATTTAAAATGAGTAGCAAAAAGAGTATAAACAACCTGGGCATTTTCAATACCAAACCTTTGAAGTACCTTTTTGATATACCTTTTTTTATGAAAAATAAAGTTTTCTTGCACTTTTATCTTGAGTAATCATCATGCCTAAAACCTATTTTTCCTAACTTAGATCTTTTATGGCAAAAAAAAACTTAATTGTTTCTTTAGTTTAGTACTTCTTATAACATTCTTGCCAACAATCAAAATATCATAAACATAAAGCAAAAGAATGATAAAACCATCATTAGAAAATTTTTGGATAAAAATATAGTAATCAAAAGTTATCTTCTAGTAACTTTTCTCCCCCATAACTAACTTAAACTTCTGATACTAATGTTTAAGAGCCTGCTTTAACCTATAAGGACTTTTCCTCAACTATATACATAATTTTCTTTTCTTTTTACTTCAAAACCCTCTAGTTACTCTATATAAATATCTTCTTCTAAATTACCATGAAAAAATGTTAGATTCATATCCATTTGCCTAATTTCTAGATCAAAACTAGTTGTTAAGCCAAGCACTATATAAATAGAAAATATTTTCACAATAGAAGAAAAAATTCACTAAGATTAATTCCTTATTTCTAACCAAATCCCTTTTATAACCAATCTTACTTTATATTAAGGCTTAGAGTTGTGTTCTCCATTCTTTATTTTATAAACCTACTTATTTTTTAAAACTTTCATATCTTTCAGTAATTTTTCTAACTTATTCTTGAAAAGATTTTAGTTTATCATGCATAAATTCAACCCATTTACTTTTATGTTCATCTCCTATGGTTTTATTATAACATTCAAGCTTTCCTCTATCAATTAAAGAAATGAACTTATTTTTAGTATATCTTATAAAAGGTTATCTAATTCTAGTGAATCTTTTTAATGCAACAATTGGAACCTCTAGTATCGATTGTTCATCATATATATTGTAAGGTCATATGCATTAACTATATCATGCTTAAAATTTCAAGCTTTAACTCAATCTTGCTCCTCTCATGGATGAACTATATCCAAGTTAGATGATGGTTCGTTGTGCTAAACACTACCACTTCTTCCTTACTAATATCTTTCAATGTCTGGTCTTCCATAAATACAACATTTCTCCTTTTGATCAATTTCTTTTCAACAAGATCTTAGAATCTGTAGCCAAATTCATCTTCACCATAATCTAGAAATATGCATTGTTTTATATTCACATTAAGCTCGGATCTATCATCCTTAGAAACATACATAAATGCTTTACATCTAAAAACTCATAAATAATTATAAGAAATATTCTTACCTAACCAAACCTTTTTTGGCACTTTAAACTACAAAGAAACATATGGTGAGCAATTTAAAACATGCACAACTATATTGGAAGCTTTAGCCTAAAAAGTTTTTGGCAGTCCAACATATTAAAGCAAACATCTAACTCTCTCAACCAATGTTCTGTTCATCTTTTTAGTAAAGCCATTCAACTAAAGAGTCTTTGGTGGTGTTTTCTGATGTATAATACATCATTCTTTGCAATAAACATCAAAAGGTCCTAAATATTCACCTTCATTGTCAGTGCATATGCATTTCAATTTCTTTCTTGTCTCTCTTTCAACTAAAATGTGAAATTGTTTAAATACCCTAAACACTTAGTCTTTTATCTTTAATCTGTATACCTATATCTTTCTTGAGTGATTGTTAATAAAGATAACAAAATTAAGAGAACTACTAAGTGTCTATATGCATATAGGACCACACATATTAAAATGCACCAATTCAAGTATCTTTGATTTTCTAAAAGGTAAATGACTCTTAAAAGTTATTCTATTATGTTTTTCAACTAGATAATGATCACACTTTTATATATGTGAACTCTACACTCCATATAGTATATTTCTTTTAGCCAAAACAACAATCCCTTTTTCACTCATATGACATAGCCTCTTATACCATAACTCAGTCTCATTACTTGACTCTACAAAATTAATAACATTTTTAACAATTTTTGCTTGAATCAAGAAAATTGTAGAATACCCTAAGCTTATAGCCAAAACCATAAAACCCTTGGTAAGCTTCCATTGGTTATATGAAAAGAAATTATTATAACTTTCATCACCAAGTTTATTTACAAAAAGTAGATTCAATTGAATGTCCAAAACATGTTTTGCATACTTAAGGGTTAATTCAATTTCATTGAATGTTTTCAGAATGACATCTTTAATACTAACACATTTTACTGCACCTTTATAAACTAATCTTACATCTCCAAAATCATCTAGAGCATAAGATGAAAAAATATTCTTTCGATATGTAATATTAATGGAAGCACCACTATCAATTACCCAATTAGTTCCATTTTCTGTAAAGTTAATGACATCATCTTCATAAACGAAAAGAAATTAATCAATAATTGTATTAGCTCAATCTTTGCCACTTTCACTTTTTTGCCTTTCTCTTTTTATGTATGACTTCTATTTTTATTTTCCTTCTTTAATTTATAATAATATTTCTTGATATACCTCTTTCTGTTACAATAATGATATTTAATATTTTCAAATCTTTTTTAGATTTGCTTCTACTTTGACTTTTATTCCTTGTACCTTAACTTTTACTTCTCTCAAGAGAATTAACAACTATAACATCTGGCTATGAAAAAGAACCTTGTGATTTCCTTTTTAACTCTTCATTCAAGATGTCATTTTTACCAATTTCAATAGTTATCATACCATTTAGGATAGAATTAAATATATACATTCTAAATATCTCCCATCAGTCAGGTAAAGAACTAGAAAGCATTAAACTCTAAACTTCATCTTTAAATTTGATACCTATAGTAGAAAGCTAATTAATAATCCTTTGATATTTATTCAAGTGATTTGTTATCAAAATGTCATCTTAATATTTTATGCTCATCATTTGCTTTATTAAGAAGATTTTATTATTCCTGATCTCTTTGACATACAACTTTTCATGTTCAATCCATAATATACGAGCATATGTCTCCTCTTTAATATGATTCTATATATTTATTTCTACCCACTGCTTGATATATTCAAAAACCTACCTATGTAACAAATTCTATTCTAAATTTGATTTATTTTCAAGTTTTTTAATAGCAAATATAGGTAAATAGTAATCTTTCACATAAAGAAAGATTTTCATCTTCCTCTTCTAAAAAGCATAATTCTTATTATTCAAAAATATCATTTTACTTGTATTAGCCTTCATATTCACACAAATAGAATGTATTAGAGCTTAAGCTTTGATACCACTTGTTAGAAAAAATAACAAGATCAAAGTAACAAGCAATGAAAAATTTAAATAATTCACACATACAATAAAATAAATTACTAGAAATTATTATAAAAAATAAATTAGAAGATTAATAATTTGTAATATGAAAAATCCCTCAATGCAAAAAAAAATTTATTAATAAAATAATAGATACAATATTTTTCTAAAAATTCTAAAAAATAACCACTATAAAAAACTTTTCACTAAAATAGGTGAAATTTTCAATAAAATTAACATCAATTACTATATAAAACTAGACAGCAAAAAATATGCACCACATTGCTTAAACTACTATAACAACATACCAAAATTTGATATGAATCTAATTAAATATAGTGATCATTCTTCTCGCACAATTTAGCAAAATACTATATAATTTCTTTGTTCCTTTGTGTGCCATTCTCTGACTAAGAAAAAAATTTGCTTCAGTTATTACTCACCTTTTTCAATTCCATTCCCAAATAGTATGGAAACCTAAGCTTAACAAGCCCTTTTAAAACAAAAAAATTAGACCTCCTTTTTTTCTTAATTCGAAGGGCAACTAGACTTCTATTTATTTCACACCATTTAAAACTTTTGGACTTTTTCCTTAAAATAAGTTGAATTGGTTTTTTATTCACACATAAAGCTAGACTTGGCTTTTCATCCAATTGAGCCCTCATAAGCTTCCAATGCTTAAAGGCTAATTGGGCCTTTTTTTATATTTTTTCTCCTTTATACCAAATAATAAATATAAAGGATATTGTGAGTCTCTTTAGAAGGAACCCACCACTAATAAATGATGGTGATAATGGTAATGATGATAGTGATAATGGTAATGATGATGATTAATGTGGAGGTGGCTAGTTTGATTCTACATGAAAGTTTTGTGGAAATGGATGGTATAGGCATGGACAAAAACAAAAAAGTTACAATTGATTATGGAGATAAAGATGTAAAGTGAATATGTTTATTTGTAAAAAATATTCACATTTGATATTTTTTTGCAAATGATGTAAAATGCCTATAGATAAAGTGATTAATAATAGATTCCAATGAAGCTTGTAACATTTGATTGAGGTGGAATTATTCAATAAAAAGATAGCTACTGCAATTTGAAGAAAATTGCAATGATGCATAGAAGATTCCTCTATTTTAGGCCTTATGATTGATCTCAATTGATAATAGATAAAGCATAAAAATTGATAAAAATGATACAATTCATGTTAAGGTTGATAATATTAGGTTTGACCCAAATTTTATTTTTATCAATTAATGGTTGTTTCCTATTATGAGTTATTTTTTAATTAAATTTTGGTTTTGTGTTAAAGTAGAATTATGATTGCTTACTAAGAAAGTATCTTGAGTTATGAATATTTGTATTGATCAAGAGTTTGAAATATAAAAAGGACAATGTTATGAGTTCCTATAAGGATTCAATAGAAATAGTTGTTAAATGGACTTATTTAGTCCATTCACAAACCAATCTATAACTTTGTGTAGATTAGCCATAATTCGATCTACAAAAATCATAAACTCCTTAAATTAGAGTTCAAATCCTAAAGTTTGTGGACCTAGCCCATATGCTTTTTTTTAAAATAATAAACTTTAAATTTTTAAATAATTTTAAACTTAAAATAGCATTGTAAATTCAAGAATCACAATTTAATATTTTTTTAATTTATACTAATAATTCAAGACTAAATAAACTATATAAAAATTAGTTAATTTTAAAATTATTAATTTAAAAACAAAATTATTAACTTAAAAATAATTTATTTATATTGAATTAATTTGAAAATAAAAAATTAATTTTAAGAGTGAATATTAGATTAGTTAGATAAAAATTTATATAGAATATTAGTCTTGTTTGAAAGTGAAAATGTTAAAGACAAAAATAAAGATCTATCTATTGTTCATCTAGTCCAATCTAGGTGAATTGCGGACTTGACAAATTGGATTGCTTTAAATCCGCACTTAAACAAACATGAATCTTAACGTGTATTTTTTTTTGTGAACTTACAAACTCATTCGCAAACCTAAGTCCGTGTCAATAACTTTACATAAAAATCTTCATAAAAGTTTGTGAAAGATATAAAGATAATAGTTAGAAAGTTATGGAATTATAATTGAAAATCTTCGCATGTATTATTTTGTAATCTTAATTTATAGTAGATCTTTCTCCATATGTGATATTTTCTCCTGAAGTTTGAGATTTTTTCAAGTTAAATTTTTTATATGATATATTGTGTTAAAAAAATTTTCTAGCAACAATTTTCTATCCATTTTTTAATAGAGGATGGATGCACATGTAATAAAAGTGATTTTTTTTGTCTTTGATTTTGTAGAAATTAAACATAGTCTCTATTTTATACAATAAATAAGTTAATTTATAACTGATTAATTTAATCAATAAATTATAAACAGATTAACAAGTTATGAACTAGACTCTTAGGTATTCTGTACATTAATTTATTAAAAAAAATAAATTTTAATTTAATAAATTACTTTGAGTAACTTATAATTTATAAGCCATTATCTTTTCTTTTTTTTAAATTTATCCCTATTCTTTTTTTATTTAATTTATAACATATGCCCTTCACAATATAATATCATAAAATACAATTAATATAATTTTAACTTAACTATATCCTAATTTTAAATTATAAATATAAAAAATACATATGTAAATAAATTTGTAATGTCATAAAAATAATAAATTATATTTTAAGTAATTATAATTTAGTTATAAATAATAAAATAAAATTCATGTATGTAAATAAATATATAATTTATAAAATATAATTAATTATATATTAGATATTATATTTTATTTTAAACATCTTAATTGCTTTAATATAATTAGATTTGTGGAAAATATAAATTATTTTAATATATATATATTCTATTAATATATTCTTATATGTTATTTTATAATTTTAGTTATTTTAATAATTAATTTTATGAAATATTTTTATATAATTAGTTACGTTATCAATTATTAGTTATTTACATAAAATAAAACCATAATTTGCAAGTCATTTTTCAGAAAACATTAAGTGGAGGGCTCATACTCGACATGAGATAAAATAATATAATAATATGAATAAAATTATTCCAATAATATACACTTTTTCATAACATAAAAAATTGATAAAATAATTATGATCAATTTAATTTGATAAAGAATTTCGATGGGAACATATTACACTAAATGTAATATTGATCCTTAGAGCAAAAAAAAAAAACAAAGGTTTTATTGAATTATGTATCATGAATTCATAATAATATCCTTTTTAACATTGAATTAATGTAAATAAATTTATTACTTACTTTTTTTTTCATAAGCAATAATAATAAGAGAGTGTTCCATCTCTATCTTTCTATTTTTTTTTTTAAAAAAAAAGGCAATGCCTTGTAATGTATGAGATATTAAATACTAGTTAAAGTTGAAAATTTAAAAATATTATATGCTTAATACTAAATATCAATTATATGTCTCCCGTTTCATTATTTTCTTATTACTCATTTATATATTTATGTTATTAATGTATATTATTTATTAATTTATTAATATCAAAGAAATTGTTATCATCTAAATTAATCAATTCAATAATTCATTTATAATAATATACCATTAATTTGAATTTTAAAATTAATTGAAAATATTATAAAAATATTTTATTAAGATTAAAAAAGAAGTTATATCTTGAATATTTTATAAGTATGAGTTTTTGTAATTTAATTTTGAAAATTTTAAATTTTAATTTAATATGACACTTAATTTTATTAATTAAAAAATTAATTATACAAAAAATTAAATAATTGTATTTTAATTTTTTATCAAAATAAATTAATTGGTAATAAAAATTTATCAAAATTATGTTGATTATTTAAAGAAATCATTAGTATGATTAAAAAATAATTAAAAAGAAATAATAGTTACACTCTTTTTATAAATAAACAATATTAAACAAGAGATTGTTAATCGTAATACATTTGATTGTGTGATCAACTATTTATAATTTTATAATGAAAATTAATTTTAAGAAAATATTTTAAAATTGTTAGAAATATCAATCTAATTATGTCAAATATTTGATGAAACTTTTGATTAACTATAAAATATATTTTGAAAGTAGTGAATAATTGAATATATTTAGTTAATAATATATTTTTTATTTCAGTACAGCTTGTTAGTTATCACCTTCTTATAATATATTTAAATGTTTAAATGATTTTTTTGAATCAACACTATGACTAACTTTTGTTTGATAAAAGCCAATCAACACCAATATTAAAGATAAAATTTAATGAAATAATTAAAGGTAATGATCAATTAATAATAATTAACAATTTAATAAATTGAAAAGTATTCAAATAAGTTATGCAATTTTAAAAAGTTATACAAATAAAAAAAATTATTTTTGAAATTAATGTGTAATAAGCGGTCTATGTATAAAAGATATGAGAGTAAAATTCTTAAAATATACTAATTGTTTCAATAATTAATTATTTTAAGAAAGATATTTAATTATCATATTTGACTGTGAAAATTGATGGAAAGATATTAGAGGAGTATAAAAATTATTATTCTATATTTGCTAATTATCGATCACTAGAAGTCACTTTCTAATAATGAAAAAGTCATAAACTATGAAATTAATGAAATCTTAAATAAAAATGGAGGGAAAACCTTAATTATATTTTAATCGTTATATTTAATTATAACTAATGATAAATTTGATTAAATAAAGATATTAATATTAAATTATTTATCAAAAATGTAATAATCCAGTTTAAAATTAACTAATGTATTGTTTCTATATTTTTAAAAGTCACTTAAGTATAACATTGCTTTTTTTAAACAACATGATTTTATGTTTATATTTTGATATATTTTTAGTTTAAAATTTTAATTTAATATTATATTTAATTGCATTATTTACTATAACAAATTAAAAAATAAATATAATTTTGGGATATTATAAACTAAGGGAAAATATTAATTTATGTGAAAGATGATTTGAAATTGGTGGGTCTCCTATATTAAATATTTAATTAATGATACAAGTCAATTTACTAATCGTGATATTTGATCGAATTGGTAGAGATTTTTTAAGTCGTTTGCTTCCATTTGTAATCATCTACTAATCGTGGTATTTAATTCAATGAATAATAAAGCTTATCTAAATAAAAACATTTAATCACATTACTAATTTATACTTTGTAAATTCATATTTTTTTAATAATTTAAAATATAATTTTTTATTATTTATATTTTTCTAAATTCAAATTTTAATTTTGCTTTTAAAATAAGATTTAAAGTAATATTAATTAATTGAATGATAAAAGTAAATTAATATTTTGTTTCTATATTTTTAAAATTTATAATTTTAATTAATTTTAAATTGTTAGATATTTTTGTAAATATTAAAATCATCATAATATTTAATTACTTGATTGCCACATATTTTGCCATTTAGCATCTTCTCATTGTTTTGTTTATTACATATTTTGTCACATAACATCTTCTTAATCTTCTTGGTTAGTAGATTGACAAAACCATGTATAGATGTTACTTTTAGAGGCTAGAATAAGAATAAGATTGGGAAAAGGCAATTTATCTTTCTAAATTATAGGTCATATGAAAAAAAAATCTAAAATCACTGCAAAATTGGAGGTATTTAATTTCTATCAGGATAAAAAATAATATCATGATAATTTTTACAAATGATAATTTTTAATAGAAAAAATAATAGTTCTTTAAATAAAAATAGTGTTATTATCCTTTCAAAAATGAATGAAAAAATTAAAAAAAAAATGAAGGAAAGCATCCAAATCCGTAGTAACTAACGTGTTGATAAATTAAATTTGTTTTTACCTGAAATCACCGTTTTCATTTTTCAGTTGTCGCTGCACTTCATAAGACAAACTTTGGTCTATAAAAACGTATAAATTTCACATATAGTAAATACATAAAATTATAATTGAAAAATAAAAATTGTGTTAATTTTATAAAACAGTTGCCCCATTTTATAAAAAAATTGTAACACATTTCATAAGATGTTGCAATTTTTTATTAAAAAATTATAAAAATATATATATCAATGTCAATCATGTGATCAATAATACTCAATCGGAGAAAGATCCTTTCCCCATGCCTTTTCTATTTTTGCTCCAACAAACAAATTATTGGTGTTCACTCGTTATCATGCAAGGGTTCATTATTAATTAGTACACGGATATACGCAAACCTTAAATAAAGAAGGAGGTTTCTATCGTACAAATTGAAATTTGTTGTATACTTTACAACATAATATGAGATTGCTGATTATAAACACGTGTCCCATATTTTTCTTTCAACCGGCTGAGGCCTCGGCAAGAGGATTGGTTAAAATCTTTTCACTGCTCCATGTTTGGTTGTGGATGTGACATAAAGCAAAAAAATCAGGACATGTAGTTACAAAAGCAATTTTAAATTTAGGCATTTCTTCATTATTTTATTCCTTAAGATTATAATATATATTATAATATATTCATTTATTTATTGAATAGTCAAATAAATATACCCTTTTTGAAGTTTTAATTTTCTAAAATCAAATAAATATCATACTAAAATGGTACAAATCTTCTTTTGTTGTATAGTATATAACAATCTGTAATAATTGATTTATGGCACATGTATCATAATTTAAAATAAACTATTGTTTAAAAGAGAAGTGACTGGATAATATATTTATTATTCAATCCTTTGATATTTTGTAAATCATATAGAAAGGCAAATAGAAACTCGACCTCTTTCTGGAGCACATCGACTCAAATTGAACTTGTTCTACTGCTTGAGGTAGCAATTTATATTTTTTTGTATCATGTTTATATTATGTCAAATATTAAAAATAATTTAAATATATTTTATTTAAATAATAATTATATTATATTGAATGAATTTATTTATCTAATGTATTAAAATAGATTAATTTATTTAATAATTTTAATTATTAAAATTTATATTATTTATCAAATTTAATTATTTTTTAAAAATATGTTAATTATTAATAAAAATATTTTTTTAATTTTTATTATCATTTTACTAAAACATAAATTTTATATTTTTATTATATATAACTTTTTATAATTTAATTACAAATTAATTTTTTAATAATATTTTTAAAATTTTAATATAAATCTTTAAATGAATTGGCATATTGATTCATTTACAACTTTAATATGAATATTTTATTATTTATATTAAACGAATCAATTCATTTGCAATTCAAATTATATAAGAAATTTATCTTTATATCAAATTATTATGTAATGTAAAATTTATCACTCTTCCGAAAAATCACTTGTTGCTGGCGAGATTATTTGCAGAGCAAATTTGAATCTGAGAGGATCGCCAGGTTGGAGTTTTGAGATTTAGATTCGCCTTTTAGTTGGTCGTGAGTCATCTGAGAAAATGATATCCTGATGATGATCCAATGGTTTCACAAAGAAGAAAGTTTTAAATGCTCTAATTTATATTTAATCGAGATTAGTTATTAATTTTATTGTTACATTCATCAGTTTTGTAGTACTTCTATATGCATTCAAATTTTAAATTTTTTTATTTTAAATATTAAATATTATAAGAATTAATAATTAATCTTTATTTATTAAATAAAATTAAGGGCAAATATTATAACTAAGTCATAAAACTATTCATAAAATTTCTTTAATTTGTATTCTATTTATTTATCCTCATAGCATGGAAAATTTTCAAGTTATACATTAGTACTGAAAATTTAGTACTATTATCATATAAATATTATTAAATATACTTTTTAATTTAACAATTTGATTTGATGTATGTTTATAATGGTAAATAAATTAACTTATAATTTATTGACTTAATTAATAAGTTATAAATTAATTTGTAGAGATGTTTGGTGCATGAAATTTGAAAAAAAAAAAACTTTTATTTGATAAATTTTACAAGTAAGCTGATAACTTTTTAAAAAATTGAATTTGCCCTTTTTTTAATTAAATAATAACTTATGTCTTAATTATATAAATAAATATTTGATATGTTTTTATTAATTCAATATAAATAAATATAAATAAATTTGAAATATTATAAAATATAATTAATTAAAATTTATAATATCATACTATTATTTTATTTAATAAATAGATACATAATATCAAAAATACAATTAATATATTTTAAGATATACTTAATAATATTTACATGGGAGTAGATGTAGAATTTTTTTTTCCAAGAGAGTGCCAAAGGAAAAAAATAAAATAAAATAATTTTTTTATAAGAGAGGTTCCGTCATCAAACAATTCAAATAATATCCCTGTTTTTATCTATTTTAGTGACGCTTTGAACTAAATTTGACAAAGAACAATTAATGGAACATCATTTTTTTTGGGTATGGTATTTCTTTTTTTTTTTTCCTAATAATTCTCATCCTTTCAAACTCATAGAACAGATTAAAATCAAGTTTGGTTGTCTTTAATTTCGTGTGAACTTGAGTGTTTTTCCTTTGGATTTATGTTTTTAGCCCCCATACAAATTTTTTTTTGTCTTTAGAAAAAAAAGTAGCCAAACAATTTGAGCTGAAAAAAACAAATCAAAGAATATGGATAAGGAAGAATAACAGAAGAAATTAGAAAGCATATCAAATAATAGGAATACTTTATGGTTATAGATTTTTCAAATGATAGGATTGATTTATGGTTATCAAATTTTTCATTCATGATTAGGATTAGAAAGTAATATGGTTATTTAAAAAAGTTATGTGATAACTTAAAAAATTTATAAGATTTTTTATTTTTATCATATTTATCAATATAAAATTTGGCAGTCATCATTCTCACATAAAATTATAGTGCTTTTACAAAAAAAAATTATATATATATACTCAAAATAAAAGACAAAAAATAATATAAATGCAAATAGGTGAAGAAAATAATATAAAATTAAAACAAATTGAAAATAAAACCAAAAAGAGGCATAAGCTTAAAATTACAATTAGAAATAAAACTAAAATTAAAACATTCACATGTTTTTATATTTTCATGGTTTTAATATTTTTATAAATTAAATATTTATAAAAAGCTTGCATAAATTCTAAATTTAGAAAAGATAAATTTTTGTCATGATTTTTAAGATTTGGATTTTGTTAGAAAAAGAACAAGACATTAGACTGCAGAAGAAATAAATGGAAAGATTTACTAACAAATATGGACGGCTATGTAAGCAAAATAATATAGAAAAAAAAAGAAGAAAGAGGACAATCCAAACTCAACAAGTTTCAAGTTCCCTCATTCAAAGGTTTAGATTTTGTGGATAATAAACTAATGGCTCAGATTTTTGTTGCATGACATGCAACAAAAAATGATATTTACATCATAGAATTCTCCAATAAAGAAATATCGCATGGGTCATTTTCATATTCATATCTGTATAAATTTTACTTCTTTCTGATGAATAAATGTAAATCTGGGGTAAGAAATTGGGGTTATTGCAAACTTTTATTTTTATTTTTTATAAAAATTGTAATTTTTGTACAATTTACAATTTTTATAATGTTTTGTATAAAAATAATAATTTTGTAAGACCTTTCTATGTAATGTTTACATTAGAATTGGTATCAGCTAGGATATAGAAAGGTATTAAAATCTTGGCACCTATTTCACCCGGTAATGGTCCATCCATCCTTTCATTGGCACATGGATGAATTGAGTTCAATATTCACCCACATTTTATTCTTGAATTCTTCCTATTTTAACTGATACATGTTTTCCTATATCTCATTATAATTTTTAATAAAATGAAAACTTCACATATAATAATAAAACAATAATTATTGAGAAATTCCAATGATACTGAAGTTTTATTTGAAACTAAAAGAATTTTTTTTATCTAAATCAAATCACTACACGTATTATAGTGGTGAAGATAGGATTTGAAAGTCAATGGAATAAATATGTTTTAATATTTCAATAGAAATAAAATTTAAATATTAATAAAAATATTTTAAATGATACATATAATTATACATATATTTTTTAAAAAATTAATAGAATACATACTTACATTAAAATATATGGATTGGGTACTTATTAATGGCGGGATTGGGTATTTTACTCTCTAAAGTGTATTTTGTATTTTAGGAAAGCCCAATCCTAAAATATATGTAATTCACACATCATTTTACTGTCCCTTATTATTATGTAATAATAAATATAAAAACATAATTATATAATGAGAATGAAAATAGTTGGATTCATATCGGATTAAATTCTTACAAAAATATCATTACTCATATCCATAAGATTCATACCTGAAGCTGAATGAGTACGAAATACAAATACCCATTTGAAGTGGATCATATTACAGTACTTAATTTTTATCATATAATAATTAATTTTGTTTTAGAATTTATGTTTTCATTTGACCTATTTATTTTAGAATTTATAAACTACATGATTTAAGCTCATTTTCATGTAATAAATAAGTTTATTTATAATTTATTAATCTACTCAATAAGTTATAAATTAATTTTTAAATGTGTTTCATATATTAGCTTATTGAAAAATAATAAATTCTAATTTAATAAATTATATTGAATAACTTATAACTTATAAACTATTATCTCTTTAATTTTTTTTAAATATATCCATATTCTTTTTTTAATTTATAATCAATAACTTTTATAACATAAATCTAAATATTTTTTAACGTATTCCAACCTTTAGCCTCTTTCTTATTCCTTTTTAATCCAATTTTAGATAATTATATACTTATACTAAACTCTAACAAACAAAATTAAAGATATAAATAAATATATGATATCATAAAATATAATTAATTTAATTTTAATATTTTTCAATTTAAATTATAAATATATAAATATATATAAATAAGTATGTAATATGATAAACTATAATTAATCATGTTTTAAGTAATTATAATTCTATTATAGAAATAATAAAATAAAATTTATGTAAATAAATAAACATGTAAGTTTATAAAATATAATTAATTAAATATTAGATATTATATTTTTACTTTGAATATGTCAAATGTGTTAATATAATTTAATTTTTAGATAAATATGAATTATTTTAATTTATATATATTTTTATTAATATATTATTTTACAATTTTATCTAATTTAATAATTAATTTTATAAAATATTTCTTATGCAATTAGTTAGTTTATTAACTATTAATTATAAATTATTAGTTATTAATTAATTTATCAAATAATTGCATGAACATAATTTTAGTAATAATGACCACTTCTAGAAAAATATATAATGCACTATTATTAATAGTATACTAATACATCATCAAATTTAATTATTAACAAATTATTATATACTATGTCTTAAAAAATTGTGAGTGATACATCATAAACTCTGCAATAAAATTTACATCATATCACATGAACAATTGGACATAATGAAAAAGGCCAAAATTGAGCAAGTTCCGTCTCCAGATTCTGCCGACTTGTGTTTAGAACTGAATAGGCTCTCTTGTACTGCTCCCAATCTAAAATCTAACGCTCTGTGGGGATCTCACCGGAGAATGATGCCCTCAATTGTACGGCATCCAACGGGATAACTTTTGGTTTATTAATAGCCAAATTCATTCCTTCGTTAATTTTTTTTTTTATGTATTTAAGTATCTAATAATTTATATTAAATTTTATATTATTTGAAGAAAATTTTAATTTAATAATTCATAATTTATCAATTAAATCAATTTTTATATAAATTAAGTTTTTATTCAATACTCATTATCTTATTCATAATCTATATTGGTGGTCAATGGCTTGTTTACATGCCGAGTACTCTCATTGTCTAATTTTCAAATATAATTTTTTATTTTTAATTTTGTCCAATAATCTTTCGCGTGTGATCAAACAACAAATTAAGTAAAATAATATTATTTAGACTTTTTTACGTTATTATATTAAGTTATTGATTTCTTAAATAAAAGGATAGGGTAATGGACAAATTCATCTCTAAAAAATTATCTTAATATTAAATTAGTCCTGACATCAGTTTAATTCTTATGTTATTCTTCCAGATATTAGCTTGCACCAAACTGCCTTAAGCTAAATAACTTCAATTTATAGTTATAACATGAAGTGAAAACAGTAAAATTTATAATTTATAATTTGTGTCTGCATAAGAATTCAAGCTAATCTTTCAGGAAGGACTCCAAGTATGGTTAAAATTCCTGCTGATACGAAAACTGATAGAAGGAGTCGATTGACTCAGAATAAATTGAAAACTAATTTAATGTCAAACTAAGAAATTCACCCGAAAATTAAAATATAAGTGCTAATATAATGGAGTATTTGGTTAAAGAGTGCTTGTACTTTTAGAAAGTGTTTGGCAAACAAATTTTAATCAAATTTTAGCTAATTTAAATTCGTTTAAGTATTTAACCAAATCAATTAACTGATTCAAATATTTAGTAAATGTTTTAATCAATTTGTTGGTGCTCAAATAGATATTTTGAAATAATTAAAAATAGTAACCTTTTGAAATAAATAATTTATATGTAATATAAAAAAGATATTCTCACCCATAATTATAACTTTATTTTACATTTCCATCATCGATAAAAAAGAAAAATACTAAATTATATTTATTTATTTCTTAAAAAAATTTAATACATATAATAAATAAAAATTATTTATTTTTAAATAAAAATAAATAAGTATAATAAATTATATTAAAATGTTTATAGAATAATAAAAATTATATGAATATAATCATATCTTTTCAATCAAATTATATTAGAAAAGGAAACAATATATTTTCATTTTATAGAAAATAATAGAAAATATATTGAGAAAATTACTAATCATTTTTCAAATAATATATTTTGAATTAAAAATAATACATATTAGAAAAAAGAAACAATGGAATCATATTATTTGTGAAAGATATGTTTTTATATTTAAAATATGTAATTTATTAATATTTTTAATGATAAACACATGGATTTTAAATTTGATATTAAAAATAGTTATAAAATAAAGTTTAAAAGGTACTACATTTGCCAAAATATTACAAGTATTTCTTAATTAGAAAATTATAATTATTCAATTTTTTAAAAAAATCAAATAAGTATAATAAATTATGATGATATAATTTTTTTAAAAAATATTTGATATAATAAATAATATATTATAATAAAAATATTATTAAAGTAAAAGAATTCTCAAATAAATTAGTATATATATATTATTTTATATACAAATAATTAATAATAAATAAATAATTTTATTAAGTATTTTTATATAAATAACTAATACTATCAGAAGGTTAAATTAATTAATGTAATAAAATGTTAATTAATAACTAATTCAATTAATTAATTACTAATATAATTAAGTAATTTTCAAATACATCTTAATTGAAAAAATAGTTGCATAAGCATCAATGCTCAAGTTAAGAAAGTGCAAAAGTAAAAGGGGGAAAAAGGTTCTAAAGTGTGAAAGAACCTTTAAAGTCCTTCCATTTTAGCTTTTGGAAGAATCCACTACATGATTTAATAAAACAACTAAGTGACATTGATTAATGTTTAATCATACAATACTTACTCACATTT
Organism: Sindora glabra; assembly: GCA_020226215.1. Taxonomy (NCBI): domain Eukaryota; kingdom Viridiplantae; phylum Streptophyta; class Magnoliopsida; order Fabales; family Fabaceae; genus Sindora; species Sindora glabra. Next base: position 31,226,915 of record CM035233.1, read on the forward strand.
TATCAGAGTGTCATTCAAATTTTAAATTTTATAAATAGTAATGTTAAATATATATTAAAATTTCTCACAATATTTACACAATCTATCAAGATAGTTACAACTTTTTTTAGTTTTATTGCTGCAAATTTAAAACACAATCAGATAACTTTAATAGACTTTTTGTAGGAATTGTGAGAAATTTCAATGCTCATTTTTATACTTGGACTTTTTGAATAATTTTCTTATTCAAATTAAATTTTTTTAATAATTTATTCAAATTAAAATTTTTATTGCCCAAGATTGTGCAGATTTTTGTTTTCACGGAGGATAATACTTCTCATTTTTCCAGCACATTTTAGTAAAACAAAAACTCCAAAAAGGGTCCAAATTAAATGGTGGGCCTATATTGTTGATGGGATATCTAGACATAAAAATTCCGCGTACACCTCAGCAAGACAGATTCAGTTTTTGAGTGCCATACATAATAGGTAGAATAATTGTAAATGGAATTCTTGTCATCACCAGCCTAAAAAAGACTTCCTTCAATATGATTCCTCCTTTTCATTCTAATATTTTAAGGGTTTTATAAATTCTCTTCTTCTTTCGTTGAAATTTGTATAATTTTATAAAAATTTATAATTTTTTTAAAAAATAAATATTTAAAGCATCAAATGGAAACCTTTTCCTTGAGATCTTGTAAATTTTTCATAAAATTAATCCTATAATTTTTTTATAAAAAGATAAAAAATTATAATATGAACAATCATATTTACAACATAAAAATATTTCAAAGGCCCTTATAAAAAAAGTTGCTACCTTTATAAAAAAAAGTTATAAGATTAATAAAAAAATTGTAAAATTTTATTAAAAACTTAAAAAAAAATCGCATCGGGACTTTTCAACAACATGGAGAATCACTTCATGATACAATATCAGTTTAGGTTTGTAGTAAATTTTTTATAGCAAACTTGCAAAATATTCAAATGGCCTTATCGCAAATTCCGTTTTCTTAAATTACAAGTTATCCCATTGGTTTTTGTTTAATTATCTCTTCATCATGGAGAATCGCTTCCAAGTACGAATTAGTATTGGCACTCTTTGACATTGTCGCAAGAAACACGGAATGGAATAACCTGTCACTCCAAATTAAAGCACTTGTATAAAATTAACGAGTTTGCAGCAGTTACAGACTCAGAAATCGCAAGCTCACTTTTATATTAAATAATAAATAAGAATACTATTTTTTTTTTTTTAGTTTACATCCAGGGTATTCTCTCACCTTTGTCATTATGAGATTAATTTATATTTAGGACAAGAATAATAAATGATGAATCCATTCTAACAAAAAAATTAAAGATGGAACTCAAAACTCCTTACTATACCTACAATGCCTTAAGAAAATCTTATAAATTATTAGTTGTGACTTAATAATAAAAAATTTATATTAATTGGTCATAGATTATTAAAATATCAGGCAACTCCATTGTGTATTTAACGGTACCTAAATGTGTTTTTAAGTGATAAAATTGTCTTTTTTTATTATTCACATTAAACAGTAACCAAAGTACAAGGAAGATACATAAAAAATTGTACCTAAGAAATAAAGAAAACCAAAATAACATACAAGCAACTAAACTTGTTAAACAAAGAACAAAAGTTAAAAGAAAATACGATCATCCAACCAAACCTTGGAAGTGTTCAAGCGGTTTTTCTTGCTCCAATAGTTTCTCCTGTAAGTGTTGAGATATCCAACAGTAGATCTCTGTAGTGGACAACGTCCAACTTTCATATGTGAAACTTTAAAAGTGAGACTAAACCTTCAAAGCCTTCCAAAATCTCTTATGTGGATTAGGTTTGTAAGATAATGTATCGGTAATTTTTGAATTTGTGAAATGATCCTCCTCTAACCTCATTGGATGTGCACTACCATATTCATGCGTACTTTCTTTCTTCATCATATCTTGGGCTCTCTTATGGAACTCAAATTCATGATAGGTTTTATTAGCCTTGGACTTCTAAATACCACCATTAAAAGTTGATTGCAATTTTGTTGAATGTAGAGTTGCAAAGATAGTCTACAAAATGGTAACTTGACTAGTTGGCAAGCCCCATGAAGGGGGCTAAACTGGACTATCAATAAAAAAAGGTCCTTTAAAATTTTAAGAGTAAAATAGATAGCACTAAAAATTTTCATACTAGTTTTTGAAGAGTGGGATTTGATACAATGAGAGTCAAAATATCCTATTTGTTAACAACTTGAATAGAACTGACTAATTCTTTCCTTTTTGTAAAACACTAAGTGAAAATTGTTTGCATCACCAAGAACAAAGTACCGAATTTTGTAGTAGAAATAAATTTGTGTAGCATAAAACTAGAAAGGTAGTATATACCTTGGAGTTCAACAATTACCAATGAAAAGCCTAACTTTTAGAGTTTTGAGTGTTGTTCCTATAGTGTCTATAAATTAGCAATCATCTGATTCATTTTAAAATTAATACTCTCCAATTGCAGAAGCAATTCTTCATTCTTGGATTTGAAAGTCTTCATTTGTAACATCAATTCTTCATTTTTGAATTTGAAAACCTACAACTAATGCTCTAAATTCTAACCTTGGTATTTGCACCTTGATAATGGTCAAATTCTTCTTGTGGAATAAATTTAAATTGATACAATCCACCAAGCATTGATGAAACAACATTTAAAAATAGAGAATGGACAATGCGTGTATTCTCAAAGTTATCCAATTTAGAAGAAAGTTCCTTAATGCACTCATTTTCAAATTTGTCTAGTTGTGACGCAAATGAAAGTCACACAAATTTTGAATTGGTAAAATTAATTTGCTTCGACTTAAAGATTGTAAGTCTCTTTAATTTCTTTTCATTTCCTAATCATTGATCCTTATTAAAGTTACAATTAGAGCTTTGTGTCAAAAATCCTTTTCTTAACCCTATATCATCCACCATATGACAACAAATAGAGAAATACCTCACAACAGAAATGATCTAAAGGAAATTTTTCAATAAAGGAAAATAGAGATAGATACAGAATTATAATAATTCAACCTCTTAATACACTTGTAGAACCTATATACAAAATAGATTAATGCAAGGCTTATGCCAATAAAGTAGATATATAGACAATTTCAATACTAACTACCAAGAAAGAAACATAAAATCCCTAAGATGCTCATGGCTATTGAATCTAACACTTGGAATTGCTTCCACTATTGAGGCAAACCACACTTGTTCGAAAATCTACACCTAAGATGCTCATGGTTAGGAGATTTAGCAATAGAATCTTAATGCTTTCAATTAAGATTGAGATCTAGTAACTAAAATTTCAACTCCAAAACATTCCAAAAACCTAGATAAAAACATTGATTAAAAATAAAAAAAAAATGGTTTCCACCACTGCCAGAATCCTTAACTAGAAAGAGCTTAAGTAGAGGGCATTGATTATGAGACGAAGAAGGAATGGAGGCCGACGGTGCTCACAAAGCAAATCAGAAAAGTGATACACCAATAATAGAATAATAGAGGAGGCTAGGGTTTTCTTGAGAGAGAGTTTAGTATTAAAATTATTTTTTTTGTAACAACATTTCATTTTGTAAAATGGTTGCTTCTTCCTATCTTTTGTTCTATTTCCAAGTCCTTAAATTTTAAAAGCCTCGTTGGTATTCTAATTTGTTAACATACATATCATTGACCCATTTTTATTGACATAATGATATCAAACTCATGTTCCAACACTACTATAAAATATGCAAATATCAATGAAAATTTCCAATAAATTTAATGCATAAAAAATTAACGATATTTCTATTCCATAAAAAATGAAGGATTGAAATTTAAATGGTATGTTTTTTCAATTGATTTTAAATCTATCAAAAAGTTGGCATTTTGTAAAAGAATCTTGCTAATTTTGATGGATTTTTCCATCAAAAGTTTAGTTATACACATAAAAAATAACATTAAAAGTAGAAAGATTTTTTTCATAAACATCAATGCTATATGCACCATAAATAAGATCCGAAATTGGATGTCGAACACAAATCAAGGCCTGTTATTAAATATATAATAATGGAATAAATTTATAAAGCTTAACTGAATGGATATAAAAAATTTGGCACTCAATTTAGAATCCTATTTTCAATACATATAACATTTTTATTTCATAAAAATTTATGTAACCTTATTGATATATTTTAAATGTATGATTGATTTCTAACAGAAAAATCTAGCAAAAAACTCAAAAAGGGTGAAATTACATTGGTTTCTTCTTTCTACATCTCCTTCTTCTTTTTGCCTTCATTATGCTTTTGCTTATTTTGAGTCTTATTCTTGCATTTTTAAAGCTAAATTTTACCATTTTGAACCAATTAAATTACTTTTAATACTATATTTACTAATTTAATTGATTGATTTTGATGAATTGTTTATGTAACACCTTTTGTGCTATGTTACACCTTTAAATTTGAAATATTTTATGTGAAAATAATAAATTATTATAATGAAATATGAGAAATTCTTTTTATGTAAAGTAATTGAGAAAAGAGTATTATCACACATTTAAACAATTAGGGTTGAATGCTTGAATGTAAAGGAGACTTAGGGCTTTTTTTCCTAATTTTTGGCCCCAGTACTATTTCCCCTTTTATTTCCCATTTTCAGCCATAAATCTTCATTTCTCACTAAAAACATCTAAACTTCATCTTATTCTTTTCCTCTTCTCCTTATTTGTGCTAGGGCGTAAATCCTTATAAATCATTCGTACTCTTACATCTAAGTAAGGTAATGTCTTCAAAGCATTAATCTTTGTAAAGCTTCTTCTTTATTTTCTTTTAAATTGAAATGATTATAGGTTTTTGATTTAAAAAGGGATTTTGAAGTCCTAACCTCAATCTTTAATTTTTGAATGATTAAGAGCAAGCAAACTACCATTTCTTTCATTTAGTATATCCTTCAAATAAGATGAGTAAGCATTTTAGTTAGATTTGTATGATTTTAAATGGAGTTAAACAATTAATGCTAGGTTCTTCTTGCATGTTATAAATCTTAGGAAAATGATGTCGATGAATTAATTTAATTTTAATTTCTCATAGATTTAGTGTATAAAATGTTATGAATACATTACATGGTAAATTGATTAAGTAATTTGGCTTAAGAAGTGAATTTGGAGGGAATTTAACTAAGATGAGTAGTGTTCTCACAAAAAAAAACTACAAAATTTAAATTATAATTAACTATATAATCAATTGTGTCCTAGAAATTTTCCTTCTAGACTAATACAGTTAATTAAATGATTGATTATGCCCTAAAGATTTTGCTTTTTAGAAGCTTATATTCAATTACATAATCAATTATGCTTTAGAGCCTTGCTGTTTAGAATGACATAATCAATTATATACCAAAGTCATGCTCTCTGAAACTATATAAATGACTACATAATCAATTATGCCTACATAAAATAGCTATTTGGGCCTATATAATTGATTATGTAATCATAATCAATTATACCCTATGTGTTTTTTAATATTGCATATCTCGAGAGTTCCAAAGCATATACTATCATTCTATAATGATAACATGAGTCAGTATGTACTAATAGGCAATAGATAATTGTCTTAAGGCCATGGAAAAAGTTATGCTAATGCTATTATGTATGAAAATATGCTATATATTGATCTTTATGATTATTAAGCTTGAATTTCCATTATTATTCATGGAAATTGAGTTAAAAGTCAATTAATGATACTTATGATTTGAAACCTAGATTCGATAATTGATTGTAAGGGGTAAAGATGACTTGGCAGGACAAGAATAAGCATGTAAGAGATAAAGATAGGTGAGAGTTATTAGGAGATCTACTTGATTCTCTTATGTTTAAATTATTGAATAATATGGAAATGCTATTATTGAATTTATGAAATTTGCAATGATTGATATGTGAGTTCTTATGAGTGCTATTATGGTACTAATGAAATTTTGTTTCTAAATATATGAAATGTGTATTAGGTCTCAAGGAAGGTAAAATTAGTCAGTATGCTCATAATTATTTTAATTCAAAAGTTTTAAAATATTTACTTACTAAGCCCTAAACTTACTCCTTTATGTTATTTCTTTATAGCTTTGCAAATTAACACTTTACACCACCACAATAAGGACAAATCCTCTAAAGATATCTCTCAAGCTAGCGTCAAGGTTATGGTGTCTATTTTTGTTCATACATAAATAAAATTTTTCTAAAACATTTCTTAAAAGGCCTTGAATTGTAATTGATAGATTAATGGATAAATATGGTGGATTATTTAGGTTACAATGTAAGAGCATTAGTTAGGCCAACTTATTTTGAAAAGTATTAGAAATTATAAGCAAGCCTAACTCCCCTTATTGAAAAAAATTATACCAAACTTTGATATTTTGAAATTACAAATGCTAGTATTAATTAATATTCCAAATTGTAGTTAAAGGTATATTACAAATAGGTTAGCCTAGTGGAAACGAAAAAGTTAGGTTTCATGTTTGTTACACTCCAAAAAGAGTTATGACGTATTACTATTTGTATGGGACATTTCTTGCATTTTGTACTTCCTTGAACATGAATGTTAATGCCAATTTCTACTTATTTTCAACCTATATTGACTTATGATGATTGAATTAGGATTAATGTGGTTAAATTTTATTAATATCAAATTAGGATTCGAAGATAGCCTTTTTGTTTGGATAGGTTTATTTTTTTTATGTTTTTAGTTATTGAACTAGGATTGGAGGATAGATTTTTTTTAATTGATTACATATATTTTTTAACCTAGTTATAAATTTTGATTAAATAACATTAAGTTATTAAATTATAATTATCAAATTAGATTAGTTCATTATATATATTGAATTAATTCATAATATTATTAGTGTTTATATCATTATTTAAATTAATTAGAAATATTTACTAAGATGCTTATAATTACTAGTTGAGTAGTTATTAGTTATTGAATTAATTGGTTAATTATATTATGTATATTGAGTTAATTAATTACTAAAACTAGTTTAATTAGTTAATATAGTTATTAGAGTTTATGTACAATTACAGATATAACTAAAGTAATTATTGAGTCAGTTATAATGATGTAAGAGCATCCAATATAGAAGTTTAAGACTTAACTAAAGAATGACCCAAGTTCAATATATGATAAAGTTGTCAAAATACTAGAATCAAACCTAAGTTTCCATGGTGATTTAGACATTTATATCAAGCCTAAATAAAGCTCGTGAATAGTCATCTAAAAGGTTTACAAGTCCACTTTCTAAAAAGTTAAATTTTACTTTATATTATTTTTTTTTTAAAAAAAGTTATGATGTTTTCTTGAGTAGTCTATCAAAAATGTTCAAGTTCAATCTTATTTAATGTTTCTCTTTAAACAAATATATCTTATGAATTTTTCAATTTCCTATGCTTGGAGGCATGTTCCAAGAGTACTTTTCAATTTCTTATTCTTGGAAGGATATTCCTAGACTTTTTATTTATATGTCTTTAATGTAGTCTTAAAGAGACAATTATAAGGGATTAATCAAAGAAGTTAAAGAGCCTTTATACTTTTTTAACTGAGTTTCTATATCTTTTTGGTGGATTCTCTTAAGTGATGTGTTTTCCCTCTTGTAAGTTTATATCTTTTTCATTGACTCCAAAGATTCGTGAGTGTGCAAGCTTTGTATCTCTAAGGTTGTGATCTCCTTAAAATGGTGAGCTTTTATCTATTCATACTTATTCATCCATTTTCATTTTTGCTACACTCTATTTTTCTTTTCATTAGTTTGAGTTTTTCCTATCATTATTAGATTTATATGATTTATATGTTTTTCTTATAGTTTAGACTCTTATCTTTCATCTCATTTTAAAATTAAAGTTATTGAAGTTTTCTATACAAAATTATAGGTAAAAATTTATTGATGCATAAATTCTACAAATTGCCTTTTCGTATTCTCTTTCTGTTTTATCTAATACCAAGTTTGGTAGTGGGAGTTCATTTTTTATCACTATTCATGAGCATCATATTGATGGTTCAAAAAAGGATATCCATGATTTTGAAATGGATGAGTTAAGGATAAATATTGAAGAACTCCAACAATGACTTCAACATTATGAAGGTTTTGCAGATGATAGGAATGGCTCTACTAACAGTGATCATAAAATCCTTTTGAGAGTAGTATTAAGGATTAAATGGTAATTTATTTTCTTGCAACATAAAAAAAGGACAAGAAATCACTTATTTCAAATAGACATTGATGTAAAAAGTTGATATTCTAGCAATTTGTTAATTTCTTGATTGGGTGTATATTATTTAACACATCTTTAAATTTAAAGAGTATCTGAAAGATCATAAGGTGAAGTCATTGGCTTGAAAAATATGCTTTCTTGTGTAAGAATTTGAAAAAGTAAAAGGCTCGTGAAAGTAAAAGTTAGATTAAAACATAAAAGAAAAGGAAATAGGAGTTGAAATAGATATTCTTACTCCAAAATTATTGGATGGATATGTTTTATAAAATTCATATATTGCAGCAATAAAACATATGTGAAAGAATATACTATTAAATATAAGCATCTTATATTAAAGTATGATAAGATTTAATTAAAAAGCAAATTATTGCACATGATTTAGGAAAGTATAGAAAGAAAATTAAAGATTTAGCTTGATTGCAGTAATATTAATCTTTTAATGTTGTGTGAAAGTTTACATTGTTTATTAAAAGGTAATAAAAGAAGGTATGCAAAAGTGGCCCCAAACTAACCTTTAAATATTTCCCTTCAACCGAAGAAACCGGTTTCAATTCAAAATCATTTTCCTTAGCCCAAGTTTATTGGTGATGGACCTAATCATAAGGTGCACAAGCAACATATTACTTTTAATGCTAGCTCAAGGAAATATTTTAAATGTCAAAACTATGTTCATATCACTTCTGAATGCCTAAATTGTAAAATTATGACCATAGTTGAAAAGAAAGAATCTAAAGAAGAAATGGAAAAATTGGTATATGAAGAAGAAGTTATGTATGCTGATGAAGGAGGGGTGCTTATAACTGACAAAAATTTGAATATAACTTAAAAGGAAGAAGATGATAAATGGTTATAAAAAAGCAATGTTCACACAAAATTCACTTTTGATAGCAAAGTTTGTGATTTGATTATCAATTTAGGAGTTATTCTAATGTGGTAGTCACAAAAATGATCAGGAAATTAAGGTTAAAAATAGAAAAGCATCTAAAGCCATATAAAATTCAGTAGCTTCACAAATGGAGTAAGGTAAGAGTTTATAAGCATGACTAAGTTCCTTTTTTAATTGGAAGGAATTATAATGATGAAATCTAGTATGATGTAGCTTCTATGGATGTTCATCATTTACTTTTAGGTAGGCCTTGGTTGTGTGATAGAAAAGTAGTTAATGATAGTTTTAAAAACACTTATTCTTTTGTGAAAGATGGTGTTTAAATTATTTTGGCTCCAATGAAACTAGATTTGCTTACCAAGCCTAAATGAGAAGTGGAATGCACTTTAATGTCTAGAAATTTAATTGAAAATTAGATGTGGGATGGTAATGAAGTCTAAGCTCTTGTTGTTATTGAAGAATTTAAAGTAGAAATACATTATCAAAATCCACTAGTTCATCCCTTATTGTAAGAATTTGCAAATGTTATTTTAGATGATATGCCATATGGTCTTTTGCCTAGAAGAGACATTTAACACCACATTGATTTAATTTCTACTCTATTTTTCCATATAAAGAAACTTATTAGATAAATCCAAAGCAACATAAAAAATTACAATATCAAGTTGTTGAGTTACTCTCCAAAGGATTGTTAAGAGAAAGTATGAGCCTATTGGCAATTTTAGCATTGTTATAGTGCTTAAAAGGGATAAATCATAATGTATGCATGTGGATATTTATGTTATCAATTAGATCACTATCAAGTATAGGTTTCTAATTCCTAGACTTGATAACTTAGTTGATCAATTGCATGGTGATGTTTTCTTTTCTAAAATTGATCTTCAAAGGGATTATCATCAAATTATTATAAGACTTAGTGATGAATATGAATGGCTTATTATGCCATTTGGGCTTTCTAATACTCTTAGCACATTCATGAGACTAATGACTCATCTGTTTAGATCATTTATGGGAAAAATTTGTCGTTATTTATTTTAATGATATAATTGTCTATAGCAAGTTTAAATTTGAACTTTTAGATCATTTGAAGCAAATTTTTTAGGTTTTAAAGGAGTAAAAGCTTCATGCTAACCTAGAGAAGTGTTAATTTTTCACAAATAGGATAATTTTACTGGGTTATGTTATATCTTTTGCTAGAATTAAAGTTAACCTTAGTAAAATTGAAGTAATTGCTAGCTAGCTAATCCTTAAATCAATCATGATGTTTGAAGCTTTCATGGTATTATCTCTTTCTATAGCAAACTTATTAGGGGATTTAACAACCTTGTTGCCCTAATTACTAATGCATGAAAGGAAGTTCATTTGACTAGACTTTAATAATAGAAAAGATTTTTGATCTAATAAAAAAGGATATGGTTAAAGCTTCTATTCTTATACTTCCTAATTTTGACAAAATGTTTGAAGTTGAATATGATGCTTCAAATGTGATTAATGGTGTTGTTCTTAGCCAAAAAGGCATTCCAACTACATTTTTTTAGTGAGAAACTAAATGAATCAAAAAGAAATTACTTACCTTATAATAAGGTATTTTATGCTACTATTTGTGCACTTGACCATTAAAGTCATTATTTATTGCTCAAAAAGTTTAATCTTTATTCTGATCATGAAGCATTAAAGTATTTCAATATTTGACACAAGTTTAATAGTTATTATGCAAAATGGGTTAAATTTCTCCAATCCTCTGCTTTTTTTTTTTATAAAACACAAATCCAAAAAACTTATAAGGTGGTTGATGCATTGAGCAAGAGTTATTACCTTCTTAACATAATGGAAACAAAGGTGATAGGATTTGAAAATATCAAGGAGATCAATGCAAATGATCTACATTTTGTTACTTTTTGGAAGTTTTACTCTAAGGGTTCTAATAACAATTTTTTGTGCAAGTTGAATTTTTTTCAAAGAAAAAAGGTTATGTATTCCTATCTGTTCATTGCATAAAACCATTGTTAAAGAAACTTATAAAGGTAGACTTGCTAGTTATTTTAGCAAACATAAAACATTGGCTTTTGTACAAGAAAATTTCCTTAGTTTAAAGCACAATTATAATGTCATGCAAATTGTGAGAAAATATGTTGTATGTCGCAAAACTAAAAGATATAAGCAAAATTATGGTTTTTGTTCCCACTCCTTGTATCTAGTTCTCCTTGGGAAGATATTGCATGGATTTTGTTACAAATTTACCTTGCATATAAAAGATTAAAGATTCAATCATAGTGGTTGTTAATCGATTCTCTAAAATGGCATATTTTATTCCTTGCACAAAAACTTCTAATGCTTCTCATGTCATAGATTTTTATTTTAAAAAAATTACAAAGCCTTATGGAATTCCTAAATTTGTTACTTCATATCGTAATTTGTAGTTCATGAACCATTTTTAGAGAACACTTTGGAGGAAGTTAGGCATAAAATTGTAATTCAACATTATATATCATCCTTAACTTGATAAGTAACCTGATATTATCAATAACACCCTAGGAAATCATTTAAGGAGTTTGGTGAAGAACAGTGGCAAAAGTAAAAATTTTAAGTAAGGGAGGCCAAAAATAAAATATCATGAAATTTAGAGAGGCATATATAAATTTTAATGCTATATTCTATATTAAAATTTTTAGGTTAGGGGGCCCAATGCCCATCCTAGCCCCCTATCTTTGCTGCTGGTGGAAAAGAACATTAAAGAATGAGAATTGATCTTACCATGCGCTAATTTGCTTGCGATAGGTTTACTAACCAAACCACAGGCCTAAGCTATTTCAAGTTGTATATAATATGAATCCTAGTAGATTATTAGATTTGGTTTCACTACCTACCAAACATTAATTTAGTAGAGATGCTGAAGAAAAAGTAAAGTTCATTAAGAAGTTACATGAATAGAAAAAAGAAAAGATACAAAAATAGAAAAAAAAGTATCAAGTTTAAGCTAATAAGCATAATAGGTTCATTGAATTCAAAAAAAGAGAACTTGGTATGGATGTATCTATAAAAAGGATGGTTTCTAATTGAACTTATAGGCTAAGAGAGAGTTAATTGGCTTTTATAAAAATTACAGATTAAAAATGTATGAAAAAATATGTATGAAATCATGAGGGGCAAATTGAAAAATTCTTGTATTTTGATAAATATATAATTTCAAAAATATGAAATAATTTTGAAAAGATTATAAATATCTTAAGATAATGTTAAAAGTAATTTCTTCAAGAAAACAAGTATGAAAAATCATGTGAAAGTTTTTTTTTAAGAATAAGCAAGAATAAAAGGGTAAGGAAAAAGAATAATATTAAGAATTTTTATAGAATTTTGATGGTTTAAAAAGAACCACTCTTAAGTTTACTCCTCTATTTTCAAATTACTAAGTTTCACTTGAGCTATCCATTATTTTTATCATAAGTTACAACACCTAGATTTATGAGATTCATTTAATTTCTACTAGGATTTTCCAAAACACTTAGCTTTATAAGATTTTCCCAATCTAAACTAGGATTTCAAATTCAACTAACTTTATAAGATATATCAATCTCTACTAGGAATTCAAGGCCACCTAACTTTATAAGATATACCAATCTAAACTAGGATTATAAACAGTTCACAAAGAAGATTTTTTCACAATCTTACTAGAAGATTTTACAAATTTTCTTTTAAATACTCTTAGAGTGAATTTACAATATTGAGATCAAGAGAAATAAAGCAAGAGTTTTGGCTATTAAGAAGAAGAATATGATTTACAAGTAATAGCTTAGTATGTCTTCTCTAAATGAAATGAAGCCTATTTATAGTTGAAAAATACCTTAATCTCCAAATAATCTTGTCCAACAAGCTTCCTTTGGCTCTTAAAATGCCGAGTATTTAGATTTAAATCAAGTAGGATCAACTTTTGCCTCTTGGGTACATTAAACGTGAAATTCATCTGAAATAGTAAGCATGTTGCTCTCTTATCAGAATTTTGAATTTTAACTCTAACTTTAGTCAAGAAGTTATAAGTAGTATTTTGTACTTTCTTGACCATTTTCTTACACTTGTTTGATAAGAAATAATAATTTTATCTATTAATCACATGTAGGAAATATTTAAATTCAAATTTCCCTTTTATACATTTGAATTTTCTATATCATGTTTTGAAATTCCTTATCAAGATTTGATCCAAATTATAATGAAATCTCAAATGTTAGCCTATAAGATCATTTCTTAATGACCAAGATTTTTTCATTTTTGAAATAAAATTAATAAAAAAATAATTTTGGCCATTCCAGAATCTTTTAAATGTACAAAACCATATTAGGCTTAAATAGCCTAAAGACTTCTAATAAGATGATAGGCTTTATAGCATTTTACCCAATATAATTAAACCAAAACAAATATGAATAATAAGTTTATTTTCTAATTTAATTAATCATTTAGATTAAAAATATTTTCAACCTTTAATTCTTCAATTTTTAGTTGGAAAATTTGCTAAGCTTAAGCCTAGAGTAAATGGTCCATTCAAGATATGGAAGTGAATAAGAGAGAATGTTTATAAGATTGAATTTCTAGCTAAATATGAAGTCTCAAATGTTTTCAATATTTTTGACCTTATTCCATATTAAGATGAAGATGATATTGATTCAAAGATGAATACTTTTCAACTATGGAAACTTGATGCTAAAGCATCCAATATGGGAACTTAAAAGTTAGCGCAAGAAATGGCCTAAGTTCAATATATGATGAAGTTGTTAGAATTTAAGAATTAGGCCTAGCTTTTCATGGTGATTTAGACATACAAATCAACCTTAAATGAAGCTCATGAATAGTCATTTGAAAGTTTTACAAATCTAGCTTTCAAAAATTCAAATTTCACTTTATTTTGACTTTTCTAGAAAAGCTTTTTCATGATTAATTAGTTAGAACAATCCAAGTTTAATGTTATATTTAATGTTTCTCTTTAAAGAAAAATATCTCATTAATTCTTCAATTTCCTACAGTTGGAGGGATGTTTTAAAACTCTTTATTATATGTTTTTGATGTAGTTTCAAATAGATAATTTTGAGTGATTAATTAAATAAGTCGAACAGCTTTTATACTTCTTTCTCTAAGTTTATGTATCTTTTTGGTGGATTTCATTAAGTGGTGAGCTTTTCCTTTTGCATTTTTATATCTTTTTAGTGGATTTTAAGGAGTGGTAAATGCACAAGCTCTATATCTTTATAGTTATGGATTGCTTAAACTAGTAAGCATTTATCTATCCTAATCCATACATCCATTTTTGTTTCTGCTACTCTTATTTTATCCTTGTTGATGTGAGTCTTTTCTATGGTTAGATAGGTATGATATATATGTGTTTTTTATAATTTAGACTCTCATTTTTCACCTTATTTTAAAATTAAAGCAATCAGAGTTTTCTACATAAAGATATAGCTAAAAATAATTTACTAATGCATAAAGTCCTTGAATTGCCTTTTCATACTCCTTTTTTATTTTATCCCATATCATATAATTATACATGTTATGCATTTATATTAATTACAAATGACATAACAAAGTCATGGATGTGGTAAAGATGGACTAGTTAAGGGATGAGGTAACCCCTAAATAGCTAGTGGTGGATTACCACTTGCTATAAGGCCTAATTAGGTCCCACCTAACACACACCTATACATTCATCCCCATACCTTTATCATTTACCTTATTGCTTGCATAGTTTTCACAATGTAATGCTATGTAATAGTCTTTTCCAATTGTAGGAACTCTTTCCTATATGCTATTACCATATTTAAATGTAACATCAAACTTTATTCAAGGAAGTACATTCCCACTCCTTGGTGTGCCAATTTTTAACCCCAAGTAGACCATCATGTTTTATTAGGATTAGTATATATTAATATTTATATTGTGCATTTAAGTTTTTTTATTAAAATGCTTTAATTAATGTCATTGATTAAAATTTTCCTATTTCGATTCTTTCACAACCATGAGCTAATAAGCTTAGTAATTCTTATAATGAAGAGAAAATTTCAAAACCATTAGGCCACTTGGAGGTAAATTTCAAAACCTACTTAGAGGATTTTTCTAATGAGTTTAGGGTATAATTTTTATGAACTTATTATTATGTTTATTAATTATAACTAATTATGCTTAAATAATTAATGTTATTTATTCTATTTTATATTACAGAAGTTTTATATGTTGAACCTTGCATATAAGTAATAAATATGGAAAATTTTCAACTATAAGAATTCCATTACAATAAGGGACATTAAAGATGGAGTGTGAAAGAAAAGGCTTGCTTAGCCTAACTAAATGAGAGATGATAATTGGGAAGGGATCCTCAAGTATTAAGATAACCCTAAATTCCTACAAAAGTCCTAGCAAGCTAAAAGGAATTGAGCTTCTAATGTATTCGGTTAGGGAACCTCCTTGAACACTGATATGTCCATTCCAATGTTTGAGCACTAGCTTCACATGGCATTTAATTCAAACTATATGTTTTTATTCTCTTTAATTACAATTTATATTATAATAACCGAAGTATTTTTCATGTTATGCATATAATTAAGACTAGGTTGATCCTTTTATGAATGGGTTATTTTGATGCACCTATATCACGAAGAAAGCACGGGCATTGGGTTTCACCCAAAATTACATAATCCTATATAAGTATCTTCTTAGAATTTTTTAAATTAAATTAATTAATTATATAAATTTGTATAAGATTTTTATGCAGAGGAAAGAAGGAAGTAACTCAAGCTACGATATAAGGAAAAGTGGATGAAAGGGGTTGTATCCATAAGGGAGGTGTCTCCCCCTTTAATTTCAATTTATGGACTGACAAAGTCAGGGATCAAAGAAAGGAAGAATATATAAGTTAAGGTCTAAAGCCATAATAAGGATGACAACTAATTCAATCATTATGGTCCAATTAGATTGCATGCTCATTGCGTATATGAATGTCACGACTCAAGTAATCGGTGTAGATCCCAATACTGAATTCCACAAGCCTTAACATTTTTCACTCTTTCTATCTAATAAAAGTTTTCAAATTTTTAAAAGGATTCAAAATTTCACCTTAAAATTTTTATGAAAAAATGGATAGAGTCTCTCTTATTTTTGGATACTTCCCAAAGGTTACATGCCCTATATTACAAAACTTGTATATTTTCTCAGATATGATAGTATCATCAACACACACAAATATTATACAATTTCAAATTTGTCTACAAATAATGATTTAACACATCAATGGCTAAATCAATGAAAACTCTCTATAATTTTGATCCTAATCTAACTGTTAAAACTTTTTTTTAAGGCAGTCTCAGATCTCTATAATTACATCAAACTTACATATTCTTATTCCAACTTGAAAACATTAAAAATAAAACAAAATAAGTTATAAGAACTCAATGAGCATATATTTACCATTCATGCATAGAAGATTAATTTTATAAATAATAATTACAGGTTAACTATGTACTAATATCAACTTATGAACAAGCCTATTTTTTGAATTTCTGAAATATATGAAACTAACCCCTAAAATGGGAGTTCATTGCATATGATTAAAACTGTGTTTCTCATATCACAATTCATTGAAGTCACAACTATCTGTTAATACACAACATTGGTATTTTATCATATACTACTCATTTGGGGTAGAAATCACAATCACAAATAATTACTATGGTTCAAACACAAATAAATCATCACAATCACATCAATTGTATCATTCAATCACAGGAACTTTCTAATATCACACATCCAGTTAGAGTAAATATTCATGTAGCATTTTCTTAGCTTCCAAATCAATACTATATTTTTTTAACTACTCACCGGGAATTTCTAATCTGGCTCTCAGATCGATTTCATATCCTTTAAAATTGTTTGCCTGGAATTTATTGTTCAACTTTCACATCATAACTCTATCTTCTTTCATAGTTTCCAATGTCATTACTCTAGCATAATTCACAATTTCTCATGTTGTACATGGCAAAAATTCATAGATAACATATATGAGAGTGCTACTCCCACGTTACAATTATTTATAAAATTTCAAGGCAAAGTCACTAATTCATCATTGGATAATACCAAACACATAACAATATATGCATAAGTATATAATAATACTATTATGTTCCCCTATATGGCCATAATATACAAATATCATTATACTCAAACATAATATATCAGTAACTAGAAATACCACTATCATGCTTTTGTTGCACACTCTAATCTAACAGTATTCTTTCAAAACACAATGGTTTTATGTGTAAGTATATATATATATATATATATATATATATATATATATATATATATATATATATATATATATATATATATATAGGAATATAAAATTAGTATTATCAATGAGAAAAATAGAATTCATAACATTTAAATTATATGTTATTTAGATAAAAGTTTGGTGGTGAGATATATATACTCACCTAATAACATAGATTCGCCTTTGGAAGTTTTGAAGCATTCATTGTCATCTTTTCATATTTTCCTCTTGTTATTACTATTTACAAAGATAAATTATAATTATATAAACATTGCTTATTTTCTTTTTCACATATTATCAATCCTTATTCAAATCATAATGTAATAGCATTCTTTAATACTTGCTCCTTGTATTTCCCAATATTAACTAATGATTAAAATATGCCATTTAGTCCTTTTAGATTTTCATGTCATTTATTTACAAATCTATCATAAAAAATTAGAATTTCTCATATATATGCATCGACTTTTCCAAAACACAATTTTATCAGTAGTTTTCAAAATACCAAAATTTTCTATAAAAATAAAGGGAAAAGGATCTAATTATCCTAAAGTGAAAGCTTATCAGATAAAGCTATTGATGCCATAACAATTGGCAAATTAACAAAAATTGATGAGCAGGAGGAAACACTATATTACAAAGATGATATAAAAACAATGGCTATTTATATATATGTGAATGAATTTACTCTCTTATAGCATAAAAACTAGATATATCTAAGAATCAAGAGATACCTACTTAGTAATCTTTATTCTAAAGCATTATTTTAAGCTGAAAATAATTGTAAAGGACAAGGGCAATAGACATAAACATAACAAATTAATTAAAAAGATTGTAAATTATAAAACATAAGCATGGCTCTACAAGACATATAAGAAAATCATTAATTATTCTTAAGCTAACTTAACAATATTCATAAAAAACATAATAATAAGCTCATAAGTACACCATCAAAATATTGCTTTTATGGACAACTTTCATCATATATCTTAAGATTATTTAAATGAATTTCTCTACACTAATTTGAACATCATAAAAATAAGGGCTTTTTCATTTGGAAAGACTCAGCATGGCTTAAGAAGGTTACTGATAACTCACTGACAATAAAAGCTCATCAAGAGGTTGGAGTTCATGGCAGAACATCGAAGATTGGGGAAGAAGAGAAACTCCCTGTTTGTTATGGTTTAGCTACGATTTAGCTACCTAGCAACGAAGAATATGTGGTCGGCCAGAGGAAGAGCTCCAATGTTTGGTAGTAGCTCAATTAGAGATTGAAGCGATATGGCTAGAGAAACCTTTCTCGAATTGCTATTGGTTCAATCTACTCTAAGTTCTTGTCACAATGCCATAAGTCACCTTTTGATGAGGAGATGTGTAAGGCAATGGCCAACTTATGATAATAACACCGATAGTTGGAAAAGGATAAGGTGGCGATTGAAGAAAAGAAAAGAAGAGAAGAGAGAGGGTTTAAGAGAATGAGGAAGAGGTTAGTGAAGAGGAAAGAGAGATGAGGAATTTTTTGGAAATAGAAAGGAAGGGAAATAAATAAAAAAGGCAGTTATGGGTTTTTATATAATGCATTGTGGTACCATAAGCCCAATTCATCATTAAATCTTGTCCTTTCATTTTGCTTACCCATTTTACACAATTAAATCCCAGCCACCCTTTTAGTTTACTAAAGTTCATTTTCATAAAAACTAATTTTATTTAAAATCCTAACTTAATTATTTTCATTCTTCCTCATGTGCATACATATAAATATATATAATAGCCTAATAAATTTAAAAGTTCTAAAATAAATATTTAATCTTTCTTAATTTCCTATCCAATACAAACAATTAATTTTATAAAGCCTTGTACTCATAATTACTAAAATTATTTCCATCTTATAAGAAAATTCTTATAAAAAACATTTAAATAAACCTTAAATAAATAATAATCATTTAAAAATAAATCTATTTTGAGCTTCCATAATTCTCAAAATAATTTATTGAATAATTATAAATTCTTACCCTTTTAATCACTAAAATACTTTCAACTTGAAAGGAATTTCTTATAAAATCATTTCAAACTAAAATTAATAATGGCCATAAAAATAGATAAATTTCAAATATTATTATAGATATCATTTTTAATATTCCAAAAGCTTTAGTGTGGAAAATAAATTTAAAACTACATATTAACTAAATAAATAATTATTCACAAGCTTCAAGATTTATAGAATTCTAGATTTTTTTTAACTTAGGATATTACAATGAATAAGGTCCTGCAAACTATAGAGGAAATTGGATGGGAGATTTCATAGCTTAAAGCCATGCAATAGTCATAACAATAACCACTTTATAAATATTATGAGATGTCACCTCATTAAGGTTACATACAACTACCATTATCACCACATGTGCCCACCATCATATGGGTAACATGGTGGATGGTAAGTGTCATATACACATGCATATGGTAAATGGCCGAGTCACCTTTCTCGCCTTTAAAGTCCCTTAGTTAAGTAATATGGTAGTCAACATGAAGATACAACCACCTAAGATGCTAGGGAGAATGATTTTGCCCATGATTTGGGCTTTGCCTTTTTTTGTATTTTATAATTAAATTTAAACAATATATTTGATAAGCTACTTTATTTTATATCCATGTAATCTTAGTTTATAACTTTTAAATTTCTATATTTAGATAAATATCTTAATATTAAAAAAATAAAAATATTTTTTATAGATTTTTCACATAATACTAGAAAATTTTCAATGGGTTTCTAATAGAATATTATTAAACTGGTGATTTTATTAGTCCATATATATTCCATTAGGAAATTGCTAAAAAAATTTTGAAAGAAAAATCTATTAAAAATAATTTCTAACAGGAAATATTCAAACATACAAATCCATTGAAAGTTTTGATTTTTGATTGAAAGTCACTTTTTTCTTGCAAAAAAATCAGAAATAAAAAAATTTATAGTGCAACTAGGGCTACTAAATTTGTTATTTTATATTTTTAGAGCTTTTATTTTTAAATTCATCATCATCGATACAAAATAAGATAAATTGCATTCATGTTACTTGAGGTTTAGTATAATTATACTCACACTCTTTCTATTTTCAGAATTATATACTAACATCCTTTTCTATATAAATTCACCTCTCTTCTCCTCTATTTTAAACTTACACTTACCTTTCACGTTTAAGGAAAAATAAAGGAGGTGAGTCCATGTTTCTCAAAATAAAAGGAGTAAATGAAATTATACCTTAGATAATGTGAGTGTAATTTACCTTACAAAATATATTTATATATATTATTCATTTTTTTATTTTGTTCCTTATTTCAAAAAGGATAAATGAAACTCACTAATTTTTTAAATTTAGTATAATTACCAATATTTTAACTAAACTAAAAATGAAAGCAGTTTAATGTTTAATGGTTTAGTAGAACCTGAATCAAAATTATAATATAAAGTAAAAATTTTAATATATAATAATTCAAAAATAATTAAATTATCAAAAATTTAAACTTATGTATTTAACATAGAAAACTATTTTAAATATTATTAAATAATTTTATATTTTTTACATGTTTATAATTTAATTTATCACTAATAGCCTAATATTGAACCTAGTATTCTTATTTTTTATTTTTATTTATATAGATAAGATAATTATTAATTATTTAGGACATTAAACTTTTAACATATATCCAATATGAAAAGAAGGTGCAGGGAATTGGATATTTAGAGGTGGCTATATAATGGAGGAAATGAATAGTGATTCAAATTGCACTATGCTATGTTATACTCAAAGAAGTTTGATTTTATATTTGTTGTAACTAGTTTAATTCCTAAAGACATTACTATTGAACCCTTATTGAACTCTATGTAATATTTCTCTTATTAGTATTCTAAGATTCACTTCATTTAGTTTGTAGTGAATGAATTAAAATTTAAAAAAAAATAGAAGCTTGCTTCAATTCATTTAGTATAAACTCAATATAGTGAATCTGAGAGTACTTATTAGGAAGGTTGAATAGATAATTTTACAAGAATTCACTAAAACTAGCCTTAAGGATTAAAATGGTTTGTTGAAACAATGACAACCATTTCAATCCTTGAGGCTAGTTTCAATGAACCCTCATAAAAATATCTATTCATCCTTTGTAGTGGTATTTTTAGATTCACTCAATTAAGTTGCTAGTTATTGAATTGAAATAGGATTGTATCTATCTATTTTGATTTAAGAAGAAATGATTTGTATCTTAGTAGTTAATGATTGAATATTATGAGTGCATCACTGACGTGTTATTTATGAGATAGCAATTTAGGGTGTTTGTTTTAGTTTTACATATGTATATGGCTTGGATATTAATTTTTTTAGGAATTATATTGGAAATTATTGTCCTTATTATATTTTTGCTTTATATAAATATAATGTGCACTTTTAATTTTATTTTATGAATAAATTTTATTCCATGAACTTCGATTGGAGTATTAATTTAATTATTGAAAGAGTTTAAACTTTACAAAATTTGATAAAGCAGGATTCCTATTATTTAGATCACTACACAAATGAATGGCATATTGAAAAATTATGGTTTAGGTTGAGTGGTGGATTTACTCATGGGTTAAAATTAGAGACAAATTATTCGATCATTAAAATTATATCTAGCAACAGAATTAGTGACGGACTAATTTTAGCAATAGAAATATTTGTCACTAATTTAAATTTCAAAGGTGGAATTTCTATCATTGATTGCATAATTAGCAATGGAAATATCTGCTACTAATTCCATCCATTATGCATCATTTTCGTCGTCATTCCATGATATAGCAATGTAAAGTAGTGATAAAGTTTGTTTATCCATTGCTAATCCTAATGCACTATTTAGTAATGTCTCATATTCCATCATTAGTTTTATCATTAAATATTTTAGTAAAAAAATTTCAATTTTTTAATATTTTCTGGTAATGGTTCTTACTTAATTAAAGTTCTACCCTTGTGTGTGTTGCATGAGTATCTATTATTTTTCTACTTAAAAATAAATACATAATTACAAAATAATAAAAGTAAAAAGATAAAAATATAGTTGAGATTGAACATTAATATTTAAAAAATACCTAAAAAAATTAGGATTTTATTTCAATTTCAAAATATTTTTATGGAAATAATGAAATATATATTTAATTCATATTTTTTATTTGAAATATTTAATTTGTTTTTAAAATATAGTAGTAAAAATTAAATTCTTTGCAAAATTTCAATTAATGTATATTCAATTTAAAATATAATATTTAAAAATTGATGTTAAAAAATATTGATAAACATTAAATAAATTAATTAAAATAAATTTTTAAGTATTTTTATGAGAAAAAAAAAGACTTTTAGTAACTAATTGAATACTTTTTATATACTGATTGAATAAAAAAATGAAATTTCATGTCAACTTAAAATATATTTTTAAAAGAATAACATGTGTAATTAATCCATATTCCTATTCCTTTGACTTATTTTTCAACATATTTGAATTAAAAACAAATTAATAATTCCTATATTAAATCTTTAATCAAATCATAATTGATCATAGTATATTTATTTTAACATATTGTATTTGAAAATTGATATTAAAAGAATATTGATAAAATCTAATTAAATAAAAGAAAGAGAATGGAGCAGGAGCTAAGTAATAAGAGTTTAAATAAAGTAAGTTCAAAACAAAGCAATAGGTGCATGAGAACTAAATTAAAAAAAATTAAAAAAATTAGAGAATAGACTTGGAATTGATTTTAATATTAGAGAAAACACCCATAAAATAAATTGATTTAGATAAAATCTTGATTGATTTGTATTTAAAATTTTAAATATCATATTTAAAGATTAATATAAAAATATTAATAAAATTTAAATAAATTATAATAATTTTAAATTTAAATAAGAAACAAGAAATTGAAATTTTTAAAAAAGAAAAGTAAAATATGAAAAAAAGCTAAGGAGGGATCATGACCTAACCTCAAGATGTGTAACTTGCATAAGAAGTTACCTTTAGCAACCACTTGTAAGCCTTACTAAAAACAAATGTTTTATAGCATCTTGATTTATAATAGAGATGAGTATTTCTAATTACGAATGTGGAAGAAAAATGCAATTTTACTATATAGTGGATATATATACATATTACTAACTGCTCCAACTATCGAGTGGCTTATCTCATTGTCAAAATATTCAAACAAGCTTACTTTTTTTCCAGGCGGCAATAACTAAGACCATAAAATAGAAAGAAATAAAAATGGCAATAAAATAATTTTTCATAGAAAAGTCAGTAAGCACAAAAAATAATGTGAGTTTACTAAATAGAATTAAAGTTCTATATTCATTCCATTGAATACTTCACATAAAGGAAGATAGTAAGTATCTCTACTTTCTCAAAGAAAAAGTTATTTATAAAATAATGTACCTTTCAATTGGACAAATGTTACATATATGGAGTAAAACTTAGTTGTCATTGCCTCATTTATCCTATAATATTATACTCATGGAAAATGTTTATTTCGCAGTCTATTATATTCATGTACCAAACCCTACCGATTAATCATAACCATCCATCAATAATTTTACATGCATTTTAATGATAAAAATGCACTTAACAGTGAGTAAATTGTCTACTCATCAATATGTGCACAAGGGTCTTATAAAGCCTTTTCCATTTAGGATGTTTCACATATAAATTTGAATGATATATTTAAAAATAAAGATAATAGTTGTAGATAAATAATATAACAAAGCATTTAAATCTCGTTGTAAATCAAAATTAGCCTTACCTCCGTACAAACTCCATCTTGGTTTACTTTATCCTCTCATAAATATTTTCTTAGATCCAGTACTATATCATAACCTCAATGTATCATCTCGCCTAATCATGTTTACAAATATGATCACATCCCTAATCTATGATTTTGATGTCAATGTCATATATAATCATAACTATATGCTCAGAATACATATATAAGGACCATACTTTGTCACAACATCATAGAATTACATTAAATTTGCAAAATTGGAAATAATAAGGTGATATTTGACTATTATAGCTAACTATATCCATTTAGAAAACTACTTCTGAGGTATAATCGATTATGGTAATTAAATACATGCTTGTATAATTTTTGCAAGCAATCAAATATATGCTTATATAATCTATTATAGTAATCAAATATATGCCTTTATAATATGTTATATGATAATCAAATATATGCCAGTATAATTTATTATGGTAACTGAATATGTGCATTTAGAAATTTACTTTTGAGATATATTTGATTATAGTAATTAAATATAAGTTAGGTTTTTCCTCGATTTACATGCAAATTAACTAGTCATGCTAAGTTTCAACCTTAATAAATCATTATATAACAATCTAAACCTATAAATAGTTCTAATATCATTAACTATACATATAATTCAAACAATTTCTATAAGAAAATCATGCCACAACAAGTATTCACATGCATGAAACATAAAATTATTAATTTCCTATCATTTTAAGCTTAACACACATTAAATTATGTAAAACCAATATAATAATAACAACTGGCTTACTTACCCAAATATGGAAGGGAAATTTGGTAATTGATAGAGTGTCTAACTTGCCTTATTCAATATAAATTCAAAAGTTTAAAGTGATATCACTAAATTCCTAAACCACCCTTTATCCAATATATTTCGAAAGAAAAGTACCATTTAAGATTGGCAATAAGTAAATTTACCTTATGGAAGGAAGAAATGATGATGATTCATTTAAGCTTATCCTGAAGTTGTTGATTAAATAAAATGAGTGAGAGGAAGAGCATGAGATATCTTAAAAGGAATGATTAAATTGTGAGAAAAATGTATAGAAAGATGGGGTGTTAGATATTTAATGTTATAAAGACATTTTGGAAATCTAGTAAATTGAGTTGGGGTAAAATTGGATAATAGCTCCTAATTCTTCTCCATACAAATCTACTTAATTCTAGCTACACTTTTGCACATAAATAATTTAATTCTTCTTATCCATATTAATTCATTTCTTATCCTATTACCAAATTTAATTATTTTCTAATAAATTCTTATTTTAAACAGAATTAATAATAATCAAGCATATATTTTATATACAAAAATACTTTTAAATATTTCTAAATTCTTAAAGGCTGTAACATTTATTCCCCTTCAAAGATTTCATCTTTGAATTCTTAAGGAACTAACTATACTACTGATTCTTATGGTATACATACATAAATATATGTGTATATATATATATATATATATATATATATATATATATATATATATATATATATATATAAGCAATAACATCAAAGTTGGATGCTCTTTAAATAGTTAATGAACTAAATACTCAACACTCTAAGGGTCTGTGTATCAATTCTTAGCCAAACACTACTTACTTAATATTCATACACTCTTTGCTTATTCCAACTACTCAAGATCATCCCCTTTTATTTTCTACATATTAAGGTATTGATTTGGTTATTTATCTAAGAGCGGCTAGATCATAAAATTAGCTATCAAGTAACAGTATTAAAAATTCTATTTGCTATACTTCTATGTATTACCTTTGTTAAAGGCCTTTCTTTTTACAACTAACATTATCATTAATTAGTATTCCTTATTTCATAAAAAAATATGGGTTACTTATCCTATATCCTAATTATTTATTCTCTCACCAAACCTTATATATATGTGAGAACTCAAGAAATTTTATTTAGTTTACTTATATTCTTAAAGGTGTGCAAGTACACAATAATCTAATTTAACCATATTCATACTTTTATACTCTTATTCTCTTAATTAGATCTCATCTTCACCTCTCATAATGATTTTTGTTGCATGCATAACTAACTTCCAATATACCATACTATCTAAATCCTAAGTAGACACTCTCCATTTTCTTATTGAATCTTTCACCAAAAGCACCTATAATTATGTAGAATTACCTGTTATGATATATGCCTAACAACCTAACATATCTTTATTCTTTATTTTTGAATTACTATAACTAGTAATTTATCATAAATTCCTTGGCATTAACTAATAATAATAACAAGAATAATATCACTAACATTAATACAAACAATGCCAATAATAATAATGATATTTTCTATACTAGTATTAGTAATGATAATGTCATGAGTATTAATATTGTCAATAATAATAATAATAATAATAATCATATGAATGTATTAATAATATCAAGATAGATGTTACATGACAAATTATAATGACATCTAAGTATACCAACATTTTCAATACCCAATAGCTAGTTCTCATGATGACATAAATGTTTTATGCTTTCGTAAATTTTAGGTTCTATTTCAATGTAAATTCCATTACTAAACTAGTTATCTTAAATGGTTACTTAAATGTACTAGCCTGCACCTACTTCTTTTAAAATTATCTAACATTTCATAAGACTTCACCTTTGATTTATCTCACTACTAAAACATTAACTATTTAAAAACTAAAACAATAGAAGTAAAAAATATGTTGCTTTTTGTTCATAATACTTAAATTCCCAATTTAAACTGAGACCTTATTTCCTTAATTCTAAACTATCAACTTTTGGAAATTTAATCACCTTATCAATTGTATTAAAATAATCTCTTACTCCACTCAATCCTATTCCTAATCTTTATACTTTTATTTAATCATATGCATTTTCTATTTCCTAGAACCATACCTAAACTCATATATTACCAATTGGTTGAAATTCTCATAATTTAATCCTTTTTCATTACAAGTTCAATAATTTGTACATCTACTATATACCATTTTTTGAAATGAATGCCTTCATTCCCTTTATATTAATGGGTCTACCAACATCATTATTAATGTAAGTTTAAAGTCTAACTATCATATAAGAAGCACTCTTCCTTAATTGTTATATATATAATTCATTTGTTCCTAATTAACTTATGTCCAATTTTTTCCAATTATAATGCTATTCAACTTTAGAAGATATTAGTTCTTCCTTTCTCAACCTTCCATCTCTTCTTATTGAGTGTCTATTTTCATCAATATACACTAATCTATTTCCCTTAATTCATTGTTATTAGCTCCTTTATACTATGGTTTCCACATTTAATCTTTTTTTTACCTTATTACATTAAGTAAAGTATTTTATCTTCTTGCCTTTATACCTTAGGGAACTTAATTAGTTATTCTTCTTATTTGATTAAGTTTACCATAGGTTTTTCTTTTTTAATCCTTTTTAAGCTATTCTCACTGATTCCTCTATTATCTTGACCATACTATTATACAACCTTTTTAGTTATCTTTCTTATGTTCTAACTTCACTAAAGTCCTTAGACTCTCTCTTAAATTTTATTCTTAACCTTTCATAATAGTATACACTCGTTACCTCCTATGTACTATCACAATTATTATTATTCATCTAATTTACTATTTAATTACCCATTTGGTTTATATAGTGGAACTTTTTCTCATAATATCACATTTCCCCATGCATAATCATTCACCTTTCTAATAGATCCATCTTGATTCAATGACAATTTAAGTTTAAGGGGGCCCTCACTAATTTGATAAGTGTGATCATTTCCTGTCATAATATCAAGATGTACCCTCTTAGCTATATAACACCTAGGAATATTGTAAAGTTTCTTATGGATATCTTAATTATTCACTATTATCCTTGTGCAATCCTTAGGCACGCATTAATCACTCTTAAGTTATTAAACTAAGAAACTTACACTGCTAACCTTATCACCTTCTAACCATTATTTCCCTAAGGTGGCATTTGGTTTGCGGGATCTTACATTCCCAGGAAAGTATACATTCCTGGGAATGTGATTAATAGGAATGTAATATTCTTATGTTTGGTTCACTATAAATTTTCCTAGGAATGTTTTAATATTACATTCCCATTCTCTGGAAATTTGAGATACTCACCTCCTTCCATGGGAATATTTTGAGGGAATGTTGGATTAAAAAAATTCCAGGGAATGTGACATTCCTGAACATTTTTTTTTCAAACCTTGAACTAAATATGGGAATGTGATATTCTCTTAAAATATTCCCAAGAATGTTAAAAATATTTTACAAACTAAACACCACCTAAATTCAAACTCCTATTCCTATCATCTTTTTTATCAAATAGCAAAAATATACTCAAAACACCTCGTGGTACTTAACACATCTAATCCTACCCTCAAGATCATAATTTATCACCTTTTTCCTCACAAAATAGTCTTTATGCTAACATTAAACTATTTATAAATATCTAATCCTTTCTTTTTTTATATAAAAAAAAGTTTACTATCTCTGGTACCCCTTACACTAGTATTTTATCTCCCTTTATATTAATATTTGAGGCATAACCAACTAAGCCCTCTCATTTCTGAAGCATACTATTACCATCCTATGTCATGTAGAAGCAAATCACTTCCACTCTACCTAATTTCATTAAAATAAATAGAATAACTACTTTACTTCCTTAAATAGTTAACTTCCTAAATCCCTATTCTAAGACTACAAGAAAATTTATACTTAATGATAGAAGTTTAGTGAAGGATTTTTGGGCAAATTTTCCATTAGTAAAAAGGACTTCAGAAGTCATCCTTTTGTTCTGAATTTAGAAACATAATTCATCTTATTGCTAAATTCATCACTAAATCTATCATTAAAGTTAAAGATTTTTAGGATTGTCTCAAGTAAAGCTTTAGTTATTGTGAATTCCATTTGAAGCCTTTACTAATAGAATTAACAATAGAGAAAAAATATTAGGGTTTGAAATTTTTTATGGAAGTAATAATGGAATTAGCAATGAATTTTTGCATGAAAATTTGAAATTTTATTTGGTGGAGGATTTTTTTAAATTAATGATGGATTTACCAATAAAGGCCTTTTTATTTAGCATTAATTTTGTTAATAATTTAAATGCATCATTTCATTTAATAGTTTTAATGACAGAATAATCTATTACTAATTCTATCGGTAAATCTCTTATATATCAGTTCACACAATTAGACCTTCATTTTTTCCTTTTTATCATCAGTGCTTTCTTCCTCTTCTCTTGTGTCTTCCACCACTACATTATGCCTATTTATAGTCTACTACCACCTTTGAGGTGAGTTTTATGCAATTCCTTAAGGGATCCAGTTTAGTCTTATTTCAATAAATTCCTTTAATTTATGCTTTTTTGAATTGTTATATTTATGCTCCGTATATGCTTTTTGGTTTATACTTATTGAATTTATACTTCTTGTATACTTTGGAAGGCATGTCTTTAATTTTATGCTTTATATTTATTGTCAAATTTTTTATGTATGAATACTGATATTTTTTGTTTTTTGCTTTCTATTTTGGGCTTGATATATATTATGAAAAATAAATTTATACTATCTATTTTATGCTTCTTATATTTATGCTACTTATATATATATTGGAAAGTAAATTGATGTTTTCCATTTTATGCATCATACCATTTTATACTTTAATTTTTTTGTAAATTTTTTTATGTATAAATTTTATGTTTTTTTATCTTATATTTTACTTTAGCAAAATTAAGTTAAACAGATGCTTAAGGAAAAATTTAATGTCCAAGTGGATTAATTTCTATAAATGATTAATTTCTATCATATTTTTTATTTGGTATTTCTTTTTTTTGGCTATGTGTCATATGCTTGCTTGATTTTTTTTTGGCAAATGTTCTCTTTCATTGTTTGTAGTTCCTATTGTGTGTCTGATAAATGTCTTGATAAAGAATAAGTAATTGGATCCACTTTTTCAATATGATGATGTTTGCTTACAATACATAACTTCTCTTCTTGAATTTTCTTTTACGTCTCTATAGCAATAGCGTACACTTTTTAACTTTTAAGGTAAAAAATAGCTTTCTAATTATTTTGGTTACTTTTAAGTTTTCTCTATTTTTTTTTTTTACTTTAGCTTCACTGACATGCTACAATTATTGCAAAGCCACATAAAACTCTAATCTTAGGGTTTTTATGCTTTAATATATATGCCAATTTTTGTGTAAAAGCTAGGTTAGCTTATATCTCAAGCTTAGGTATAACTATTTTGGTAAGTATTTGTACATTACCTTTTCTATACTTAGTCAATGACCATCTTTTTATAAGTTTGAATTGATGCTACATTTACAATTCCTCCTTTTCTCTCATATATGCATTAATTGTTTTGTTCAACTCTCCTAACAAATATAAGTGAATTTGTGCCCTTTTATTTCTTCCACTCAAAGCTTGAATGTTTTGTTTTATCTCTATTCATTATGGTGTTCATTTGTGCAAATTGGTTCTCCAGCTAGGTTCTAACAATCCATGATTGGTATAGCTTCTTACTCTTTGGTTTATTACATTTTAAAGATTGATTTGGTAACTACGATACCTATTAAATGCTTCTCTGTTCCCTTAGTATTTTTGTGATTGGAATAGTTTTCTTACATTACCTTTTAGTGTTTGTCTATTAGAAATAGTTTTTTGCTTAAAAATAGTTCTAACACATATAGTTGGAGTAGTAGTCAATCTTTTGAACATCTATCAATTCATTTTTTTTTCATTTCTTTACTAATTGCTCTAAAATGGTTTTTATAGATTTAAATTTAATTTTTTTCTTGATTGCTCTTGAATGTGTAATAGATATTTAAAAAGTTAAAATCACAACAAAACATAAAGTATTTAAAAAAACATACAATATTAAATGTGGTACATCATTGGAACTCAGTTTATGATCGTATACAATTGTATTCTAACAATTGATTTGATTAATAGCATTAATATAACAACTATGATAACAAAACTTCCTTTAAATTGTTTTATTACTTTGATTATAGTTTTATCTATACCATGAGGAGCATGAGATGTTGAACAAAATGTATTATATAATTTATGTTAGTATTTTTTTAACTATGTTCAACCTAAGCAAAATGTATTATATAATATATGTTAGTATTATAATTTATGTTATTTGCAAATAAAGATTAGGCTATAACCATTCATATTTTACTAGTTGAGTTCAATTTTACTAGGCTTTGTTCAATTATTTGAACTTTGCAAACTTATTGAGGGAAGTTTAAAACTTTAAGTTAATATGATATTCGATTTCACATTATGTATGCTTTTATTATGTTCTTCTCCATTGGGCTTAAGCTTAAGTTTGAAGTTATGAACTTCTTTTAACCAAAAAAAAAAATCATTTGAAATAAGCTATCTTTTAAGTTAATATCCGTTGCAAATTATTTCATTATTTTTATGCATTGTTAAGTCTGAGAAATATGTCTTAAAAATATAAAAGACACTTATGGATAATATTATGGTAAAATAGAAACTTTTCAAAACTTCATATATATGATTGTATGGTTAACATTCTCATAACATTAAATTATAATATGTTAATGATCTTTTTTATATAATAATTTATAATAATGTAATCGAAATCTAAAATTTTTGTGTGAAGATGTCCATCTAGTGTAATCTTTTAAATTGCTTACTTTAGTAAATGAGTTAACATGTAACTTATGAATATTGTCATAATTTTTATAAATATAGAAGCTTGCTTTGCTCTAGCTTGTAGATAAGGGAAGATCTACATTATTTAGGTTTATTATAATTTACAAGTTTAATTGGCTAAGATAAGACCTTTAACAAAATTCCTATTAGCATTAGTGTCACAACCGGAAACTAAGGGTCATGACCGGTGCATGACCTTAGGGCAAAATATGACCTTATGGCCAAGCTAGCCTAAAACATAAAGAAAACAACCTGTAACCTGTTTCAAACTCAAGTTGGTACATGCCCAACACACAAACAATAACTTTTCACATACATATAGTCCAACACAGACTTTCCCATTTTTTTTTCAACATTCACCTATTAAATCATATATATTAACATATAATTGATGTCATTTAGTAACTAGACAATCCTTTCCTCAATAATAACAAAATGTATACATATAAGTCTACAGAAGCATGCCCTACCTGTGGGTTTAATGGAACACATCTAAGAGTATTCAAAATTTACAACTTTCAAACCATCTGGTTCTAGAAGTTTAGCTTCACTAACCTTAAACCATCTGATTGGTGACTTACAATGCCTTCCAGACAAAGCCTTAAAAGGAGCCATTTGAATGCTAGCTTGATAACTATTATTGTAGGCAAACTCAATTAAAGGTAAGTGGCGATCCCAATTCCCTCCAAATTCTAGAATACAAGCTCTTAGCATATCCTCTAATGTTTGAATGGTTCTTTTTGATTGTCCATTTGTCTGAGGATGAAATGTAGTGCTAAGGTCCACTCTAGTTCCCAAAACTTCTTGAAAAACTCTTCAAAAACGAGCTGTGAATTATGGTCCACGATTAGATATGATGGATATTGGCACTCCATGAAGTCTAACAATCTCATCAATATAAATTTGAGCATACTGAGCAAAGCCATAAGTGATTTTCACAAGGATGAAGTGTGTTGATTTAGTCAACCTATCCACAATCACCCAAATGGAGTCAAATCCCTTAGTGGTACGAGAAAATCCTATCATAAAATCCATTGTGATCCTTTCCCACTTCTATTCGGGAATTTCAATGTTTTGGTGTAAACCTGCAAGTCGTTGGTGTTTAGCTTTCACTTGTTGGCAAACTAAGCATCGGGATACAAAATCTACTATGTCTTTTTTCATGCCATCCTACCAATATAATTGTTTCAAGTCTTGGTACATCTTAGTTGATCCAGAATGAATGGTATATGTAAAATGATGAGCTTCTTCTAGCACAAGTCTTTTTAATTCCTCCACCCTGGGTACACATAATCGATTTTCATACCAAAGGACTCCATTATCTTTAACTACAAACTCACTACCCTTTCCATTTACAACCTCTTCTTTTATCTTACATAATTGTGGATCATCACCTTGAACTGCTTTAATTCGTTCTATTAATGAAGAACGAACTTGTACATGTGCCAACAACACTCCTGGGCCTTTAACTTCTATTTGCACTTGGTTTCTCTCTAGCTCATGGATTTTATTAATCAACGACCTTCTCATTTTAGCTATGTGAGCTAAACTACCTATGGACTTCCTACTCAAAGCATCTGCAACCATATTAGCCTTTCCTGGATGATATAAGATTGTACAATCATAATCTTTGAGTAACTCCATCCACCTCCTTTGCCTGAGATTAAGATCTCTTTGCTCAAATATATATTTGAGACTTTTGTGGTCGGTATAAATCTCATAAGTGTCACCATAAAGATAGTGCCTGCAAATCTTAAGTGCAAACACCACTGCTGCTATTTCCAAATCATGGATGGCGTAGTTTTGTTCATGTTTCTTGAGTTGCCTAGAAGCATAAGCAATAACTCATCCATATTGCATTAAAACACAACTAAGTCCAATCCTTGAAGCATCACAATATATAGTGTAACCACCCGATCCTGATGGTAAGGCTAACATTAGAGCAGTAGTCAAATAATATTTGAGCTTTTTAAAGCTCTCTTCACAAGCATCTGACCATTAGAACTTTACATTCTTTGTGTCAACTTGGTCAGCGGGGATGCTATCTTAGAAAAAATCTTAACAAATCGACGATAGTAACCTGCTAAACCTAAGAAGCTATGAATCTCTGTCACTGAAGTTAGCCTTGGCCAATGCTGCACTGCCTCAACTTTCTTTGGATCCACTTGAATGCCATCCTTTGAAATAACATATCCTAGGAAGGCTACACTATTCAACCAAAACTCACATTTTGAGAACTTGGCATACAATTGTTGATCTTTCAAGATTTGCAAAACAATTCTCAAGTGTTGTTCACACTCCTCCTTACTCTTGGAATACATCAAAATATCATCTATGAACACAATAACAAATTGATCAAGAAAAGGCTTGAACACCCTATTCATCAAATCCATGAATGCAGTTGGAGCATTTGTAAAACCAAAAGACATCACTAAGAACTCATAATGCCCATAACGAGTTCTAAATGCTGTCTTAGGAACATCCTCCTTTCTAATCTTCAACTGATGGTACCCCGAACAAAGATCTATCTTTGAAAAATACTGAGCACCTTGGAGTTGATCAAACAAATCATCTATGTGGGGTAAAGGGTATTTGTTGCGTACAGTCACCTTGTTCAATTGTCGATAATTAATACATAACCGCAATGAATCATCTTTCTTCTTAATAAAAAGTATAGGAGCACCCCATGGAGATATACTTGGACGAATGAAATCCTTGTCTAGCAAATCCTTGAGTTGATCCTTTAATTCCCTTAACTCTGCAGGAGTCATACGATATGGAGGTATAGAGATAAGCTGTGTGCCTGGAACCAAATCAATGCAAAATTCAATTTCTCTTTCCGGAGGTAAACCAGGTAACTCATCAGGAAAAATATTATCAAACTTCTTCACTATAGGAACTTCTTTAAGTTTTCCTCTTTGTGGTTCAATGTCTCTTACCATTGCTAAGAAACCTTCACAACCTTTTCTCAACAATCTCCTTGCACCTAATGCAGAAATAAGATTATAAGGTACTAAACTCCGATCACCTTGGATTAGGAAAGATGACTCTCCTAGAGGATCAAACTTGATAACTTTCAAGTGACAATCAAGAGTGGCATTATAGGTAGCTAACCAATCCATGCCTAAGATCACATCAAAGTCAATTATATCAAGCACAATCAAATCAACTAATGTTTGCTTAGTAGCCACAACTACTTCATAAGACCTATACACATGATCAACAAATATAGACTGTCCGATAGATGTAGCAACGGAGAAAGATCGATTCAACAACATCAAATCTTTATCAAATTGAGAGGCAAAGAAATGAGATACATATGAATGTGTAGATCCAGGATCAAATAACACACATTCATCATGAGAGCAAACTGAAAGAATACCTATCACAACAGCATTAGATGCCTGGGTATCTTGAGGTGTCAAAGTAAAAACACGTGCTTGGCCTCTACCTGGTTGGCCTTGAGTCCTATCCCCTGATCTTTTTCCTCCACCACTTCTATTTGTTTGAGTTGGGATTTATCTCACAGGTTGAGCCACGATAGGTGTGGATGGTAGAGCGGTATGTGCTGATCCTTGGCTAGAGCTCCTATGCAATTGGGGATAATCCCTCCTCAAATGTCCAACTTGACCACATTGGAAGCAAGCACCTGTTTCTCGCCAACATTGTCCTAAATGAAACTTCCCACAAGTTTGACATAGAGCTCTTGTTCCTTGGGATTGTCTTGTATGTTGTGAACTTGTTTGCCCTTATCTTCTCATATCATGCCTTGGCCCTTATGTACTCACCAAAGATTGCCCGATGGATCTTGAGCCCAACTGTAACACATTTTTCCGCATTTGAAGTTGTGGCCCTTTACTTGTATTGCCTTGCCCACTAAAATTACCTTCGGTCCTTGCCCTCTTTGGCTTCTCTTGAGTTACACGTCCTTCTAATTCTTTCATTTTCAACATTTTTGCACAATCCACTATAACTGCATAAGAAGGAAAAGTCTTCATTTGGGGTGCCACCGCATGATAAAATGGTCTTACCAACCCATCAATAAACCTCTCTATCCTCATTCTCTCCGTAGGTATCAAGTACGGAGCATAACAGAAGAGCTGTGTGAATCGAATATCATACTTTGTCACTGTCATATTAGGAGTTTGTTTCAACATCTCAAACTCCGTAGCCCTTGCTCTTCTAACACTTTCTGGAAGAAATTTTTCCATGAAAGAGTTATTGATTTCCTCCTAAGTTAGGGCAGGCGATCTTTGAGGTCTCCCTCTCAACCAACCATCAAACCATGTCTGGGCCACATCCCGTAGTCTAAACTCTACTAATTGGACTGATCTTTCTGAAGAATAACCAAGTGCCCAACAAATCCTACCAACATCGTCTAAGAATCGCTATGGATCCTCAGAAGTATCAGATCCTGTAAATATGGGAGGCTGCAACTTGATAAACTCAGAATAGGATACATGAATCTCTTGACCATTAAGTGGTAGCTGCTACTCAATTTGGGCCTCATTACCTTGAGGGTCTCTTCCTATATAAACTTCACCTTCTTGTCTACCTTGGTCAGCTATAGATCCCACTAAGGTCTCAACTGTTCTTTGAAGCCCTTGTATACCAGCCATTAACTTAACTATATTAGGTGTTGGGGCTGCATTGTCTTCAAGGCCTTCATTTCTATCAATTCTAGCATGTCTCCTATGTAAAGGAGGTCTACCTCGACCGCTATGACTGCCACCTCTACGAACTGGAGAGCAAGGCCTAGCGGATGCCTCATCAGATGCATGACTTGTATTAGCTTGTCTACCTTGGGTGCGAGTCTTAGGTGGCATCTCCACCTAAATAAGGGTAACAAACTTTATCAAACACAACAAGAAGTTATGACACCCGAGTAACTCAATCAAACAAACTTTAGGAATGAGAGAATAACTGACAACCTATCATGCCTTTAGTAGTGTTATGATTATGAGAATGGCTGGTAACATTTTCACAATCGTGACCCCACTGAAGAACACTTGCTCCATTAACCACAGGGAAACCTAAGCTCTGATACTAACTTTGTCACGACTGAAAACTAGGGGTCGTGACTGACGCATGACCTTAGGGCAAAATATGACCTTATGGCCATGCTAGCCTAAAACATAAAGAAAATAACTTGTAACTTATTTCAAACTCAAGTGGGTACATGCCCAACACACAAATAATAACTTTTCACATACATATAATCCCACACGGATTTCCCATTTTTTTTTCAACATCCACTTGTTAAATCATATATATTAACATATAATTGATGTCATTTAGTAACCAGACAATCCTTTCCTCAATAATAACAAAATGCATACATGTAAGTTTACAGAAGCATGCCCTGCCTGTGGGTTTAATAGAGCACATATAAGAGTATTCAAAATTTACAACTTTCAAAAATATATAAAAGTTCTATATCAAGCCCACACAGTGGCTCACCACAAGAGAATGCTCCTCTTTCTCTAAGGAGCGGCAGACGACGGACCTGGAGCCAAATCTCTATCTGAAAAATATTACAATAAAAAGAGCGATTTGTTAACTTAGTAAATAGATAATGTAAATTTTCAACGGAAATGGGACAAGTCATGGCACGAGTTTTTCCCTAGAAATAGTTAGACAACTTTCAATACTGAGAGATATAACAAAAGTTATGAAATCATATTTGTTAAAATAATATTTGAAATGTTCATTAAAAGTAGAATATGAAAACATAAGTTTCAAGTTAAGAAATAGGTAGTAAGTTCTTTAATCAAATGAAATTATCATAAACATTATATGGTAAAAATTTCAATATAATATAATCACGATGAATAAATAAACACAATCATAGTTAATAAGTTTTAAAATACATAAATCATCAAAATATATTTTGAGGTGGGAGATTTCCAGTTATGATTAACATAAGCATTCCATTCATGAATTAACAATTTCAAAGAGCTCTCAGTTCTAAAGCAACCTATCAGGCTACCATAAACCAATCCACATGTGTTAGCCGACACACGAGATTAGCAACTCCCCTGTTAACTGGGGTTCGAACCAAGGTGTACCAAGGCTAACGTCATTACTGCCGTTAGCTACAGTTTTCAACTAGTCTTCTCCCAAAACAAGTTTATAAAAATAACAAAATACCATATATATATATATATATATATATATATATATAAGCAACAGTTATATGAGAAAATTATTGGAAATAGATAGTTTCATGCATCAATAATTTTAAAACAATCTCAATCCATATCTCTTTCAACTATAAGTAACTCATCAAAGCTTTTAACCATGGTAATCAACATCTCAAATATCAAATCATTCCAAACTCATCAAAAATCAAATTTTATAAGTATATGTGAAACTTTAACACATTATCACCTTATCCACAATAACCTTTCAAAGAACATCATATAATAAGATTCCAATAGTATACCATTTCAAAATAAGTCATATAAATCAATTTCCTCATCATAAAGTTATTTTAGCATCATTCTTATTTACTATAACTCAAGAAAAATTTTAAGATGTTTGTCCCAAGAGTACCTAGAGTTCTAAACATATATGGAATTAAAATACATAAAAAGTAATGACAATTAACAGATTAATTCAAATTAACATTTCAAAGTATAAAGAAATTTGGAAAATATATAAAAATATGGAAATATACATTATCTACTCACAAAATGGCCAAAATGCTCAAATTGATTTCTTCCCACTTCTCGAACCACCAAGCCACTAGGAAGTGTTTATTGACCTTATGCAAGCAATCAAACAACAAATCAACACTCAATTTCATTATCAAGCTTCCTATGTCAAAAACCTCCAAATTTCATACTATATGCATAATCTAAAAATAAACTAATCTTTACTATCTACTAACTAATTTAAGTTAATCTAACTTCTAATTAAGAGAATGAAGCTTAGGAATTGCCTTATTAAGCAAATGAAAAGGAATTTCGGAGCTTCTATCCAAAACCCCTAAATTTCAAAATCAGCAAGGGAAATCATGGATTAGGAGATGCAGTAGCAAGAAATGGAGAGAAAATGGAAGAAAACATGTAAAAATTTGAAGAAGTGAGAGCTATCTTGTGTATTTGGAAGTGTAAACGGAAGAAGAAGAAGAAAGGAGCTGAAAAGAAGTGTTGTTGCGTCTGTTCTATTTGTTGTTGTGTTTGTTCTGTTTCGGTTCTATCTATTTTAGGGTTTTTGCTCCGGTTGGATTCTAGGTCTGCTGGGCACGGATTCAAGGTTTCAGCATACAAGATCACGGGTTCAGCAACTTAAATGTCCTCATTTTACCTTTGATATTTTACTCTTCATTTACTTAAGATATAAATGTAAATAAGGAAATACCCCTAGGATTAAAAAAAATTCAAAAAACTTAAAATTCCAAAGAATAAAAATATAAATTTTAGGTTTTAGTTCAAAATGCCAAATTTTAAAAAATTTTAAAAATAGTGTCTTCTCAAAATGGTCCTTTTAGGTCTCCAAAAATTCATTAAAAATCACTCTTTTATACAAAAATACAAGAGGAACAATTACTAGAATTTTTTATTCTCAAATAATGCATATTTTATATAGCCCTTCAAGGAAGGCACTCAGACTTAGAAAAATTTTTGGAATTCTAACAGACTCAGTTTTTAGAAAAATTTTCGGAATTCTAACAGACTCAGTTTTATTCGTGAAATTAATTTAAACAAGAGCATATATCAAATTAAATCATTTCAACAAGTTGAAAAAAGAAATAGTTTAAGATCATTTAAGGTAATCCCAAGTTCATATCAAAACTATTTAACCATATTTTACATTATAATGATTCTACGTTACCTATGAACGGCAAGGCCATTACAACTAGTATCTTATGCTGATCTATTGATAAATTCTAGTTCAATTCCTTCACTGCTAACCCAATGAAAAGAATCTTAAAGTGCCAATAGGAAAAAAATATTACTAATAGTTCAACACGAGTTTGATAATAATGACTTAGGAATTATACCAGTTGCAATGGATATAAAAGTAAGGAATTACTTTGAGTATACTATAGTGTAAGGTAATTTGAATTATTATTCATTTTTTCCATTATGTGGCTGCCTCTAAATACCTAATTCCTTGCACTTTCTCTTTAAAGTTATAAAACCCACACTAGGCTCCTTAGTTGCTTATGTTATAGGTATGTAGAAGTAACTTTTCCTCTCATAATTTGAAAAATCATTAAATAATCTTAATAAAGTAAAAAAAAACTTGTAAGGTAATTAAAAAAATATGTCATCTATAACTTATATATAGTGTATAAGATCTTTAACCTATAAAAGCACCAACTCCTTTTTTCCCAATTGAATGTATGTTCTACATTAAGTAACGAGTTATCTTATTTACTATTTCTTTCCTTACTCCATCCCGTCTAATTGGGAGAAGTCATCTTAATTTGACCTAGTTTTCACATATCTAACAATATAGTCTTTTTTCTAATTCAGTTCTCCTAAAAAAAGTTATACCTATACCAATTTAGTAGTGTAAGGACAAGTCTTAACCTAAGATTCACTTTGGCTTGCTTTTAGATTAGACTTTCTAATAAAGCAACAACGATTGTATCATTAGTTGCTAAGTACAATTTAGAAGTGAGCCAAAAAGGATCTTAGGTTAGTTGTTCTCTCCACCACCATTCGAATTAGTAGGGGTGCATTTTCCTTTTTAGGAGAATCAAATGAGAAAGAAATTGTATCTTCAAATGTGAGAAAAGTAAGTATTGTTGACATGATCTCTATAAGCAGAAGTGAGGGAAGCAATAGAAAATGAAGTGACTCACTACTTAATATGGAACAACTCGTTCAAGTTAAAAAAAGGAAAGTAATGCTTTTATGGGTTAGAGATCTTTAACATTATATGTAAGTTATGGATGACATATTTTTTAATTACCTTAGCAATCTTTTATTTTACTTTGCTATGATTATTTAATGATTTTGGTAATTTTAGGAGGAGAAGTCACCTCTAAATGCCCATCATTGGATTGAAATAGGATTGTATTTGTTTATTTTGATTCAATATTTTAACATATGTTATTTGAGAAGATAACAACCTAATAAAAATAATTTATATCTTTGTAATTGATGATCAAGTAGTATGAGCATAATATCCATGTGTTGTTTGAGATATATATAGTGATTTAGGGTTTTGTTTAGTTTTGCACATGTATACATGGCTTGGCTATCAAATCTTTACGATTTTATATTAGAAATTATTAACTTTATTGTATTTTTACTTAATATAAATAAAATATGCACCTTTAATTTAAATTTATGGATAAAATTTATTTCATATAATTCAATTGGAGTATTAATTTGATTGTTAAAAGGGTTTAAACTTTACAAAATTTAATAAAGCAAGGTTTCTACTATTTGGATCGCTACATAAATGAATAACATATTGAAAAATTTTAATGATGGATTTATTGATGAATTTAAATTAAAGACAAATTATTCCATTGCTAAATATAATTTTAGTGATAAAATTAGTAATGAACAAAATTTAGTGATACAAATATTCATTGCTAACATGAATTTCAAGGATAGAACTTCCATCATTAACTATAAATTAGTAATGAAAATATCTATCACTAATTTTATCTATTATGCATCACTTTCACAATTATTCCATGATATAATGAAGAAAATTAGTGAGGATCTCGTTAATCGATTGCTAATATTCTTTTCGATGCACTTTTATTGATGCCATATGTTCCATTATTAATTCTATCTCTAAATAATTTAGCAATGGAATTTCCCATATTAACAATGAATTTTTTGTTGCTAATTACTATTTTTTTAGTACTGTAGTAACCATTGATATTATAATATAAACCACTATTATAGTATTTTAAGCATCTCAAACCTAAGAATCAAGTCATCAATATGATTAATCACTTCAAACAATGTTCATATGCATTAACATTCATTAAATTTCCTCCTTTTTTTTAGTTGTAAAGGTATAAAGATAAGTATAACTATTTATTTTTAAAATGAACATCCTTTCATCATTTTTTCAAATAATGTCATATACTATAGTTTATTACCTATTAAATAAAGAAGATTACTCACCTAATTAATCCTTAGCTGTTTGTGGTAGAAAGTGGCCTAAGAAGATTTTGACATATGAGGAAATAATAATGAATTTGATTAGGCTCCTCCTTTCGATAATTGTTAGCTCACTATTAGAAGCTTGACTTCCCACATAATTCATTGAGATAGTCAAGAATCTTTAAACCATGTTTTCAAACATAATCCACTATTATACTCTAAACTATGCTTTGATATTAATTTTGTAATGACCTAACCTTGGGGTATATGACCAGCATAGGGAATTGCTCTTAACAATCAACTACAAGCTTTACTAAATACAAATCCAATTTCTCTTAAAATGTCTTATGACATCTTGATCCTTGATAGAGATGAGTATTTCTAAAGATAAATGTGGAAAAGAAATGTAATTTCACTATATATTGGAAACGTACATACTACTAATTGCTCCAATTGTCTAGTGACTTACCTAATTGGTAAAATACTCAAACAAGCTCATTTCCTTTAGTAAGCAATAACTAAACACCTAAAGGGAAAATTGCTTGTAAAAT
This sequence comes from Sindora glabra, assembly GCA_020226215.1. Classification (NCBI taxonomy): domain Eukaryota; kingdom Viridiplantae; phylum Streptophyta; class Magnoliopsida; order Fabales; family Fabaceae; genus Sindora; species Sindora glabra. The sequence continues at coordinate 31,269,525 of CM035233.1, forward strand.
AAAAAGAAACAAAAATAGCAATAGAATATGTTTTTATAAAAAAACTCAGTAAGCAAGTAAAATAAGATAAGTATATTAAATAGAATTAAAGTTCTGCATTCATCACATTGAATACTTCAATTGAAGGAAGACAATAAATATCTTTACCTTCCTAAAGGAAAAGTTAATTATAAACTAGTTTACCATTCTATGGGATAGATATTACATACATGAAGTAAGAATAAGTCATTGTTGCCTCATTTGTCTTGCAATATTATACTTATGAAAAACATTTATATCATAGTCTATTGTATTCATGTACCAAACTTTACTGACTAATCACAACCATTCATTGGCAATTTTACATACATTTTAATGATAACAATGCACTTAACAGTGAGTAAATAGTTTACTCTTCAATATATGAACAAAGGTTTAAAAAAACCTATCCATTTAGGAAATTTCATAAACATATTTGAATGCTTATATTTAAAAATAAAGATAACAATAATATATAAATAGTATGAGAAAGCATTTAAATCTTCTTATGATTATAGGTTAACTTTATCCCTTATAAAATCCATTCTTGTCCCTTTAAGATTTATCTTATCTTCTCAAAAATATTTTTTGAGATCTAATATTATATCACAATCTCAATATATCGTTTCCTTTAATCATGTTTCCAAACATTGTCACATCCTAATCCATGATTTCATTATCAATGTCAAATATAACCATAACTATATACTTAAAATACATATATAAAGGGCATACATTATCAAAACATGATAGAATTTCATTAAGCTTGCAAAACTAAAAAAATAAGGTGATGTTTGACTACTATAGTTGACTATATCCACCTAAAAAACTACTTATTGAGTTATAATCAATTTTGATAATTAAATATGTGTCTATATAATCTATTACTATAATCAAATATACACTTGAATAAGCTATTATGGTAATTAAATATATGTCTGTATAATCTATTATGGTAATACAACATATACCTCCAAAGAGTTACTTTTAAGATATATTCGATTATGGTATATTATGTAAAACCAACATAATATTAACAATTTGTTTACTTACCTAGGTATTGAAAGGAAAATTAGTCGTTGAAAGAGTGTTTGGCTTGCCTTATTTAACACAAATTCAAAAGTTTAAAATTATATCACCAAAATCCCTGGATCACCTTGTATCCAATATATCTTAAAAGAAAACTACCATTTAAGGTTAAGAATAAGTAAATTTACCTTATGAAAAGAGGAATTGTTGATGATTCACTTAAGCTCATCTTGAAGTTGTTGATTAAATAAAGAAAGTAAGAAAGAAAGGAAGAGAAACAGTAGAATGAATGAGGGAATTGTGAGGAAAATGCATGGGAAGATGGAGTGTTAAATATTTAATGCCAAGCATTTAATTAATCGAATGGGGTCAAATCAAACAATAGCTCCTAATTATTTTTCATACATATCTACTTTATTCCTATTATACTTTTGCTTATAAATAATTTAATTCTTCCTATCTGTACTAATTCACTTTTTATTCTACCACTAAATCTAATTATTTTCTATTTAATTCTTATTCTAAACACAATTAATAATAATCAAACATATATTTTACACAGAAAAATGATTTCAAATATTCTTAATTTCTTAAAAGGTGTAATGGGAGGCTTGCAGTATGAAATGGAAGAAGCAAAGAGCAACACATAAAACAAAAGCTGCACATCCAATCAATATCCTACTACTAAAACAAAAATTTATTTCTCCAAGACATTATATATGTGTCAATTTCTTCTTCTTTAGTAATTTCCTTTTCTCGCATAAAGCCCTTTCTTGCTTCTTTTAGTTTTCATTTATTTATATATATTTACTTATTTTCTTTTAAATAATTTTTTCTTTTTACTAAAACATTGCGCTATAACATTATATATATATATATATATATATATATATATATATATATATATATATATCTTATTTCTTTTTCATTTATTTTAATGCATTTTTTACACTTATTCTTGTTATTTACAACTTAATTATAAATATCATTGTATAGTCTAAATATAATATAATATACATTATTTTTATTATAAAAATATTTTAAATAAGTTAAAAAACTAATTTAATTAAAAATTTAATTTAATTGAATTCCTCTCATAACTCACTTTAGTTATGACCTACATAGAACTCATTTCTAAATTTCCACCATCCTAAACTTGGTATCAACACATAAATTCTAACAAACAAACATATTTATAAACATCATCAAAGATATTTAAGAATAGGGTTCATATTATCATAAGTTTATAATTTTCTACAAGGCCCAAAAACATTTCTAATTACAAACATCAATAATTTTGTTTACCTTAGGAAGTTGTGCACTAGAGACTTTTACTTTTACCATGCTAGTGGAGAAGGAAGAGCTTCTATTGGAACACTCGTAAAGAAAGGAAATAACTAAATAGTGAGCTAATCACTTTATAAGTAAATAATTTATTTTAAAAAGGTTGAAATAAGAATTTTTATAATTAGATATTGCATGCCCTTTCTAATAATGTCAATTCAAACTCATATTAGAAATTTATTCACATTACCAATTATATTATCAATTAGAAAAAAGAAAGCAGTTATACCTCCTTGTGACTCTGATCATCCTTATCTCTTTACAAATCCATTTTTATTCTTCCAAGCACCTTATCCTTCATAAATTTTTTTCAAATTTGGTACTATATCACTATCTTAATATATATCATCTTTTAAACATAATTTCAATCATGTCATATTTGAATCCAATATTCTAATATCAATTCTACATATATTCACATTCAATAGTTAACTATGTACATTTATAATTTATATAAATATGCATTACCACAGTATTCTATCATACATATCAAAAACAAAAATAGGGTGGGTGTATTCAGTTATAGTAATCAATTGTTTTCATCTAGAAGCAATTGGTTTGAAAATAGTCAATTATAGTAATTGATTACAAGCCCTTGGAGTCTAACTCATAGGTTGTAGTTAATTACTATAATCAATTATTAGCTTCTAGTTACCTTTCAACAAATAGTTAATTATAGTAGTCAATAATGAACCTTCTAGGAGAAATTCCCAAGGCCATAGTTGATTACCATATGCAACTATGAGCTAAATTTCTAGCTCCCCTGCAAATTTTATATTATGCAAATGATAAGTTTTATTCATCAATCAATATAACTCAATCCTAATCTAAGTTTTATCATTTGATCATCATCATCATCATCTAAACACAATATGCAAGAATCCTTTACAATCAACAAAATGCTAACATTGAATCATAAGAAAATTCACAAAGCAATAGTCTTACATCTAATAGTTATGAAATATTCAAATTAAAGGTTGTAAGTAAATTGTTTACTTATATTTCTATAAGGAAGAGATGAAAGGAAGCTAGGAATGTGTATGACTTATCTTAGATAACATCCCTAAGTTTTCTCAATTTCCTTATATGAAGCAAAATGCAAGAAAAAATGAAGCAAGAGTTTAAATTTCATAAGGTTACCTTGGAATAGCTTGGTGTGGCTAATGATTTCCTTGAATTTCCTAATTAAATCTTGTCAAGATTTGAAAAAATTGAAATTGGAATAAAGAGAGAGGGAAAAATTAGCGAGTTAAATTGGAATAAATCGATCCCATCCACCGGATCCATGCAAAAACGTTAAATTGGAATAAGGGTTCGTTCAATACCTTTGTTGATGATTCTAGAACTCGGTCATTGATCACCTCTTCAGCTTCCTTTCGACCGAAGACTCTAAAGTATCCACACGAACCCGTGAATCACCGATGAATGTCTACTTAAACACCGGTTGGAATTGATTTCCTTTCACCTTGTAGTACTAGCTACACCTCTTCAGGGGTTTTGGTCAAGGAGAGGTGCTAGGGTTTTTTTGTGCCTTTTTGGGGTGTGTGAGTAGTGATAATTTCAACTATTATTACCCAACAAGCCTATTTAAATAGGTGCATAGAAAAATCTAACCTATTTGGGCTTTATTCCATATACAATTATAGGCTTACTATTGGGCCTTATAATTATAACATGAATTCCAAATATTAGGCCCAAACAATTTGGTCCATTAATTACAAATTCACTAGGCTCTAAGTGTGTGACCCTACAGGCTCTCATTACGTTGGCAATGACCATTGATTATATTAATGATCATAAACAATGGTCGGTGTCTAGCAACACATCATTGTTACCCAAGTAATGAGAAAGTCAATGATTTGACTAAACCTTTACACGTGATCATCACCTATGTCCTTTTGTCCTATACATCTAGATTGAGCACGAGACATGGACCATGTCATTCCCGTATAGCCTAATCTTAAGGTTTCTTGATTCCTAAGTAAGCTGATTGAAACAAATGTAATCGACATCCCATGTCAATTCATCTGAGCATGGCCATACATTTTCTCAGCTTTACTTAATCAAGGGGCCCACAGATGTTACTCCTGTTATATAGGAGGGATAAATCCCATCTTGATCGTACAAACCCCTCCGCATGATATGTGACATATCCAATATCTACCCTTGCATTTACTCAATCATTAGTGACATAGAATAGTATCAAAATATGAAACTTACATGTAGGGAACCTTGGTGATCTCAGGTCAAAGGACCATATTAATAATGATCACTAAGAACCACTCATGACACTCATATAACGATCCATGTAGTGTTCTTAATATGGGTCGGTCCAGTATACAAGTTCTCTAACTTATACTCATATGTAAACTTAATATCCCATATAAGTCTTCACATATGCTAATCTTAACATATCAAAGTAACCTATCCCATACAATTATTCTAAGGTTATTATCATAATTGAATATATTACACAGATAATATATATAAATATAATAATTGGAATTGCCATTAAAATAACATGATTCAAAATTACAATCACCAATATGATTGGTTTTAGGGCATATATACTAACAAGATAACATCCCAAGTTTTCTCAATTTCCTTATATGAAGCAAAATGCAAGAAAAAATGAAGCAAGAGTTTAAATTTCATAAGGTTACCTTGGAATAGCTTGGTGTGGCTAATGATTTCCTTGAATTTCCTAATTAAATCTTGTCAAGATTTGAAAAAATTGAAATTGGAATAAAGAGAGAGGGAAAAATTAGTGAGTTTGCTAGACAAATGGGAGAAAAGTTAAGGGTATTGGGGTTTTAATGCCATCAAGGTAGTTTAGTAATTAATGGCTTAAGTGGGGGCAAAATAGGAAAAGTTCTTCTAATAATCCTCTATACACATTTACTTGATTCTCATCATACACTAACATTAATATTTTTATTCCTCTTATTCAAATCATAAAATTCTATTTTTCTCAAATAATTTCTCATCTTAAATATTTCCATAACAATTAATTAATTACCACATACATATATAATAATTGATAAAATAAAAATAAAATATATCTTAATTTTCTAAGAGGTATAATAGTTCCTGCTTTTTTAGAAAATTCATCCTTGAATTCTTAAAAAACTAACCATATTTTTTATGAATTAATTGAACTAAAGGTTTACTGAAGATATGGGGATAATTTTAATTCATTTCTATTTCGAATTTCCAAGTTGCTTCTTCTATTCCATGTTACTCCTATCTAACCTTTATTGAAGGTAATTTTTTAGATCTTAATTTGCAAATTTGGTGATCTAAGATTTGTATTGGTCATTCTTGATAAGAAAACTTTAGATCTAACTAAAATGGTTCATGTTGAATCACATAGGACATATCAAGAATATACTTTTGAAGCATTGACACATGGAATATTGAATTTATGGCACACAAACCATCCAATAAATCTAACTGTTCTAACTCACTTGATGATAGGAAAAATGCCAATAAATCATGGTGTTAATTAGCCTTTTTATACCAAAACACATTATTCCTTTCATTAGTGAAACTTCCAAGAAAATCATGTCACCTTTTTGAAAATTTAATTCTTTTCTCCTTTTATATGCTTATGATTTCTAATGATCCTACACTTTTATCAACTAATCTTAAATAATTTGCATCTCCTTCATTGCATTAATGATAAAGATTGGGGCCAAGATGTGTGGCTTCCCTTAATTCAAACTATCCTATAAGATATCTACATTTTTTGCTATACAAAGCTTCATAAGACACTAATTTAATATTGGATTGGTAGCTATTATTGTATATAAATTTAATTAGTATTAGGCATTTTCCCAATCACCTTTAAACTTTAAAGTGTTAGCTCAAAGATATTTTCCATAATTTGAATAATACATTCAGATTGGCTATATGTCTATAGATAGAAAGCTATGCTGAATTACAATTGTGTCCCTAGAGGTTACTAATAAGATTACTAAAAATAAGCTATAAATTGCATGTCCTAGTCTAAAATCATGGTAAATGAAACCCTATGCAAAGGAACTATCTAGTCCAAATAAATTTATGTAGACTGTGTTACAGAATAAATGGTTCTAATCTTAAGGATATGAGCCATTTTGTTTAGTTTGTCAACGATTAACTAAATTGAATCAAACCCATTTTGGGTTTGAGAAAGATCGGTTAAAAAGTTCATGGTTACACTTTTATATTTCTATTTAGGAATAAGAAGGGGTTGGTACAATTTAACAAGCCTTTGGTTTTCTACTTTCACTTATTGGCATGTGAGACATTTTAGCACGTAGTTGAGCACATTTCTCTTTATACTCTCCATTGGAAATTCTATTGCAAATCATGATACATTTTTACCCCACTAAGATGCATGGTGTAAGATGAACAATGAACTTAATGTAGCAATTCATTTCTCTCATGAATGGAAACCCAATATCGGTTCTAGAATCTGATTACTTCTTCTTCATCAATAACTAAATCTCCATTTTGATCTAACTTTGTCTCTTTTCTTAGGACTAGATATTGAGGATGTAGATTTTGAAACTCTTTGGCTCTTTCTATCAATCTAAATTAAACTGCTACTTAAGTAACTATCATCATCTAAACTTTAGCCTAAATACTAACCAGAACTCTCAATGATTTTCTACTTATAGATCAGCTACAATATTAGCCCTTCTAGGATGATAATGAATAGTACAATTAAACTTATTCATCAATTTTATCCACCTTTGCTACTTTAAGTTTAGATCTTTTTAATCGAAAATGCATTTCAAGCTCTTGTGATCAATGTAGATTTCACAGGTTTCATCATATAGGTAGTGCTTCCATATTTTCAACAAGAGAACTACAATGACCATTTCAAGGTTATAAGTGGGGTAGTTAAGCTCGTGCCTCTTCAGTTATTATAACATATACATAATGACTTTCTTATATTGCATTAATAAATAACCTAAGCCAATATGAAATGCATCTTAATAAGCTATAAGCGTTTTAATGCCTAATGGAAGAGTTAAAATTAGAGTCAAAGTTAAACAAGTCTTCAACTATTGGAAGCTACTTTCACATTTGTCAAATTATTTGAATTTAACTCATTTTTAAGCGATCTTGGTCAAGATATTATCTTGGAAAAATCCTTTAGAAGTCGATGGTAGTAACCTAATATTCTAAGGAAACTCTATATTTTTGACACAATTAAAGGCCTTGAACAAGTTTAAATCACTTCTATCTTTTGAAAGTTAACCTATATGTCATTCTAGGAAATCACATGTCCTAAGAATTTCACATTAGTTAACCAGAATTCGTATTTTAAGAATTTAACAAAAATTTGATTTTGTTATAAAATTTGCAAAATTATTCTGAGGTGCTAAGTGTATTCCTCCTTGTTTCTAAAGTAAATTAGGATGTCATCAATGATACAATTATGAACTTGTTTAGAGATTGCATGAAAATTCTATTCATGAGATTTATAAACACTGCAGGGGCATTGGTTAGTCCAAAGGATAAAACTAGAAATTCAAAGTAGCTATAGTGAATTCTAAAAGCTATCTTGGGAATGTTTTCCCTCTGAATCTTTAACTGGTGGTATTTGATCATAATTTTATGTTGGAAAAGTATTTTACTCCTTTTAATTGATCAAACAAGTTATTAATTTAAGGCAAAGGATATTTATTTTTTATTATCATCTTTTTCAATTGAAGGTAATCTATGCCTAACCATAATGTCTTGTATTTTTTTCTTAATAAATAACATTAATGCTCTTCATAGTGAAGAATTAAGGTTGATAAACCCTTTATTAATTAACTTTTGTAGCTACTTTTTGAGCTATTTTGATTCGAGTAAAGCCGTTTAATATTGTGGAATTGAAATTGGATCCATGCTTAGGGCAAATTCAATGTTGAATTCAATCTCATGGTTAAAAGGTAATTCTAGCAACTCTTCTAGAAATATGTCTAGAAATTCTTGCAAGACTAGATCATCAATATTAAGGGGAGGTTAAATTAAATCTTAAATTATTGTAGGATGTATTGTGCATCCATTTCTAATGAGCCTTTGGGCCTTAATATTAGAAATTATTCTAGCAATTCCAAAGTTCTTTTCCTTTTAAAACATAATAAATAGAGCTCTCTTCACAACAAAGGTCACTATCTTGTTAAAAAAATTCATTTGCACATGGTAAGTAGATAACTAATCCATTCCTAAAATAATATTGTAATTTATCATTTCTAAAAGATTAAATTAGCAAGCATCATTCGATTACATATACATATAAGGCAAGCATTTACAAACAAAGTGGTTGCTAAGGTTTTATCTAATGATATCGTTACTAACAAAGGTTTTTGTAATTTATGGGGAGATTGGGATACCAAAGTTGTAAATTTTACAAAAATAAAAGAATATGTGGCTCTTAAATTAAATAAAACATAAGCTTAGAAGTTGTTAACTAAAAAAGTACCTACAACAATTGTATTGGAGGCTTGAACCTTTATTTGGTCAAAGTAAACACTCTAACTTGATTTCCTAATGCATTTCTTACTGGTTGCTTCCATTACCACTTGATCCTTAAGTCATCTAAGGTCTTGCTAAGGTTACTAGTTATGCCATAAGTGCATTCTATTAGGATACTAGGTAGTTCACATAATAGTTAGGAAGGTTTCTTAGGCAATCTATTTTCCTGTAGCCTAATTGTCTACATTGGTAACATATTATGTTGATAAGTTCACAAAGACCTTAATATTTGTCTCCACATTACACATATCTAAGTGGTTCCCTTTAGGAACTACCTTTACCCCAAGACTATTCTTTTCGAAAGTTGGTTAAAGCATTGGGATAAAATCATAGGTTCCATTAACTTTTCCCTCTTAGATATCTACTAAAAGCACCTTTAAGATACATTAGGCTTGAGTAAGTTTGTCTTCCTCCATTATAAGAAACATTAAGGGGAGGCATTCCTTTTAAACTAGCTAGAAAACTAAATCCTTCCAACCTACTATGCTTCCTTCTTTCAAATTATACTTTCCTTTCTTCTCTATCTTTTATTCTAAATTTCACCTAGCCTACTTGATCAACTATTTATTAGAAAATGGTAGTTTGGGTAACATGCATGACACTAAAGGCATCAAATGGAAGGGGATTTTGAATATCATTTCTTTCACATTGACCATTTGGAGCTTATGAACTTATGGATGATTCTCCATTACTAAGATCACTAGCTCGGTGACTACTGGACTCTACCATATTCCTAATTCAAAGAAATTCTAAATGTTTAGTGTGATAGATATCATTAATAGCTATTCTATAAAGAAGCTTCATCACCATTTCTTCGAATAGTTTAGGGTCTGTCAAAATAGTATTAATGATATGTGATCCCAGACACACATATATTATTGATATAGTTTTGATCAACACTTAATTGGATAGTCATTACTACATCCTAATCATCCTATCCTTAGGTCTTCTTTTTCCACTAAAATCCTAAACCATACTTTGATATTAACTTTGTCATGACCCACCTAGGCCATAACTTGCATGGAACCCATTTCCTAGTTTCTACCAATCTAAACTAACCCTAAACTTTGTATTATTATATAGATTTCATCAAATGAAAAAATTCATAAGCATTATCAAACACATTTATAGGATTCATATTGTCACAAGTTTAAAATTTTCTATAAGCTCTAAAAACATTTCTGATTACAGATTATCAACAACTATAGCTTCTTTAACAAGTTATGCACTAGAGAATTTTAGTTCTATTGTATTAGTAGAGGAGAAAGAGCTTCTATAAAGAAAAATAACTAAATAGTGAGTTAATGACTCAATAGGTAAATAACATACTTTAAAAGGCTAAAACAAGAATATTTATAATTAGATACTACAAGCCCTTTCCAATCATGTTAATTCAAACTTATACCGGTAATTTATTCACATCATTAATAATCTTATCAAAAAATAATAAAATAGAAAATAATTAAACCTTCTTATAACTCCTATCATCCATATTCTTTCACAAACTCATCCTTGTTTCTTTAATCACTTTATCCCTTTACAAATATTTTCTTAGATTTGGTATTATATCACAATCTTAATATGTATAATCTCTCCCAATCACAAATTTGAATCATATCACATCCTAATCAGGGATTCTAATATCAATTTTATATATATTCACATTTAAGAGTTAACTATGTACATTTATAGTTTATATAAATATATACTAGCATAGTATTCTATCACACATATCAAAACTAAACATAAGGTGAAGTAATTGATTATTTTCACCTAGAAGCAACTAGATGAAAAATAGTCAAATATAATAATTGGCTATTTCCATTTAGAGACAACTAGTTTGGAAATAGTTGATTATAGTAATTAACTAAATGCCGTTGGAGTTTCACAAGTTATAGTTAATTACTATAATTAGCTATTAGCTTCCAATAGTTACCCTTTAGTAAATAGTTGATTATGATAGTCAACTATAGAACTTAAGTCAAAAATTCCCAAAGCCATAGCCGATTACAATACATGACTATTTGCTATGTTTCTAACTATTGTGCAAATTTTTCATTGTGTTAATGGTAAGTTTTATCCGTTAATCAACACAACTCAATCCTTGTTCAAGTTTTTTCATTCTATCATCATCACCTAAAAAAAATATACAATAATCTTTTTCTATTAACAAAATGCCAACACTGAATCATAAGAAAATTCATAAAGTAATAACTTTGCCTCCAATAGTTATGAAATATCCAAATCAGTTGTCAGTAAATTATTTACTTACTTGTATAAGGAAGAGATGAAAGGAAGCTTCAAATGCATATGGCTTGTCCTAAATAACATCAATTTAAAAAAAATCAAATAACTTCCCTAAATTTTCCTAGTTTCCTTATATGAAGCAAAATGTAAAAAAGTTGAAGAAATTTAAATCTCATAAGGTTACCTTGGATTGGCTTGATGTACCTAATGGTTTCCTTGAATTTCCAAGTTAAATCTTGTCAAGATGTGAAGAAATTGAAATTGGAGTGAAGAGAAAGGAAGAAGTTAGTGGATTTGATGTAGAAGTAGGAGAAAAATTAAGGGTATTGCTGTTTTAATGCAATTAGTGCATTTTGATAATTAATGGCTTAAGTGCAAGCAAAATGAAAAAGGTCCTTCCAACACTTCTCCATACACATTTACCTAATTCTAATTATACACTAACTTTAATATATTTTAATTCCTTCTATTCACATCATAAAATTTTATTTTTCTTAAATAATTTCTCATCCTAAACATTTCCACAACAATGAATTAATTAACAAATACATATATAATTATTAATAAAAGAAAATAAAATAAAATATATCCTAATTTTCTAAATAGTGTAACAATTGCTTAACCAAATATTCTATTTTTATATCTTATATTACTTTACCCTGTTCTTTTGATTTATTTCATTGTATGCTTTTCTTTTTTTTATTTTTTCATATTTACTCATGTTATTTACAATTCAAATGTTAATATTACTAAGAAATATATTTTTATAAAAATATTTTAAATAAATTGAAAGATTAAATTTTATTAAATTAATTAACTACACATTCTATTTTTAACTTTTTATATTAACTTTTAATTTATTCATTATTTCTCTTCTTTTTATTTGTTGCATTGCATTTTTTCTTTTTTTTTTTGTCTATTACTATTATTGATAACTTTAATGTGAGCGTCACAAAATAGTATAGATATAAGATTACATATTTTATTTTATTATAAATATACATTAAATTAATAATTCATTCATTTATTCACTTCATTTAATCTATTTTGCTATATATTTTTCACTCATATTACTTATAATTCAAATACTAATGTCATTAGGTAGTATAAATATAGCATGATATATTTTATTTTTATTATAAATTCTTAAATATATTAAATATTTGATTTAATTAAATTATTTAATTACATATTCTTTAATTAAATACTTTGTTTTTAATTTTTATATTACTTAACATTAGAGATCCATTATCTTCTTTTTATCTGCTCTATTGTATATTTTTTAATGTTACTTTTAAGGCACATTTGGAGGACATGATAGTATAGGATAAACAAACATAATAGTATAGTATAGGATAATGAAAGGATAAGATATAATGCTATCAAATATTTAATAAATAATAATAAAAATTTATACTATCATATATATATATATATATATATATATATATATATATATATATATATATATATATATATATATATATATATATATATATATATAAGATGATAGTATTAAAATTTTTATTTGGATAAAATTAATTTTATTTTAAAAATGGTTTATATCACAATTATATATTTTGTGGTATTTGATAGTTATATTTTTTTAATATTTTATAATCACTTTAATTGATAATTATTGATATATTTACTATATTTTACCCATTTTGTATTTAAATAATAATTATAGGTATTTTAAGGTTAAAATAGTTTAAGAATAAATTAGAAATGATAAATAAGCTAAAACAGGATAAGCTTAAATTATTGATATCTTTAAGGATGAAATAGGTTAATGTTAAATTAGGTTACACAATAATTACTAATTAATGATCTAAAAGTAAGTTAAGGCTAAATTAAGAATGAATTTTTTTTCCTAATTCTATTCTATAATAATAGTAGGTTTAGGGAGAGAAGATTAATTTATCCTATGTTGAATGTATAAAATAAATTAACTAGATTATATTATACTATATTGTGCAAAGTCTAAACACCTAATAAAATATGATAATATTTACTCATACTATCATATCTTTCTTATATGATGTACTAAATGGATCCTTATTGTTTATTGCTCAAATGTTAATATTACTAAGAAGTGTACATACAATATAATATAAAAATTGTTAATATTACTAAATGGACCCTTTTTTATAAAAATATTTTGAGTGAGTTAAAAAGCTTAATTCAATTAAATTCTTTAACTACGTATTCTTTTTTTAATTTTTATATGACTTTACGGTTCGCTTATTATTTCTCTTTTTTATTTATTTCATTGTATATTTTTTCATTTTTCTTTTTTCATTTCTACTACTATTATTTACAACTTTGGCACTTATATTATAAAATAATATAAATATGATATGATATATTTGATTTTATTATAAAATATTTAAAATAAGTTAAAATTTTATATATAAAGTATTTATTGAAATAATTAATTACATATTCTATAACTTAAAAAATATTTGAAAAGTAAAATAAAATTTATATATTTAAATATTGTCAATTTGTCATATCAATTTTAAGTGATACATTTCAAATTAAATATACATTGATTAAAATTTTATTAAGGCTTTACAACTCATGCATTATTTCACTTTCTTTTATTTACTTTATTGCATATTTATTTCATATTCACTACTGTTATTCTATTATAGCATCATATATTTTATTTTTATTATAAAATAATTTAAATAAGCTAAATATTTAGTTTAATTGAATTGTTTAACTATGTATTCTATTTTTGACTCTTCTATTACTTAACATTAGAGTTACATCTTCTTATTTTTATTTACTTTATTATATATTTTTTCTTTTCTTTTTTCATGTCCACCCTATTGAAGTTTTAATATAAAAATATTTTTAAAAAATTAAATTTATTTGTTTAAATTTTGTAAATATTTTTCTTCATATCTATTTTCAAATACTATATTTCAAATTAAATATATATTAACTGAGTTTTTTTTTCAAACTTTTACAATTCACAAAATATTTCAAATTAATTAAACATCATTTGAGATTACTTGATATCAATTTGCAATTATTATGTTCCTATATATATATTCTTCTTTCATATTATTTACAACTTAAATATTGGTATAATTGAGTGATATGAATCTATCATAAATTATTTTTATTATAAAAATATCTTAAATAAGTTAAAATTTTAATTTAATTGAACTTAGTTAGATATTCTATCTCTTAACGCTTATATTACTTGAGTAGTATGAATTTATCACAAAATATTTTTATTATAAAAATATCTTAAATAAGTTAAATTTTTAATTTAATTGAACTTAGCTAGATATTCTATCATTAACTCTTATATCACATTTTAAAAATTTGTTATTTATAAATATAAATATATGATTGTAAAATAAATTTAATAAATTAAAAGAAAAAAATATATAGACACCCGTGTGAAGCAAATGCCGAATTGCTAGTTAGGTAAGGAAAATATGATGTGAAAGCAATTGGTCTCCAAAAACACATGCTGCCACTTGTAGCACTGGGAGAAGGATAGCAAGTGTTCAACAAGCACTCAGCCCAATTACCCCATTACCCCCCCCCCCCCCTTTTTTTTCCTTTAAGTCTGGCCTTGCCGTTAAGCTACAGGCGCCGGTGGTCCTTCCCCCTTCTCCTGGAAAAGATCAGATGTCATCGTCATGACTCATGGCGTCTGGCCTTTGGCTTGGCCAACAAGTAACAAGTCTTACCCTTCTCAGGTGGCTAATCCAAATGACACCACCGACATGCCCACAAAACAAATCACATAAAAAAAGATGCACAATTTTTTTACCAAAATCCATAATTTTTAATTTCTTTTAATTTAAAGAGAGATAAAAGATATAAAAAATAGATCTACTCCCCTCATTTCTCAATTGTCAATTAATTTATTTTAAGAAAGATAAAAGACATTTTCCATTATAAGACTCAATTTTTTTTATTGGTACCAACTATTTTAATACAGAAAATTTTCGCCTCAATTTTTCTCCCAAAATTCACACCTCCAATTTTTCCCCCATTAAAAATTGATGAGATCCATATTCCATAATAAAAGGATGTCAACCCTCCATTAATGGGTGGACTTAGTACTTTTATCTAAGCATAAACTGAATATGAGAGAAATGCTAGGTCCAAAAGTTTCCAGCCACAACACCACAAGAAAACTTCCTAAACCACCAACATTTAGAAACCGATAGGTTCCCCCCAAACACACGTCCCACAAACTATTCCATTCTTTTACCACCCTGTGCTTGTCTTTCCCTAAAATTTGCCACATACGTTTGTTCCTTATTTAGGAAAGCGGTTGCCTGGTGGGTGTGGCACTGTTCCTGTAACTCCTGATATAATCAGAATCCATCTATTCAAGAGCAAGTTCTGATACAAACGAGTTCCATATCATCTTTTCTTTCCGGAAAGCCTGAGATGCACTTTGAAAGAGAACAGCAAGAAGGAAGTAATAAGAAGATAAAGCTACAGATGAGAAAAGAATTTTCTGCACATTTCGAATGTCTTGTACACAATGAATAATATATATATATATATATATATCCTACAGAGTTACCCAATTCAATGGACCTGTAACAGCAATCTCAGGAGCTACTCCTAGAATTCACCAAGATTATACCAAATCAAAGAGGGTGAAGGTAAAAATGAGCACTAACAAAAATTATTACTAAAAATAAGGGCCAAAAAAAAAAAATGATGCTGCGCTTGTGGGGGGACCTCATGTGAGCTGCCCTAGTATATTTCAGTTCTTAGCACAGACTTAGAATGATAGTGATGGCACAGGCGTGTGACCTTTCTACCTTTAGCATTCAGTTTCTTATCCAATCATTCACTAAGGAATCTTCACTATAGCCTCCCCACAGAAGAACAATAGTTATACCCTTTAACCAACCAAAAATATAGGATGTGTATTTATGTCAGACTGAAAGAATGTTTTTCTCAAGGTCATGCCAGGATGGTGACCATGTCTGCAAAAAATATGTTGGAAAATGGAAATGGCAGCAAATTCACCCACCATGTTTCAATTGTTTTGCCCTTTCAACCAATATTCTATTTGCCTTCTCAAATTCATCTTGAAGAAACTCTCAAGCCACAAAAGTTTAGATCAAATCCATAATACTTGTCCCTCTCATGTTCACCCTTCTTCATATGCAAAATCTCTTTTCATTGACTGACTATGTATCCAAGATATGACAGTTCTGGATAAAATCATTTGAATAATTCAAATACTTGGTCCAAAATGGCCGAAGATTTTCAAAACCAATTTGCAACCAAGGTTTTGATTGGCCATTGTAGTGTATCACAGCAGCCCTTTTCACGCTCTCAATATTTGTTTTGCTCTGATAACCCAAGCCAAGCATATGCCAAGAGGGGTCAATCGCGTAAACATGACCTTTAAATGCAATTAATGCAGGTGGTAGGGTTCCAAGCTTCCACATTGTCAGGTTTGACTTCAGATTCTGCAAAAGAGGAGCCATCCATAAGTATCTCCTTTTGAAAATAAAAAGGAAACTAATGTATCCACACACTTCTAAGCATATAACAAGTTTTAAGCAACTCTGTCATTAGATATAACTGAACTAATCTAAAATTTCGAATTTTCATCACCAGTGAGCTTTACATCAACTGAAAAATACAGAATTTAAATTTTTTAGAAATTTAAAATTCTACTCATCCAAATATATAAACTTTTACCTCTCTGAGCCAGGAATGATATGTTTCTCTTATATCTGTCTTTCTCCATGCTCGCAGATCAAAAATATTCATCCCATAAGCCCATGCACACTCCTCAGGGTCCAAATGCTTTGCAATAAGAGGATGAGAAAAATTGAAGTAATTCTTAAAACGCTTAGACATTACCCAGTCATCTTCACCTCTGCAAGTTTCCACAGCTCCGTTAACCTTTCCTTGTAGGTCAATTTCCCAAAGTGGAGACAAATCACGCTGAATCACAACATCATCATCTAAAAACACCACCTTGTCAAGGTTTGGGAATAGCTGTTTGTCACACATAAGTGATTCATAATCAGTGCATTGAATTTGCATAAAACAATCTAATTATAATGACACAGAAAACAAGAGAAAAGATGTATGAAAAACAAGTAAGAAAAGTTTCTTCAGCATAACACGTTTACATAAATGGTTGCATTCTACTGGTGCAGGTAACATTGACATGTGACTGCTGAGGCAAGCAGTTGAAATGCTCCCAAGTTATAATCATCTATTCAAAAAATCAAGAAGAATTGGGAACTCAAATCCTTGCATCCAATTCACCACAGAAACAATTGCTCTTCATTTTTTTTTTTCTTTTTGTGAATTAACCCCACTTCTACTATATAAACCAATCATTGCGAAGTGGACAACCATGTCACTAGAAATAACTTTAAAACATTCCATTCTTTTTGCACTGAGGATGTGCCTTTAAATGTTCTCATTTGTTGTATTTTATGACAAATTGAAAGATTTCAGCACCCAGTGATACAAAGATTGTGCCAAGGACAGAGGATGAGTGATCCTGTCATTGAGTTCCTACACCCACCCCAAAAAAGAGCCAGAGTATGATAATATGTAAGGATGAGTGATCATGTTCACATTTGACTTACCTCTGGTAAGTATATACGGAGATGATTGAGTAAGGATATGTACTTTGGACTCCTAGCCTGCAATTTTGAAGCAAATGTTCGTGGAGTTGTATCACTGAGATTTGCTCCAGCAATATGATTTCCATGGTAGTAATTCCTGATCTCATTATGATTTTCTACAGCCTCAAGTACTGGCACATTTTCTCTAGTCAACCAGTCAAACTGCTGAACGCTTTTAACTTCAACTATAGCAGGGGAAGCAGGATTTAGTGCAAACCATGAGTGCATACCTGCGTAAGTTTTTTTGTCTGTAATAACATGGAAGACTATCTTCTCAGGTTTTAGAGATGACTGGACAGTAGAGGTAACAACAACTGAAGCAGCCAAGATGTTATCAGTTGCCAGAATAAAATGGTGGTGGGAATTATCAGAAAGCAAAGGAAGTAACTCTGGAGAAGGCAATTGTTTGCGTGCATTGGCATTCGAGGAATATTCATCAGTTAAACGCAAAGACAGACAATGAAGCCCTTTAGGAATGGAACTTGCAGCAAAGTGTTTATTCATCAGCTCTGAAAACTTGGATTCTCTAACCTCTCTCTCAAATTTCTCCATCTGTATAAAAAGCATTCCATTCATAAAAAATCAACATAGATTTGAAGAAAGAAAAATCGAGTTTTGGTTGATGGCAACTTTAAATAAGAAATGCATTGTCTGCTAACTATAATTTGTGTGCTCTGAGTAAAGCCACTAGATAAAGGATTAAAAAAATTCAACAGACGTCAGCATCAGGCAACCCTTTCCCTGAACATAAATTAACCAAACAATAGTTTATATACATGGGAACAAGATACTAACCATTCCCTTTAACTTGAATGCCAAAGTCTTTGCATCATCCTGATTGTTCTTCATATCAGAAATCAGTTCTTCAAATGAATCCGGAAGCTTTAGTTCAGGTGGAATTTCCTCACTCTTCACTTCGTTAAGGACCTTATAAAAATCTCTAACTAGTTTCTGCTGCACCATCACCACCATAGGGGTTCAGATACATTTTGGAATCAAAATTCAAAATGTTTTATATATAATGGTAATGCAATCTGAAAGCCCAATGACGAATCATGAAAAGATTATTTACCTCTGAATTGTCAACCCTACCAAGAAGCCTTGGTCCCAACCGCCTACCTAAACAATCTGCAGCATGAACAAGGATTCAACGAAGGATTTAATATTAGCACAAGGTGAGACATATAAAGAACAAGGCAATGATGCTGCAAAATCTAATCTAAGCAACATCAGGAAACCAAGCTACAACTAGACGTTTTACAAAGATTGAAATAAGTAAGGCAAAATTTTTATCAGCTACAAAAAGACAGCAACAGAACCCAGGTGTGCGGCGACAGTGATATAAAAACCAACAGTACTGACACAGAATTTATATAATAAAAGACTGAGTTTCAAATCAAATATCCCAATAACATATTAATTTGAAAATGATAAAAATCAAAATATTACGAAGTTAAGCAATATATGTTTCCAAGTCATAAACGTACGTTAATAATTGCTTTACAGTTAAAGTGCAGCCGATACGAACATATAAACTAGTTAAAGAACTTTCATGACAAAACTTATTTAACTTCCAATCTCAAAACTGCAAAATAACATCGATCTGGCATTGCTGATGATTGTATTGGCATAAATCCAGGGCTTAAATTAATGAATAAACAATTAACAGAACGACAAAACCCGAATTTTAGGATAATGATCAAATCAAGATCTATCATGAACAAGTCAGTATGCCAACAAAACAGATAGTAACAATAGCTTAGGACTAATAATATGAAGAAATCAAAGGTCGGAGAATTATATAGAGTACCAAATGAGGAACACTTGTTGACACCTTCAAGGGTAACAACAGCAGTGAGAATGAAGACAAAGGGCAATAAGAAAGCGAGGATAAGAATGGTGTGGAAAAGCGTTCGATAGGAAATGTGGCGAGCTGCGACCTTGATCTTCATCAAGTCAATAAAGCCATTGTTGCTCGATATCGTGATACTTCTCATGCTAGGCGAGAAGTGAAGCTGCATCGTCGTCTATGCAGCCCCAGGTCGTCGCCGTCCACGATAACAACAACCCTAGCAGAGTCACCGGGAAAACAACTCATTGTACCAATAATTGCCCATGCTCTGGTCATAACACACAACATCAGATCCAAATCCACATGCCCCAATCAACCGCCAATACTGATTATGTGACTGTGAGCTTGATTCTGACTCAAAGTTAGATCTATTAATCAGGGTTCTGCTCAAATCCGCGTCTTTTTCCAGGGATCTTCTGGAAGCCAGCATTGGCGTTTCAGCAAATGGGCTTTGTTGAAACCAGTCAAAGATTTTGATATAGGAATCCTAATGGTTTTTCTGGTCTGGAATTGAGTTTCTCTCCCATGGATCAAGAGAGAAGGGGGAAAACTTGCAGAGGGATGGGGAAGAAAGAGAAAAAAATGAGCTCGGTTTTTGTCTGCTGATTTTGTACTAATTTTCTTTACCTGCTCAGTTTGTGCGGGGTTTTCTCATTGGTGGATCTCAATAATTTCGCTTTCCCGGAAAATTAGTATGAGCCAGAAAATCATAATAAACATTAAAGAGTCAAAACCGTGTTGTGGGTCAGAGAGAGAAGCCCATGCTGCGTTAGAGTGAGAAAGAGAGGGAGAGGAGAGAGAAAGGTGGGGAGTGTTTGACCATCAGTTAGGGAGAGGCACAATAGAGTGGGGACATAATTTAGGAGCTAAATTTAGGTGTTTACTATGTTTATGGGCAAAATCCATTGGGTTACATGGATTGTATTGCAAAGAAATCGGGGTTAATTCTAGTTAATCTCTCTCATCTCCTCTGAATGGCAAGTTGAAGTTTGAACTTGACAGATAAATAGGACTAGTAACCATTATAAATCGAAGATTGAACTTAAAAGATAAATTGGAATATTGATAAAACAAAAGATTTAGAATTTAATAAATAATAATAATTAAATAAAAATATTTTTAAAATTTTAATTAATTACTCCTCTACATTTTATATTTTTAAATTATAATAACAATAATCCAATTAACTAATATATCTGATATTAAAGATTTGAACAATGATGTAAGATTATAATTTTTAAAATTGGACCATCACTAAATGAAACAAGTCACTAATTCACTGATTTAACCATTGTTTCCTTGATTGAATCAGTTTTAAATTAAAAATATAAATTATATATACATACATAATTACATATATATATTAAAAAATATTAATTACATGTATATACACATAGACATATTTATGTATATATTAGTATTATATATTTATAATAACAAATCATGGTAACACTTAAAAAATAATACAATATCAATTAATAATATAAGCAAATAAGTAATAAAATACAAGTAATACATCAATAATTTATACTAAAAATATTAAAAGAAATAATATAGTTTTAATTGATTTAAAATCATGAAAGTATTACATCTTAATTATTGTGAAATTATAAAATTTATAATTTTTATTAAAAAAATAAAAAAATTAATTCACTGATCTAATTCATCAATTTTGATCGGTTCACACCGATTCTTATCAGTTTATACTAATTCATATACATTTCCGATCTAATACTCCTAACCGGACTTGTTCCTTGGCTAATTCACCTACCTACCGATCGAGTCTATATAATCCTCAAAATAACATAGGATATGAGTACAAAAGATGTTGACTATATTTTACACTTTAAATAATTACAATTCTCTTAGGTGGTGTTTGGTTTACGGAATCTTACATTCCCAGGAAAGTATAAATTCCCAGAAATATGATTCCTGGGAATTTAATCAACAGGAATGTTACATTCCTATATTTAATTCATTATAAATTTTTTTGTGAATATTTTAATATCACATTTTTATTTCATGAGAATTCAAGATGACCTCCTCCCATGGGAATATTTTGGAAAAATGTTGGGCTAAAAAGATTCCCGAGAATGTGACATTCTTGAATATTTTTTTTTTCAAATCTTGAACCAAATATGGGAATTTAACAATCCCTTAAAATATTCCCAAAAATGTTAAAAATATTTCGTAAACCAAACGCCACTTTAATACAAGAGTAAGGTAGCAATGCGAGGTCAACATCTGAAAGGTTAGAAGATTTGGTATTAAATTTGAGTTAAACAATATATTCAGTAATTTGTTGATGTTTCATTATTAAATTCATATTAAAATTAAAAATATAAATTTTAATATATTAAATATATTTTAAAAATAAAAATACTTAACCTCTTAAAAAATTAAAATTTTCATAATATTATTTCAAATAGTATTAGAGGTAATAGATTCAATGAAAGAGGATATCAATAAAAGGAGGGAAGATTGTTGGAATTATTGCTTCAGTAAAGATGTGGTAATAGACTTGCCCATTGGGAATTAATTATAAATTAAATCAAATATTTTATGATAATAAAGTATTTTTATAATAATGCTTAAAAAAGATAGCTAATGTTAATCACCTCTAGTCTCTCTTTTTATTACTGATAAAAATACTAAGGGTTTGTTTCGTATAAGCAAAAACATGAACAAATAAAAATAGAAAAGAATGGTAGGAAGAAAGAATGAAAGTAGTACGTAAAATATTTTTTTATTTATTTTGATGAAGAGGAAATTGAGATGAAATGAATATTTTCTTTTCATTTACTTCTTAATTTTTTACAGAAAAATTGATATTATGTTTTAAAATTATGATCGCAATCTTAAGTGTAAATTATAAAATTTACGAGCACACATTCTATTTTTTATGTAAAATATTAATAATGCATTCAATTATTATTATTACTTTAAAAAATATTATATTCCCCAATTTTTAATTATAAAATATCACTTCTTGTACATTTATCCAAGTTAATGTTAACTATTTATTGATCTATATATTTTATTTTGATAAGAAGACCTATATATTTATATTATCTCCACATGCATTGTAAATGATTGTATTTAAGTGTACAAAATAAAACATATTTTTATATTATAATAAATAAATTATTAATTTAATAATAAAAGTACTTTTAAATTAAATTTAGTTGACTGTTAATTAAAAATTATAAAATATTATTAAAAATAATAAATATAATAATTAATCTTTCGGGAACGCTAATTATTATGTCTCTAAATTTTATAGCTATTATAAGTAATTCTTAATTTAAACTTCTGTTATAATCATTCATCTTCATCCACCAACAATATTAAAATAAATAATAAAAAATACAAAATTCCGAAAAATTAATATATACTTGATGTTATCAAGTTGAATTTTAACAACCGATTTAAAATTTTTTTATTTATTTTAATATTTCAAGTAGAATAACAATTATAATAAAAATAAAAAATTATTAATATTAATTATGAAATTTAGGAAATATAATAAACAAGGATCCAATAAATAAAAAAAATTAAATACTGAACATGACCGTCGAATTAATTTAAAAAATATATTAATTAAAACATAAAATAAAAATCATTCCGCCTACTTATGTTAAAGGACATGCAAAATTAATTATTTGAGGCCAGTTCTCTGCAACTTTCAATACGATCTTGAGATGAAAACTTTTTCGTGGGCCCCACCATTGTTTTCAACCTAGTTTCTCACCCTTCCTTGTTTTACTTACTTGCCAAACAATTGAAAATAATTTTCAATTCATTTTTCAATCCATCCTCTCCTCTTTTCACTCGTACCGAACAAACCCTGAAACAGAACGTGGGGTTAGAAAATGGTTACCTATGATTTCCTCGAATTCCAAAAATGGGCATCTTTTCTTCTTGGAGAAGAAAAAGAAAAGTATAGTAGCAATAAATCTAAAGAAAATGTTATTTTATAATCTTTCTTATTACACTATGCACCACGTCACATCTTCAAAATAACACAATCTCGTGCGCGTGTTTTTACACGCGTACAATAATATATTTCAAGCTGTTTAAAAGTAATTTCTTCTTAAGCAGCTAGAAAAATATTTTAAAAGAAATTATGTAACCAAATATTATTATTTTTGTAAATTATGTAAGAAATTATTTTAATCAATTGACTTTTACATGATTAGAATAGATTAAATCATTTTAAATAATTATATTTATATTATATTATATATTTGAACATATTATATGAAATGTCATTTTTATATAAAAATATAAAATTGAAATGAATAAATTATAATCATTAAATTTTACATTCATGATCATAATTAAAATATAATGAATGATAACAAAATTATAATCACTTAAAAATTTATATAATTTTATATTTTAATTTTAATCTGGGCAGCGGATATGGAGTGCAAACAGAGGACTCGACTCTTCAAACACTCTTTTAAAAAGTTTTATATTTTTATTTTTATATATAATAATTTTAGAGTAATTTTAAAAAAATTTTAAAATTATATATATTTTACAAAATATTTAATACGTGACTTTTTCAAGTGAAAAGTTCTAGTTCAATATGATTGGTACAATTTATTTATTCCACTCTTATTTTTACTTAATGCATCTAAATATGATTATATGATGTTGTTTTGATGGGATATTTCATTGCTTATAAGCTTATCAGACTAAAACTAAGATTAAACAATGAGGGGAAAAAAAAAAAAAGGCTTTGTGATGAGTGTACATAGAACTCC
This sequence comes from Sindora glabra, assembly GCA_020226215.1. Taxonomy (NCBI): domain Eukaryota; kingdom Viridiplantae; phylum Streptophyta; class Magnoliopsida; order Fabales; family Fabaceae; genus Sindora; species Sindora glabra. Next base: position 31,293,956 of record CM035233.1, read on the forward strand.
AACATGCAACAATAAGAATTGAGCGGAAGAAGCCAACATGAAATGGTCCCGAGAGGATCAATAGTGAAGTTCGAATACTACTTGTCAACTGCAAAGAATCCCTTGACAAAGCAACAGTTTGAAGCCGAAAGGCTTGATCAAATCAAAATCCCCAACAAAAAATATTAATAGAATGATAAAAAGGCTATTTCAAAGTATTGTGATCCCAAAGAAAAAGTTTTTTTATATGGTTTTACTATTTATAGAAGTGACATTCCAAAAAAATTTAAGTATATCTAACTTATTATTTTAAACTATGAGTTATTTGATAAGTATATTGGTAAATAAAAGTTTTTAAAACAAATCATTCTAAATTTAATTCAGTTTATTTAGCATTTAAAAAATTAGGATAAATTACATTTTGTCCACTAATAATTTTATTCTTTTTTATTTAATTCACATATAATTTAAAATATCACAATTTATTTACATCTGCTTTCAATTCTTAACATTTTATTTATTTAAATTATTTTCATTCAAAATTTAATAAAAAACGCATGTGAAACACACATTGGACTCTATTTTTGCAAATATGATGCAATTTGACACTCACTCTTACAATGGTTTTATCTTTTTAAAAAAAACTCTAATATACATAAAATGCATATGTTCTTTATTTCTTTAAATTTGACCTAATTACTAAAGAATGGTGATAGTGAAAGCTTCCATTCGCTTTTCACATGTGTATCAAATTATGTCAAATTTAACAAAGTAAAGGGCTCGTGTATTTTCTGTGTATTCTCTATTAAATTTTGTTAATAAAAGTAATTTAAGTGGATAAAATATTAATCAATGAAAATATTATTAAATAATTTTTATAACTTATGATTGGAGGTAAATTAAATAAAAAAGGTGAAATATAGAGAATAATTTCTTCAAAAGTTATTTTTAACAATATTTGTAATATATTGTATATTTGTAAGTATTTCTTTAGTACAAAGGGAGTTTATAATTGTGGAGGCAGGATGATGTCAATTGACTAATTTTTTTTGTATGCTCATTTTTTATTTCGGATTGATAATTGAAAATGGTAAAAACTTAGCCAAGGCACAGTATACCTAAGTTATGCTTTAAAATTAATTTATTATTACCTGACACTTAATTCTTATGACATTTTGAATTGATTGATAATATTAAATAAATTGTTAATCATAATGAAATCGTCATAATTTTGGCTAATTCCTTCATTATACTTTCCTTTCCGTATTAATCAACAGATAAGCTCTCGTCACCGACACAAATTTCAATTTATTTCTTATTTTTTATGTCCAATTGAGAATAATCTTAATTAATTAATAACTACCATTAAAGAACGGAAGGAAAATAATAATTTTTCCCCATTTGAGGCTTTAAAATGGAATTAGAATTTCTTACTATGCTTTTTTTTTTCATATAAAACTTAAGAGTTAATTATATACTTTTGGGTGCCACTTCCTTTCTTATTTTCTTTTAACTTTCCATAATTGATTTATTTTATTTTATTTTAATTGAGACGATTAAATTATAGATCTTAATTTGTTCGGTTGGAAAAGTTAAGCTGAAACATAAATAAGATTGAAAATACAATTCAGAATAAATACATTCTCCTTAAAATTAGTATCAAAGATAAAAGTATTATTTCAGTTAAATTTTGAGGAAGTTAAATGTCAAATTTTAAAGTTTAAGGGTATAAGTTTATTGTGAATCAAAGGAAGGTTAGGTTGATTTTCTTTCTTTTACCCTAAAAATCTTTATCTTTTTTATCCTACTACAAATTGAGGTTTTTTTTTTTATTATTTTCTGGGCGGGCTTACTTTTGTTTTTATTTTACACGTTTCAAATTGAGGGAAAAAATTCCCCGCCTTCTCCATTATTTTTATTTCTTTTCATATATTTTTTATCTTTTTTATTTTTATACATTTTTAAATTCACTTATATTATGTACAATTAAATATTATTGAGCAATATAAATATAATATAGTATAATTTTTTGTAAAAATATTTTAAATAAGTTAAATTTTTTATTTAATTGAATTAATTCAAATATTAATATCATCCAATAGTAAGGATATAATAAGATATTTTTTATGATAAACTATTTTAAATAAGTTAACATTTTAATATAGAAAGCTTTGAAATTAATTACATATTCTATTTTTAATAAAAGTAAAAAATTAAAATAAAATTTATTTATTTAATTCTTATCAATACTTTTTATATGAAAATTTAAATGTTATATTTTGAATTCAATGTATATATCATTTGAAATTTTATCAATAATTTATAACTCACTATTAAATTTTGGAATGTTGAAAATGTGTTATTTATAAAATTGAATGTATGATTTTACAATAAAGACAATAAATTATATTTCAACACTTTTGTAATTTTATATTGTGTAAAAATTATTTTTAAGCCGAGATCCTTTGCCTCAAGTGGAACTCGATGTTCCTTATAAGGCTTTGCCTTCTGTTGCATCCAAAGTTCGATCTTTGGTCATTGCATATGTGCGTCTAGTGGTTTAACCACTCCTACTATTACCAAAAAAAATTATTTTTAATAAAAAATAATAGTTAGATGACATTATTTTATTCTAATTCTTCACACCCAATATATACTATAGAGATGACTTTGAAGTTTGAATATACTTTTAATTTCTTACACATTAATAAATATTACAAAGTTATTGTAACATTATTAAAAATGACATCACATCATTTTTTAGGCTTACTTTCTTGCACATATATGTAATTTTGTATGTTGATTTGAATAGCATAATCTAATTGTTTATTAAGTGCCTTACAAGAAGCATGCCTCAATAAAGAGGAAGAAGAAGGGGTAGGAGATCGAGGGATGGTGTAAAATGACGCACAAATTCAAATGGTAAAGAAAGGAGTTTCTCATGTCATACCCTCTTTAAAATTTTAAAATTCTAAATTCTATTATGCATAATAAAAAAGGGAATAATAAATTAATTTTAGTAAGATAATTACAATGAAAGGAAAATTTCGTGTGGAATGGATAAATTGTGTCAAGAAAATATAAAGGAAAATTTAGGTAAAAAAAGAAATATTAATTAAAATAAAATTTGAGATAAGACTTGGGATGAAATATATAAAAAAAAGGATTTATTATTACACAAATTTTAAATAAAACTTTTAAGTAAAGTAAAATATTTGAAAATGACAAGTGTTTAAAGGAAGGTATGAATGAATGGGGAAAATATGGACAGCAAAAAATGTGATAAAATATGAAAATATGAGAATAGGAAAAACTTATAAGGCAATTAGTGTGATAAAGGAAGGAAATAGATGACTATCACCATCCAAATTGCATTTTGAATTCGCATAGTCAACTAAAGCTCAAGAAAAACATATGATGAATAAAAGACATAACTTGCCTTTTTCTCCAAATGCCCCTGCCCTTATGAAACATAATCTTCAACCTAAAAGGCATTATTCCTCATTTATCATCCAAACTTCTTCTCAACCCTATATACCTCCTTCCTCCTTATTTTCAAGATCTCCACCAATCAAGCAAGTTGAAAGTAATTTTTTGTTAAGTCCTTCACAACATGGTAAGGCTTTATAGTAACTAGATATTTCATGGTTTACTTTGAATTTAGGGAGGCTTGGGCATTTAACTTAAAAGGGTAAGAAAACAAACCTTAAGTAAAAATCTTTTTTATTTTAATTGATCAAGGCTAATAAACAAAAAATTCACTCTTCCAAAACCTTCTCCATGATAGGTGAATGAATGATCTCATTCTATTTTGAGTTTTTGATTAGTTTTTTGTGTAGTTGAATATATGTTTTAGATTTTAATGGTAACATTATTACACCCTCTTTAAAATATAATAATATGAAATTTTATTTCATGATGAGGTTAATAGAATTAGCTGGTATACTATTGATTAAAATAGAATTTTCATATGGATAAGAAATCTTTTAATGAAAAATTATGAATGAATTATTGAGGAAAAAATAATAATCAATGTTAAAGCAAGTTATAGAATGGAAAATTAAGGAGAAATGGGTGAAGAAAAATAAATAAGATGGTAAGGTTTAAGATTTTAAGTTATTATAAGTGAATATATGAGCATGAAAAAGATTTATAGAACATTTCCAATAATGCCCTTAGAATATATTCCTCATTTATATGAAACATTCCTCATCTGTACCCACTTCATTCCCTATTTCACCATAAACATTCTTTAGCTCTCATCCTTTTCTTTCTCTTCAAACTCATCTCCAAATCAAAGCAAAAGGATATTAATCTTCTTTAAAATTTTAACTAATTAAGGTTAACATATTAACTTTACTAGAATTCCTCTTTATCATCTTTAATTTGATAAAAATTAAAAAATTTTAGCTTAAAAAGGGGAAATGGAACCTTAACCAAGAACTTCTTGAATTTGGTGTGATTAGGCTTAAAAAGCATCAATTTTAACCTCTAAGCATCTTCCTCCATATTAAATAAGTGAATATTCTAGCTTAGATTCATTGAATTGATAATGAATTGTTATTTGTCTAGATATTAAGTTCTTTGTGATTTTTTTAATATGTGATGTTTTATGCTAATTTCATTAAATTTAATGACAAAGGATACTTATATAAGATATTATTTATGTGCATTAATGAATGGAGCTTGTTCTGGTTAGTAATAAATGAGTTATTTATGTTGTATAAGTGGTGTAAAACTCTCTAGAAAATGTTTTACCTTTATATGCAAAGCAATTGACAAAGTGCTTTTTAAGCTCATATTTCACTAAGTCAGGAAGTAATTTGTAAAGCACTACATTACTTTCAAAGGTTACTAAAAGTCTCAAAGTACTATGGAACACGCTTCTTGAGGCATTCGTAAATGTACTTTGTGAAATATTTTTTAAGGTAATTTTAAGAAACTTCCTAAATCTAGATTTCAACAAGCTGGGAAGCCCTTCAAGAAGCTTTTTGTTTCTTTTGAATGTTATTAGAAGGGTTAAAATGATTTGCAAAGCACTTCACCTACCTTATGTTTCAAAGTTGATCTTAAGTTCAATTAATCATAGAAAGCATATTTAAACCAAAAATTAATGCGTAAATATATTGGTAAGGATTCTTGCTTCTTCAACCCTATCTATGGCTATCATATCTTGAATTTGATTGAAAATGTAATTGTTTCATGGCTTATGAAATGAAATAAATTGTAAACATACTATGACATATGGTGCATAATATAATAGATCTTTCGTATGCAATTATGTGAGGAATTAATGTATGTGGCCACATATTAAGGCATGGTATTACCATCGGAACTTGAAAATTATGATATATGAAATGTGTTAAAGAAAGAATGTTAGACACTTATTTCTTGGTACTACATTTGTAAAGAGTATAAAGTTAACCTTAGAAAGATAAGAATAAAGTTTGTAAAATGTATAAAATTAACTTGAGAATCATGAGGAGGATGTATGCATTCTATTGTTATTTATTGCATATTGTATATAGTATGTTTGAATTGATATAACTATAATTAAGCTCCTTATAATTATTTGAGACTAAATTAATAAATAAGAATAAATTATATGTTCAGTGTTATTGAAGGATAGTCAGGTTGGTAAGCATATATATATAATCATGTTTGTTTATTTTAAAGTACTTCACTCATTGAGATCTAAACTCACTCTTTCATATCTGTTTTATAGATATACAAGTTAACCCTTCTTTAAGTAAATAGACATTATAGTTAGAATCATTTTGGGCCTTATTCTATATAGGTAATAGGTAGAGGAACATATGGACTAAATCCTTCCAAAAGTAGTTAGTTTATCTTATGTTTAATTTGAGAGGGTTATAAGTAAATCTTAACTTCCTCTCTTTTGCAAAAATACTAATGATGAATGAATTATCCTCTTTCTCTAGAGTGTGTCTCTTATTTAATATTTACATTTACTCTAATTATTCAAAATATGATAAACAATAGAGATTAAGTTAGTGGAACTAGATAATGGATTTCATGCTAGTTACAATTAGGTTAGTGTTGTAATAATGGTGATATTAGAGCATAATTTAAGTTCCTAGTGGGATGAAGCCCTTGGGTTATACTTATGTGCTACCAAGATAAGTGTTAACTAAAATTGTATCAATGGTATATATGCATCTAAGATCACATATCATCAATATCATTTCAATGAACCTTATAATGCCATAAATATGAGTGGTGAAGCTTATATATGATATGAATTGTTTAATAAATTTATCGAGTGCTATTTAATCATTTAAAGCTCTTATGAAATAAGAATATAGTAAATAGAAATAAGGATTTTTCTATAAAATCTTAAACATAGAGTAGTAAAAATGCTAATAAAGAATGGAATGAACAACAATTTCCTTTTAGGTTATACCTTTCATACAATATGTTTAAGATCTAATAGATAGGGCCTTTAACTAATATAAGGGGTTGGAACATGATAAGGATCAAAAGGATTGTGAAAAAGATAAAGGTAATCATGATAAGAATAAAAAAAGAATGAAAGAGGGAATGTACCCTTCCAAGAAGGGGAAATGAGAATAGATTTAAAATTATGCACAATTTTCTTGGACTAAATTCACCAAGGTACTCTAGTCTTTATTCAATGATGGGTTTTTATCATTTCTTGGAGCAAATTAAAGGGCTTAGCTATATATTGCAAAGCTCTACTCCTTTATTGATTAATTTAGTGGGTTATCAACTTTCAACTTAATGATGTGGCGCATTATTAGTTCATTGACACCATAACAAATTAGGATCCTCATATAAAGCCCCTAACTTAAATGACTTTCCAAGAACTCTTTATTAACCTTTTCTTATCACCAAGCTTACGTTAAAATTGAGTTCTCAAAAGTTTAATCCCCTTAGGTAAGAAAGCCTATTCATTACTAAGTGTGATGCCTGCTTTATTTAACTATCTAAATATGCTCTTTATTCAATTTCCATGAAGAAAGCTAAGGTAGAAAGGTTTATGCAAGGATTATTAGACTTTTACCATAAGAAGATGTTAGGATTCGGATCAACATACGCAGCGAAATTTTAAAATTTTAGTCTAAAACCTTTCTAGGATCCATGCAAAAGTCATAAACCAGCATTAAGGTTTTACCTTATTTATGCTCATGTTCTTTCTGAATGAATCCTTGACAGATTGAGATGAATCAAATGCTGGCTGGAAGGTACAGCATCTCTACGGTATCCACATAGAGTGAACAATGACTTCTCCCCTTCACGAAACTGCTAGGATTCGTTTCTCTCACTAAAATAGGATTTAGACATTTTCTAGAGTGATTTAGGGTTTGATTGAAGCCAATGTGTGTATTTTGTAATATGCTGCCTTCAAGTCCTTTTATAGAACTAAGGTATATCACAATCTTAGTCCCACTAGGATAATACTTCAAAAATCTTAATCACATTAAATAACTATCACCTTATCCTCATCCTAGAGAGAGTGATGAGAGATATAACTTATCTATTAATTATCTAATATTAGATAATAATATTATTATTTTATAATATAATTATCTAATATCTAATAATGTAATTATCTAATATTACTTTAATATCAAATAATATTACATAATATATAATATATATATATATTGTGTGAATAAATATATATTATCTTAATAATATATATATATACACGAAAATAAGTTCAATTAATTGAATTTTAGTCTAACTAAAATCTAATTAATTATTGTCTCATTCCTACTCTTTTTGTGTGATCCTGTAGGTTCTTACTACATTGATAATGACTTATTTTGGGCCATAAGCAGTGAGCGGTATCTAGCAATACATCACAGCCACTCAAGTAGTAAGAATGTCTATGATTCGACATCTACTTAATATATGATCAACGCTTTGCATCATAATTCTTTTTATAACAATATCCAAATCGAACTGGAGGCATGGAGTGTGTCATCTTCGTCAATGTTCAATTTATATTTCTTGATATTGAGTAGACTTAAAACAAATTATCAATATCACATATTGATCCAATTGAGCATAGCTATGCATTTCTAAATCTCACTTAATCAAAAGGCCCAAAGATATTTCTCTTTTATACAAGGGTAACAAAATCTCGTTTACATCACTTACTTCCCTTTGCATGATTTGTGACACACCCAATCAACAGTCCTTACTCATCATCCTAATTAAAGGTGACATAGGATGACATCAAAGTGAGTAACTCCTCATGTAGGGAATCCGTAGTGACTTCAGGTCAAAGGACTATACGCTATTGTGATCATATTAGAATAATTAATAACACATTTATCCATGTAGTATTCTCATAAGTGGGATCAGTCCAATACATTGTTCACTAATAATGTACTCATGTATTGACTTGATATCATATATCTATGATTCATAATCATCAGTCACTGTACATGCTAGTCTCGATGTATTATTACTATCATTTTCGTAATAATACATAACTAAGAGCATTTTAGGAATAACAAAGCTATTCCAAAGGATAATTATTATATTTAAGTTATAATTTATGTAAAATAAAATAAAAATAAAATATAATAATTATATTGCTAAAATGAAATATAATACATTGTGTAATATTACAATCATCTCTATGATTGGCTCCTAGGGCACACACTAACAAAAGATTCTTGTTGATAGGAGCACCACCTATTAAGAAGTAATTGATTAAGCATTGAGGCTTAAATTAAGGTCTAAAAAGAGAAGAGAGAGAGAAGTACTAGAAGGAAAAATAAAAAGAAGCTAATTTGATAGGTTAAACTAAGCACAATCATTTAGGAGGATACTTTCTTAAGCTACTTATAGTCATGGTAGAGATGGTTCCATTTTGAGGGCAACTTTGCATTATAGTGCTCATAGTGGATTTTTCATTGAGAAAGGCTTTAAGGGACAAGGAAGCCACCTTAACTTTTCTTTAAGCTAATAACAAAATTGATATTTAGCTTAAGATAGTTAAAGATATAAGGGCTTATAGTGCTCTTAATGTCATTTTTGCTATAAAGTACCTTGTAATTGCATTAGAGGATAATTCTTTAAGTATAGGGAGAGTAAGGTATAAAGCTAAAGATTTAATGTTGTAAGCTAAGGAGCAAGTCACTATTGTCTTAAAAGAATGCCCCAAACCTACCATCTATTCATCAGTCCAAGGAACCCTTTAACACCCATTAGAGGTGCTAATGTTAGCTAGCCAAGGGAGAGAACTAAGTGGGAATCAAGCTTGACTTTATACACTTACTTGCTAAAAGGCTCATGCCTTTAATACTGTTGTAGCAATACCATTACAATTGAGAACTTTTCTACTAAAATTTCAATTAATCTCAAAGCCACTCATTTCTTTGTATCAAAGAAATCTCTTATTACTCTAGATAAATCTACTAAATTAATAGTAGAACCCTTGATTGTAATAACACTAGTCGAAAAGTCCTTCATAGCTATACACATGTTAAAAGCTTGCCCTATAAAGATCTATGAACATCTAATGCTCTTAGACCTAGTTTTACTTGTTATAAATGATTATGATGTGATTTTAGGGATAAATTGATTGTCTAAATATTATGCTTGCATGAACTATTTTAATAAATATATTAATTTTTCTATATAGGGCTCTCTATCTATTAATTTTCAAGGAAATTAGTTGTTAAAAAATCATTGGCATTATATTGAGCATTAAAGCTCATTAAAGGGAGAGGCACCTTATCTAGCTTTAGTTTAGGATTTAAACTAACTAATTCCTAAGGTTAGATAATATTCTTATTATAAGAGATTTTTTTAATATGTTTCTAAAGGAGTACTCGAATCATTATCAAATCTCTAGATAGAATTTCATATTGACCTATTATTGAGCATGTAAACTATTTCCATACCATCATATTGGATGACTTTGGTAAAATTACAAAAGTTAAGATAACAATTGTAAGATTTAATAGATAAAGGCTTTATCTAACTGAGCACTTCACCTTGGAAAGCTTCAGTGTTATTTATGAAAAAGAAGGATGACATTATATGATTATGCATAGACTATCATTAACTTAACAAAGTCACCATCAAGAACAAATATATATTCCTTTATATTAATGATCTTTTCGACTAACTTCAATGAGCTAAATATTTTTCAAGATAGGCTTATGTATAGGATATCATCAATTAAAGACTTATAATAAAGACATCCCCCAAACTACTTTTAAAACTTGATATGACTATTTTAAATTTCAGGTAATGTCATTTGCACTGATTAATGCTCTAATTGCTTTCATGAATCTAAAAGTTAATTGTTTAAGCTATATTTGGATAAATTCATTACTATTTTCATAAATGATATCCTAGTATACTTGAAAAGCAAAAAGGAACATGTTTAACATCTTTAAAAGGTTAAAGCTATGAACAATTGGCTAAGGTTTTCAATAGTTACAAAAATTCATAGTATTCTAGGGTTAATAAAATAATACCAAAGATTTATTAAAGATTTCTCTAAGATTTTAGCCTTATTGACTAGATTGAAGTCATGTTTGACATTAGCATTGGTGTTGGTGCTACCTTTAGGCACTAGAGGGTATATGGTATGCTATGGTGCATTGAGAATTGGGTTTGAATGTGTTCTTATGCAACATAATAAGATGATAACTTACCTTTCATGATAATTGAGGAAACATAAACAAAATTATCTTTCTTATGACTTGGAAATAGAAATGGTGATCTTCATTTTGAAGATTTAATGGCATTATCTATATGGGAAAACCATTAAAATTTACCTAGATCACAAGAACTTAAAGCATATTTTTTAGTAAAAAGACCTTAACTTAAGATACAAATAATGGATGAAACCTATTAAAGATTATGATTGCTTAATTTTACATCATCTCAATAAAGCTAATATAATGGTAAATTCTTTTAATAAGAAAACTGTAGGCAAGATAATAAAGACCCTATTAGAAGATCAAGGCAAATTGCTAGCTCATTGATAGTATAAGTAGTTCTCATGGATAGGATTAAAAATGCTTAGAAAAATAACTTAAATTATGTAACTTTTATCACATAAGCAACATAAGAAGAAAAGTTTAATTTAACCATTGATGAGAATAGAATAGTGTGCCAACAAGGGAGAATATGGGTCTCTTCAAGTGAAAGGAATGAATTGATGTATCAAGCTCACAACTTATCTTATGCAATAAACCTTGGAATAGCAAAGATGTACTATGATCTAAAGGATGTCTCCTGGCAAAGGGGAATAAAAAAGGATGTGTTAGATTATGTGGTGAAATGTTTGACATACCAATCAGTGAAGGTAAAACATTAGTGCTTTGCTAAAATGCTTCAACCACTTTCAATACAGGAATGCAAATGGAAAAACATCATTATGGATTTCTTAGTCAGTTTTCCTAGAACCTAAAAAGGATATCATTTCACATGGGTTATCATTGATAAATTTACAAAGCCAATGAATTTATTATTCACCAAAACCACCTTTACAGTAGCACAATATTTACAAGTGTATCTTGATAAGATTATACCTTTACATAAAGTTTCAATCACCATTATGTTCAATTGTGGCACTTAGTTCGCTTCTCATTTCTAGCAATCATTTTAGCAAGTATTAGGACTTAACTATCTTTTAGCATAGTATTCTATCCTTAAATAGATAACCAATGTAAATAGACTATTCATATTTTGAAAAATTTACTTAAAGATGGCACATTGGAATTCAAAAGAATTTAGGAGAAATGCTTGTTATTGATTGAATTTTCCTATAACAATAATTATTAGCCTAACATTTAAATGGCACCCTAGGAAGTGCTATATAGCACAAAATGTCATTTCTTGGTAGAATGGTTCGAACTAAGAAAAGTAAGACTTTTGGGATTGGACTTGCTAACTAATGTTTTAAAAAATGTTTAAATCATCTGAGATTGGTTAAAAATTACTCAAGATAGGCAAAAATCTTATGTAAATAAGAGAAAAAGGTAACTAGAATTCTAAGTAAGGGATATGGTAATCTTATAAGTCTCCTTTACGAAGGGTATGGTGCATTTTGGAAAGAAAGGTAATTTAGCACCTCTTTTCATTGGATCATTCTTAATTATCAGACGTGTTGGAGCTCTAGCTTATCATCTGGAGTTACCTAATAGCTTGTAAGCCATTCACCCTATCTTCTATGTATCAAAGTGTTATACCTATTAGAAAATTAAGATTTATTTAATTTCTTTTATCAATATATATTAATGAATGTGATAATTAGTTAATTATTGTGAATATATTTAGGATGAGGATTTATTTGAGAAAAATAGAGGTTTATGACAAAAATGGGAAAATGGAATCAATTTAAATATAATATGAAATTAGAATTAAGTAAGTGTGTATGAAGGAGATTTAAGAGTAATTATTTCATTTTTACCCTTGGTTACCCATGGAATTACCAAAATGGCCTCAAAATATCAACTATCTTTATTACTCCTCTAACTAAAAGTCCAACCTCCATTTCTCCTTATTTAATTGGCACATATTCCTTCTCTTTTTAGCCTTTTCATTCTTACTTTAATAAGGAAATTTAAGCCTCAGTCTTTAACTAATCATAAGATTCCTTTTCAAGTAAGGTAACCTATCCTAATTCTTAGGATTTTAATTAATGGTTAGAAAATTTAGTATAAAAGGGAAAATTTGGAATTTGAAATCTTAAGCTGAAAATTCTGGATTTTATACTAAATATGGCAAGTAAACCTCCTTTTAACTCCTTTTTATTTTCTCCATCAATTAGTAAGTAAACAATCTACTTAGAATACATGATTTTGTAGACTTTATTTTGTTAAGTACTTTTGTTATTATATTAGAAAATTAAGAATTTAATGTTGATAAAAAGTATTATAATATGAATTATTAATGTTAGTGGTTTGAGAATGTGTATGGATGATAAGGTTGTATTGGATTATGGAAGAAATGATCATAAAAATAATGTTTTCATTGAAATTTTGCAAACTATAGGCATATACTTGAGTACATAAGCAAGTATGGCCCTAAAACTACTATCTGGAAGTCCATACTTAAGTATGGCAACCAAAATGGCCTTTAAACACCAATATTCAATTATGTGCTTGACTATCCGGCTAGAAATATATATATATATATATATGAGTGTTCCCTCTTTTTGTCTAATTTTGCTTATTTTGTGATATTTTAAGGAATTGCTATCATATATGGATGGCATTGGCATATACAAAGCTTACAAACAATATGGTAATTTGATATATATGTTATATATTTTTGGAGAACTTGCACATATGTTTATATTTATTATGTGACACTTAAAGATATTAAATGCATGTGTGGTATGGTATGGAATTTTGAGATATTAAACGTATAGATATGTTTATGAATGCTCTTAATAATGGGATTCTTATTTGAAATATGATATAAGATGAGAAGAAATGTGATTGGGAGATTGAATTACATGAAATATGAAGTAGTATCAAATCTAGGAAACTATTTCTTAAAGAATAAGGTTAGCCATAAAGGAATAAGGTTAGGTTTATGAAAGAATAAGGTCAACTAAGAGTCACAAGAAGATTTAAATATATTTAATAATATTTATTTATTTTATTATTATAATTTACTTGAATATAAGGATTCATATATGGTTAAGAAATAATTACATGGAAAGGGTTTGTTATACCCTTGTTTGTAAGTTGAAAAGTAAATTGTTTGCTTATTGATGAGTACATTGGTATTAATATAATATGTGTGAAATTGTCAATGAATGGTTGGATATTACAAAATAATGGACCATGGTATAAATGTTTATGTGGATGTACTTGTAAAGAAAATAAGAGAACATCGATTAAACCTAAAAGTAAACTAATGCATAGATTACTTTTTCCTTGAGAAAGTAAAGATACTTACTACCTCTTTTTATGTGATTTATTCAATTGGATGTCTATTGAACTTTAGGATACTACTAGAAAACTTGTATTATTTTTCTTACTTATTAAGTTTTCCATGAAAACTCATTATGTTTCCTTTTTTATTTTATTTTATGGGGAATCTTCCTCTTAGATACTTAGCTTTTATCTGTTAGAAGGGAAATGGGCCTATTCAAGTATTTTAGTAATAAGGTGAGTCATGAGATAGTTGTAGTAATTAGTAATATATGTTCTTATTCATTAAGTAGTAGAATTGCATCTTATATTTTTTTTCTTTTGATCTTTAGGAGATACATATTTTTATAAGAAATTAGGGTGTCATAAATCATATCAATTTAACTACTTTTCATTTACATAGGCTAGTAAAAGGTTGTTAAAGATAATTTCTTATGTTGGTCATACAGCCCTGAAGTTGGGTCATGACACAATGCTCTAAAAGTACCTACCATACAAGTCCTATAAGATTTAGGATAAACTATTATTATTAGATCCCAAAATGATGTATAAGGAATAACTAGTTAAAATCTTAGACTTTTAGGTTTGAAAGTTAAGATTTAAGGAAGTTCCTTATTTAAAGGTTAAAGTGCAAAATATTATTTATATTATTTCCTTTGATTTTATGCCTCTTAGTGTATTTCACATGCTTAATTTTATGAATTAGCCTTATCATGTGATTCGGTGTTAGTTTTTCAATATTTTGAAATTGTTCAATTAATGTTGAAAATTTACATTGTTTCATATTTTTAGCTATAAATTAAGTTCTAAATGTTGAATTTAGATGATTTTTATATCATTGAAAAGCTTAGAAGAAGCTCTATAATTTTGTATTTTGGTTGAAACCTAATTTGGATGTTTTATAGGTAAAAAATGGCCATGAAATTAATGCTATATTTCTATCAAAGCTAAATCAATCTCAATTTTTGAGCTATATATAGGGCTCTAAAGTCTAAATGTCTAATTAAGGTAAAACTAGTATCCAAAATCTAGCTCAATAACTTTAATATTTGGGATTTAGTGAAACTACATAGTTTTAAGAGTATTACAATAGTTAAAAGTTAAATCTACAAGATTTTGTTGTAGTAACTCTTATAGTGTATTATTTTGTAAATTAGATTCTAAACTTTTAAAATTAATAAGGCCCTATTCTTTGTAATCATAAGAGGCATATTAACCTATCCTATTAGGTTTTGTAATATAAAAAATCAAATTACAAGGTTTATACTTCCAAAGGCAAGAAAATACAACTTTAAATAGTTTTTTTCTCCAAGTTTTTTATTTTCATCTATGGAAGGCTAATTTTTATATTGATTTAAGGAATTTAAGATTGATCTTAGTTTGGATTATCATAATTTAAGCTTAATTTTCCTCTTTCTTTAATTTTTATATCTTATTTTCTAGAATTGCATGAATTAGATATTGATTTAGTATAATTTGTATTCAAATTATATTATGTTTTGTAGTATAAAAAACTAAATTATAAGGTTTGTACTTCCAAAGGCAAAAAAATACAACTTTAAATAGTTTTTTCCCCAAGTTTTTTATTTTCATTTATGGAAGACTAATTTTTATATTGATTTATGGAATTTAAGACTGATCTCAGTTTGGATTATCAAAATTTAAGCTTGATTTTCCTTTTTCTTTAATTTTTCTATCTTATTTTCTAAAATTGCATGAATTGGATATTGATTTAGTATAATTTGTGTTCATTTATATGATTTATGATATCTGTTTAGTTTTATGTTAAATTTTGATTAGTTAATCATCATTTATCTTATGAGAATAAAGGATTAAATAATTAAATTAGAGCTTTCTAGTTTAATCTTTCAATTCAGTTAAATTTTATACTTAAATTAATTTAAATCTAGCTTTGTGGATTATTATGATTATTTAATCTTTTTAATCTAAATTGATTAAATCCTAAATGGTTATTTAGTGTAAAATTTATGAATCATTGCATGAGTTCTAGATGATTCTAGGCTAAACAATTAATTGTAATTATCAAATATGTTATGATTTATGATTGATCTATTAAAGAGTTCTCAATTTCCTTGGATCAATTACATTTTTATATTGCTTTTGTGTGTTAATTCTAAATTATGTTTTTAATATTGCATTTTGTTTAATTTCAAATCAAACACCCTTAATTTAGTTCTGTTTACATTCTTGGACCTTATTTGCATATTATTTGCCTAATTACTTAATTCTATTTCCATTTACTTATTTTTTTCCTCTAATATAAAAGGCTTATATAATTCTAAAATCATAATCAATAATTGAATGTAAAAGGTTATATTAAATGGATTGTTAGGGATTTGACCTAGTTTGTTGCCTTATATTGTAAAATTTTTATCAAATTAGTAATTTTTAATTTTGATTAACTTCAATAACTATTAAAAGTTCAATCTAAATGCCATAGAGTGGAAGAGGTCACTTAGGAGTTAGAGTCATATATGTGATAGGAATACCTCAATATGTTTAGTAAGTAATGAGTTTAACCCTATTATTTTTTCGTGATACCATAAGGATAATGAACGCTTCAAGAATTTGAGGGCAAATTCTTTTGAAAGGAGAATTATTGTTACACCCTCATTAAAATATAATAATATGAAATTTTATTTCATGATAAGGTTAATAGAATTAATTGGTACTCTCTCTGTTCCTTTTTATCTGTCGCATTTTGAAAAAAAAATTTGTTCCTTTTTATCTGTCACTTTAGAATTTTCAATGAAGTATTAAATGTTCTTTTTCTAAACTTACCCTTCTCTTTCATTAATAAATGCTTTATTATTCTACACTTTCAACTAACTTGTATTTATTTCTTCACATTCCTCTCTCTATTTTCAACTATCTTGAATTTTGTATAAAAGGGTAATCTTGGAATGTTAAATAAAAATAAACTAGTTAAATTACTTTCTTAATATGTGTGAATTCGGTTAATTGCGACAGATAAATAGGAACGGAGGGAGTATACTATTAATAAAATGAAATTTTCATGTGGATAAGAAATCTTTTGATGAAAAATTATGAATGAATTATTAAGGAAAAAATAAAAATCAATGTTAGATTAAGTTATGGAATGAAAATTTGAATAGAAATAGGTAAAAAAAATAAATATGATTGTAAAGTTTAAGATTTTTAGTTATTATAAGTTAATATGTAAATATGAAGGAGATCTAAGGAGTATATCTAATAATGCCTCTAGCATTATTTATCATTTTTATGAAACTCTCCTTATCTTTTCCCATTTCATCCCTCATTTCACTAAAAACATTATTTACATCTCATCCTTTTCTTCCCCCGTAATCTTATCTCCAAATTAAAGTAAGGGAACATCAATCTTCATCAAAATTTTCAATTAATCAAGGTAAGCACGCCATTATTACTAGAATTCCTCTTCATTATCTTTAATTTGATGAGAATTAGAACCATTTAGCTCAAAAAAGGGAAATGGAATCCCATTAGGAATCTCTTAAATTAGTTGTAATTAGGCTTAAGGAGTATTTCAACTTCCTAGCATCTTTCTCCATATTAATTGAGTGAATATTCTAGGTTAGATTCATTAAGTTGATACGTGATTATAGTTTGTCTAGATATTGAGTTCTTTGTGATTTTGTTGTATATGATGTTTTATGCTAATTTAATTGAATTTAGTGATAAAGAAAGCTTGTATGAGATGTTATTGATGTGCATTAATGAATGAAGGTTATTCTGGTGAGTAAAAAGTTGGGTGTGCATTTAGGTCAGATAAATAATGCCAAACCATTTAGAAAATGTTCTATATTCATACATGAAGCACTTCGCTGGTACTTCTTAAGCTTGAATTTTACTAGGTTAAGAACTAATTCATGAATGGCTTTAGTGCTTTCAAAAGTTACAAAAGTCTCTAAGTACTTGATAAAGCACTTTTCAAGGCACTCCTTGAAGTACTTTGTAAAGTACTTCCTAGGGTAATCCTGAGACATATCCTATGTCTAGATTTTTCTAGGAAAGAAAACCTTTCATGAAGTGCTTCATTTCTTGCAAATGTTAATGGAAGAGTTAAAGTGGCTTGTGAAGCACTTTGCCTACTCCTTTTTATGTTTTAATATTAATATTAAGTTTAATTAATCTTATAAGGCATATTTAACTCAAAAATTGATGTATAAACATATTAATGAAGATTCTTGCTTCTTTAAGCCTATGTATGGCTATCATATCATAGATTGCATTAAGAATGTTAGGAATTGAGATATGTGACCATGCATTATATGAACTTGATGATAATGTTTGAAAAGTGTAATATAAGAAATATGTTTGAGGGAGAATGCTAGATGCCTAATTTCCTATAATATGTTTTTTTGAAGGCTATAGGGTTGATTTTAGAGGGATAAAGATAGAATTTATGAAAGATTTATGGTTAAATTAAGAACTACATGAAGGCTATATGCATTCTATTATTTATTGTTGCACGTTATGATATGGTATGTTTGAATGAATATAATTATAATTGATCTTCTTACAGTTATTTAAGACTAAATTTTTGTGTGTTAAGTATTATAGAAAGATAGTCTGGTTAGTGAGTGGATATATATATCATATTTGCCTATTTTAGAGTACTTATTTATTGAACCCCAAACTCATTTCTCATATTTATTTTGTAGGTATATAGATTAAGCCCCTACCATTACCTTCACAAAGTTAGTCTTGGTAGGAACTTCTTAAGCATAATTTTGAGTAGCGTAGACATTAGAGTTAGAATTATTTTGGATTTTATTCTATACAACAATTGGTAAAGGAATATATGGACTAAATCCCTTTAAAAGTTATTAATTTAGCTTATCCTCAACTTGAAAGGGTTATAAGCAAATCCTAACTTCCTCTCTTTTGTAAAATTGCTAATAATGAATGAACTATCCTCTTTCTCAAGAGTGTGTTTCTTATTTTGTCTATGCATTTACTCTAATTATCCAAAATGTAATAGATAATAGAGATTAGGCTTGTGGGAACATTCACAATGGGTTCCATAATATTCATGATAAAGTTAAGGTTATGACAAATATCTACGAAATGTACTTGTGAATGATGTTTGGTTGGATTTAATGATGGAAACAATTTAAATAAAGTGTTATAAATATGTATTAATGATAGCGTGTGGATTAATTATGTGGTAAACAACTTTAGATGGATTTAAATGGTGGATGAATAATATTTTAAGTTGGAAAACTATTGTAACCTAAGTTATAATCAACTATAAGCCTTCAAACTACACTCTAGGTGTTAATAGTTGACTATAAGTACCAGAATTGCTCTTTAAACTTTAGTAGTCCATTATATAGTTAACTATGGGCCAGTAGAGTTACTTTCTAGTCTTTTGTAGTTAAGTATATAATTAACTATACTTAGTTTGAGCTTAGGTATCATATTATAGGGAACTAAGGTATATTTTAAAGTTTTTCCAAGGTTAAAATGAGTTAGAATGTGATGAATAAAGATTAGGTATATAATTAATAGCAATGTAGTGAGGTTTAGTAATGTAGTAAAGTATAAGTTAAAATATTAAATTATTTTGTAATGTGTCAATGAGATTTATGGCTATACTAATAAGTATGATGACACTATAATGCTTATGCTACATTGTATGATGATCTTATTTATATTTATATTATTAATAGAATAAATATTGATGTATGGCTATTAAAAAAGATATGGGAAAAGTTGTATATTGAATCATGTTTATATTTGAAAAGTGAAATGAAAAGATATATGAGAATGGTGTGAAATGGATACTCGCATAAAATTGTCTTCATTGGATAGTGATAGTGTTAGAAGGCTGTAAGGTATGAAATAGTGTCAGAAGCTTACATGTATTGTATTCACAAAAATGGCCATAAAGTCAAAAGCACGTGGGGTTATCTTCATTAAAAGATGTTAGGGTAGTGTTATGAGCTTATGTAGGACTACCTTCACTAAGAGAATAGTATTGGAAGTCCATGAGGCTATCTTTATTGTACTTAAACTATGACATGTGAAACTTAGATTTGATGATTAATTATGGAGTATAATAGATTATCCTATTAATCTTGTTATGATATATGGACTATAATAAGCATATGTGTTACAGATACTTGTCATTACTTATGTTAAGGCTATATGAAATTGTTGATGATGTTATATGTGTTTTAAGTTTTTAGTTTTACCTATTCTTCCCATCTTGTAGCATGTGTATGGTAGGTTTACATAGATATTATTGTAACCATGAAGGGTAATGTGTGATTTGTGTCATATCTATATCTAAGAAATGACATTATTCAATATAGATGAATAGAAAAATCCTAATATGCCAAATTGTTTGTTTAGAATTAAGTGATCTCAAAAGCCTCATCTTTATGTTAATAAAGTTATGGCTACTTACCCTCTAGGATGGAATTAATTAAGTTGTATATGTGCACAAATAAGGGCAAATTCAATTAGTAAGAGACAAATATTTTGCTTGAATTTATTATTACTGATATTAACTGGATGTTGCCTATGAAATTTCATACTTACCTCTTTGTATGTTTTCTCATATAAATTCTCAGGATAAGTTTTTACCACCACTAGCTCAACATTAAGTCTTAAAAGACTATTAGATGTGGCTTAAATAACATCAATTATTTGTTATAGATGTTAAGGCTGAAATCCTTTGAAAATGAAACATAAATATTAACTAAATTTTATTGCTCATTTTATTTATGATCAAGATGTTAATCTTTAGTTACCATATATGCCTCATTATGATAGTGTTGAAAATAGATTAAGCTAGTGAAAATAAAAAAAATAGGTTTCATGCCATTTACGATTGCGTTGGATCATAACACTCTACTCAAGGAGAGTATTGATTTACATACTATGAAGTAAGGTGGTTTAAATGCAAAGCCTACACAAAATAAGGCCCTTTAGCCTAGAGTTGGTATGAGTACCTTATAAGCAATAAGAAAAACATTAGTAAAACATGTCATGTTCATAGTAGAATTATAAATAATATTTCATAATATAACCTTTTAATTCTCTAGTTTGTTAGATTTTCGAAGCTTACTACTATAAGATAATTAGTCAAGATCATGAAAGGTTTTTTTGCATGGTCCACAAATTAATTGGGGTAGAATGCTAAATGAGAGGAAGAAAAGTTGGTTTGTAACATTCAACATTAGAACTAAAATTACCATTTTTTTTACTTTATTGTGTTATATTACACCTTGTGGTATTAGAAATCAATATATTATCAACTAAGTTTTTAAATAAGAAATTTTGATGTGAGAATAATTAAATTATGCTATATTTACATAAAAGAAATTTAGTTAGAAAAATTTATTGGATTATGTTGTATCTTATACCCTAAGATAAGTTAATTAGGGAAATTGAAAGAGGTTAATATGTGAAATTTTCATTTTTACCTTTAATGCCAACTTATAGAATATAAAGCCTTAACTTGTTGAAATTCTTCTTATGATGTGTAACAGCACAATTCGTCACCATATTAGCCTTAATCACTCCTCTTTTAACTAGTGAGTTGTATTTTACTTGAATAATTATTTATTTTCATGAAATTTCTCCCATTTTAGGTATTAAAGAGTCTCTAGTAAAGATTAGTTTGATATGTTATTTATAGCTTAATATGATGGATTTTAGTAGTTCTATATGATTCCTATGAGTTTTGATGGTTTGGTTAAGTGATTTGATATTATAGATAAGATTTAAGGTTGAAGAATGGGGTGAATAGTGATTACTAAATTTTAGAGGTGAATTGATTCACTAATTGATTCATTAAGTCCAAAAATTGCTTTTGGAAGGCTTGAATTGATTCATCTAAAACTCATGAAAAGAATCGATTCAACAAACTTGAGAGACTCTTTGGATAGTAAGAATTAATTTCCACTTCAGAATAAGTTTTTGTAAGGCTCAAATCAATTCTTAAATCAATCCAGCTAAACTCTCCAAAAGGGATAAATTTATTCATAAATAGATTCACCATACATTACTTTAAATTTTTAAATGTTTTAAGGATTTTGGGGACATTATACCTTACATATATGTTATAAGATGGTAAATGATACTACTATGGATTAAATGGTGGTGAATGATTTTGATTACTCACTTTGGATGAAAATGTTATGTTTTCTTCTATATATCATAATTGAGAAATGATAATAAATAGGAGAATTCTATTAATAATGAGGCTTATGCACTAGATTTAGGTGCTTGCTTGTGAAAGGATAAGGCAGTTACTAGAAGGATAAGGTTAGGATTTTGAAGAAATAAGGATGATCGAGAATAATAAAGAGGATTACTTGTTTGAATAACTTTATATGTGTTATCTTTAGTATACTTTGTGTGAACTTTCCATGGCAAATTGATTCTAGGTTTTATATGTGACCTACGCTTTGTTAAGTTACTTTGAATGTAATTCATTTATTCATACCCTAGTAAGTCCATAAAGAGGCTTCTCATTTTAATATGGAATATATGTTATTATCAAACTAGAATTTATGCATTTGATTTTTCAAGTTAAATGTTGACTCACTAAGGTCTTAGACTTACTTTTTCATGATTTTACTTTTTAGATATCATGGTTGACATACCACCAACACCTCCACCTTAGTAAAGAAGATTGCTCTCATAAGGATTTCTTGTTATTTTGTAAGCTAGGCAACACTGGATTTATAAATTATATTGTAAATATTTTGAGAAAATTTGTAAACTTACTAATTAAGGTTATGATTATTATTGATAGATCTTGGGATTAGTATGACTTAAAGCTTATATGAACAATTGTTTCAAGGATTAGTTAGAATAACATATTCGTTACGTTGTGAGAATGTATAAGTTGGTCTACCTTCTCTTTTGAGAGTAACCCTCTTTTATGTTAAGATATTTCAAAATTGAATGGAATTGCTTTCCTTTATTGTATTATTATTTCCATTAGTGTTAAATCTTGATTTAGGATGATGGAGTTATGTTTAATAATTTCAAGCTAGTCACAATTGTGGGAGGTTCATGACATGTCATTTATAAAATTTCTATCTAATTTTAACCACTTCTATTATGTTCAATCTTGCAAAAAGGGTGCAAATATGATGCTTATAATAAAGCTAAAATAGTAAGAGTGTGGTAGATCAAATGTAGTGATTAACTATCTGAGCTTTCTTCTCCATTTTCTCTTTGGATTTAGGATGATTAAGGGAATGAATTCAAAGAGATTAAACTCCATAGCTTATTGTTATATCTTTTTTAAGTAGGTGTTGTGACATAGTTATGTAATATGCGAGCTAGAAAGGCTATGCAGGTGTTGTAACTTTCTCCTAAATGCATAAATTTTCATTGTGCCATACTTTAACCAAAGTATGACCATTGTCATCTCAATTTATTTATTTTAATTTGTGTTATTATTAATATTGAATGTTATATTCATCTTGTGTGAAAATTAGTAATATCTAGATATATTTGTTGTGGCATTTGTTTATATATATGAATGAGAAAATGGGAGGACACAATGGGATCTCTGAAATATGAATGAGAAAAAATTAGAGAACTTAATCTATTCTTGATTGTATTAGTGTCACAAGCCTTAAGAACTATCTTAGCAAGTGAACTTAATTGTTTTGAGATGAAATTATGCATACTAATTAAATAAAGGATGGAGGTATTATGACTCAAATTTGGGGCAAATTTGATTTGTATGCTATTTCTATTATTTTCTCTTATTTTAAAGGGTATTTTAATAATTTTAGCATAATTTGCTCATCCAATGCAACTAAAAAGGCACACTGTTGCATTCCTCACATTTTTAACTTTGTATAAGTATAGGATGACACATATTTCTCACTTGGCACTATGAGAAAATGCACTATGTTAATTCGTATATATATATACTCATAATAAATTATCTTTGATTCAAAAGTCTTTTTTAAGCATTGGAGTGTTAGTCGGCCCGACAAGGCTTGTTGGCACTAGATCATGGATGGGAGTGTATTGGCTTATAACCTTCTTTTATATACTCTAAATTATATAATAAGATATATATCATTAAGAATAGAGTTGTCACCCGCTCTATTCCATTGTTTCTTTTATTTTTATTTTTTGTCATTGTGCTCATAGATTACAATGATGGGATGCTTATGAAGTTCGATTGTGTGTTTACTTCGATTTACTTGCTTATATTGACTTTAGACAAATTGTGCATGAGATTTCATTAAATAAATGATAAATCTTCAATACTATGATATTTGTCTAAATAACTAAAATTTATGGAAAAGTTGATATATTAGTAAAAAAATGGTAAGTCACATATACCAAGTGGAAAGTTATAGCTCATGACAGTTATCTTGAAAATTCAGGTCTTTCTTGAAAGCTATAGACGAAGAAAATATAAACCAGCTAATAAATAAGAAAAGATGGGCACAAAATCAAACATTGAAGGTGGTTTTTCTTGTTTCACGTTAGTTTAAGTAATTGTGTAAGGTAAAATTTTGAACATAAATTTATTACATAATAAAAATGAACTTATAACGTTTCAATTTATATTATGATTGACACTAGAATTTAAATTTGCATTACATATTTAGGGCAATTATCTCATTGGAAATTTGAACAGGTTTAACCTAGTTGAATGTTACAAAGGAAATATCTCAAATGTAGTTTATACCAACCAAGAGACCTCGGTGACCAAAATCCATTATTTCCAAAAATCGAGAAAGGGCTCCGATTTCAGCACGCAGTCCTGCCCGTCTAAATTTCTGCATGACCCTTTTTCTCTCTCCTAGAGAATCTCCACAGCTACTTCACTATTTAAGCCTAATTAACTCGTCTTTCTTACATGTATTTTCTCTCTCTATAGTTCGATCTCTTGCTCAGTTACATGGTCAATGCAGATATGTTCAAGTATCTTAGCACCCGCGGTTGTTTTTGGTTTATGAGTAGTGTTCAATTTATTACTTCTTGAACAAGTCACTATTACAAAATATGAGTAGTGTTCAATTTATTACTTCTTGAACAATTTGTTTTTGTTTTTGGTTTATGAGTAGTGTTCGATTCAGGTGCAGCTACTCCAGAGGAATTGGCTTTTAAAGGGCCTTTTCAAATGGGCAGAGAGTGAATTTAATGAGTGCCATAGTTGGATAGGTTGAGAAATTTTCGAGAAGGTAATGAGGGATGTCTAGTTTTGGTGCTAGTATCTTCCTTGGGAATTCTACATCAGAAGGGGATATGCCTCTGCTATCTCAGTGCTTGGTGTTGGCTCCAATTTCCGTGGGTGATAAAAAATACGCTTGTTTAGGTGAGTTAAAGAGGGTCTTGGCGATATCTTACGGAACCACCTTGGAAGACTATTCCTTTGGAGCTACTAGTTTGAAGCCTTCTGCTCCAGTAGCTTACTGAGGAACTGAAACAATTCAAAGCAATCGTACTAGAGGATTCTATCAAGGGTAGGGTTAGATCAAAAACGTTGGATGAATCTTTACAGAAGCTGAACAAATATTGTGAGGCTTTAAACTCAAAGAAGCAACTTAGGAATGAGATATTGACAAACAGAGGTTAGGTGGGTCAAACTCATTAAAGGTGAGAAGCTTGATTCATCATAATCCGTCAGAAGCTGTGAATAAGAGCAAAGAATATCATTCTGAATAAGCGTTTCGTACACCAATTATTGAGAATCGGGTTTGTACCCTACTCATCAACATATTTAGTCAATTTTTTAATTCACCTCTGAATGTTTGAAAGCTACAGATGTAGTTTCAGACAATTATTCATTGTATTGTAGTTAACTTCAAGAAAGGAGCCATCGATTCACGTAGCAGGGTGGATAGTGTGTTGGCACGTCATTTTTTGATTTTTGGGCACAAGTTATTATTTTTTATTCAATGTTTTCTCCGAAGAATTAGAAGAGCGCCCCATACCAATTAACTTAAATGAAAAACGTGGAGATCGCGATTTGTCAACCAGATCAATCTTTTGCCAAGAATTTGTATGGTTGAATTCTAGTAGTTGTTGTTGAAATTGAGCTAAGTTAGACATATGCTTCTTTTCATTATTTAGGAGTGAATGCACAATGAAGTTAAAAAAGGACAAACCTGGCTTAGGAGAACCATGTCAAAGGTCATATAGGCGAACAGCCCATAAGACAGAAATACAGAAACTGATATTACCAAGCTCATCTATGTACATAGAAAAAGGATTTCACAATCAAGAGCTCAGGGGTTCTCTACTTACTGGAATATTAGCAGATCTAGTGTTTTGTTGATCTTAATAGAATAAGAAATATGTTTCCTAGGCTCTGGAGGACATCAAGGTTCCACTTAGTACAATAAATAATTTAATTTATAATTTATTAACTTAATTAATAAATTATAAATTAATTTTTAAAGGTATTTTCAGTACTAATTTATTAAAAAAATAAATTTTAATTTGATAAGTTGCATGAAATAGTTTATAATTTATAAACTAATAGCTTATAATTTATAAACCATTATGTCTTTAATTTTTTTTAAATTTATTCTTATTTTTTTATTAATTTACAACTCATATCCTTTATAATAAAAATCTAAATATTATTTTTTATAAAATATAATTAATTTAATTTTAATATAATTATATTATGATCTTAAATTATAAATATATAAAAATATATATGTAAATAAATATGTAATGTCATAAAATATAATCAACTAATTATAATTATGTTATAAATTAAGTAATCATAATTCTATTATAAATAATAAAATAAAAATTATATAAATAAATATATAAATTCATAATATATAATTAAATATTAAATATTATATTTTTATTTTAAAATATATTAATTATATTAGTATGATTTAATTTTTAAATAAATATAAATTATTTTAATTATATAACTATTTTTATTAATAACTATTAAAATAATTATTTTTATGAAATACTTTTTATATAATCAATTAACTTATCGATTATAATAACCTAAAATACTTTGGATGGCAAGTACAACTAATTGTTGTGGCCCTCATTTTGTGAATTTTCACTATCATATGTTCCTTGCATGATAAATTTGCACTTAAATTTTGTTTATTTAGTAGCAAAAGATTTCACTAAAGCTCCTTTATTTCATCAAAAAATATTTTTTATAAATAAATATTATTTGTATGTATATTAATAAAGGTATGATATATTATTTATATTAATAATTAAAAAAATGATATCTAAAAAATTAAAAAGAGAGGAAAGCAAATTCTCAAGAAAATTACTTTTTTCAAAAAATTTTATATTTAACATTAAACAAGTAAAATACTTTCCTCAAATTTAATATTTTATAATTATATTTTATGAAAAATATTTTTCAATAAAATAAATAGAACCTAAATATTATCAATTTTTACCTCATTCTCCCACCCATATTTTATGAAAAATATTTTTCAATAAAATAAATAGAACCTAGATATTATCAAATTTTACCTCATTACCCCCCCAACAAAAAAAAACAAAAACAAAAACAAAAACCCGGCCTCCAAATCTATAATCCTCAAGCATGTCGGATGAAGTAGTAACTGTCGGAGGCAGCCCGCGGTCAATGGAACCAAGGGATCCCCCCATGTTTGAGGGTTGATATTGCGTAGGGGTGTCCAAAATTGTGCAATCCAATATTACCCGACCAAAATCGACCGGTTTCAAACGGTCGGAGGCGGATAAGGTTCAATTTTCGGTTTGAATTGAAAGAAAAAAGTGTGTATGAATCAGTTTCGGGCGGGTGCGGGTTGTGTATATATAACCTGCTTCAAACCGCAACCAACCGAGATGCAGTAGGGAATGGCATCGTTTTAGCCTTGTTGGCTTGAATCAGCTTTCATTATCCATTCCAATTCGGCGCCATACATCCCCCAAAACACAAAACCTAGGCTAGCAAAGCAGGGAGCCCTTCTCTGCTCTGCTCTTCCTCTTAGCGACAGCAGCAAGCCACCGTATTCAGCGTCGCTCCACCATCCTTCTTCGATGAACGTCATTTAGCGGCCCCACCAGATTGTTTCTCTTGATCCGACTCTTTGCATCGAAAAATTTTTAAGATATTTTGGATTCTTGTATTATATTGTATCTATGCATCGTAACAACTATATCTTGAGATGTATTTGCAGGATGTGGAATTTATACTGGTAGACCCTTTAGCAGAATCCTTACAATTAGGCTATTTTCTCATGTGTCTTCTCTCTCTCTCTCTCTTCCTCTTTTTCTCTCTTACAACATAAACATTGTCTTTGCATTGTGGAATGTAGGACGCAAAGGTGCGAAGGGAGCAAATCCTGGTCTAATGTTGTCATGGGCAGAGAGAGCTAAAATTGCAGTTGGGGCAGCAAGAGGACTTGAATATCTACATGAAAAGGCAGAGGTTCATGCTGCTATTTGATGATGATGTTGCCAAGATTGCTAATTTCGATTTGTCCAACCAAGCCCTTATGTCGTTTGAACTCTTAATTGGGAGTGATAATTGAGATGCAGTGTTTCTTGCTGCCTTATTTATTTATTTGACCGTGAGCCAACCGACGAAAATCACATGGAACCGTTTAAATCCGAATCTATCAGTTTTTGCCGGTTACGCTCTTTTGCTCGGTCGGTTTCGATTCTCATTTCAGTTGTGTTGAGTTCAGTCGGTCGGTTGGGTTAGGGCCCACAATCCGTCTTTGACCGACCGCTGGATAGCCCTGATATTGCGTGCCGATTCTAAACACGGAAAAATATTTTAGTATTATATTAAAACTAAAAATTTAATGCAATTTTATATATATTTTTAATTAAATATATTATTTTTTCAACTTAATAATTTGATCCACTAAAAAATCAGTTTACTAAGTTAAAAAAAATTACATATTTGACAAAAATTATATAAGAGTGGCACTGATTTTTTTTTATATTTATATGGAATCAAAATTTTTTCACAAATATGGCAGAGCTTCTAGCATGTGCCCCCAGCTAGATGTAAGAAGACTGGATGTAGAAGCAAAAATTCAAAATTTAAAATTATATATTAATATAATATAATTATGTGGAAAATTTTTTATATATAAATTATTTGACCCTGTAAAAATTTCCTTCTCGAAAGTTTTAGAGAAAAATCTGCTATTGACTGGGCACAAAATCAAACATGCATTCACAATGATTCTTCATTCAATCTTGTTTTGTGTTGGTCAATTTATTAATTACCATTTATATTAAATGCTTAATTTTAATCTTAATAAATATTATTTTCTTGATAGAATGCAAAACTATTTATAACAAACATTTTATTAGTTGAATTAAAAAATTTATCTTAAGAAATATTTATAAAATTTGTATTATATACAAGAACTCGAAACAAATTCGATAATTGACCATGCTTTGCCCAAAATTAAGCATTTTAAAGTCTTAATGTTATTTTTATTAATATATATATATATATATATATATATATATATATATGTATGTACATATTCATTTTTTTTCATTCTATTTCATTTTTTATGCACTTATTCTTAATAGGTGAAGCAAGAAAATTCAAAATAAATTTTTAAAGGGAGTGTAGGTAGAATTCACAAACTTCAAATTGAAAATAAAATTAATTAGTATTAGTGGCGATGACATAAGTAATGATGGTAAAGATAGTGATAACAAAAGAGACAAATAACAGTAGAAATAGGTTAGGTGGGATTATATTTTATTTTAAATAAATTAAACTTGTAAATGAATAGTTTGAATTTGATTTGTAGTTTATTCAAAAGATTTTGTACATAAGTTAGTAGACAAAGACTTTTAAAATAAAAAATTAATAATTAAATTAAATTTATATTTATAATTATATTATTTAAATTATATTAATATTATATATATTTATAAATAAATATATTATTTATTAATTATTAAATAGATCGATTTAATAATTTTATGAGTCAAACTTATAAAAAAATAAATTTAATTTATTTATATTTAAATAAATTTATTTATTACCTTGATTTAATTTTTTTATGATAAATATGTAAGGTTAAAAATAAATTAAGTCGGTAAGTCTTTAACAAACTCCATCTATTTTCGCCAAAAAACACAAATGATAAGATAATTTACGATAATAATATGATACTACTTCGGTCGGCGTGTTCCGCGTGCAAATGGGATGGGTCACGTCCCTGTTACATGAATTATTTATACTCATTTGAAACTTTTAGCCCTTGACTTAATTAAAAATAGAATTTCATTTCGTTTTTAAATATATTTTTAATAGGGTATTTAGCTTTAAATAATTTTTTTTCATTTCAATTTATTTATAATTTTTATTTTAATTACGTTTTTACCATTATAAAATTCATTCAATTTTGTAAGAATTTTACTAGAATTTATTTTATTTAACCTAAAAAATATATTATATAAATAATTTAACCTTTCGCTAATATTATATTTACCATGATACCATTAAAATCTATTTTTAATTGATTTCTATGTATTTTTTAATATATTACAAATAAAATAATTTATTTACAAATGAATTAAGATCATTATTTTTAATAAAGTTATCAAACAATAAAATTTATTTGTAAATAAATTAAAATAATTTTTATTAGAATAAAATGAAATCAATTCTAGAAAAAATGCATAACAAATGAACCCTTAATGAATTACTCCCACCATTATTATTACATTTTGAAAAAATTTATCTAAAACTTTTGAATTTTAATAAAATAATATAATTAAAAAATATTAAAATATTAAATATTTTTTAATTTTATCCTTTTTCAATAATAAATATTTTATTACTTTATACTTTCAACTTATTTACATTTATTTCTTTTTATTTTTAATTATGTTGAACTTTATGTATAAATAGTAGTCTTGAAAAGTCTACTACAAATAAATATACTAAACCACTTTCTTAATACCTATAAAATTGATTAATTGTGACATATAATAAGAATGAAGGATAGATAATGTTAACAATAGTTTTGAAAATATTATTAAGTATTAAATGTTATTTTCCAACTACTCGTATTTATAAATTCAATACAATTTTTTTTAATATTTTAATGATAATTAGTATTTCTATCTTTTTTTATACTTCATCCATTTTTTTTTATCTATTACAATTAATTGATTTTACATATATTAAGAATGTGATTTATTTATTTATTTCTAGTCGATTTTTCAAGATTATTTTTTATATATAAAATTTAAAATAATTAAAAATAGAAAAAAATATAATATAATAAATGCAAGTAAGTAGAGAAATAGAATAATAAAGTATTCATTAATAAAAAAAAGAATAAAACTGGAAAAGATATATTTAATGTTTAATTAAAATTATAAAATAGCAAATAAAAATGAATAATTTTTTTTAAATGCAACAAATTAAAAGGAATTGAGGGAAGATCTCTTTATAGCCTGGGAGTATTGTTAGCATTTATCATAAATATATTAACAATCTATCTGTTAAAGTGACATAATTCAAACCTATTCAAACACATTTATTTAGTGCCTTGCATGAAATTAATTATGGTCAAATCTACCATGTATGGACCAAAAGTCCATGTATGAATGAATTGAGTAATGTGAAGTGACAATAGTTAATAAAATGAATATTTTATTATTTTGAAAACACAAAATTTAATATAAGTTATTAGATATTTAATCTATGCAAAAATTAAAAGTATGTAAGAACTAACCATTAATTATAAACTAACACAGTGTACTTTTATTGATTATGATATAAATATAAAAACTGAAGGATTTCTCCTTAAAACTTTGTTTGTTTTCTGGAAAAATATTTTTATAAAAAAATATTATTTTCTTACTTATATATAAATAAAAGAATTTGATGCTTATTATATATTTTATAATTTGAAAGATTAATGTCCAATATCACGGTAGCAAGTATGGCGGAACTAAAATAAGCTAAAATTTTTCCTTTATAATCAAGTATCAAAATTTTTTATAAAACATATACAAATTTTAAAATTTTCAAAAGTCAATTTAAAATTATTATATATAAAAGTGAAAATGTTAAGATTTTGAGGGCGGAGGCCCCTGCTTACTCTCCGGTGGTTTCACCACTGGTTGGGTGCGTTTACAACTTTGATAGGATAAGTTCTTTCTTACCATACACTTTATATATAATTATCCTCTTCACATGCACTCGTGCACGTGTTTAGATGCCTTTTAAAAAAAGAATTAATTTATACTATT
Organism: Sindora glabra; assembly: GCA_020226215.1. NCBI lineage: Eukaryota > Viridiplantae > Streptophyta > Magnoliopsida > Fabales > Fabaceae > Sindora > Sindora glabra. Next base: position 31,326,067 of record CM035233.1, read on the forward strand.
GTTAATAATTTGGTGATTATAATTATTACTTATCTCGTAATAAAATATAAAATTGAACAAATTAAGATATATTATTTTAATTTAGATAAAAATACATTAGTTTAAAGCAAATAAATTTATATGATTGTAAAATTGTCCTTTTGTGATCACATTAATAAAAGTGTATCAACATTTGTAAATAAATTAAGCTATTAAAAATATAAAACATATACTAAGATAAAAGACTTTTAATGATGGATTATCAAAATTCATAAGAGTTTGGATATAATCACATAACCTTATCTTTCTATACAAGTTTACATCAATGTTAAAAAAAAATGAAATTCTGATCGAGAATTAAAAATTGAAAGTTTGAGAATAAATGTTAAAAACAAATAATTATATATTATGCAAAAAATTATTAGTATGCAATATAAAATTTTTTGTAACTTTCTTTATCCAATTAGAGGGGTCCAAATTGTTGTAGACTACTCTAAGTTGATCAGATATTTGTTGAGTAACGTTGATACAATATTAGTTTGTTGAAGCAAACAATGTAATATCCTTGTGAAAAAGTAAAGAGCAACAAGAGAGAGAGAGAAGATGGTAGAGAAAAAGTAGAGATATTTTAGAAGAAAATTTCAAAATTTAAAAGATAATTTATTTATATTTTAATTTCTATTTTTATATAAAAATAAAAGTTAAATATTTATCCTTATTTCTTTAGGAGTTAGAAATATTAGATATAGAGAGTTTGTAACTGCCACTTAAATTGAGTTAAAAAAAATTACATTCTTATCTTCTATTTATTAAAATATGTAAAATTAAAGTAAAGGTCTTTAGAAAAATAAAAAATGGAATCCAAGACTTTCCAATTGGCTTTCTATTAGTAATAGATATAAAAAAAAATCTTTTTAATATTATATAATTATAAATAAAATTATTCTTCAGGGGATGTTTCAACGGAGTCAAAATTGATTGTCCAATTCCACACTGATTAGAAATTTCCCATTCTTTGGTCTATTCATTAATTACCATAAAACTCGGGATGTAGCCAGAACGTACTAGATAGCTGTTATATTTACCTTGCGCTTGTTTCGGGTGAGAATAGAGCAGAGGTGAAAAAAAATGGTGAAAAGTATAGAAAATTTCTATATTTCTGCTGCTTGGATTAGAAGAGAAAATAAAGGAGAGGTGATAACAAGGCTGAAAACGTACGGTGGGTCCCATCAAAAAAATTTTACCTCAGTTTTGTGGTGAAAAATGAGTGAAAGAATGCACAGTGAAGACTTTACCAAATTGTTGGAGCGTCTCCTACCCATGAGACTTTACCAAATTGCTGGACCGTTTCCTGCCCATGTCTTCACCTCCGTAAAGCTGAGCTCGCCTGGTTTGCTGCTTCGTGTCCTCTCGGCAGGAAGCTATACTGCAATTCCGTCTGTTAAGGTCGCCATCCGGTGGGACGTCTTCGCGGTGCCGTCCCTACCCTCCGCCCTGGTCCGGTTGCTGTTACAGGTTCTCCATCTTGCCGGTTGTTGCTCCTCTTCCATCCTACGAAGTCATTGGTGCAATTCCCGGTTGGAGCAGGTAAATTACGTTTTGGTTGAAAGAGTTTTCGGCTGGAGTTTACATTTCTATGGGTTGATGCAACTCTGTTGAATGGTTTTAGCTGCCCCGCCGCAAATCCGTTGTTGGAGGCCACTGTCACGGTCAATCCTCCAGCTGAAGTGGCACGTCGACGTGGCTCTAGTTGGGAAGAAGCAGGATCTGCAGGCGGGGCTTTCTGGGCAACTGCCAATCTACTAGCCGAGTCAGTCGGATCCAAACCAGATCCATACCTAACCCGATTTGCAGATCTGACCTAACCTGACCTGATCTCTCTTTTTTTAAATTTTTTAGGGACAAATAATAGGAAAAAAATCCTCTCTTAATTGTAAAAATTATATATATAGAAAATGTGTAAAAAATTAACATGTATTAAGGTAATTGATGGATGTAAATATTTTATGTTGTAACCAATAAGTAATAAATAATAATTTGAATTTATTTATGGTTGTAAAAAATAGACAATAAGAAATTACTAAAAAATTTTGGTGTGTTAAGCTCTTTTTTTTTCTTGCCACATCCCAATTTTATTTTATAATTTTTTGTTATAGCTAAACAATTAATTCTTGAATGCCAATTAGTTATAGTGTATTTATTATCTAAATTTTAAATTTAAAAATACATTTTAACTCTAGTGAGAATTCTAAAAAAAAGTCAATTAATTCTATTAACCAAAGAATGGGATTATGAGCTTTAACAAGATTTGAAAAATGGAGTCATCATATTTTCACTAACCAAGCAAATGTTAAACAACTGAAAACAGAATTTTCTAAACTAATTATACATATTGATATTGGACATTAGATAATAAAGGTAATTTGTAAAATTCCACATTGAACATAAGGAGGAATCATAAATCAATATTAAATTCACTTCTAATATGATGAGTAAGATAAATATTATATGATAATAATAATAATATACAATTTTCTTTATTTCCTGGACACACATTACTTAATCTTGAGACCATGGGTTTTATCCCCAATGCTTGAGTAATGCATGCTATAAATTATTGCAATTTTTTAAATGTTAACTGGCTTACCCTTAGCCATGGTATTCTGTTATTGCAACTTGACTTATTGGAAGCAGTAATAGCTTTCCATTCTCCCAGTTAGGTTAGCAGTTGCGAACACTTCATTAGTCTTTTGTAAACTATTTCACTTTACCTTATTGATACACTGCATGAAATTTTGCTTGGATATTTTCCTGTCTATTGCATGATTGAAGCATAGGAAAAGAACAATGTTATTTCCATTTCTAGTAATTAGTTGTAAATGGTAATTAGCTATTTTTCTTAACTTCCTCAATTACCTGATGGAATTTATGTGAAAACTTGGCTCATCTCCATTGCCTACAGAATTAGTAATGGAAGAGGAAAATGATGATCTATTTGATGAGTAATATGAATTATAGCAATGGCAAATGCGATGACAAATGTGTATTGTCCAGCTAATGTGTATCATTGTGCATGCTATGCATCTGCTAACCTAGCAAGCTACTCTTATTCATGCACCTAATGTTGAAATGGGAAGTGAAAGAGATGAAATGCGACAGTAACTAATGCAAAATCTACTAGCAACTGATCAAAGCCGTGATGTGATTCATATAAGTTCTCGTGCATTCCTTAAATTGTGTGAGAAATTAAGAGGAACCGGTTGGGTGAGGGACTTTATACACGTTATAGTAGAGTAGCAAGTTGTTAAGTTTTTGCATATTTTAGGACATAATGTCAAGCATAGAATTGTGTCTTTTTTTTTCATCATTCGAGGGAAACAATTAGTCATCATTTTTGTAATGTTCTACGAGCCATTGTATCACTAGAGGGTGAGTACCTTGTGCAACTTTCAGGATCATAAATTCCTCAATAAATCCTTAATAGTACAAGGTTCTATCCATATTTCGGGGTAAGATGACATTGCAAAAAAGATCAAAATTTTGATTAATAGTAGAGCTTTTAGAATGTCTTTGGATTTCGCTTCATGAATTGCATTGTAACCTAAAAAATACAAGATTGTGTTGGAACTATAGATGGGAGCATGTATGAGTAAAAGTGCTAAATAGAGATGTCCCTTGCTTTTGAGGAAGGAAAGACTTCCCAACTCAAAATGTCTTGGCATCTTGTACATTTGATATGAGATTCAGTTATGTACTGGCCAATTGGGAAGGGACTGCATCTAACTCCAGAATTTTGAAGCATGCATTAAGTAAGAGAGGAGATAGACTTAGGATTCCTTTAGGTAAGTCCATTTCATGATCTGATTAAGGTTAGAAGTATATACCTTAAATTGTTTCTAACAAATATATATAGTAATTTATGGTATATTACATCTTATTTTAAAATTCAACTTTGGCTAGGCAAATATTACTTAGAAGATGCAGGATATCCATTGAAAAGTAGCATGCTCACACCATATAGAGGCACACATTACCACCTGAAAGAGTATTCCACGCATGGTCCCGAAAATGCAAAAGAATTATTTAATCTATGATATGCTTCATTGAGAAATGTCATTAAAAGAAAATTTGGAGTTCTGAAGAAAAGGTTCCCGATTATAGCCAGCGGCACTGAGCCGCATTACTCATTGGAGACCATGTCTGACATTACTATTGCCTGTTACATATTACATAATTTTCTCATGGATGTAGATCCGACGAGCATCTACTTGATGAAGTCGACCATGAGATACTCTATAGTATTACGAATGACAATGGAGACCATAATGCACGGAGCTCGGAGGAAGATTATAGACAAGGACTCGTTTTAAGAGAAAGCATAGCAAATCAAATGTGGAATGATTATAATGATAATGTGTCATGATTAGTATTTTGTAAACAACTGAATATTATATAATCTATTGTCTGTATGAGGATCTTGGAGTTATTCAAGCATTTGTCTATGATGCATTATCATTTTATTCTCTTTTTATGCGTTTGTTATTATGTTACAATTATTTGTAAGTTACATAATATTTAGGCATCCTAAGTCTTATTGTATAGACATGATTATACTTAAAGCTTAGGGTGATTTTGTTTGTTGATTACATATATGGATAACTTGCCATTTTACTTGCTTATCACTTTTCCACTTGTAGACAATGTACTTATATTTTGATGTATGACAACTTGCAAGCGTAATCATGTCCAAGAACAGGAGAACAGAGAAAGGAGGGAGTTCTTCGAAAGATAACTTATGATGGACATCAGACATGGATACTATATTATTAGATGCATTGATTGAAGAAGTTCACAAGGAAAATAGGCCGGATGGGACATTCACCTCTTATGCCCATGTTATTATACTGAGCACATTGAAGGGCACAATAGGACCATTCTTGCAAATACAACACATTAAAAAAAGAATAAAAATGTTGAAAGCAACTTTCAATGACTGCTATGATCTATTTCACATGTGGAGTGGAGTGGGGTAGAATCCTATTTCTTGATTGTTTGAAGTAGAACCCAATGTGTGAGAGGAGATCATAAAGGTGAATATGCGAGTAGAATAAAACAAGATGATAATGAAATATTGCACTTATTATGTATATTCATAATATGCAAATAGTTTTAAATTATTCCTTGTATATCATCATATGCTTGACTAATTATGGATGCAACATACAGGAGAAACCTAAAGCACAAAAAGGGCAAAGAACCCTAATACACAACTACGACAAACTGTTGGATCTATTTAGTAGAGATAGAGCGACTGGTGCAAATGCTGAAACTTCAAGGGATAAAGTGCAGCGATAAGAGAGGAAAAATTTCGATCTAAATGATTCTTTTGATGGCATGTCAGAATCCGACCTCCGCTGGGGAATTGAGGGTCCAAGCTTTGCTAGCAACATGGACACCTACAGTCGTATAGGTGGAGGTTTAACTCCATCACAGGGAAATCATTCACATGGAATAGCATCTTCTAAAGGTACAAAAAGGAAAGTTGCAATGGTTAATGTGATTGAGAGCGGATACGAGAAAATGCACTTAGAAATAAATAACTTAACTGAGGTGATGCGGGAAGAAGTTGAATTAGCTAAAGAACAAGTTTAAATAACCAAGGAAGGTCTTACCATTATACGAAAGAACAAACCTCAACATTATACCCCTACGGATATTTGGGGTGAGTTGGAGAATATAGGAGTGATGCTAGAACTTCAAACCCGGTGCTATCGTTTCTTATGCTCAAATAAGGATGCGAAACAATAATTTTTTGGCGTGCCAAAAGAGATGCATTGGAATATCCTATTCGAAAATATGAAGTAGGCAGGTTTATTTTAAAATGCTTGCACATTTGGTATCCATCTTTGGAGGTATGTATGTCTCTTCTATTTCTTGTTACAAGTTGTGCTTATGTCTTCTCCTTGTTGTGATATTTGAAGTTAAGGAGTAATGATTAGTTAGGTGTTTGTCCAATGAAAATTATATAGAACCAGGCATCTTCAACATGGACACAACAATTACCATATTTGCAATCATAACCTTTGTTGTGTCTACATGATTGTGTTATTTTTTTTATTGATAGGTAAATGTTAACAACAAGTTGCGCAGAAAAGTTGTGAAGGCCAAGTTCGTTGCAAAGGATGTGGATTAACTGTAAACCTCATATTTCATAATGTGTAGCATAGAATATGAAGGCACCTGTAGATTGGATAACTGTAACCTTGATCATCTATCTATATTACCACTTGAGCACTATGTTACTTTACCATATTGTATTATGTGCTAGAAAATTATGTACTATTGTTAACCCTTATTTGATATATCTAAATCATGATAATAGTTTTGAACAGGTTGACTAAATAGGTTATGTTTTTTTGGCATGGGGTGACAAGTTTTGGAGTGTGAGTTCTCTATATTCACTAAACCCCTATCTATATTAACATTTTTTACTGAGTAAACTTAGATATTGTTATCATTATTATTCCTATTAGAAGTTATCTTTGATTTGTATAAGAAGTATTTTTTCATGGATGTAGCACTTGTTGGGCGAAATTTCTACAATTATAGAATTGAATTTAGTTTTCTCATATTTTTATAATTAACTTTCTAAAATTAAGGTACTGATACAGTTATAGAATTAAATTTAGACTATTTTTATCCTAGTTAATTTTAGGCAACTTAGGTAACAATTTCAAAATACATAAATTTCATGTTCCTTCAATTATGTGATAAAAAATGAAGGATTGTGTAAATATCAATTATATCTAATTATCTTCTTAATATGGATTCTTTAACATATTTTATTGAATTTAATGTTAGTTTGCTTCTATTATTTTGTTGTGTTTTTGTAAATTAAGGTGGCTACTAAATAAGAAAATAAAGGTTACAAAATATAGAATTAATTTTGTGTAAAATAAAATTTATATTATATTATTTACTTAATACGTGGATTGATATTAATTTTATGCAAGTTTGAAGTATTAATAATGTTAAGAAAAACCTACATTTTCTTAAAAAGTGGGTTTATAATAAATTTATATTATTTACTCAATTTTACATTTTAATGATATAAAGAAAATTGAACACATCAATTTATATTAAAAAATATTAATCTAAATTTTACTTGTAAAATAAGCTTGATATTAATTTCCTAACATTTCCTAAATTTACATTCAAAGGAGGTAAAAAAAAAATTAATTCCCCTTATATCTTACAAATTCCTATTTTTTTCTCACAATTAAATACAACATTTTCTCCTTTGTTTTCTCTCCCCTCTATTTTATTCTACAACCAAGTAAAGGTAGGGAAAATAACTTCTCCTCACTTTTCTTTCTCCTTTATTTTCTTTTTCCCCTATTTTCTACCATAACCAAGCAAAGATAGTGTCAAAAAAGATGAGAGGACCTAATGGATTGGCTTCGTTAAGATATACTTTAAAATATAAAGTATAATATTATAATTTTTGATAAAAATATTAAAAGTTTATAATTTATTAAAAAATTATAAATTAAATAAATAATTTTATATTTTATATCTATTCATTTCTTTAATTTTTTATTAAAATTTATGATATGATGTTTTACTTTCTAAAATATATGGAGCTTGATCCTAACAAACCTATTTGTGAAGCCAGATTGTGCATCGGAATCAAACATTGAAACTTGCTTATGTCTTGTTTTAAACAAAATGAACATTGTTTAAAATATATTAGGTTAGCCATTGATATTGATTGAAGTTTACATGTTTACCAATCACTGTTACTTTTGTATCAAGCCTTGTGGTCTGAGTGGTCTCACTTTTTATACAGAACCAATTTTAATCCTTTTAATATATATTAATCTCTTTCCACGCGCTCTAAATTATATTTTAAAATATTAAAAATAAGATGCATGCTTGAATAGTTTTAAATTGATGGGGAAAAATGTATATTATATCAAGTAGTGTTCAGATATAGTTTTAAATTATATTAATTAATGTGTTTAAGCCTTAAATAATATAGAACTTGTATTTGTTTGGTTAATTTTATATGTAAAGAATGATTGAATTTTTTCTATAATTGTCCAATTAAATGATTACAATTTCGCATAATTAATTTTTTTAAGCTTGTTGATATATGAATTAAAGTTTTTCAAAAAATGAAAAATGAGATGGATGAAAGAGAGATAGGAAGGGTTGTGTGTGAGAAAGAAAAAGAAGTGATTATGAATAGTATAAAAAGAAGTTACTTATGAAAATTGATAGGAAATATGGGAGAGAGAGGGAAAGGAATTATTAAGAAGTTTAAAAAGTTATATTAAATTTTTTACATTTAATAATTAAATTTAAAATTACAAAATTATTCCCCCATTTTTGAAATTTTGAAAATGTAAAAAACAATGGAGCTACTCTTTCTCAATTCTCTTTCCATTGGTATCAATATTAGTATATTAATATATAGATGTCGTAAGATTTGATCTCTTGATTTAAAATAATCTATTTTAATCTCCTAAAAATTTAATCGATGCAGTTTTTATCTCTTGATTTGATTTTTGTCAATTTGTTGACCTTATAATTATATTTTCACTTAACACTTCATTCATATTAATTTAAAATAACTTCTTCATAAATTGGTCTCATAGTAAAATATATGTTTAAATGCAATTTTGATTCTTGTGAAATATAAATCGTTGTATTTTGGTCCAATAATTTAAAATAATTTATTTTAGTTTCTTAAATATTTAATTGGTGCAATTTTAATTATTCTATTTTATTTTTGTCAATTTACCCCATGCTTTTATTGTATTAATATGAAATGACTTCTATATAATGACATAGAATGTTCAATCGGACATGGATAGTTCAAGCAGACATAAAAGCTTATAACCAAATTAGGCCTAAAAGAACCATAATAAGGGCTAGAGCCTAGTATCTGACCAAACACTTAGCCTAAAAGGCCTCTCAAAGAATAGCCCACATGCTACAAAATATACAAAAAGTCCAATATCTCTAGTCAGGCTCATAATGATAGTTCAACCTAAAGAATCCAATTGAATATACTTGAAGTTACTTGATTCCATTAGAAGAATTAAAAACACCTTATAAAGAAGTATAACTTCAAGAATATTAAGTACTCGAACATGTGGTCATGCGTAACTGGCTTAAAAATTACACCAAAAGCATGCAATCCTTGAGATCCACATTAAGGGACCCATAATTTCACAACATCCCATAGGTATTTTAGCTTATAAAAGAAGACCATCTCTCAGCCAACTAAACCTAATTCACTCTTATTACTCTTAGAGAATATCTATTTGAATATAGCCTAATTTGTAACTTCTTTATTATTGATATTGCCTATGGCTTTCATGCTACCATGTCTTAGTCAAGCCATCCTAGTAAAGCCTCCCAGTAGGAGCAACGAAAGACTAAATGTACTTTCACAAAAACTCCATCCAAAAAGATTAAGATAGAACATATGTAGTAAGAGGCCATATAGATGGAAGTAGAGCTTAAACATAATGCTTTGGTAAAAATCGTAAGAAAACTATAGGCAGACTAGGTCTTTTTGGAAACTATACATATGTCACCTTCACAACTTAGGGTACTTGAACCTTTGGTTAGTATTTGGCTCATCCTTTTAGTAAGTAGTTCTCAACAATTATTGGCCATGACAATGTTCAATCATCCATTCAGATGGTAAGCATTCCACTTGATACTCCTTTTTTTCACTAGTTTTTACAACTTTGGATATAACACCACTTTTTCCAATTAAATGTTAACTAACTCTTCTCCCAATCATAATTATAAGCAATATAAGTCGTCAGACCTACAGATCTTAAGCCAAAATCATTCTAAACATCAATAGCTTACCTTCAATCAACCTCACCTTTTCACCAATAACATCATGCCATTCCATTATCAAAGGTTTTAAACCACCAATACACTTAAAATCTTATAACAGAGTAATTAACCCTCAAGAATAACTTGAGGCCTTTTAAGTGACGATGTTGCTTTGTAATACACTAGATACTATAATGTGCAAGGTCTTCTCCAATACTTTTAAAAAAGTCAACATTCAATGGTTCACCAACTTACCTTCATATTCTATTAATAGCTTTTAGTAACTATTTAGTACATTTGCTACCTATTTTGCTAGAAGTAGGATAATAAAAAAGACTTCTATCACTCCACTTAATTTCGACAAGGGCCAAACAAGACTTTAAATAAATATTTATCAATACGATTCTTTAACCTTAAAGATTAGAGATCTCAATGAGGGCATGATAATCTAATAATTGGTTATAAGCCTCCGATCAAGCCATTTCTCCTTATCTCTAGCCAAAAAATCAATCTCAACAAATATGCTTGATTAGGTAAAGAAGTACATGAACATTAAAGAATATAAGTAGATGCATAATGGCTATAGTGCAATATACAATTATGATGAGTAAGGTTAGAATGGTAAAGTTCAAGATAATTTTCGATCTAAACAACCACCTCCTAGAGGAAGATTTGATGAGTATGAGCTATATCAAGCATAGATCAATAAGATCATGGAAGATGTCCAAGTAGTCAAACTATCAAATTCCCTCCACCAAAAAATCACAAGTTCCCACCAGTTGATAAATTAAAATACTATAAGTTCCATAAGGATCATGTTCATGGTACTAACGATTATGTTACCCTAAAGGATGAAATTGAATAGTTGATCCAAAAAGGATACTTGAGTAAATACCAAAGAAACCCCATACAAGTTCTATTAAAGAGAGAGAGAGAGAGAGAGAGAGAATGTGATCAGTCCCTAACACTATAAGTAGATGTACCTCCAGTGATAAATCCACATCTAATTGCTGGTACAATTGACATAATTATTGGAGGATTTATGAGATGTCGTGAATCTAGAAATGCTAGAAAATGTCACTTATGTTAAATAATGAGTGTAAAGTAAAAGAAGCCAAGAACATCTTATCATATAATATCCTTCATAAAGGAAGACTTCAGAGTTATAGATAATAAACATAATAACTTAATGGTAATCTCAGCTATAGTTCACAATTTCTTGGTTAAGCAAATCCTAGTGAATCATAGGAGTTCCATTGATATTCTTTATTTACATGTAGCTAATAAGTTAGAATTTCCAAATTCTATGATGAAACTTTATTATGGCATATTGATTAATTTTTTAGGAAAATAAGTTGAAATAGAAAGGATGGTCACCTTAAACATCAAGATAGGAGCTTTTTCTAAGGTTCAAAGTATAAAGGTCAACTTCTTGGTGGTAAATACAACTAATCGAGCATACAATGCCATTTTGGGAAGACCATCCTTGAATCAAGCAAGAGTGATAATTTTTATATTGCAATTATTGATAAAGTTTCCAACTCCACACAAGATTGGTTAAGTCCTAGCAAACCAAGCAATTACTAGATGATGTTACATGGCAAGTTTAGAACCTTGGTGTGGTGAACTAGCATATTAAAGACATAATTCCTAGGCTTCGGTAAAAACATCCTTGCATAACTATCAAATGGTTGACCTGACTACTCTCGATGTGTGAGATATTAATCGTTGAAGGCCTAAGCCCATTTCTGACTTGGAGGAAATCCACCTATTCAAGCAAATGAGTGAAATGAAAGTTAAGATTACCAATAACCTTGGCCCCAAAGGAAAAAAAGTGCTAATTAGCCTCCTAGCTGAGTATGTTAAAATCTTCACTTGGAAAATCTTAGATATGCTAGGAATAAACCTCACAATAGCATACCATAAACTAGCAATAAACCTAGTTATGAAGTCAGTACAACAAAAGAGGTTAGACAATTGTTGAAAGTTAACTTTATCAAGGAAATCGAATGCATAACTTGGCTTGCTAATGTCGTATTACTTAAGAAGATGAACAAATAGTGGCATATGTGTATGGACTTCACTAATTTGAATATTGCTTAGCTAGAAGACACTAATACATTACCCAACATTAATCAACTAGTCGACAGCGCATTAGGCTTTGGAAGGTTAAGTTTTTAAATATGCTTTTTCTGATTATATTCAACTCAAGATGTATCCCCTTAATGAGTAAAAAAAAAGCATTCATTATGAATGAGGGGATATTTTTTATAAGATAATGTCCTTTGGATTGAAGAATGCTAGTGCTATTTACCAAAAAATGATGAACAAGGTATTCACAAGTGAGATTAGATGCAACATCAAAGTGTAAGTGGACGACATCTTGGTCAAATTTGCTAATGAAGAGGAGCACTAGAAAGATTTACAAGAAGCCTTTAAGGTGCTTAAAGGTAACAAAATGAGGTTGAACTTAAAAAAATGTGTCTTTATGGTTTAAACGAGAAAATTTCTTGGTTTTTATATTGATGGAATGTGGAATTGAAGTAAACTCATCAAAATATCAAGCAATAATAGATATAAAGAGCCCTCAATTGATCAAGAATCATAAGTTCTACATAGGAGATTAGCAGCTTTGACTAGCTTCATGTTTCGGTTAGGTGACAAATCCCTACCCTGGTATAAATTACTTAAGAATGTTAAAAAATTTAATTGGAATGACTTTTATGAAAAAAACATTTAAAGAATTCAAACAATATTTTTCCACCCTTCTAGTGCTCTCAAAATCGAGAGAGGTTAAACCCTTATATGTATACTTTACATCTTTAGAAGAGGCAATTAATTCAATAATGTAATTAAAGAAGAAGAAGAGTAGAAGCCAATGTATTTTGTTAGTAGAGTAGTTCATAAGGTTGAAAAAAGATACCAAAAAATAGAAAATCTTTCCTTCATACTCTTAACTACTTTAAAAAGACTTCATTCATACTTCCAAAATTATCATATTATTATCCTCATGAATAAGACAATCGGACAAGTACTATAGAAACCAAAATTGGCTAGTCAACTAATATCTTAGTTTGTAGAGCTATGAATGATAAATTTTGCATACGATTTCATTATATGAATTATAAATCTTTAGAAGCATAATAATTGTCTAAATGTAACTAAAATTTATGGAAAAGTTAATACGTTAGTAAAAAAATGATAAATATAAGTCACATGTACCAAGTGGAGAGTTATAGCTCATGGCATTCGCCATTCAGCTTGAAAATTCAAGTCTTTCTTGAAAGCTATGGATGAAAAAAAATATAAACTACCTAATAAATAAGAAAAGATGGGCACAAAATCAAACATTGAATATGGTTTTTCCTGTTTCACGTTAGTTTAAGTAATTGTGTAAGGCAAAAATTTGTATATAAATTTAGTACATAATAAAAATGAATTTATAACGTTTCAACTTATAAATGGGAATACTAATATTATGACTCCATTTTGCATAACAAATAAGTTAACTTATAACTTATTAATCTAGTCAATAAGTTATAAGTTACCCTTTAAAGGTGTTTCTTACACTAACTTATAAGTTACTTCAAGTAACTTATAGTTTATAAGTTACTATTTTTTTAAATTTTTTCTAAATTTATCTTTATTCTTTTTTTTTAATTTACAATCCATATCTTTTATAATATAAATTTAAGTAATTTTTAAAAAATATATTTAATTATATTTTAAGTAATTATAATTTTATAATAAATAATAAAATAAAAATTATATAAGTAAATAAATATATAAGTTTATAAAATATAATTAATTAAGTATTAGAAATTATACTTTTATTCTAAAATTTCTAATTACATTAATATAATTTAATTTTTAGATAAATATAAATTATTTTAATTATATATATTTCTATTAATATGTCATTTTATGTCATTTTACAATTTCAGCTAGTTCAACAATTAATTTTATAAAATATTTTAGTTAGTTTATCAGTTATAAGTTATCAACTATCAGCTACCTTATCAGTTATCGAATAATTTATCAATTATCAGCTAACTTATCAGTTAGTTGTGCAAAACGGAACTTATGATTAACACTAGAATTTAAAATTACATTACATATTTAGGGCAATTATCTCATTGGAAATTTAAACAGGTTTAACCCACTTGAATATTACAAAGGAAATATCTCAAATGTAGTTTTTTCTTTTCTTTTTTTTGGTAGAGAATCTTACACCAATGAAGGGACGTTGGGGACCAAAATCCGTTATTTCCGAAAATTGATAAAGGGCTCTGATTTCAGCACGCAGTCCTGCCCCTCTAAATTTTTGCGAGACCCTTTTTCTCCTCTCTTTCTTACAGAGAATCTCCACAGCTACTTCGTGGCTTAAGCCAAATTACCTCATCTTTCTTACATGTACTCAGGGATGGTAAAAAAAAAAATTGAATTTCAAATTTTGCCTTGTGGATTTTGCTTCACGGGGTGTGTACTTAATATAAAATTTTATTCTACCAAATAAGATATAAAATAAATTTTTAATTCGGAGTAATTATATGGGATAAGGTAATATTACCCCACAATATTTCAACTTATCTTAAAATAATAAATTATTTTTTATTTTTTTATTATATACAAAAATATATATTATTATAAATTAATTTTACTAATTTTATAATTAAAAATATTAATATTAATTATTTTTAATTAATATTTATTTTGATTATTTTTTTTAAATTTAAGATTAATTAAATAAATTATATGTGATTTTAAATTAATGTTATTATATTATGTTAAATATTAAATATCAATTATATATATATTTAAAATTTATAAATTTTAAATTTTTTTAAAATTTTTCAAATTTATTCACTAAACGCCAATGCCCTAGAGTATCAACTTACCCCAGAATTGAGGATGAGGCGAAGATGGGTAGATTACTGCAATTGCAAAGTAGAATAGTACACTGCCGATTTGTCATTATTCTACCCTCCCTACATGTACTTCCTCTCTTTACAGTTCGATCTCTTGGTCAGTTGCATGGTCAATGCAGATATGTTCAAAGTATCTTAGCACTCGCTGTTGTTTTTGGTTTATCAGTCGTGTTCAATTTATTACTTCTTGAACAAGTCATTATTACAAAATAAAAATATGGTGGAGAATACTTTAAATGTAGGCTGGTTTTGTGAACTTTGGTATATGGCGGGAATCTCTAGACCCTATCCAGGTGCAGTTACTCTTGGGGAATTGGCTTTTAGGGGGCCTTTTCAGATGGGCAGAGAGTGAATTTAATGAATATCTAGTTGGATAAGTCTGGAAGTTTTCGAGAAATGAAGTATGAAAGTTTAGTTCTGGAGCTAGTATCTTCCCGGGGAATTCCACATCAGCAGGGTATTTGCCTCCGCTATCTCAGTGCTTGATGTTGGATCCGATTTCCATAGTTGATCAAAAATACATTCGTTTAGGTAAGTTAAGGAGGGTCTTGGGGACATCTTATGGAACCACTTTGGAAGACTATCCTTTAGGAGCTGCTAATTTGAAGTCTCTTCCTCCCGTGGCTATAGAGGAACTAAAACGATTCGAGGCAAGTGGGCTAGAGGCTTCTACCGATGCTAGGGGTAGATCAAAAAGGTTTGATGAATCTTTACAGAAGCTAAACATATATTGTGAGGCTTTAAACTCAAAGAATCAACATAGGAATGAGATATTGACAAATGAGAAGTTAGGTGGTCAAACTTGTTAAAGATGGAAAACTTGATTCATCTAATCCATCGGAGGCTGGAGGACAGAGCAAAGAATATTATTCGGAATGAGTATGTTCATACATCAATTACTGAGAACTGGGTTTGTAACTTACTCATCAGCATATTCAGTCAATTTTTTAATTCACCTTTGAATGTTTGAAAGCTGTAGATGTGGTTTTAGTCAATCGTTCGCTTTATTGTAGTTAACTTCCAGAAAGGAACCATCGATCATGTCGCTGGGGGGGGGGGGGGATAGTTTGTAGACCCGTCATCATTTGATTTTTGGACACAAGTTACTATTTTTTATTCAACGTTTTCTCTGAAGAATTAGAAGATCACCCTTGCCAATTTGAGAGAGGCTACCACAAATGTTGATATAGTGATAGTGTACTATTAAATTTTTTTGAAAATTAAATTTAATACGCTATATAATAAATCAATAATTAAATTTAATAATGTATTGATATATTATTGTATTAGTAGTGTACCATAATTATCCATTACCAATTATTTTACTAAGTTAAAAATTAATATATTTTACAAAAATTATATATGGGTGGCAATAAATTTTCAATATTTATATGGTGTCAAAGTTTTTTCATAAATATGCAGAGCTTTTAACATGTGGCCTCAGGTAGATGTCGCAAGATTGGATATATATGAGCAAAAATTCAAAAATTTTAAAATTATGTGTTAGTATAATATAATTATGTATAAAATTTTTTATATATAAGTTATTTGAACTGTAAAAAATTTTCTCCTTAAGAGTTTTAGATAAAAATTTGGTATTGGTTGGGCACAAAATCAAACATGCATTCAAAGTGATTCTTCATTCAATCTTGTCTTGTGTTGGTTTGTTTATTAATTACCATTTATATTAAATGCTAAAATTTAATCTTAATAAGTATTATTTTCTTGATGGAATGCAAAACTATTTATAACAAACATTTTATTAGTTAAATTAAAAAAAGTTTTCTTAAGAAATATTTATAAAATTTGTATTATATATGGAAACTTGAAACAAATTATATCATTGACCATGCTTTGCATAAAATTAAGCATTTTAAACTCTTAATATTATTTTTTCCTAATTTATATATAATACTTTCATATTTTTTATTCTCTGTTACTTTTTTTTTCCATTCACTTCTTTTTACGTTCTTTGAGCTAATAAATTCTTAATATGTGAAGCAAGACGATTCAAAATAAATTTTTAAAGGGAGTGAAGATAGGATCCACAAACATCTAGCCGCAAACAAAATTGTTCAGTATTGGTGGCGACCACAGAAGTAATGATAAAAGAAATAACGATAACACATAACAGTAGAATTAGGTGACGTGGGATTGGATTTTATTTTAAACAGTTGAGACTTACTTTATAAATTATTAATTTGAATTTAATTTGTTAACGTATTTGCAAGGTTTCATATCTTCAGGTGAATTAATAGATAAAAGTCTTTAAAATAAAAAATAAATTAATAATTAAATTAGATGTATATTTATAATTATATTTATTAAAATTATATTAATATAATATATATTTATAAATAAATATATTATTTATAAATATATCAATTATTAAACAAGCTGATTTAATAAATGTACGAGTCAAATATATAAAAAAATAAATTTAATCTACTTATTTAAATAAATTTATTTATCTATCTTATCTTAATTTTTTTAGAAAAAAAATGCGGGGCTGAAAATAAATTAAATCGTGAGTCTTTGATAAACAATCATACCTATTTCTACCTATAAACGCAAATGATAAGATAATATATGTTAATAATATAGTACTACCTAAATCAGCGTGTAAATGGGATGGGTCTCTTTCTCGTTGCACGAGTCATTTATACTTGTTTGCAATCATTTCTAACTTTTAATGAATTACTCCTTTTGTTATTTATTATATTTTGAGAAAGTTATTTATTATATTTTGAGAAAGTTTTTTTATTCTTTTTTATCTGAAATTTTGAATCCTAATAAAGTATTAATTTTTTTCAATTTTATCATTCTTTTGTAATAATAGATATTTCATTATTCTACATTTTTAATTTACTTGTATTTATTCCTTTATATATCTCTATTTTCAATTATTTTAAACTTTATATATAAAAAACAGTATGGAATAGTCCATTAAAATTAAACAAACTAAATCATTTTCTTAATACTTACAAAATCAATTAATTACGATAAATGATATGAGCGAAGAAATATAAACTAATAAATATAGACAAATGCTAATGATAGTTTCAAGTGTATTGTTAAGCATTAAATATTATTTTCCAACTACTCAAATTTAAGTTTATGAATTCAATATAATTATATTTAATATTTTATTTAAAATTTTAATAATAATTAGTGTTTCTATCTTTCTTTATATTACTTTCTTCCTCTCTCATTATACATAGCATTAAATTTTTAAATAAAATTGAACTAAATTCATAAATATGAGTAGTTGGAGAATAACACTTGATACTTAACAATAATCCGAAATTGTTATTGGCATTTGCCATAAATATATCAGTGATCTATCTATTAGAGTGACCTAATTCAGACCTATTGAAACACATTTATTTACTTCCTTTGCATGAAATTAATTATGGAAAATTCTATCATGTATGGATTGAAAGCCCATGTATGAATGAACTGAGTAATGTGAAAACAATAATCAATAAATTGAATATTTTTTATTTTATAAAAATATAAAATTTAATGTGAGTTATTGAATAATCAATATATGCTAAATTAAAACTACATAAGAACTAACCATTAATTATAAACTAACATAGTGGACTTTTATTGATCATGGTACAAATGTAAAATGTGTGCCGAAGGATTTCTCTTCAAAACTGTTTGTTTTCTAAAAATATTATTTTTATAAGAAAATATTATTTGCTTTACTTATATATAAATAAAAGAATTTGATGCTTATTATGTATTTTATAATTAAAAAATTAATATAGAATATCATGGTAGCAAATATAGTGAACCTAAAAATTTTCACTTGAAAGAATTAAGTATCAAAATTTTTTATAAAGTATATATAATTTTTAAATTTTTGAAAAGTCAACTTAAAATTATTATATATAAAAATGAAGAAATTAAGATTTTGAGGCATGAGGCCTCTGCTTGCTCTTCAATGACTTCACCACTTGGATGAGATTACAACTTTAATAGGATAAGTTCTTTTTTATCATCCTCTATAGGGTTAAGTTTATATAACCCCCTTAAACTATAGATAAATTGAATTTTATTCCCTTGAACTATGAAAATTTAAATTTTACCCCCCTTAAACTATATAAAATTTAGATTTTACTTCTACCATTACTAGGCTAATGGAATTTGCTAGGAAAATTGCCGCTATCTTATTCTATTTATTAGTAGTTAAAAACTGTTGCTAAATTCCCTTAGTTTTGAAAGTTTTTTCACTTACCGCTAAGTGTTAGAGAACCACCATTAAATGTTACAACCGTTAACTTGATAACGATAAGGGTAAAATCCAAGTTTTATTTAATTTCAGGGAGTAAAATTTAAGTTTTCATAGTTTAAAGAAACAAAATTCAAACACCCCATAGTTCGGAGGGATTATTTGCAGTTTTCCCTACTCTATATTAAGGGTAGAAATCGGTCGATTAGGGTCGGTTAAGTAACATAATTCCACCCGACCGAACCAAACTGATCATTAAAAATATAAACCGAATCCAATCGAATAACACTCGTTAACTGAATTTAACTTATCAAGGCGGTTTATAACGATTAAAGACAAATTCGGTTGGGTCTATTATTAAATGAGAAATGCAAATTGAATGAATGATTTAAGTTAAAAAATCTAAAATATTCTTAAAATGATATCATTTTTTAGAATTTTAGCAAAGTTTACGATTGGATTCAGTTAATAACGATTAGTGCACTTCCACTCGTAACTGATCGAATCCGAAAATATTTTTTGTTTTCTATTCCGAAACCTTTGTTTAATCCACTTCTAACCGCTTATTATCGGGCGGTTACGATCGGTTAGTTTCAAATTAAAGAAAAATTCCCACCCTTACTCTATATATAACTAGCCTCTTCGCGCATGTTCACATGCATATTTAGAGACCATTTTTTCTTTTAAGAAAAGAATTAACTTATACCATTGTCCATAACTCGGTGATTATAACTATTATTTGTCTTGTAATAAATATATATATAATTGAATAAATTAAGATACATTATTTTAATTCGGATAAAAATAAATTAGTTTAAGGAAAATAAATTTATATGATAGTACAAACATCCTTTCATGATCACATTGATGAGAGTCTATCAACATTATAAATAAATTAAGCTATTAAAAAACACAAAATATATACTAAAATAAAATACCTTTAATGATGGATTATCAAAATCCATGATAGTTTGCATATAACTACATAACCTTATCTCACCGTACAAATCTACATCAATGATAAAAAAAAATGAAATCCTAATCAAGAATTAAAAATTGTAAGTTTGAGAAGAAATGTTAAAAACAAGCAATTATAAGCTATACAAAAATTACCCCTATGCAGTATTGAATTTCCATAACATTCTTAACTAATCAGATTCATCCAAATTGTTGTAAGCTACTTTAAGTCCATGAGATATTTGATGAACAATTCTAGTAAAATATTATTTTATTTAAACAAACAATATGATACTATTGTAAAAATGTTAAAGAGCGACAACTATGTGAAAGAGAGAGAGAGCAAGTGCGCATGAAAGAGATAAAATAGAGCAGGAGATAGATGATAGAAGAGAAAAAGGCTCCATTTCACGCAACTAGCTGATAGCTGATAGTTTATAACTCATAGATGGTAGTTGATAAGTTAACTAAAGTGTTTCATAAAATTAGTTGTTGAATTAGTTGAAATTGTAAAATAACATAAAAGGACATATTAATAGAAATATATATATACATATATATATATATATATATATATATATATATATATATATATATAATTAAAATGATTTCTATTTATTCAAAAATAAAATTATATTAATGCAATTAAAAAATTTAAAATAAAAGTATAATTTCTAATATTTTATAAATTTATATATTTATTTACTTATATAATTTTTATTTTATTATTTATTATAAAATTATAATTACTTAAAATATAATTAATTATATTTTATAAAAATTATTTAAATTTATATTATAAAAAGTATGAGTTGTAAATTAATAAAAAGAATAAGAATAGATTTAGAAAGAAATTAAAAAAGGGGTAATTTATAAGTTATAAGTTACTTTAGGTAACTTATTAAATCAGAATTTATAAGTTACCTAGAGTAGTTTATAAATTAACAAGAAAAACACCTTTGAAAGCTAGCTTATAACTTATTGATTAGGTCAATAAATTATAAGCTAACTTATTTGTTACGCGAGACGGAACCAAAATAAATATCTTTTAAAAGAAAATGTAAAATTTAATAGATAACTTATCTATATTTTAATTTTTATTTTTATGTGAAATAAAAGTTAAATATTTATCTTTTGTTAGGAAATAAAAATATAAGAAATGGAGAGTTTGTATCTGTAACTTAAGTTGAGTAAGAAAATTACACCTTTACTTTTAATTTATTGAAATATGTAAAATTCAAGTGAAGATTTTTAGGAAAATAAAAAAAATGAAATTTAAGACTCCCCAATCAACATTTTATTAGTAATAGATATTAAATAAATATTTTTTAAATATTTTATAATTATAAATAAAATTATTCTTGCAGGGGATGTTTCAACGGAGCCAAACTTGATTGTCCAATTCGACAATGATTACTAGTTTCTCATTCTTTGGTGTAATCATTGCTCACCATAAAACTAGGGATGCATCTGAGAGGTCCTATACTCCATAGCTGTTATATTTAAGATAAAATGATAGCGTGGAAAGAGACAATAAGACCTAACAAACCGGATTAGTGTGGTAAAGAAATATTTTAAAAAGTAAAGTGTAATATTATAGTTTTTTATTAAAAAAATTAAAGGTTCATAATTTAATAAAGAATAATAAATTAAGTAAATAATTTTTAAATTTGCACCCAATCATTCCTTCAATATTTTTCATTAAAAATTAAGACATGACATTGTATTCTATAAAATGTATTATACTTTTCTTTGATCCTAACAAACCTATTTGTCAAGCCAGATTGAGTGCCCGCATGAATTAAGTAGCATCAAACACTTAAGTTTGCATGTCTTGTTTTGAACAAAATGAACATTGTTCAAAATATATTAGGTTAGCCATTGATATTGAAGTTTACATGTTTACCGATCATTGTTACTTTTGCATCAAGCCTTGTGGTCTAAGGAGTGGTCTTACTTTTTATACATAGGCAATTTTAATCCTTTTAATATATAATAACCTCTTTTCACGCCCCTTTAATTATAATTTGATGCTTTTTATTTTATTTAAAATATTAAAAATAAGATATGTGTTTGAATTGTTTTAAATTGGTGAAAAAATTGATATAATGTGTCAAGTAGTAATCAAATAATAGGAAGTTTTAAAATATTATTAAATTTTTAACATTTAATAATTAAATTTTAAATTACAAAATTATCCTTCCATTTCTAAAAATTTGAAAATGTAAATGTGAGCTATTTAGGAAAGAGAAAAATGAAGTCTACTTCTGCTCAATTCTCTTTCTATTAGTATTATTATTAGTGTTAGTATATTAGTATATAGATATTGTGAGATTTGATTCTTAATTCAAAATAATTTATTTTAATCTCTTAAATATTTAATTAGTACAATTTTGATCCTGTGATGTATTTTTGTCAATTTGTTGACCTTAAAAGTATAGTTTCACTCAATACTTGCTCCATATTAATTTAAAAACTTCTTTATAAGTTAATATCATAATAAAATATATACTTAAATGCAAATTTAATTCTTGTAAAATATAAATTATGATATTTTGCCCCTATAATTTAAAATAATCTATTTTAATCTCCTAAATATTTATTTGGTGCAATTTTAGTCATTCTATTTTATTTTTGTCAATTTACTCAATGCTCTTCTTGTGTTAATGTGAAATGACTTCTTTGTAAGTGACATAGAATGTCTAATTGGACATGGATAGTTTGAGCAAATATAAAAGCCTATAACTAAATTAAGCCTAAAAGAACCATAATAGGGGCTAGAATCCAATATCTAATCGAACGCATAGCCTAAAAAGCCTTTCAAAGGATAGCCAACATACCACAAAATATGCTATAGGTCCAACATCTCTTATCAAGTTCATAACAATAGTCCAACCCAAAGAATTTGATTGAACATATTTGATGTTACTTGATTCCATTAGAAGAATTTACGACACCTCATAAAGAAGCATAGCTTTAAGGATACTAACGTCTTAGACACATGGTCATTTATAATTGGCTAAGAAATCACACCAATAGTATGCAATCCTTTGAGATCAGTATCAAGAGACCCATGACCTCACACCATCCCATAGGCATTTTATCCTATAAAAGAAAACCATCTCTTGGCCAATTAGACCTAATTCACTCTTATTACTCTTGGAAAATATTTACTTGAATACATCCTAATTTGTAACTTCTTTATTATTGGTGCCATTTGTGGCTCTTATGCCACCATGTCTCAGTTAAGTCATCCTAGGGAGTCTGCCTAGCAAGAGTAGTAGAAGATCAAATGTACTTTCATAGAAACTTTATCTAAAAGGGCTAAGATAGAGAATTTATAGTAGGAGGCCAAATAGATAGAAGTAGAGCTTGATAGGATGCTTTAGCCAAAATTGTAAAGAAATTGTAGGAAGAGCTGGATCTCTTTTAGAACTCTATGCATGTCACTTTCACAAACTCAAGGTATCCAAATCTCCAGTCAGACTTTAGCTCCTCCTTCTAGTTAGTAGTTTTTAACCATTATTAACCATGGCATTATACCATTATCCATTTAGATGGTAAGCACTCCACGTAATATTTCTTTTCTCACTAATTCTTACAACTTTAGATATAACACCACTTTTTCCAATTAAATGTTTACTAACCCTCTTCCTAATCATAAGTAATATAATTTGTCAAACTTAGGGATCCCAAGCCAAAACCTTCATGAACATCAATGATTTACCTTCAATTAACCTCACCCTTTCACTAGTGACATCATAATAGTTCCATTACTAAAAGGCTTTAAATTATTAACCCACTTAGAAGCCTATGATGAAGCAAGTGACCCTCAGGAACACCTTGAGCCCCTTCGAGTGGTTATGCTACTTTGCAATGCACTATATGCCATGATGTGCAAGGCTTTTTCCATAACTTTAAAAAAGGTCAACCTTTGATGGTTCAACAACCTATTCTCAAATTTTGTTTGTAGCTTCTAGCAACTATCTAATGTATTTACTACCTATTTTGTACAAGCAGAATACTGAGGAAGGCTTCTACTGCTTTACTCAATTTCTAATAAGAGCCAAATGAGACTCTAAAGCAAAATCCAACATGATGCAATCCTTTAGCATTAAAGCTCAGAGATCTTAATAAGGGCATAACAATCCATCAGTTGGTTACAAGGCTTCAATCAAGCTATTTCTCCTTATTTCTAGTAAAGAAATCAATCTCAATAATAAAAGATCTATTTGACTAGGCAAAAAAGTATATGAATGTTAAAAAATATGAACAGATGCGTCATGGCCACTTGCAATATACAATTATAATGAGCAAGGTTAGATTGGTAAAGTTCAAGATAATTTTTTATCTAGGTGACTATTTCCCAAAGGAAGATTTGATAGGTATAAATCGTTTCAAGCACAGACTAGTATGACCATGGAAAATGTCCAGGTGGTTAAACTTATCAAATTCTCTCCACCATAGAATCATAAGTTTCCACTAAGTGATAAATCAAAATATTATAAATTCTAGGAGTGGCAATTCGTGTCATTAGGGTTAACCTATTTATGAATCATGTCATTCGTGTCGACCCACGGGTTATTCGTTTAATAATTTTAATTAATAAAATATATATTATAAAATTATTTATTAAATTTAATTACTTATTATTTTTTATAAAAATATTTTTAATTATTAATAAAATTTTATTTTAAAATTTTATTATTATTTTATTAAATTAATAATTTTATATTTTTATTATATATATATATTTATGATTAAAATATTATTTATTTATTAAATAAAATTATTAAAAATTTAATATAAATTCTTAAACGGGTTGACGTGTCAACCTGAACCTGAATAAACATGTCAGGTTTATATTGGGTTATCGTATCGTATTAGAAATTATCATCTCTAGTAAATTCCATAAAAATTATAATCATGATACTGCTGATTATGTTATCATGAAAGATGAAATTGAATATCTAATTTGGAAATAACACTTGAGTAAACACTAAAGAAACCCATATAAGTTCCATAAAAAAGAGAGAGAATATGATTGGTCCTCAGCACCACAAGTAAATACACCCTCAATGATAGATTTACTTTTGATTGCTATTACAATTAACATAATTGCTAGAGAACCTATGCAATGTGGCAAATTTAGAAATGCAAAAAAAAATGGCACATATGTCAAATAATAAGTGTAGAACAAAAAAAGTTAAAAACATGTTATTAAATATTATCCTTCACAAAAAAGGACTTTAAAAGGATAAACAGGGATAGTAATCTCAGCAATGGTTCACAACTTCTTAATTAGGTAAATCTTGGTGGATTAGAAGAGTTTCACCAATGTTCTTTATTTAATGCAACTAATAAGTTAGAATTACCAAAGTCTATGATAAAACCTTGTTCTGGCATGCAAATTAATTTTTCAAGAAAATAAGTTGAAGTAAAAGGGATGATTACCTTAAATATTAAAATAAGAGCTCTATTTATGGTTCAAAGTATGGGGGTCAACTTCTTAGTGGTCAAAGTGGCCAATCAAGTGTACAATGCCATTCTAAGAAGACCATCCTTGAATCAAGCATAGGCAATAGTTTTTACATTACACCTATTGATTGAAGTTGTCAAATTCACATAAGATTGGTCATGTCCAAACAAACTAAGTAGTTGCTAGATAATGTTATATGGTAAGTCTAGAACCCTTATGTTGCGAACCAATAGATCAAAGATATAATTCGTAGGCATTAGTAAAGACATCCTTGCATGAATGTCAAATAGTTGACCTAATAACTCTAAATATGCAGAACATTAATCCTGAAGACATGAGCTCATGTTTGACTTGGAGGAAATCCACCTATTTGAACAATAGGATGAAATACTAGCTAAGATTGCTAATAACCTTTCCTTGAAAGGAAGAAAAATGTTAATTAACCTTCTGGCTGAGTACATTGAAATCTTTACTTAGAAATGCCAAGAATAAACCTTGCAATAGCATTCCATATACTAGCAATAAACCTAGCTATTAAGCCAATATAGCAAAAGAAGAGATACTTTAGGTTTAAGTAGAGATAAGTCATTAAAAAGGAGGTTTAAAAGTTATTGGAAGCTAGTTTATCAAGGAAATTGAACATACAACTTGGCTTGCCATTATCGTACTAGTTAAAAAGCTGAACAAATAATGGCATATGTGTGTGGACTTCATTGGTCTAAAAGCTTGCCTAAAAAACACCTATTCACTACTAAACATTAATAAACTAGTTAATAATGCATTAGGCTTTAAAAGTTTAAGTTATAAAGATGCTTTTTCTAGTTATATTCAACTCAAGATATATCCCCCTAATGAAGAAAAACAATATTCATTACAAATAAAGAGATATTTTACCATAAGGTAATGCCTTTTAGATTAAAGCATGTTAGTGCGATGTACTAATGGATGACAAATAAGGTATTTGAAAGCCAAATTGGATGCAATATTGAAATGTAAGTGGATGACATCCTAATAAAATTTACTAATGAAGAGCAACATTATAAAGACTTGAGAGAAGCCTCTAAAGTGTTTAAAGGTAACAAAATGAGGCTGAAATCAGCAAGTTGTGCCTTTAGGGTCTAAGTGAGAAAATTTCATGATTTTATGCTGATAGAACATAGAATTGAAGCATACTTATCAAAATATTAAGTAATAACAGATACGAAGAGCCTTCAATTAATTTGAGAACTACAAATGCTAAATGAGAGATTGGTAGCTTTGACTCGCTTTAGGTCTAGGTTAGTGACAAATTCCTACCTTTTTATAAATTGCTTAAGAATGTTAAAAACTTTAATTGGGGTAACACTTACGAAAAAATATTTAAAGAATTGAAACAATATTTGTCCACCTCTCTAATGTTTTCAAAACTAACAAAGGGTAAACCCTTATATGTATACCTTATAGCTTCGAAAGAGGTAGTTAACTTAATAATAGTAATCAAAGAAGAAAGAGAGCAGAAACTAATGCATTTTGTTAGCAAATTACTTCATAGGGAAAAAAAAGATACAAAAAGATGGAAAAGCTTTTACACTCTTAATTACTTCAAAAAGACTTCATCCATACTTTCAAAATTATCATATTATTATCTTTATGAATAAAATAATTAGAAAAGTATTACGGAAACTAGACTTGGTCTATCGATTAGTATCTTCATCTGTGAAGTTATCTAAATATGGCATATTGTTCAAAGCTAGGAAGTCTATAAAGTTACAAGCACTAGCAGACCTTATCATTGAGTTGAAAATAAGAGCCATAGAAGATTGAAAAATGGATCCTATACATTGATGGTTCATCAAATAAGAAAGGTAGTAATGTAGCATCATTTTATAAGGACCCAAGGATGTAACCCTAGAGTACACCCTTAAGTATGAATTTCATGTAACAAATAACCAGGTGAAATATAAAGCTTTATTGGCAAGATTACAACTTGCAAAAGAGGTCAAAGCAAAGAAAGTAAAAATATTGAATGATTTGTAAATCATAAGAAGCTTGATAAAGGGATAATTTAAGACTAAAAAGCCCATCATGAATCGATATAAGCAAAAAACCATAAAGTTGTTGAAAGGATTGGAATATGAAGTCATAACAATTTTAAGAGAATAAAATGATTGAGCAAATTTTTTGGGAAAACTTAGTAGTGCCTAAGCAATAATAAATAACAACCACATTATATAAGAAACCTTGGATTATCTAAGTGTGACTAGAAAAGAAATAGTTTAGGTCGATGAAGTCCAAACCTAGATAACTTCACCAATTAAGAATTTATTTAAGGGATTTTTGCTTGAGAGCTTAAAAGAAGCAAAAGAAGTCATTAGATAAGCATCATGATTTTTCCTACACAATAACAAGCTATGAAAAAGAAGCTTTCCACTCTTCATGTTAAAATTTTCAAGGCCCAAACGAAGCAAACTATGTCTTAAAGGAATTGCACAAAGGGATATACAGAAACCACATAAGACATTTTACCCTCGCAATTAAGGCTATCCAAATAGGTTACTTTTGGTTAAGTATAAGAAGCAGATTATGACAATTACTAGAATGCCAAGATCCTAAGGAAATCCTTCATGGAACAACCTTTGATTACCTTTCCATGGCTATTCACATACTAAGGGATAGAGTTTCTAGGACCATTTTTGAAAGCGTTCGAATAGTAAAGGTCCTTAATAATAATAGTAGATTACTTCACCAAACCCATAATCAATGCCTAGAATACTAGGAAGTTCTAATTGAAAATGATTGTATACAGTTAAATAAGGCCATAAAACTTACTCAAGTATATGTGCTTTTAAAAATAACACTAATTTTCAATCATATGCAAGTTTAAGCTACTAGAAGCTATAATTATGAACAATAGGACACAATTTACTAGCAAAAAGTTTTTAAGTTTTTATGAAAAGTAGGATATAAGATAAAAAATAGGAGTTTGCTTATTTTTTATCTAAATAGATATTAACATACTTTTCCCATTCAAAGCAACTTAGCCATTAAATAGAAATTCTACTCAATTGAACACCCCTAAACTAATAAGCAAGTAGAATTAGCTAATTGAATGATTCTAGAAAGTGTAAAGAAAAGAATTGAAGGTACAGAAGGCAACTAGGTGGATGAAAACCTAACTATTCCAGGGTCATACTGCACAACATCATAAACTTCAATGGGAGAGTCTCCTTTTAAGCTAACCTATGGCATTGAAGTAATAATCCTAATAGAAATTAGTGAAGTATTTGAAAGGAAATTGATGTATAAAGAAGTGATAAATGAAAAAATAAGGAAAGAAAAGCTAAACTTATTAGATGATGTATGAAAAGTGGCATAAATAAGAATGTTAGAATATAAGAATAGACTTATAGCTTTACATAACTAAAGGGTGCAAAATGAGACTTTTAATAAGGCTAATCTAGTTTTAAGGAAAATAAAAGGTGTGCAATAAGATAGTAGGGGATGGAAAGTTTACCCCAAATTAAGAAGGCCCATATTGAATCATAAAATCCTTACAAAATGATGTATACTACTTAGAAACATTAAAAGGGAAATCAATGCCTAGAACTTAAGATGTTACTCATCTCAAGCTATATTTCATGATTGCCTAAAATAAAAGGGAAATTTTCATAAATAATGATCATAATAAGAACTAAATCATTCAAGTAGACCCTTTAGAAAATGAAGTCAAAACAAGATCCCCAATATTTGAGCAGATCCTTCAAAAGAATGAAATCTAGATAAAATCCCTAGTGTTCAAGTAGATCTATTAGGCGATGAAGTCTGGACAAGATCTTTGACATCCTAGATCCTTTAGAGAATGAAATTTAAAAAAAAAAACACTAATGTCCAAGCAAATCCTTTAAGTAATAAAGTTCAAACAAGATCTCTAGCATGGGGATAGATCCCTTAGAGAATAAAATCCTTAGTGTTCAAGCAAATATCTTGGGCAATAAAATCCCACTGTTAAAAAATTTGAATGAAAATATAAGTAATAACTTACTTCTAATATCTTAGGTTCAAAATATTCAAAAACTATCCAAGTAGATAACATATCTGAAGCACTATTAGTCATATCCAAAAAAGCTATAATACTAATAAAAGTTTATACATAGTTAACAAAAGATTCAAAACATTTAAAAGAATTATAGTACAATATAAAAGATCATAAGGAAATATAGTTAAAAGTTCATAAACATCTGAGCAGAAACACTTATGCAAAAGTAGCAAAGCTAGACAAATAGAGCATCCATAGGATCTTCAATCTTTTCAATGTCATTTAAAAGAAGCTTCAAGTTAGTATCTAACTTTGGCAAGTCAAGAGAAACATAAAAAAAATGCTTAACTTGCTCTTTAGTTTTAGAAAAGCCTTTAAGATACATTTAAAGGCCTAAATATTAAAATATTTAAGTTCTTTTTGTAATCTCATTCAGTTAGACTCACTATCTCACAACACTTACTTTTAAGTGGATAGCTGGTTCCTAACAAATTGCAAGTTAGCCTTTTAAGTAGCCATACTCCCTACTAACTTTTCCTTCTCTATTTTCATCTCCTTGGGCAAGGACTCAAGAAGTGCCTTCTATTTGTGCAAGTCTATAAATTATTCTCTAAATCTAGCCCCTAGGCAAAAACTTTTCTTAAACACCCCTAATATGATAAAAGGTTACTTTGACTTTTCTCTAATGGATTCTACACCTCTAAAGCCATATCAAGATTAATCCCCTCAAATATGGGCAAATTTGCTTCCTAGGTAGTGTTAAGGTAGCTAAGGAAAGAATGAAAAAAAAAAAACTATGAGTTAACTCACTCATAACCTCCTAGCCAAATTTAGCACCACCAACTTTATAAGAAAAAGCTACATTCTTGTCATGATCTTTCTTCAACAACATCTTGTCTAATAGTTAAGGATATAGATCAATGTCCTCATACCAAAAGCTATCTAATTTGTTAATGGTTATACCAACAAA
This sequence comes from Sindora glabra, assembly GCA_020226215.1. NCBI lineage: Eukaryota > Viridiplantae > Streptophyta > Magnoliopsida > Fabales > Fabaceae > Sindora > Sindora glabra. The sequence continues at coordinate 31,356,496 of CM035233.1, forward strand.
AGAGGTTAATTTATTCACCTAGTCATCCATTTTTAACTTCCTTAGGTGATGGTTTGAATATGACATCACACAGAACCCTTAAAGGTAACCATAATATTTGAAAAAGCTATCATCCTTTTTCTCTTCTTGGAATGATCTAACTTAACTGCACCAAAGGATGGATCTAAAATTTCCTTCCCAACAATATTCATCCCTTTAAACTTACTTGCTAAAAAATCATGTAAGTTACCATCATTTAAATCTACTCCACTCTCCTAATCTCTCTCTTTTCCGATAACATTTTTTCTTATTTTCTTAGGAATCCTATTAAATATATCTCCACTCATTTCAAAGTAAAAGTCTTACTCTTAGAGAAGTTCTCCTTCATTCTTTGAAAATAGGTAAATTTAACCTCTATTATTTCTTTTGGGTAGTCTTCCAGTCTAGCCTAGAATCTGAAAGAAAGAATAAAATAATGAAGTTAATAATAATATAAGAAGAAGAAAAGCATAAAATAAAAAAAAGAGAATAAGTCCAAGGAGTATCTAATTTATCTACACTTAACCATTAAAGAATAAGATCTTAATCATCTGTAGAATGGGAGTTTAAGTCATAAGTTTTTGGTAGGCTTATTCGTTCTTCCCATTGAGATAGATCTAGAGGCACCTTGTTATCATCAAGCCAAAATAGTTAGATCTCCTATACTATAACTATTTTGAAAAACAGATCTTTTCCAATATTTATAACTTTGTATCCACCTTTTTAAGAATCCCCTTCTTTTTTTTAAGGAAAAAGTATGTCTAACCACCTTTTAATTGACTTTAAAAAAATGAAAATAAGAAAGTATTAAAGGAAGGATCATGCTAAGTTTTTTACTTAAACTTCAAAACAAATTAAAAACATCCATTCTTGAGGAGTAGGATTGATTAAACAAATATTTATTTCATGAAGGACTTCTTTATGAAAAGGAGTAAAAGGAAGGGCTAGACCTAATTTTGTCATAAAATCTCTATAAAACATCAGAAAAGAAATAGGATCATAACCATAAATATGTTCATCACTTTAACACCATAAGAAATGAATTACTTGCCAATTAGACTCATTTGAAAAACACATATCCCGAATAGTGTCATACCATGCTTGCTTAGTCCATTTTTTTAAAGCTATATGATTTAACACTCTAGCATGTATCCAATTAAAGACAAGTAATCCTCAAGTAGTTAGTCAGCCTTATTAACACCCTCAATGTCTGTTGATCGATCCACTATAACAGTAGAAAAAGGAAATTACCAATCAAAAGAAGATGTAAAGAGCTCCTTAAGAATAAGGTCAAGCAAATCAGTGAAGTTTTAATGATCACCATACATGAACAAGATCAAAAAACCATCTCACCTTCAAAAAGAATTATAAGGTCAAAATGGATAATGGTAGGTGGTTGGATGAAATAAAATATAGGGTAAAAAGGAAAATAAATAGCAAAAGAAGCCAAAAATTAAAAAATAAAGGAAGTATTCATTGGCGGTAATCAATCCTAAAATATCACACTTAAAGACAGATAAAGTTTTTAACTCTCTATAGAACAAAGTAACTTAAAGCAAATATAAATCTAGGAGTCCATAAAATAATAGAAAAAGGATAATAAAATAAAGAAATTAGATGTCGAAATACCTAGTAGAAAAAGTAGCGATACCACAGCAAAAATGAAGCCATTGATTCACTTAGCAATGCAAGAATCCTATAATGGCAAATGCGAGATAAGATGAAGAGCAAAAATAAAAAAAATTAAGAAGTTGAGAAAAAAAAAAGAAAAACTTATGTTGAAAAGGAGAGAAATTGTAAAAAGAGAAAAGTTAAGTTAGCAAAAAAGTTGTAGAAAAGAAAAGGAAAAAATATTTGAATAAAAAAGAATGAAAGTTAAAAAAGGAAAATGTTTAAATTTAAAAGGAAAAATGTACTTAAGGGTAGACCAATCAATAGTCAAAGTAGTTATAAAAAGAAATGAATATGTTCTAGTAGCTAGGTAGGCATTATGTCATTTAAAAGAGATAAAATGGGTATATGATTGGCAAGTTGAATTGGAAGCAATACCAACTGGCACCAAACTTGTAAAAATGCATGCTTTCGTATGCTAAAATTGATAAAATTCATGAGATAACTTAAAGCTTAATATTGACAGGTTGATGAAGGAAAGAGAGAGCAAGAAGTAATAAAGAAATGACTGGCTAGATATAATTTACAAAAAATTTTATAGATCGACAGATATTTAGCAAGCGAAAGAAAATTGCACAAGAAGCACATTTCCCAAAAGAGGGTAAAGGGCAAGTGACAGAGAATGTCTAACTAGACATGGACAGTCTAAGCGAACATAAAAGCCTCTAACTGAATTAGGCCTGAGAGAACCATAATAGAGGCTAAAACCCAATATTCGACAAGATACTTAGACTAAAAATCCTTTCAAAGAAGCCCATATACCATAATATGCAATAAGTCTAACATCTCAAGTCAAGCCTATAATGATAATCCAGCTCAAAGGATTCAATTGGACATACTTGAAGTAACATGATTCCATTAAAAAATTCTAGAACACCTCACAAAGAAGCATAACTTTAAGGACACTAATTGCTTGGACATGTGATCATTCAGAATTAGCTAAGAAATCACACCAAAAGCATGCAATTTTTGAGATCCACACCAGGGGATCCATAACCTTACACTATCCTATAGGCATCTTAGCCTATTAAAGAAGACCATCTCTCAACCAATCAAACTCGATTTACTCTTATTACTTTTCATGAATATCCACCTAAATATAGCCTAATTGGTAACTTCTTTGTTAGTAAGCATGAAAAGAAATATTTATGTGAGTATTGAATATTTTAAACAAAACCAATAGGTTAAATATGAAAATTTGATTTTTTTAGTTTTCCTTATCTTCTAAATCTTTAAAAAAATATGATTTGTTTAAGAAATAATATAATATGTGCTTGAAGATGAAATAAAAAATAATAGAAGTAAATAAAAATAAAAAAGAACCAAAATTATACTAATTAAATATTTAGGAAATTGAAATAAATTATTTTAAATTATTAGAAAGACTAAAATTGTATAATTTATATTTTAAAAGATCAAATTAAATCACATTTAAGCCTAAAATATATATAATTGACTTTGACATAAATTTCTTTTTAAAATTCATTGAAATTAAACTTAAGCATTTTTTGCATAATAAAGGATACATATGTTTTACTTCGTTACTAAATTTATATAATATGTTTCTTTAATAATAAAAGTAGCTAATCACTTAATGCACAAATATAAATACAAAAATTCAAAATGAAACCAAAATATAATAAAATGTAACCTTTAGAAAATATTAAATATCACTTGAGCTTAACAATATCTTTCCTTATAACTCAATAGAAAAAGCCTTAACTTAATTACCAATGTATATTTGAGCCCAATATATTTGCATCATAGAAAAGATGATAGCTTATCAAACTAAAAATCAATGAGATGAATGAAATTTAGAGTCATTAACAAAAGTAGTAAAACCTCATTGTTGTACACCAAACATTTGTTAGATGCAAGCTATAACTATTTGGAGACAACTATGTCACTAGATTTGATTGTTAATATGTCATTGTATAACATATTAAATTTAGGTTTAAAAACATTTACAATCTTTTGTCTACAACAATGCTAAATTTAATAATAACTAAAAATTGTTACCTAAAACTTATATAGGCAATAATTTTAACAATGTTACTTTTAAATTTTGGTTTGGGCAACATTTATTAGACAACATTAAGGAAACTATTACCTAAAATAAAATTGGAAACACTCAATAATTATTGCTAAATAAAATTGATGCCCAATGTATAATAAATAACAAATTAATTGTTGCTAAATTGTAATTCATAAGCAACATAGACGCACATAATTTATTGCCAATTATAGAATTTGTAACACTTAGTTTATGCTATTTTGATAAATTGATAGGCAATACTTTTTTATCTTACTTTTGTAAATTATTTTATATAAAAATATTTTTCATATATTTAAAAAGATATTTTATATAAAAAAATTATTTTCCTATTTAAACTTATAAAATTATACTTTTATTTCTTTTAAGTTCCATTTTAATTTTATTTCTCTTTAAAATTTAATTTATGCTATAAAACTACATTTTATAAGTTAAATATATTTTTCACTTCTATTTTTTTCACTATTTTAATTTTGAGTGAAAATCCCTAATTAAAAATTTTAATTTATAAAAGTTGTAAAACAAAGTTTTGAGGGAAAAATCCCAAAGTGCGTCAAAACTTTTCTCTTTATGGTAGTAACACCTATAACTGGAAGCCTTTAGCGCAACTCTTTCAACACTCATAAATTCAATTGACAATATAATTTAAAGAAACACTCTACTCAATGCCTTCTACTCGCCTCAACACTACGATTGAAGCACACTTAAGTGTTTTGGCAAGCTAAATGCCCTAAAATTGGTCAACTATTATGATTTTTGAATAATTAATCTATGTGATTGATTTCGATGAAATTTTATGTCTTTTGTAAATGAAATTAAACTGGAGATAATTTTTTATTGTGTTTTATCTTTGCAATTAATGTGAATATATGTTTGCGTTTAGCAATGATTGATGATTTAATGCATATTTGCTTTAGGATTGTGCTTCCTTTTGCTAGTGATAGTATTTCTCTTACAAAACACTTTTAGTTGGCAGATTGTCCTAAATTGGTTCTTTAAATTTCAAAATTAAATTACTTTTCTAGAACCAATCATAATTATGTTATTTTTTTGTAATTTTTGAATTGGGTATTCATTTTATGTTATATCTATTCTATAAAACTATATTCATGCATTAAAATAGTTGAATTGAATTCATCTAAAATGTTAAAAATTATTTTAAGATATCTATTCTATAAAAGCAATCACATGGATTGTAAAGTTGCACTATATATGTTTGACGATTTGTTTTAACTCTCAAAGTAGCATGAAAAGGTTGCAAGCTAAGATTTCAAATAAAGACATAACCTTAACTTTGATATTCAAGTCCATAAAAGAGCTTGAGAAAGTTGTCATCAACATAAATAATGAGAGAAAGGTATCTCTTTAGTAACTTAACAACATAGGCTTTATACTTTGCATTTGCATTTAAAAAACAAAGATAAGGAAAGTGATGCTTTATTTTTTTAGGAAATAAAAGAAAATAAAGGATAGGCATGACATGGATGAAAAAGGAAATGGCAATGAGAAAGCTAAATGATAGATTAACGATGGTTAAGCGTGTTTTCACAAACATTGATGGCCTTTTTAGGATGTTATGTTATAAACATTTGGTCAATATTCTTAATTTCACTTTTACAATATCCCTGAGACATTATTATTTACTTTTTTAATTTCACTCTTATAATGATAATATTTTCCTTAACATCTTTTTAACATTGAGAAGTTTATTTCTTTGGAAAAATCTTTAGAGCAATGGGGACATGTTTATGATTCTAGAGGTTTAAATTGTTGTGTTAGCATTCTTTTAACATGAATGGTGTTAATAGGCTAAATGTGTATATAAAGGATAAAATATAGAAAAACTTTTAAGTGGTTGGTCCTTACTTATGGAATAAAATATTTCATATTAGGTCCAACTTTTTATGTTCTTATATCTTCTTCCTTTTTAGTTGTTTCATCATTTTATTTCTATCTTGAAATAGAAAATGGATTATTTATATTACATATCCAGCTATAAGTTTCAAAAAATATTTTAGCAAAGTTATTAAGGTTATCCTTAACTAACTTTTTTTACTTAATTGAAGGCCTAAAGGTGTATGAATAGGTTAGTTGAGCTTGAAAAGAATGGTTTAATGTTTGATTAGTTTAGTTATATATTTATGAGCTAAATAAAGTTATTAGGTCATTTTTTAATTAACTTCTAATGTCTTTATTAGGCATTTCACATAAGATAAAGATTGAATTTAACTATGTTTCCAACTATAACTAACCTTATAACTTCTTAGAAAGTGCCAAATTGTTAAAACTTCTTAATCTATACCTTGATATAAATGCTATGTCGTGACCCCTAACTTGATCGCAAATTAACATAGAACTAGCTTCTCAATTTCCACTAACCTATACCAAATTAATCATTGCATTCTTAATTAATTAATGAATATTTGAATGACTATAAGGAAGGAGACCATGTAGAAAGAATGCATTTCATTCAAGTCCAACAAAAAAGTTTACAAAAGATAAGAAAGCTAAATTTGCTTATAATTCTTCCATAATAAAGTTAAGTTAGTTTAACTAAATCATAAGAAATTTAGTTCATATATCTTTTTTGCTGAAGCCTACAAATAAAATAAGGTCTAATATATATTTAATGTGAAAAATATCCTTTGCCACCGTACAACTAAAAAATGAGCTTTCATGAAATCTAGCTTTAAAGAGGTGGTGGTAGAGACTTAACATAAAAATCTACAAAATAAATCATAGAGATGTAAGTTTAGGGCTTATAAATACTCCATTAAAGCAAATAATATAACACAATAACTTACCTACTAGATCATCCTCGTAAAAGGCTCATTACACAATTAATCACCTTAACATTTCAATTTCAATACCCTTAAAAAGGCTTAAACATAGTCATTCCATCACTAACAATTCATATAAGAGTTTTTAAGGATAAGTATATATCAAGGTAATATCCTAATTCATGCAATAATCAATAAATAAATACATAGATCTACCTTATGAATCTTAACCTAACTTTATACTCTACCCACTTCTTCCGTCCTTATTCCTTTCGAGCTAACTTCATGCCTTACCTACTTACATTGGGAATTAATCATTTAATAGTGCCCATCATCATTCTCATATATAAGGAAGACAACTCTATAAAATTTTAACATTATGGCCATTTAGTATTTAGTGAAAATAGTCATACGTGAGCTTCTAATACTAATTTATGCCTTATAGCCTTCCTACATTATGACTATATAGTAAAGAAAGGCTTATGTAGGCTCCTATTAGGGGTGATCAAAATCCTTCAAACCGCTCTTAACCGACCGACCGAACCCGAAGTTAGTCGGTTAAGAGCGGTTAATGTATTATTATCGGTTAAAATCGGAAGAAAAAATTTATAAATTTCGGGTGGTCGGTTAATTTCGGGTGTAAATTGTTAACCGCAATTAACCGAACTTAACCGACATTAACCAAAATTTATATTAATTTTTTTGTTTAAAAATTTATATTTAAAATTTTATTAATCATTTTTATATTTTAATACTTAATTATTTTTTATTATAGTTATATTAATGAAATTATGATATTAATATATATTTATAAATTAATTTTAATATTTAAATCAATTTATTTAGGTATTTTTGAAAAAAAAATTTCAAAATTTTAAACCGTTCTAAACCGAATTTAACCGACCGAAACCGAAATTTCGGTTAATTTCGGTTAAGGCTAAGCAATCGGGTTTGGTCGGTTGAAAAAAAAGACTTTTCGGTTAATTTCGGTCGGTTTAAAAAGCAGTCTTAACCGCTATTAACCGACCGATGATCACCCCTAGCTCCTATATATTTCTCAATTCAAATTATTTCTCATCCCATCTAACATTGTAGTTAACATAATTTTATAACAATATCATGCCTTAATATATGACCACATATCACATTTTAATGCATAAATAACCATACAACTTCATATACATCATCAATCATTGTATCAATAATATTATAAATGCATTCAAATACTGCATCACATGGTATAATAGTTTAATTCTTCATTTTTGGATCATTAAAAGAAGTAATTAGCTCACAAGTATCATATGCCATCTTACTTTAACATTTAAAAACCATTCATCCAACATCAGACCCTTAAAGATCATATTTTTCAAAGAAATCTTGATATAATTGACTATGTACTCGACTATAAAAGCTTAAGAGTAATTCTAAGGACTATAATTAACTATATAGTCAAGTAGTAAGGTTCAGAGGCAACTCTAGGGAATAATAATTAACTAATAGTTGATTATTGGGCTTCAAAGAGTATCCTAGAAATTTATAGTTAACTATTAACCTCTAAAAAGCAACTTAAGGTTAGATAGTTAATTATATAGATAACTATATGCCTTCAGAGTGCAATTTCTGGGGCATAGTCGACTACCACTAGGGAATCTATAGCAACTTCAAAATTTTTCACTATTTCAACTTCCAAAATCTTGCTATTAATGCATTTAACACCCAACCAATTATCAAGAGCTTATAAATATGCATCACCCGTATGCTATTAATGCCATTTACATCATTAAATCAATCTAATTTCATTATTCAACATCAAATCATTTATTTATGTTCTTGTAACCATAAAACTCATATATAAGCAAATTAACTTGGATTTCTTAAAGTCCAACAAGAAATGATAGAATATTCACTCATTTTGTGTAGAGAAGAATGTTATGAAGCTAGATTGAAGGCTTCTTAAACTTAATCACATCAAAATTGGTGGTTCTTTAGGTTAGGGTTCCAAATTTTCAATGGAAACAAATAATCCTTAATTGTCATCAAACTAAAAAGAAATAAGAATAAATCTTAATAAGAATGATGTTCTTACCTTAATTAGATAAAGAAGTTAAAGAATGATTGAAGTTCCCTTACTTGATTTAATGAAGAAATGAGAAGGAGGAGTGAAGTGAGTGTTGGGAGAAAATGAAGAAGTTAGGAAAAATAAAAGAGAAAGGGTTAATTTGTTTTAAAATGAGGAATAGTACCCCAAGGGCATTTTTAAAAATTCTTTCTTAAATCTCTTCCATACTTACACACTTATAATAATTCAAAACTTTACACTTTATAATTCTTTTTAATTTTTCTTATCTAATTCTCAAGGAATTCATATCTCTATATTTATTAAATTATTAACTTTATTTTATTTTATAATTTATACTTAAAATTTTTAATTTAATAAAATTTATTGGTTACTACAATTAGTCCTCTTATTAAAATAAATTTTAATTTACCATATTTTAAAAAGGATGTAACATGCTATAATATTAAATAAACATACAATATATAAATTTGCAAAAATAGATACCACAAGAATAACTATGTAAGTTTTAAATATAATAAATTGTTAGAATTTATTTAGAAAATGAAATATTTTAAACTTTATATTTACTATATATTATTTTAAAAAAGCATATGTCATAATATTAATTTAGGCTTGAAGATGCATACTACGTAATCCAAGTGATCTTCATTGATATAATCATATATAGCTAAGTGTAGTGTTTCTTATTCTTTCAAATACTAATAAGGTGAGGAAACTAAGGCCATAAAAAAGAAAAAGCCTAAAACTATCCAAGATATTATTCATTTTTTTTAGTTAATTTCTTCTTTTCTTTGATTTAATTTTTAATATTGTGAGGAAGGGGTTTGATTTTACTCCATTATATTCCATATGAAGTTTAGATCTAGGAGTCCTTAACTTGAAATATTTTATTCTCCTTATGTTAGAGATATTCTTTGTTACTTATTTTGTTCTACAGTAGTAGTAAAACTATGCACATGCATTCTAAATTCTTTATTGCTTATTTTTTTTAATCATTCTCAGTTGTAAATGTTAAAGACCAAGATTGCCACCTATAGACAAAAGTTGATTACTTTCACCTTTATAGTACTTTCTACATTTGGCTAAATTGGATTTTAGTAAAGCTTAAAACTTTTTTTTAATGTAATTAAACACTATTATTGCAACTTTATAGTTAGTGTTACATATTAGGCATGAACCAAATTATAGTTATGCTAAACTATAACAATACTCTCTCTTAATGTAACACAAGCATTTTTCACATTTGTCATGACCTTGACCTAATTATGATCAACATAGATCTTACTACTAAATTTTCATCAATTTAATCTAGTTTATTCATCATTATCCTAGTTTATCAACTAGGGAATGTTGTAAGTGCTAAGGACCAAGACTGCCATTTATGGACTAAAGTTGATTACTTTCACCTTTATAGTACTTACTACATTTAACTAAATTGGGTTTTAGTAAAGCTCAATTTTTTTTGGGTGTAAACAAACTCTGTTGTTGTAATTTTGTAGTTGATGTTGCATATTAGGCATGAACTAGATTATAGTTATGCTAAACTATAACAATACTCTTTACGACACAAGTATTTTGCACATTTGTCATGATTTTAACCTAATCATGATTAGCATGGATCCCACTACCCAACTTTCATCAATTTAATACAATTTATTCATCATTATCCTAGTTCATCAACTAAGGAATATGGTAAGAAGGAAGGCATTAATAGAGAAGAAGAAAAAGGATTTTTATTCATTAGCAAAAATAAGTTTGCTAAAGATAAGAAAGTCAAGTTCACTTATGTTCCTCCTAAATTAATCCATAAGGGATTTGGTTCATAAATCCTTTACATATAGCCTATACATAAAATAGAGCCCTATAAGAATCTAACTAAATATATCTTGTGCTATTGAGGCTAAACCAGATAGCATCCTAGTTATCCTAGATTTGAGATGACAATGGTGGAGGCTCGACTTATATATCTATAAAATAAATCATGAAGGAATGAGTCTAGGTCTCTATGAGTAAATAATCCTTATAATACAAATATAATAATATAATATTCTTACCCATGAGATCATCCTCTTATAGGGCTTAACTCATAAAAGATTCACACTTGTCAATTTATACTCAATTAGTTGTAAAAAGCTAAATCAAAAGTATTTCATTAAGATTTTATTGTAGAAAAATAGTTAAATTCTAAATTTTAAATTCATATCACAAGACAAAGTAATCAACAATAAAATACATAAATTCACTATATAACTTTCAGGTTTCACCTTTCCATCCTTATCTCTCGAGAGTTAACGTCATACCTTTCTTACTTATTATTGAAAATTAATAGTCTAGTGTTCACATCACCCATAACAGGTTTCTCATGTCAAATCTCATAATTTAATAATTTATCATATCACATCTCAAGCTATAGTTAACAAAATTTCATAATATTACTAGACATCAATGCATAGCCACATGATACATTCCATTCCATAAATAATAATACAAGTCATCTTACATCATATTTCATAAGGCAAATTTTATAACTCTAACAAGTCATTTATCATTCACACTTTCAAGTTTCAAATATCTAATACTTGTTTGCATTATCACATAATATAGTTCATTCTATCAATAATGCATATATACATATATTAACTTATTTTAGTTTTAACCCTTAAAAATACTTTATGAGTAACTCAAAATTTACAAATTTTTTGTTTATATAACCTATTTTGTGTGAAAATAGACTTATTCAACTTTCCATGGCCTAGTTATTTTACTTAAAATAATTAAGATTTAAAGGAGTTATGCCTTTTATAAATTAGACCTAAAAAATTTTAATTTTTATAATGATAAATTTTTTATTTTTTTCTATTATTTTAGAAGTATCTTGAAATATACATAAAATATTAATGTAATATTAGTTCAATTAGAAAGTAGATTCAGTTGTCTTTCAAATGATATATAATTCGCTAAAAATAGAAGTAAGATGACAAAGTTGTGGGTTTTCAAAATTAATATAACAATCTTGTCCTAATATAATCACCTATAAAAAGCTAGAGAGCAATTTTGGTGCTTATAGTTAACGCCCAAAAAGCACTCAAAGGCTTATAATAGATTACGGCATAATTTTCATTAGTTTTCTCATGATTTTTTTCATTATTTCTTTAGCAATTTAACAATCCAATTACATTTATACCTTGACTAAAACATCATCAAATCATAAATACACATTAATCTCATGTCATTAATGCCATTTACTTCATCAAATTAAACTCAAACTACTAATCAACATATTATTCATGCATTTACACTTAGATTTCCATAAATACTTAAAATTCAAATTTAAAATTTGAAATATAACAAAAAGGAATAGAGTATCTACTTAGCTAGTATGGAAAAGGATGCTAGGAGTTCAAATTTGATGTTCTTTAAGCCTAATGATATCAAAAATCAAATTTTGTTAGTTAAGGTCAATTTCACTTTGAAACTAAAATAGCCCTAACTATTCATTAAGTTAAAAAAAGACAAGGAGATAATCAAGTAAGGATGATATTCTTACTTGATTTGATAAAAAAAATTAAAGAAGATTAACCCTTTTTCCTTGCTAGATTGAAAAGAGGAGAAAAAAGGAATAATTAAGGGAGTTTGGACATGATGGTTAAGAAATTTTAAGAAAAATCAAAGTGGAAACTAATTTTAGGCTATAAAATAAGGAATAGTGCCCAAGGACACGTTTGAAAATATTTTCTAAATCTCTTTCATATTCACATACTTACTTATAATAACTTAAAATATTATATTTTAATACTTTACTAAACTTTTTTTATCTATTTCTCATGAAATCTATATTCCTATATTCACTTGAATATCAACTCATATTTTATCCTATAATTCGTTTATATCTATTCATCAAAATTTTCCTATACACATATCATCTCCATTTCAACTCAAGGGCATATTACATATTGTAATTATTCCTATCACAACATAAAATTCTAATTTATTATATTTTGATATCAATGTAACAATGCTTCCCCTTTCAAAAGAATTTATTTTCAAATTCTTAAAGCTAAGTTAATCTTTTGTTCTAAGGAAAACATATTGCTATTGAATTTTTTTACGTTTGATGGTAGCATCCCAATTATATTGAGAAATCTATCAAATAGTCCTACCTTACCAGGTGCCATTTATACTCCTAAAGTCATAATGGTTTACATCTCAATGATATAATATCATGCTTTATTAAGTGATACTATTAATCACCATTTTACTTGAAGTCCAACCATAAATTCAAATTCCCAATGTTTGACATTACATTTTGCATGCATATCTATTAAGTTATTTTCCATACAAAACTAAGTCGCAGTCTAAGGCAAATATTATATTGACTAACACAATTTATCTTATTAGATACCTAGTAACTCATCATTAAGCAAAATCTTTTTCCATGGTATATATCTAGCAACATTACTAAACCTTATCTCAAGTTCTCAAATTACCACCTAATCTCATTCTAATCATAAGTTTGAGAGCGTGCTATAAAAGATAAATGAAAAATTACATCCTTAACAGTTTTAGGTTATCATATACTCATGATTCTATATTAAACTTTCTAACTTTCTAAAGAACTCTTATCTTGACTTAGATGCCCTTATAGTCTAGCAATATAAGAATGTGGGAAATTTAATTGATATAGTTTGTGCAATTAAATTTTATGACTTTAGCACTTCAGTAATTGAGATTTAGGAGTGTGTTTATCATTCATCTTTGATACATATTTATTTATTCTAGGCTAAAATTATCCTTATGAACCCTAAATCACTAACAAATTCTAATTTCAGTTGTCTCTCAAGTTACACCAATTAGCCTCTTAGTTTAGTTAAACAAGTTTGTAATTTTTTTATTCTACCATATACATTCCTTTTACTTAATCAACCTATGAATGTCAAACTTAGTCTCCTAAATTTCTGAACCTAGATTTGACACTCATTTTAATATGCATTTATTTTAAGTGTTTTATCTTGAACTTATCATTTACATTCTTTAGAAAATCAAGATCATTAATATCTTTAATCCAAATATGTGCACCATCACCCTAGACATAGATCACCAAAATCTTAAGCCCTAATTTCCAACTAAACGACTAATGTAACTATATAATTGCGAGCCTTATTCAACTTACTTATCTATCCTTATGTGAATACTAATAAATTGTATATTCTCATAATCACATCCACTAATATGCATGGATAACCATTTCTATATAATTCCTCACGAATCTAAGCATATAACCTTACACTTTCTATCTTAAGTAACCTTTATGATCTGTACCCTAATGGCTTTAAGGTATTCATGTTAATAATCTAACATCAAAGTCAATATTTAGTTTATTATATGAAGATTCATACTATAAGCTAGTACTTCTATACTTACTCTAAAAGGCACACTCACTATAAGGAATAAACCCTATTATGATAACTTTTATTGTCACGATATGTAAAGATGCCATGGTTATACACATATACCAACAATGGTGCCATTAGGAACATGTCGTTGTTATATAGTTATGCCATGTTAGCATAATTTATAGTGATAACCAAATGTCATATCTATATATCTTGTTGACATGGCAACCTTTTTGCCAATGACATTTGTCATCGCTAAATATGGTAATATTTTTAAAATTTTAAAAATAAAAATATCTATATTGATGACAATGCCATCACTATAGAGTTCTTTTGATTTTTTTAATTAAAATTTTTAAAATTATTTTTTATTATGAAAATTTATAAGATATTATTAATCATTTACTTATTAAATTGAATATAATTTAAAATTGAACTAATTGTGTTATATTAAAATACTAAAATAAACAAAAAAATGAAATATATATATAATAAAGAAAATTGCAACTATACAAAAGATATGAAATAATGTTGAAAATGAAGGAATAAAATACATAAAATCACTTTAGGCTTTCAAAAGGTTGATATTAATCATCTTGTTGGTGATCTTAAGGTTGGAGATACTTGACATCTTGGGGTTAGGCTGGGGTTTGGGTGTGAATTCAGGTGTAGGTGCAAGTGTAGATAATTGTGAAGCAAATTTACATGATAAGATCGAAGGAAGGATGAGTTGAATGGTAATAAAAGGTGGTAGCAGAAGAGTAGGCCTTATAACCAGTACCATATATTGAATTAGCCAATCTATAGTCTACTATTGGTGAGAAGGAAACTCCTACTAATATCCAACCATCGTTAACTCTAAATGATGTACTATTAAATATCTTCGGCAAAAGGTGCATTGCCTCACAACTAAGAAAGATATATGGCCATCGATGAGGTGCTAGGTAGGGTGCCATCGTAGGGTATCCCTTGCAACACACAGCTGACCCCCTTCTCATACCTTCAATGAATACCCAACACCTTTTTAATAATAGCAAACCTATCAAATTACATTACAAGGGAACTTAATAAGGTAGATGAAGAACCTACCTATGTCTATAAATGAGTGACTTGTTCTTGCATTGGTATCTAAATAGTTTTTTTAAAGATAAATTATTAGAATGATTATGTAAGTATAGTTTTTTTAAAGATAAATTATTAGAATGATTATGTAAGTTTGTCACAAGTAACTAAAATAAAAAATGAAGAAAATAATATGCACATAATCATCTTAGGCCTTCTTTGACACCTGCTCACTTGATAATCTAGTATAATAGTTAACAAACTTCTTTATATCGATTGTAACTAACATGTTATCCTATTTCTTTGGCCTAATTTTAAAAGAAAAAGATTAGTAGGAAAATTAAATGGTACCGTGCTAAATGTAACAAATGTTTACTTAGCATACCTTGTTATATGATGCATTGCTATAAACTTTAATCCATGTCGATCATTATACCTTCTTTATGCCTTGTTCTATGCATACCTTCTTTATGCCTTGTTCTATGCATTTCTCCTAACCTTCTCTTGCAGACTCAAAGCACAAATAACAAGCATTAGAAAATTTACTGGTAAACTTGGAATTTAAAAAATATAAGCTATAATATCTAATTCTTTCTTACTAGAAACTATGGATTCTTGAACATGTTACAAGGCTGTAGCCAATACTCTTTAGGCATATATGTTAGTACCACCCATCTAGCACATTGAATATTGCACTTAATATTTCCCCCCTAAATGCCAAGTAATGCTCATGCAATTTATACTTCTAATTCTTGTAAAGATTAGCTGCATTGCATTGGATGCCATCATAGGTGTTGCATCCTCCCCTTTGAAATGTTTTTCCACTCAAAATATTCCTACATTTAAAGACATCTAACATAAGAAAAATCATCAAAATGATTATTATTTCATATCATAAGTTAATGGATAAAATAAGTTAATACTTACAATGTAAGACTCAATTATATAAGTCATTTACTCTTTAAGTATTTCTTGTTAATTCTCATGGAATGGTTTGTAGTGCATCCTAATCAATGCATTTAGAGACATGTAACATAAAAAAATTCATCAAAATGATTATTATTTCATATTGTAAGTTAATATATAAAATAAGTTAATACTTACATAGAGGGATTCAATTATATGAGCCATTTACTCTTCAAGTACTTTTTATTAATTCACTTGGAATAGTTTGCAATGCATCCTAATTAGTGCCCTTGCCAATTGTGGCAATTTCTCAAAGTTTAAACCTATAGAGTGCCAAGTGGAAAGATCAAATCGTAAAGGCAATAGTCTATTAGTTTTCTTTAATGTTTCATTAAGACCAATGTTTCTATTTTCGAAGCATTTATTTATAGATGCTATAAATTTAAAACATATCGACTAATTAGATAAATTGTGTGCATATGAAGAAATCATATAATATAATTATAATTAATTTTACCTCACTTACATTGACTAAGAATGCAAAAAAAAGTTCTTTGATGGGTCACCTTCTCTATCATCTCCATGATAGCAGGCATCAATAACAGACATAGTTATAAATAATTACTTTTTATGTTGCATGAACAACATTTATCACAACATATTAAAGTTAAATGTATCATTATCTTTAATGAACATATTACTAAACATGAAAGGGAGCTAATTCTTTCCATTGGACATTAAGAATTTTTATTAAAACACATGGAATATTGTTTAAAACTTAAGATAATGTTTACATTTTAAAAAGTACAAGACCTTAAACTCTAGATGGTGCTATTGCTTCACCATATTGAAACCATTTTTTGTAAAATGGATCAAGTCTGTAGCCTATTATATATGCAAATGTAGTTTCCACATCCTGAAATAACACATTTGTATACTTAGTGCAGGATATCCTCCTAACCCATTTTGATAGATGAAATTTTTTATCCTTTGGACAAATGCTATTGCACCGTTCTAGTACTCATTGGATAGGCGATAATACAAAGTTATGCAACTTTTGTTAACAAATATGTTATCACTAGTTACTAATGTGGTAAGTTATTAAGCGATTTATTTCATTGTGTTAAAATTCTTATGTTAAAATTCTTCCTTTAGATTATAAATCTTCCCTTGATTAATAGAAAAGTGATTACTATGTCAAAATTTTCCCTTTTCAATTTTTTACTATTAAAATGGATACAACTTTAATTTTTTTAATTTTCCTAAAAAGTATTCTCAAATTTATTTTTTATTAATTCTTCTTTTTTATCATAATTTTTTATAAGATTAGAATATTTAAAATTTATGTTAAAATTCTTTTTTTACATTACATTTTATGGTCAATATCTGATATTCAATTTTTACGTTAAAAGTAATCTTTTATGTTATTTTTGATATTTTTAATTTGTCCAAAAAAGCATATTATATTTTATTTTTTTCAATTTTTCTTAAAATTAATTTTTTTCAAAAATAAAATACAATAAGCTAAATTTTTATGTTATGTTTAATTTTTTATTATATTTTACTTTTAATATTATATTCAATGTCTTACATTCAACAGAATATGCTCAACTTTAATGTTAAAATTCTTCTTTTATATCTTTCTTTTGCCTAAAAACTATATTATAAGTTATTTTTTTATTAATTATTCTTTTAATATTTTATTATATTATTTATAAAATTCATTTTTTCATTTATTATATTAAAATTCTTCTTTTATATTCAATATTTATTTTTTAATAATTCTTCTTTTACATTATATTTTATTTTTCTTTAAAATTTTATATTATGTTATAGATCACAATATTTTAAAGCTCTTATGTCATGAATGTTCGTTCATATTTTGTATGTTATGAGTAAAATTTTAATATCAATAATGAAATTTAACAATCTCATTTTATGTGTAAGCATCACACAACTATTAATATGTCATCTTATCATGCCTATATGGTCATCAAGTGTACAAAAACTATTCCAAAATTGAAATTAACACAACCACCAATATATCATGATTATACAATTTGTGCAACCATATGATCATAATAAAGATATCATATGCAACATAACAATTCAATAACTAGTACTTCAAAAAATTATATAAGTATGGAGTAAAAAAATTAATGGACAATAGCAGCAACTAACAAATATATAAAATTAAAGTTGCAAAATAAGATAAACAATCATAAAATATATGAAATAACCAAAAAAATTATAAACTAACTTTAAACTAATGACCTTCGTCTTCCTTTCTTTTTCTTCATCTTCTTCTTCTTTAGCATTGTGCGGATGGCAAAAATGATGCTTTGCACCTTTCATAGAATTTTTAATCATCAACAACATTTAATTTGGTCATAATTGATTGTAAATTTTAATCGTCACAAAAAGGTTAGCCTAAATATTAGCCCTAACTTGCACGCACTTGGCTTCTATTAGCCCTATTGTGATAATATATCATCATAAAAAGATCTCTGAAATTTAAATTTCAAAAATTTCAAATTCTCAAAATTTAAGCAATAATGACATTATCATCAATAATTGTGTAACCATCATGATTGCACTTCCTAATGAAATTAATTGCTTATCCTTATTAACTAACCCTTTAGTGAGGATATTATCTAATGTCATCACTATACATCAATGATTGAATAAAGTAATTGAAATAAGCTTGATTCAATATGTTGTATTTTTATATGTATTGAACTCTAACAGCTACACATATATGGTAGACATTCATAGTATTTATATATGTAGTTATAATATAATTGTAATTATAATTATAAACATTATATGTAACTTTTTAAAAAAATGTTATTATGAATAATTAAAAAATTATGAATTACAATTGATAAAATTAGATTTGAAATATGTATTTGATTTCAATCAAATTATAGTAAGCAATATAATGAGATTTTTTTAAGTTGAATGTCTATTTATAAAAATCATAAATATATTTTATTTAAGATATATGAATAATAAGATTTTTTATTTTTAATTTACTCATATTTAAAACTATAATTTAAAAATAAGTTGAATTTCTACTTATAAAAATCATAAATATATCTTTATTTTTTATTTACACATATTTAAAACAATTAACTAATCATAGTTTTTTTTTTTAATTTAACACAATCTAATATCCTTTGAAAGCATCTTTCTCCCTTTTTAATCAAGGTTCGATCTCTAATACTTTTATGTATACATCTAGTGATTTAATCACTTCTAATAATTAAAAAAATAATGTGGTCTATTCATGGATTTGACCATCTTCCCCTATATTTTTATGAACTTATGCGAACAAGCTTCACAAGCTCAAACTTGCTTTGTTTTACACCTCTAATTACTTATAACTCTTTAGATAAATCTCAATCATAGGTTTCTTGTTTTGATCGTATCCGTTTTAGGTTTAAACTACACTCTAAGTAATTTTGATCAATTAGAAAATATGTAAATAAAATTATAAATATTTAAAGAAATTGTTTATTTGAAATCAATATGCCTTTGTATGACAAAGAGAATGAAAAGTAATATTAATACTATGGTTTTAAATCATGAGTTTAAGTATATATTGTTTAATATTACTTTAATTTTTTATATTTATCTATAATTTTATTAACCATAAAAAATTACAATTGTCATTATTAAAATCCTAACTTGTACAAATTTTCAACACACCTCTTTAGATCAAAAACCCTACATTTTTGTGAATATAGATTAGCATAATCGCAATGTGACACTTGTATTTGTTGCTTATATTTATTAAATTTAAATACAATTTTGATTCTTCTAATATACAATTTATTTGATTTTGATCTCCTAAATCAAAATGTTTAATTTTGATACCTTAAAATATTCAATGTTCATCATTTCAATTCTAACATTTGTAGTTCGTCAAAATACTAATGGAAAGGTGAACTAGCACCACCTAACTAAAAACTTGCCACCCCTTCACTACTTTTACTTTCTATTGATTCTTCTACGTTACACTACAATTGCTCTCGTTGAACTAGTATTCATTGCAATTGCTTTGCTTCTGAACTTAGAGTTCAATTTTCTTGATTTTAATCTCACCTAAAATGAATTTATAATATGAAAGAAGAAAAATCATCAGAGGTCATCTTCAAAATTAGTAAAATCAATGATTAAAAAGGATATTGTAAAATTGACAAAAATCAATTAATCTTTTGTTATTTTACTTAATATATATATATATATATATATATATATATATATATTACAAATTTATTATTTATAAAATTATACATATGATTGTAATATAACAAATTAAATTCTAACACTTACACAATACTTTTTTTCCTTAGACATGTATTATTACTTTTTCAAATATATAATAGTAAAATAAATATAATAAATTAAAATTTTAATATTTTTTATTATATATTATTCTTATATTAATAATAATATAGTTGTGTATAGACCTAGAACATGTGGTCGTTAGAGATTATCTTGTGCAATTATACAAGAAAACTAATTTTTGATAAAAAAATTTGTTTCTAGTAGAGGAACCAAACACTAACTCCCTGCATCATCCTAGCCAATCCATGTCATTGTCCAAATCGGCATACTCCTACATATTAATTAAAAATAATTTATACTAATTTATGATTTTTACACATAAATTAAAATTCATAAATGAAAAATAAGCTTATGACCTTTAACATATTAAATAATTTTCTCATTACTAACCCATCGCATGTTAACTTAGTTTGGATTTCTTTTTTTTTTTTTTTGAAATAGGATACACATAGTCCACATAACTATTGATAATATTTTTGAAACATATTAATTTATCAATTTTACTTAAATTGAATTTATAAAAAATTTATATAGTAATTCAAGATAAAATTTTTAACACTTACTAGAAAAGAAAAAAATAGAATTTTTTTAATTTAACAATATAGTTAATTATAATTTAAATATTATAACTTAATTTTGTTGACTTCAATCATTCAATAATTGAGACAAGACTCTCATTTGGAGCAAAGTCTATGCTATAAAAAATAAATAATACAATAGTAATTTAATCAAAATTGTACCTTAAAAAATGCTAGCATGACAAATCATTTTTTAAGTCTACTATTTAAGATTTTTCAAATTTTTGCATGATTTCCTAATTATTTAGAGTCTATATAAATATATTATTTTTAAATTAAAACTTTTTTAAAAAATTATTTATTTTTTAAAAAAATGCTTTTGAGTTTGAGGAAAATGAAGAAATAAATAGGCTGGTTGAATAAATAAGAAAAAATTATTTAATTATAAAATTAGCATAAAAGATTAAGAAACTATTTAAAAATTATTTTATATCTTAATTTTTAATTTACACATATATTTTATAAATACATATTCAATTAAGATAAAAGTAATTGTATAAAATGAATACAAATAATAAGTTATAAAGTTAAAAAAATGCACATTTATTATTAAGAATGATATGCAATTACAATATAATAAATCATAAACTCTAAACTTGTTGGGAGACATTTTGTGTCAAATTGGGAAATAAGTACATAGTATTAAGGTAGCTAAACTTCTCATTACACTCAAAAAGTATTAGTGGCAAGAAAAAACAAGTATTTCCACAAGAACTCAGCAATAATGACTTCAAAAGGCAATTGATATGAAGGCCAGGGATAGCTTCAAGGTAACCATGAAGATAGTTACTATCACTCTTCATTTCTTCCATTATGCAACTACTTTTGAATAATTGTGTACACTTTTCCGTTAAAGTCATAAGTCTCACTTGAACTTCATTCTTGCACCTCTAAATTTATTACTATTGACATAAAAGTTAAGAACTGCTTTAAATGCCCAATGCATAGCCGAATGCTTTATAAAGGTTAACAAATCTTAATTATTAAATTATAATAAAAAAATGCTCATAACATTTATATCTTATTCACTAATTTATCAATTTTTAACTCTAGGTTGTGTAAATTTTTATAACTTTTAGTCATTATAATTTTTACAAAATTTGAAAAAATTATATGAAGTTAAGATTTATTCAAAATTTTCAATTATTTACATACATATGTTTTCCCTATAATTTTTTATATTATGCCTTTCATTATATATATGTAATATTCTTAGTTTTAATTTTATAATTTCATGAGTTTCTTTTGCCCCAAGTTATATAGGATTTATTATTAGTTTAATATTTTTTACATTCTTATATTTTCATCACATAAAATTTACCAAAATTTAATCATATTATGAAACTAACATTTAAAATGGAAAAGTTAAATTATAAAAAACATTTTCTTTTATTCAAATAAGTAAAAATATTACAATTTTCCTTATACAACTCTATAGTAAGTATATATATAGCATACTCTAAATTTTATAAATTTTTTCCTCATAATTTTTTCATCATTTAATAATTTTTTTATGAAGTTAAGATTTACTCAATTTTTTTCATTATTCACATTCATACATTATCTTTATGTTAATCTTTTATTTAATGTCTTACTTTTATATATAATTAATTTCCTCAATTTTAATTTTACAATTTAGTGGTTTTTTTACTAGGATTGTGATTTATTATTATTTTCTCATTTTTTGCTTTCATATATTCTTGTTGAGTAAATTTTTTAAAAAATTATAAATTTCTTTTAAATAATCATATCAAATTACATTTATATCATACAAATTACAATCAAAACAAAAAATATTGTTATAAGAAATTGTATTATACACATATAAAAAATTATATTCTACCATATAAGAAATATTATACTCTACAATACACATAATATGAAAATTTATATCATAGAAATATCATATTATATTCTACCATACACATATTATATTATATTATATTATATTATATTATATTATATTATATTATATTATACCATACACATATTGCAATATTAAAGAAATATCATATTATAAAAAAATCCTAAAAATAATGTAGCAACAATAATGACAATAAAAATTTTCAAATCAAATGTTACAATAAAATATACAAAAATAATATAACAATAACAACAATAATAAAAATTTTCAAACAAACATAATATTTCAAAAAAAAAAATCAACATTACATACAAATTGTATGAAATAAATAACAAAACAGAATAGTAATTTAATTAAGCTTACCTTTAAGCAAGAATATTGAAGGCAAAGAAAATAATCAAAATAGCAAGCAAGAAAATTTGCAAAAACTCTGCATTTTACACAAATGAAGAAACAAAACATTACATATGGAAATAGAAAAATATTAAATAAACATAAAATAAATTAAAATATAACTTATAGATTACAAAAAAAAAAATGCTCTCACTTTGATCCTACTTTATTCTCTTTTCGGCTTTCAAATGCTATTGAAAGACTAAATGACTAGTAGCTAGTTTTTATAGTAAAATCTCATGTATATTGTGATGATAAAATTATCATTAAATTTAAAAACTCAATTGTCACAATATAATATGCAAAAATCTATCGATTTCTCCTTTTCTAAGGAGACCTATTACAATGATATTGTTGTCAGCAAAAGTCTATGTTCATTGTTACTATATGGTCTATAAAAATCTGGACCTATTAATATAATCATCATTATAGTTGAATCCTATCCTCACTAGATGGTCTCTGTAATAAGGATCCAACTACATCGTCTCTCTTTCCCAAGTAATCATATTATGACAACTTAATTATTGGTATTAGTTAATTTTATCATCATTATATACTTGAATTGGATTGCAAATAAGAATATGATATGTATTCTTATGTGCTTTACTTAGAGTAAATTATTTATTTACTGAATCTTAAACTTATTTTTTTATTTATTTAATTTTATAATTATCACTACAAATGCTTCCCCACCACAGGAGTAAATTCTCCTTGGCATATTTGTATCAAGGCAATTATAATAAACATTTTACTTACAAATAGAAATACTCTTGTGGGCCTTGTAGTGTGTATTTAAAATAGAGTGGGAGTGTTTATATGTTCAAGGTTAGTTAAATCTATTTAACTCTAAGTTATTAGGATAAGTAAGTAAATTTAACTTTCTCTATTAGAAACCTTTGATGAACATACTTGGTTGTAAATATTTTGATTGATTTTATAAAATATTTTGCATTATTTGTAAAGAATGTAATGATACCAAATGTTAATATTAGGTTATTAGACCAGTGAAAATTGAATTAAAGGATTCCACGCGGGTCGTGACAAGTTCCCCTTGACTAGTCGATTAATTTGCCCATATTTAGAACATAACTATCTCATGATCTGTGTATCTTGCATAACGTAATTCCAAATCCAGTCAAATCAACCCTGTAGAGGATATTACACAAGCCTCCTACCCATAACTAATGTCTATCACAAAAGTATAGAGAACCTTACAAACAATAAAGAAATCATTAGTTATAACCTAAACCCTGTGTTTTTTTTTTTTTGCCTAGACATTGTCTAATAAAAAATAGGATTGTGATTCAGATTGTGAGATTGCTCATGATTAGTCCACATACTGTCTCAGAGGAGGCTACTTGGTTGGTTCATAGGGACCTGCTAACCAATTTTTTTCGGTCTGGGACACTCTTACCCTTTGCTTGTTTGCATTTATTATTATTATTATTATTATTATTATTATTATTATTATTATTATTATTATTATTATACTCAAACCGAAAAAAAGAACCATATTTTGTGAACCCATCTAACCTATATTCTAACCCAAAACGTTCTGGTCCAACAGGGGGGATACTACAAAAGGATTAAAAGTGAAAAATTCAGTGAAAAAGGTATAACATTACCAACAAATCATAGTTAGTAGGTTGAATATAGTTATTATTTTCAGTGGTATAATGAAACTTGACATTCCCTTAAAAATCCTCCCCTCTAATACCTTAACTTCAAACTTAGAATGTTATATTTATTTTAAGTGATTTGTTACTTTTTTTCGTAAAAAATAAAAATTAAGTAGCCTTGAAAGTTATTAGTGCTTGCTCCTTTGTACGTGAACTTCAAGCACAAAAACCTAATTTATTGACCGATGACTGTATTATTGTACTATATTGCATCCCACCATCACAACAGTTGTTGGGGTATCCCGACATGCCACATTCTTCTTGCCTTTGCATTTTTGTATTCTTCTTGCAGATACCAGCTTCTTCTATTAGGACAACCATATGAGTAAAGATCTTTCTGAGGGCAGGCCATCCCTTGATACGTAAAGATCTTTTATGATGTTTTTTTAAAATTAAGAAAAAATTACAATTTGTTTATCCTTTGATTCTCCTATTTTGCTTAATTTATTTATAATTTTAAGTATTTTAATTTATTTAATTATATTTTTAATCATTAATATTTTACTTAAATTATTTTTACCTAAAATTTAATATAAAATTTATGGGCATTGCATATAATACTTATCTTCTAAAATTTTGACTTAATTTAACATTTATTAAAAATAATTTACTTTTAAAAAATTATTAATTTGACACCTTCTATTTGACAATCATAAATTAAATTATAAAAGGTAAATCTCAAATAAACTTAAAATTTTTTAAATAATTAATTCTAAAGAAGTGTCAAATTGAATTAAAATTTAGAAAAATAGAGATCACATACAATATATGTGAATTTTTTTATTAAATTTTATATGAAAAATAATTTATGTGGAAAAAATTTTAACTATTAAAAATATAGATAATTGAATTACAATATTTAAAATTTCAGTTAAAATAAATTAAAAGAATGAGATTGTAATTTTCTTTAAAATTAGTTCGAGAGAGTTGTAAGGCCCGATCTGGGAGGCTAGTCGCTTATAGGTCAGATGGTTAATAAAATCTGCCTTCTAACATTGTGGTGGTTGAAAGTGCGTGGGTTCAATCCCACACAACCCAATGGGCCTCCCCCTCCCCGCTCCGCCTTCCCTGGCCTCTCAGATATATGAGAATGTATATTTAAAAGAGAAATGGATAAATAATTTGTTTCTTTAAATGAAGATTCTTAATATATATATATATATATATATATATATATATATATATATATATATATATATTGAATTAAAAAACAAGAGTTTGTATTTATGTCTTTTATAAACTTATCGTTTTAATTTCTTTAAAAGAAAATTTGTTTTATAATAATAGATGTGAAATAACATAAAATAAAAAAAAAATAAAATTTAGCCATAGAAAAAATTGTGGGGAAAGATTTAAAGATGACATTAGATGTCACGCCGACCCGGGCGGGCAAAAAATTGAGATAACCCAAATGCAGTATATACATAAATTAAATTTAAAAAAAAAAGGAAATGATTCCATTCCTAAGTCATGTAGAAGAGCATGGTGTGTCATACGTGCCAATACCCACGGGTTATGTGTTTTTTAAATATATATAATTATTTACATATGTATAATATAATATTATAAAATAAAAACATTTCGTAAAGCATGACATTTAAATGTATATTAAAGAAATACGTGAAAACACATTGTAATAATTAAAGGTAATTAGCCCTTAACACTCATTAAAATTTTGATTTTATTACTTAAATTTTATTTAAAATCAATTTATTCTATAACTTTTTTAAAACATACGGTGTGTTACGTAGCAGCTTAACCCCATTAGGGTTCTACACATATGCTTATAAAATATTCAACTTAACATTTTATATACCCCACATAAATTATATTTCCATTTTTTCATGTGAAAAACACATTTTTAATCTCCCAACTTTAATTAAAATTTCAATATTATCTTCTAAAATTTTATTTGAATTAAATTTATTCTCTAATTTCCTCAAAACAATAAGAATGTTGATAAAAAGGATCTTAAATTGGAAAAAGAAATGATGCATCTTAAATTCACTTTGATGATAACGAATAAGAAATATCCTACAATAATTGTGAAATCATTGGCACAAGTGCGAATTAAGTGTTTTCAATAAATTGATGTGTGGAAGAAGTTGCACGAAATAAATCAAGTCAACCAATTGAAAACTTTTTCTTGGCATGATTTAGTGGAAAATATTTCTTATAGGAATATAATTATTAAATATTAAAATAATAAAAAATATTGTATTATTTTATTATTAAATATAAAGAGTTTATTAAAATATAATTTTTTAAAGAAAAATTATTTTCTTGTATTATCATAATTCTAAATTTTAATTTTTTTAATCACAAGATATATAAATAATATATCATTCATTTATTATTATTTTTTAAAAAAATATTTTCTATTAAAATAGATAAAAGTTGAAGTAATAATAAAGAAGAAGGGGATAAAATGAAGTTAGGAGCTGACTATTGAAATGAATTGGATAATAATGTAATCATGAAAGATTAAAATTAAATGATAAATTTACTACAAACTTAACATCGTAAACAAAATTAAAACTTCAATCAAGATCAAGAACTAAAAGTGTTTTTTTGTTAAAAGAATTCGAAAACATTGCTTATTTGAGTTAAGTTGAATGTTACGTAAATATTTTTGTTAAAAATACTAACAACATTAAGCTGCTAAATAATGTTCTATTATTTTTAAAATTAAAAATGAAATTATTTCAAAAGAAATTAAAGGATAAATTGAAATATCAATAAAACGTGGGAATGAAAAATAGATCATTGCCGTAATTAAGTGAATAAATGACTTTTACAGTTTTTAATATAGGGCTGAAGAAACCGTTGTCATGGTTGACAAGTGCTAGCTCCCAGGCAGACGTGTTGGAGTGTGGCCGCCGCATCTCTGTACTACTAATAAAGAACAGTTTCATGGGCAGTACGTTTTGTTTTTTTTTTTTTTTTTAACTTTACACTTGTTGGGCTGAGGAAAAAAATTTTCCCGCCCAACACTGTGTACTCTTTTGAATTTTTATTTTTTCGTTTTATTTATATTAATTACAATTTAAATACTATTGAATAAATTTAATACAATGTAATTTATTTAGGATAAAAATATTTTACATACTTTAAAATTTTCATTTGATTAAATTAGTTTAGTTTACTGTATAATTTATTTTTAACTTTTATTGCCTTAAAACTAAAGCATTGTTTCTCTATATAGTTCATTTTTTAACTATATTTTACTATATAGTTTATTTTTATCATGAATTAATTTACATAAGTTAAAAAGAATGCAATTTTATTGTAAAGATGCAAAGGGAGTAAAAAAGTGCATTCTAAAGTTTTGACAAAATCTTGATAGTGTATATTCAATTTAATTTTAAGATATAACACTTAAAAATTGATACAAAAACATTAACAAAATTAAAATAAATAAATTAATTTTTTATGAAATATTTTTTATCAAATAATGAAGTATAAGT
Source organism: Sindora glabra (assembly GCA_020226215.1). Classification (NCBI taxonomy): domain Eukaryota; kingdom Viridiplantae; phylum Streptophyta; class Magnoliopsida; order Fabales; family Fabaceae; genus Sindora; species Sindora glabra. Next base: position 31,384,793 of record CM035233.1, read on the forward strand.
AAATAAAATGAAGAAAAATAATGCATGAACTGTTATTCTTAAAAAAATCTATAATATTTAATTTAAAACACAGTACCGAAAAATTCATATCATAAAAATATGATAAAAAAATTAAAAGAATAATTTCATTTTAATTTTCAAATATTTATACTAAAAGCATAATATATTATTAATTAATTCAATTAATGCTTTAAATTTTATATTGAAAATAAAATATTTGAACAGTAAAATAATCAATTTATTTAAATTTTATCAATATTTTTTCATATAAGTCTCAAATATTATATTTTAATTTAATTACACACCAATTGTGATATTGTCAAAGTTTGACAACTGACACATTATTTCTCTTCCTTTTGTTAGCTCAATTGCAATTTTTTTCCTTCTATCCATTTTTGCTTTTTACAATTCAAATATCATTGAGTAATATAAATAAAATAAAATATATTTTATATTTATTATAAAAATATTATGATTAAGTTGAGGATTTTAGCTAAAATTATTTTTTTTACATATTCTATTTAACACTTTTCTTATTTGCTCAATTACATTTTTTTTCCATTTCCATTCCTATTATTTATAGTTTAGATGCTAATATCATTAAGTAGTATATATTTATGATATCTTTTATTTTTATTATATAATAATATGTTAGATAATTTAAAATTTTAATATAAAAATTATTTATTGAATTAATTTCTTATATATTTTATTTATTAATAAATTTATTTTAAAATTAAAATAAATTTAATTTGTATGCTGTACATTTTGCAGTTAAAATGATCCTATTTCTTTTTGTTAGTTCTATTGCTTTTTTCTTACTTTTTTATATACACTCCTAATGATTAATTCTCAAAAGCTGATATTATTAAGCTATACAAAGATTTTATTACATAACATATTTTATTTTTATTATAAAATATTTTAAATCATTTAAATTTTAATAAAAAATTAAATAAATAATAAATTAGCTAATTTTTAATAAAAATATTTTAGAATTAATTATTTTTATTTATTTCATTTATTTTTCTTTCTTTATGCCCGTATTTTATTATTTATGCTCAAACATTAATATTACTTAATAGTATAAATATAATTTTATGTATTTTATTTTTAAATTTTTATAAATACTTTAAATAAATAAAAATTTTAGTATAAAAATTGTTAATTGAATTAATCAATTTAATTAATTAGTTAATTATTATACTTTTAATAGTAGTATTTGAAGATTAAAATAAAATTTATTTATTTAAATTTTATAAATGTTTACTTGTATTATATATCAAACTAAATACATATCAATTAGAATTTTGTCAAGACTTTACACTTTATATATTATTTCACATGTTTTTTTTTCTTTTCACTTATATTATTTAGAATTTAAATACTATTGAGTAGCATGAATTTAACACAATTATTAACTTTAGTTGAATATATTAAGTTCTATTTACATGACTCTAACATTTTATTTATAGTTTGGATTAATATATATATATACTATTTTTATATCTCATGTACTATTTTTCATAATTTTTTTATTCTTTTCATTTATATTATTTATAACTCAAATATGATTGAGTAATACAAAGTTACCATAATATAATTTTTTATTATGATAAAAATATTTTAAATAAGTAAAAAAATTTATTTGATTGAATTAATTTATTTTACTATATTTTTATTTTTTACTCTGATTGTTTATTAGTTTAGGCATTGTTTCCCCTTTTTTTATTTGACTCATTTCATATTTTTTTCATTTTTCATATTCATTTATATTGTTCATTACTCAAATATCAATATTACTAAGTAATTTAGATACAATATTATTTATTTTATATTTTAATTCTTACAAATATTTTAGATAAATTAAAATTTCAGTATTGAAATTATTAATTGAGTCAATTAATTGCAAGTTATATTTTTTAACAATAATATTAAAATATTAAAATTAAATTAATTTATATAAATTTTATCAACACTTTTTTATATTAATTTTAAAGTAATATATGTCAAAATAAATATATATATCAATTGGAGGATTTTGTTAAAACTTTATGTCTTATTTATTATTATTTTTTGTTCATTCATGGTATTTAAAACTCATACAACAATGTTTTTAAACAGTATAGATATTTTACATTATATTTTTTATCAGAAGATATTTGACATAAGTTAAATATTTTAATTAATTAATTAATTAATTAATTTTTTATTTTATTTTTGTTATAACCTTATGTCTCACATTTTTTTATATTTTTCTTATTTACTTTGTTACATTTTTTTAATATTTACTCATATTATTCATAGTTAAACACCGTAACTTATTTAAATATTTTAGATAAATTAAAATTTTAGTATATATTTTATTAAAAATGAATTAATTTCGTATTTAATTTTTAAAAATAATACTTAATAATTAAATTAAAATTTATTTATATAATTTTTTAATTTGTTGTTGATAGTAATATTAAATATTATATTTTAAATTTAAAGCAAAACAATTAAGATTCCATCAAGAATTTACAATTCATACATTGTGTTTTTTTCTCTTCATTTAATCTACTTCATTATATATTTTTCTTTTCGTTTCCTACTCAATCATTTTATCAAAAGTTCAAATGTAACATATTAAATAAATGTAAGTTATTAAATAATGTACATATAACATGATTTATTTTATTTTTATTATAAAATTATTTTTAATAGCTAGAATATTTTATTTAATTAAAGTAATTAGTTACTTATTTCATTTTTAATTTTTATTATTTTACAATTCACATATTATTTTTTATTTTAATTTATTTTTCACATTTTTTTATGTTTACACATATTATTTATAGTTTAGACATTAAGATTACTAAATAATATTGATATAATATAATATATTTTATTTTTATCATAAATTAATTTAAATAAATTAATGTTATAGAAAGTATTAATTAAATTAATTATTTGTACATTCTATTCTTTATAAAAATATTTAAAAATTACAAATTGATTTTTTATTTAAAATTTATTAATATCTTTTTCAGTTTTTTTTATATTTTAAATTAAATACGTATCAATAGAGATTTGTCTACATTTATTTTTTATTTTTTTATTGTATTGTAAAATATAGTTAATTCAGCATGATTTCTACATTTTTTAATGATGGAATAATATTTAATAGTTTATATTTTATGATAAAATTTATTTATTAAAATAAATAATATAAATATTAATAAATATAATTAAAAAATTAATTAGCCATTAGGATTATAATTTATATTTGCTTCAATAAGTGTGTGCTACTTTTTATATTATCAATAAGTAAATTAGTTATATTTATTAAAAAAAATTTAAATTAAATTCATTGTTAAATATGATTTGTATATATTTTTATTATAAAAATATATTAAATAAATAAAAAATTCTAATATAAAATATATAAATTATATAAGTCAAATAGATTTTTTAATAAAAATATTAAAAAATTTAGAATTAAATTAATTTATTTAAATTTGTTTAATATGTTTATATTATATAATGTCTTTCTATGTATGCTAGAAAAAGTTTCTGTAAATATGATATGCAAGTATTTTTATTATAAAAAATATTAAATAAGTTAAAACTATTTTATTATTTTATTTTTTATCAAGGAGATAAGTGAATTTATCAATGAAAAAATGATAAAAATTATCTATTGAAATATATTAGTATGAAAATATCTAAAAAATAATACTACTTTAATTGATTAAATGATATTGTATAAATAATTTGATTTATTGTAAAAAAAATATTTATACTATTAGCGAGTAGGAAGATGTTATTTTGTTAAAAAATAAATGTAACTTGAAGTTTTAATAAAAATAAAAAATTGAAAACTTTCGTATAACTTAATAAGATATGAGTTAGTAGTGGTATAAAGTCTAGGTATCAAAATTATATTTTTTATTAAGAGTATTATTATTATTATTATCATTATGATTATTATCAAATACCCATGCTTCATTCCATTCTAATATTATTTTTATGTATCAAATATTATTATAAAAATATTTTTTCTACTCTCATTCTTATTTCATCAAACATATAAATATTTTCTTATTTTTTAACTTTTATATAATTATATAAATCATATGCAATGAAATTTAAAACAATAAAAAATACACAGTTATATTTTTAAAATTTCATTCTTTTCTATAAATTAAATAATATAATTTAATATGTAAATATGTTATTATATTTTAAAAAAATTATTATTTTCATTGAATACCAGCCCGTGCTATGGGCTTAGTCGCTAGTTCCATAATAAAATGGTCAGGACGTAATTATCCTAGCTGCTATTTGGACGGACAGGTGGCGGCTCCATAACCACAAAAGTTTCGAGGGAAGCAAAAGCACAATCTACTGTAGCCGAATCAGAGACACCGAAAACCTTTTGATCAATTTTTGAATACTTCACTCTGCCCAGCCAATAATTAATCGGTTTAAAGTTTATAATCCTAAAATAGCAATAGGCTAATTAGGCTCAAAAGAAAGCGAAAGCGGTCCAGCCCACGTGAGATGCTTAGATGTATACCGTAAACATATTCCATTTACAACTTGTAATTTTTCTTTTAATTTAGAAGAAATAAAAATTTAATTATAAAATTCATAAATTATTTTATTAAAATATACGTTTTCAATACAATTTTTAATTACATCATATTGCTTATTTTGATTTATCACATATATCCCTTTAAAAAAATATAGGCGTATGGTAATTAACAAGAGTCAAATTATTTAGTTTAACGACATTGATTTTAAGTTTTTACATATTAACTATATTTTATTAGACATGTATATTTTTAATAAGTAATTAATCGAGAATTTCATGCAATAAAATTTTATTTGTTTAACACTTAAATGTTTTTAATTATACTTTAAGGAATGAATATTGGTGGCATATAATTAGAGGTGGAAATTGTGATTCATATTCATTTATTAATCTATATTTTAACTATATTAATTCTAGGATTAATTATTTGTTTGATTATTATTAATCCAATCAAATAAAGGTCAAATTAAATTAACATATAAATAACTATTTTTCATTTATATTTAAAAAAGATAGATTTGACTGTCATAAAAAGAGATAGCAAACAGATGTATTAAAATAAACATAGATTAGGTTAAAAGTGAATTAATCAATATTTTTTATTTATTTTTTTATTTATAATTTAATGTAAAATTTTAAGTAAATTATGATTGACCTATGACTCTTGGTATCTGATTAACTTGATCCACCAGTTTATACATTAAATTATTATTATTATTATTATTATTATGATGATGATGATGAAAGATATGTTTTCATTATTTTATATTAGTCACGGCATTTTAAAATATATTTAAGTTATTATAGTTTTTAATATATATTTTCTCGCCCGCTTTAAAATTTTAATTTTTCTTTATCCAAAGTCATATAAATAATCATTTTTTAATATTATATTTCTTAAAGTTATCTTAATACCAGATACAATTGACCTCATATTCTAACATTAGGATACATTAAATAAAATTCATTTAATTCAAAATTAATATTACAATAAAATAAAACAATATTCAGAATATTAAGTTTTATGAATTATTAAGGTTTTATTTATTTCATCAAAATATCTTTATTAGAAAATATCATTTACATATATATATTGATAAAAAAATATATGCTACCTTGTATTTAAAAAAATAATACTTAAAGCCATAATAATGTAGAAAAGTAAATATTTCTTTAAAAAAGAAAAAATTTCTTTCTTCAAATTTTTATATTTAATATTAAATAAATAAAATATTTTTTATTTTAATATTTTATAATTATGTTTTATAAAAATATTTTTCTGAAACTAAAATAACCAACGTTTGAAATTGCATGTCAGAATTTGTTCTTTTAGAACACTAAGTTTACAGAAACCAATGTGCTAAAGCAATTAGTTTCAATAATAGGAAATTCCTGATGCAAAAAACCTTGATTTAATATTTTGTAATTTCTAACGCATTAGTCTTGTATTCATAATTAGTTGTGTCGGAAAATTCAACTAGGCAATGAGTTCAAGAATTTTCGTTAATATCAATTTATTTTTGTATGAACTAAACGTTAATATAAGATTAATACTTCAAATTACAAAAATATTAAAACAAGTTTAAACAGTTTCATTGAATGGAAGTTCTTTTGAAATTATTGATTTCTTTTAATTTTTTTTAAGTTTAATTTTTATATAATATTAAATTAAGATTGATATAAATAATTAGACTTCATTTTTTTTAAATAGAAAATCAATACTATTGCATATAAAAAAATATCATAATAATTTATTTAAAATAAATAATTTTAAAACATTTAAATTTATGTTAAATTACAAATATAGTTTAATATAATAATTTTATTTTATAATATTAACTCAAGTGAGTTGCTTGTTTCATTTATTGCATTGCCTCTCAACAAAATAGGAATTGTTTAAGGAGAAAGTTATATTTTTAAAACCATGACACAATTCTGAACAAAATCAGCTTTGTCCAACCTGAACTGCCAGCAGGCAGTAAAATTCAAATTGACTACGGTTAATAAATCCCAGACACAAACTAGGGTACAGTCCTGGCCTGCTAAAATATTGGGACGACGTGCACATGGACCATGGAGGCGGGAAAAATAATTTTATACTCCGGTCCTAATATAAATCTTACTTCATAGGTCTTACTTTTTTTTTTTTTTTAAAAAATGTAATTGGTTTTCAGTTTTATTATTTAGAGATCAATTTTATAAAATTCATGATTAAGAATTCTACTTTTTAATTTTTAAAGTGTTAAAAAATTATAAATACCATATGTTAATAGATAAAAGTAAAACTATATATTATAGTTAAAATTTCTATATTATATTAGACATAATATCTTATACTTTTTATGACAAGTATCATCCTTATAATTAATCATATGTCAATTTAAATATAATTTATTATTATTATTATTTATTTTTTAATATTAAATAAATTTTTAATAAAAATTTAAATTTAAAGTACTTTCTATTTATCATCAGAATTCATAAATATCAAATCATTCTAATCTCATAAAAAGTTCTTTAAAAAATTTTTCAAATTATATTTATGTTTTGTTTCTTTTTTTTTTTCTACATTTTGCTATCATCTTCTCGAAAGCTTTTATCTTCATCTTTTTTCTTTTTTATGAGATTTTGTTACTTTTAATCTTTTGGAATTATTTGGTAATGTTTTTACCATGTAAATTTATTTTTACTATTTCCTTTACTTCATTTTTTATACTATTGTCTTTAAAAAAATTTTCAAATTATATTTATATTTTTTTCTACATTTTGCTATCATCTTCTCTAATGTGAAAACTTTTATCTTCATCTTTTTTTTATGAGATTTTGTTACTTTTAATCTTTTGTAACTATTTGGTAATGTTTTTACCATATAAATTTGTTTTACTATTTCCTTTACTTCTTTTTTTATACTATTGTTTCTTCAATTTAATTGTTCATTTTTTGTTATAAATGCTTTATTTTATTAGATTTCTATTTTTTAAAAAATTTATAACTTAATCCTTTCTCATTAACTTGCTAGATTTTTTATATATAAAAAACTACAAAAGTATACTTTTTTATATGGTTTATTTCATTAGGTAAATTTTTTTATTATTTCACACACCCTTTGACATGAAAAGATATTATGCATTTTGGAAGAAATTATGAGAGGAGCGGAACTATTATATGAACTATTATGTGAATTATTATTTTTGAAAATTTTTACAAATTTATTGCAATTGAACTCAACAAATTTACAAATGAACTCAATAGTATTTCCTATTTTAAAATTTGAAAATTATTTTATTTCTATCTTTATCTCATTTCATTAGAAAATTCTCTTTTTTTTTTTATCTTCATTTGATTTAAATAGAAATCTTTTTATCCTTATTTTTATCTCATTTTAGATCAATTTAAAATTCATAAAGTCTCATCTATAATGTGCTTTCTCTTTATATGTATTTGATAAAATCTCTATTTGCCTACATATACAAATGAATAACTCCACTTATATCCATTGAAGAAAATTTAAATCTAATATTAAGTCTATTCTAATTAACATCATCTTCTCTTTAAGAAAGTTTGAATTCGATATCCAATAATATTTTTCACTAAATAGCATAATGGTTCTTCTTTATTTGATGGATTCTCATTATAATAATTATAGATTTACTTTTTTATTTCATAATCTAACTAATTACTTTTTTTTGGTAATATTTTCCTAAATATTTATGTTATTTTTCTAATCTTATCTTCTCCTTTGTGTTTTTAATATATTTTTCTTAAACTTTAATTAAACTATTTATATTTATAATTATATCAAATTTTTTAATTTTATTGCCTTTTTTTTATAAATTTGTGGCTTTATAAGTATAATTGACCATGATTTTTAAAAAAGCACTGGTCTATGATATTATTGTATATCTTTATAATATTTTTTTTAAATTTTGATTTTTTTGTTAATTTCTATTATAGTGTAACTTTTAGAAAAATATTTAAATATAAGTTCCTTATTGGTGTTTTACGATGCCTAATATAGTAAATAAAAAATTTATTACTATTACAAAGAAAATCTATTATTATAATAAATTATGTTATTAAATATTAATATTAATAATAATTATCTTAAAATATAATATTAAATTAATTCCATATTTGAATTTAAAATTATTTTTTTGTAAAGTAAATTTAAAATTAATTATCTATTTAAATGTTTAAATGTTAAACTAAATGAGTGGAGAGATAACTTTTTCTTTCCCTAAATTTCTTCCAATTTTTATTTTATCAAATACTTCTCTTTTAATTGTCTTATTTTACAAACATTTTACTTTTTTCACCATTTTTCAAAAGTGTCTTTTTCCAAACATTCCTAATTTCCTTCCCTTATTTTGCCTTAGGTTTTTCCTTTTTCTCCTTCATAGATTTTTTCTAGAGGTTTTGTAATTATTATTGTTTACAAAATACTCATACTTTAGAAATTTTTTCTATTGGATGAAATTGTTATTTACTTACAAGTTAATGATCTAGAATTGTAAAAGTATAAATGAATTTTTTTATAAGATTGCAACATATATTCAGGATAGTTTAAGGTAGCTTAACTTTAGTTTAACTTATGATTATTCCAAAGTAAGAAAAACTTTTAAATTTGTTTTATATGATTTGATGTATATGAAAGAATTTGTAAGTTTAATTTTTTGTTATATTATAATATCAATTTTAATTATTTAATTATATACATGTAATAAAACTATAATATTTTATTTTATAAAATATTTCTTAGAGTTATTGGTTGTATATTAATTTTTTTAGCTAATCCATTTTGTGAATAATTAACATATAATTATAATATTATATTATTAAAATAAATATTTATCTGTGCAATGCACGAACTAGCATACTAATATTGCTTGCGGAGATAGAGAACATAGGTTGAAGTCATGAATTTGTAAATTTTTTAGAATTGGTGCATATTGATGCCCTAATGAACAAAACAAGTAGCAGTCTAATCAAAACCCATTGATTTAGCTACAATGAAACTCATTATTATTTTAGCAAATTTATTTTCATTATATGTAAAATTCAAATTCAAAATTTTATGTGTATATTATCATTGCCATTATTATAAAAAAATCTATAACTTAACTAAAAAAATTACTATTGTCTGATTGAATCTTGTTATTAAAATTCAATTAAATTTGAACTAAGCTCGGATTGAAATTTGGACTTATTAAAATTTATCATACTTAATAATTTTTTTTACTGAATCGAATTATGTTGAACTTCTTACTTTATGAAATTTGATTCAAACAAATTCAAAATAATATATTAACATTAGTTTGAATTTGAATACTAATTTATATTAACCAAGTTATATTTAATAATGTCATAAGCTTACTTCACTTAACTCACTTAACTCTATTCTTAGTAAGATTTTACACCTAAAAAATATTTTTGAAATATATATGAGTTAACAATTGACAAATCAATGGTTCATATCCTAAGCTTAAAAAAGTTTATGAAGATAGGTCAAATCAATCTTATTTTTAGACAATATTTTTTTTTTTAAATTTATGACCACCTTAATGTTTATTTTAATTATGTAGGATGCTTAAAGGGTTCACACTGGTTGTTACTCATGAAAAATAATTTTGAAAAAAAAATCCTATTTTAAGTTATGTGGGAGAGGAAAAGCTATATTATAATCATTATGATCCAAATAGAATGTCTCTTCTAGTTCTTTGGAAATGCTTGAAAGCATTAGGATACACTTAATATAATGAGTGCATTTACCTCGTACCTAGTATATCATTAGATGAAGGATTAAGGGACTTGAAGAATGATGCATATTGTTTACAAATGATTAAAACTGTGAAAAGGCATGAAGAACTTAAGTTGTTCATAGAACATGTTATTAGCCAGCCAAATATTATGGAAGATATCGAAGGACCAATAAGCAATATGGATGGAGGCTAATGCAAAAGTGGCTATAGAAGAGAAAACTATGATTGATGTAAATATAAAAGGTTTCATTTAGGAGATTTTCATATTGTGGCTACTAGCACAATGGACAAGAGAGCAAATTAAAAGGCATACAAATGGACATGATGAAGATGAAAGTAGCTTAAATGATTATGATTCAGTTGAAGATGGTCCCTTTAAATATCTCCATAAGATAGCTCAGAAGATAATAATGTCTTATTTAAGAAATACATAGAAGATATGCATTAGAAAGGTGATACATTTTGTGCATCCAAGAATCAACCTCCTAAGAAAGTACTAACTATAAAGCAACCTATTATGAAGAGGCCTACCCAAGTTTAATAACTAGATATGGTAGAAAATTAAGAACCCAAAAAGTGAAGGAGAAAATTATATAGGTGACTCGAATGAAATGTGCATGGAAGTTAACTTTGAAGAAAGGGATGGGGGTAAGGAAGCCAAGGTACAAATAGATAAATTTTCCTAATTTAATGAAAAAGTGAATATAGTCATGTTAAATTTGAGATACATATGATATTTCTTAACCTGGATGTATTCAAGAAGGCTATTAAAAATTATGCAATCTATGAAGGAAAACCAATACAATTACCAAAAATTAATCTTGTTAGGTTTAGGGCTGCTTGCCTCAAACCTTGGCCTTGGAAGCTACTTTGTTTTGGTCAAAAAGACATCTAAAGCTTTCCAATTAAGGCATTCAATAATGTACACACATGTTGGAGGACTTCAAGGGTACTATTGGTAGATTCAAAGCAACTTGCTAATATACTAAACTTTTTGAGGACCAGTTAAAGTTAACCATTTTTTATATCCATAATTATTTGAAGGTTCATTATAACTAGGGGTAGAAATTAGTCGGTTAAGGTTAGTTAAGCAACCCAAATCCACCCGATCAAACCAAACTAATCATTAAACAATATAAACTGAATCTGACTGAATAATACTCTCTAATCGAATTTAACCAATCAAAGCAGTTTATAATGGTTAAGGACAAGTTCGATCGGGTCTATTATTAAATGATGAATGTAAATTGAAGAAAGGATTTTAGTTGAAAATTCTAAAAAATTCTTAAAATGACATTATTTTTTAGAATTTTAGCAAGGTTTTCGATTAGATTCGATTAGTAACTATTAGTGCACTTCCATGCATAACTGAACAAACCCAAAAAATATTTTTTATTTTTTATCCCAAAACAAACTGAAACCTTTGTTTAATTAACCTCCAACCACCTATTATCAGGTTATTACAATTGGTTAGTATCAGATTAAAGAGAAACTGTCACCCCTAATTATAACTTGATAGTGTCCAGGACTAAGGCATATAGAGCATAGGAAAAAGGTAGATTTATAACAGAAGGTGATGAAAGAAAGTAATATGCAAAGTTATGCAACTCTCTTAAAGAGTTATAGCTTTAAAATTAGGAACAACCATTCAACTTGGAGTTGATAGAATATCCTTAATATATCCTCCTAAATTCAATAAGTTCTGTATTTGTTTGAAGGATCTAGTAAAAAGGCTTATTATTTGTTGTAAACCATTGATGAGACTTAATGGATGTTATCTCAATGGATATTATAGGGCTACTTTTTATCTATACTAAGTCAAGATAGTGACAATGGATTTTATCCTATCATATATGTCATTGTAGATTTAGAGAGTAAAGATGTTTAGACTTAGTTCTTAACAAGGTTATTGGAAGATCTTATTAGCCTCATAGATAAAAGATTTAGTTTTATCAATAATCAATAGAACACTTCACACTTAACTATAATCCTTTTATGCAATAGCCTACTTTACTTTGTAATTTAACTATCATTATCAATATTTTCTATGATAATATAGCATGAATTAGTTGTCATTTATCACTTAATCATCATGTATAGTGGCAAGGTATAATATGATATGATCCACATCAATGAGAACTAAATCATTAAATAATTACATGATAAACTACTTTTAAATTTGATATAAATTAGACTGCTAATGCTAATTTAACTTGTGTCAATTTTTTGCATTTTAATAAGGCCTTATCCTAACATTAGTTAGGCTTTTAGCTAAGACAAAACATTGATTTTGCTATAGGCATATGTTTATTAATTATGCTAAAAAATTTAAAACAAAAAAGCTTAAGGATCATATGTGGGCAAGTAGCAAGCTCACAACTATGATACAATTTAATGCACAAATGAAGAAGCTAAAAAGTTTCAATAAGAATGCATAGGAACATTTAGAAGCTAAAAGGTTTCAATAAGGATGCATGGGAACATTTAGCTAAGTTTTAGCCAACAATGTGGACTAAAGTAGCATTTATGACCTACGCAAATAGCTAGACTTTTACAAACAACATGTATGAGAAGTTTAATTCCAAGATTGTGGTTTAGAGGCAAACCAATCATTACATAGCTAGAAGAAATTAGGTTGTACACAGTATATAAGCACATAATAAGGAGGAAACTAATTACTAAGAAAGTTGGAATAGTTTATCCTAATGGATGGGTGATACAAAAGAATCCAAATTTGAGGCTGAGTGTAAACTTAAAAAATTTGTAATAGATCTAAAATAAGGACATTTTTCCTGTAGGTATGGGATCTTACTAGTATTCAATGTGAACATACTACATCAGCCTTTGGTTAGAAAAATTGTGGACCAAAAGACTTTGCCCATCCTTATAGGACAAAAGAAACATTTCTTAAAACTTGTAAACATTTGATCTAGCTTCTAAATGGGCTAAATTTATGGCTACCAAGTTCAAGAGAGTTAATCTTACCTTTAGTTATAAAAAGGCCTCCTAGAAAACCAAAAACACAAAGGAAGAAAGATTTTATTGAGAAAGAGATTAAGTCCCAAAATTTCATCAAAATGAAAAAGAGATTTATTCCAACTTATAGCAAATATGGTAAGGATGAACATAATTACAAGACTTGTAAAGATGCACCTACTGTTAATCTTAAAAGAAAGGTAATATTTTAACTTGTTTTTAATACTATTTATGTCTTTACATGGTTACCTTATCAGATCTACCTTCTAATGTAGAAATGAAAGATTGCTACATATATTAGCTCACAAGCTTTAGTGCCATATCTCATTTCACAAGCTCCCTTTCCACTTACTGCATCACATAGTTCAATTCCAACTATTGCATCATAAAGTTCAAGCCACGGTATTGCATTGCCTACAACATAAACATCTAACCGAATTGCTTCATTGATTACAAAGAAGGTAACTTTTACCTCAAAGTGTTCCCAAAAAAAAAATTTGTATGTCTCATATCATGTGATGTGCTCTGTTAATGTGCAATTTTTAATTTTTTAACTTTTTAGTTCTAATATATGGACCACTAAATTATGTAAGGAATAATAAAGAAATAGACCCCATATTTCTCAACTGTTCAATTCAAGGCATCGATGCAAGTCCAAAAACTGAAGGATTGTATTTCCATAATTTAGCATTCTTAAGAATCTGTGAACAAAAACATCATAAAAGCATCCTCTAGTGCCCTGCATAAGGCTGTCCAAAATGCAAGTGGGCAATGCTGAATTGTCATGTTGTGTTATGTCAAATATAGCTTTGAACATGTTAATAAGGCTTCAATTGTCTTCTTAGCAAGTTCTTTTTTTATGCATTTTGCTTTTGAATTTAGGTCACTTTCAAAATGTGCACTTTGCTATCATAGAAATGCTTGCACATTAGAGCATTTTACTATTCTCAGAATTGTAGAAATGTGATGCTTTCATTCACATTAAGCTTTTTTAATAGTTCTAAAGTGAATGAATTGATTTCAATCACTGTTATTAAAGTTTCTATTTGTAATTTATATAATAACAATAATTGACACTATTTTAATTCAAAAATTATTAAACTAAAAAACTAATGAAAATTATTCAAAGACAAGGTTAAATATTACCATCATATATAGGAATGCTAAAAATTCATTGTATTTAAAATTATTTATACTATCTAATATTGCATTATTGCTTGTAAATTTGTTCAAAATAATTAATCATTGCTTATATATTCAAAGAAAATAATTAATTCAAGTTAATTACAAATCTTAATTAATTAAATAGCATATTAATTACATTCTGTAATTTTGTATTAAAAATTTGCCACAGCATAATTTCATTCAAATTACTTATAAATCTTAATTACTTAGTTGATTGATTAATTGGCATATCAAATACATTCAATAAGTTTGTACTTAAAAATTGTTAAATCTTAATTAATTATTATTGCTTCCAATTTCATTATAACATTTTAATATTTAATATTGAATTATTACTTGTAAATTCATTCAAAAGATCAATCATAGCCTATAAATTCAAAGAAAATGGTTAAATTATATTAGGTACAAATCTTCATCAATTAATTAGTATATCAATTACATTTAATAATTTTCTACTAAAAAATTATCAAAATACAATTTCATTCGAATAAAATAGCTTATACATTACAAAACACACTTATGAAAAACAACCACTACCTTAATCCAATGTGCCTCCAATCACAACACCTTTAAACACTAAACTACCCCATCCTCAAACCAAAAATTACACTAACATTCAAGCCTAAATTTCATGTCAAAACCAGATAACACAATACAAAATCCAAGAAATTGCAAGCAAATCCTATAATAACTTCACCAACATTCTCAACTTGCTACAATTTTCATAGTCCACCCAACAAAAATGCTCATAGCATTCATCCCTTATTTTGTATTTAGGGCATTTTAAAAATTCCCTACCAATTTTTTTTTATATGGAAGAAGTGTGGAGAATAGGCTTTAACTCACAATCACATGTATAATAAACAATTGTTGAAAAGAGGAAGTCGGAGATTAAGCTTCACTAAAATAGTTGTCACACCCTCTATCTTCCTTCATTGCATTATTGTGCAATTGAAGACAATTTATTCACTTTTTCTCTATCCAACATGCTATGGGGGTCAAATGAAATACTAAGTTATAATGATTCTCCTTCTTTTCCAATATATATCATAAAAAAATGATGTTGTTCTATGTAGTCTAATGTTTTAATAAATCAAGCCACACAAGCATATGTATGTCCACATCAAGTTTCCATTAAATGGCACACTAATCAAAGGGTAAGATTGGACAAAACAATATTTATTAAGGATAAAATTAATACGAATTATATCTCAAGGACAAAATTGAAATAAAGTGAATATTACAAAGTCGTAAATAGATATTTACTCTCTCTCTATATATGTGTGTATATGTGTATATATATGATATAAAAATAACTTTTGTTGTATGCTATTACATAAAACTAAACCATTGATTTGATTGACTTATCACTTCATATTCCAAAAATAGATTTGATTTCTTCAAGTACAGAAGCCATGCCCGAAGTACTACCCTGTAAGAGGGCTATCTATTAGTTTTGAATGGTAAAGGTACCTGAACAAAGTCTGTAAGTTTTAGATTTGTTGTGCTTATTTTTTTTTTAAAAAAAACCTAGTCTGGTTTACGCAACATTTAACATTTTTCAATGTTTTAAAATGAAAGCATTTTTTTGGGAGTCAAGAAAAATAATAGCTTCAAATTAAACAAAAGAAATAAACATTCTACTTGTTGAAAATGGCATCAACCATGAGTCATGAAACATGATACTCCTCAACCAACTAACTTACCAAATAAATGAGAATATATAAGATATCATTGAGAATGCAACAACATATAAATGAGGACATATCAAAGGTCATCAAGACAATGCAACAACTTATGGACAAAGTTTTATCTTTCAATTGAAAATTTGATTTTTTATGAAAATTTTTTAGCAGTTTGTATAAAATTACAAATTTGGTTTTCAAACCAGAAATAATTAGAATTCAATTAAAATTAAAATTTTAAATATACTAACAACCAAAATCCAATTAAAAAAAACTCAAAAATGTATTGAGCACTACAGTAGTTACTTTTCCTAAGCAGAAAAAAAGTTGTTGTTTTTAGGATAATTTTCTAATGCTGAATAACCGTTTATTTTGAAACATTTATGTCTACATATCTATCTCATTTAATCCTATATATGTTTTTGGATGGACTCTTGATTGGCAAGAGTGGACCGATAATGGTGCTAGAAAATTAAGTGGTATGAAGCTGCATGGGACACTTTTTGTTTCATATAACCATTTCAAATGTTGTGACAGACCCATTTGGACTCTCTTGGCAATTTAAATTGCTAATGTATTTTTGTTATCTGGGGCTGAAGATATCATATATTTCATTGTGGCTCATAACCAGCCTTCTTGAACATTGATGTTCTTTTCATGTTTATCAATCTGGTGGTTGTGTCCATAACCATTTCTGCATTTGGTCTGTTATTTTACAACTATGGTTACCCATATATTGAGTAGAAACACTATTAATCATAGCAAAGCCGGTATCAATGAAAAGAGAAACACAAATTCATCAACCCATTCAAAATCCAAACCATGCATCATTTTGAATGTGAACCGCAACCAAGGATAGCAGTCAGTTTATTGCGTCCCAACTCTAGCAAAACTACTACCAATTACTGGCTCTGGAGGCATCTTTTCCACGCCAGATTCGCTCCTAATGCTTACTAGGAAATCCATTGAGACAAAGATTTCCTTCTTTGCATCATTAAGGTAACATTAAACCACAAAATTTTCCAAACCAAAGCATTGCATACTATATAAAGAAAAACTACAGCCAATAGTTTGGACCATGTATGTCATTGTGCCACAATGAGAACCAAAATTACAGCTCATACCCATCATTTTTTAGATGACAACAATGTGACCAAAGAACATCAACCACGTACTATATTGCACGGGCAAAGGAAAACGCAAGCAAATAGAAAGTGTATGATGATTTTTACCTAGAAGAAGGATATAAAGTATCCGTGGTGCCCCAATATCATCGTCTCCATGCTAAAACATCAAAACTCTGATGTAACTTTATCAAATTTTATCTTTTATCACATTTTTCTTTGAATTGCAAAACTACTTTAATGCGACACGAACTCAGTCAAGATAAAACTCAGCTTCCTGTGGCCATAACTTACCATATATGTATATAAGAAATGGTAAATAAATAAATAAGAGCTACTTCAGTGTGGACAACATTAGAGTTGTCAAACTTATATAATTGCTTCACACACCGAATATTATTTAGCCTGCTGACATGGCTGTAGATACTTGGGAATTATGATACTCATTAGTTACAGTTTCCTGATAAAACAGCAGGGAAAAAAAAAATTCAGATCGATCCATAAATTAAATCAAGACATAGATTAATTAAATTGCTAGTTGTACCATTCAGGAAAAAGACTTGCAATTCTTTCAAGGGTAAAGTGGAAGAGCTGAAACTACCAAAGAAGCAACCATTCCAATGGCACAAAATATAAAAAATCAATTCAAGTTGATAAATGATAAAGCAGAATTAGATGAAGATAATATACGAACTTAGTCTTGGACAATACCTTGTTAACCAAGAACCTATCAAAGGTTTAGAGATCATTCAAGATTTATTAAGATTATAACTATGATAACGATACAAGGCATATAATATCGGATCTTGGCATCTTCAATTTGAAGCATAATATATAATCAACTATGTCGTTATCTTTTAATGTTAAAACACTATGATCGGCAATCAAAATATTTCAGAGCAATGAACATAACATCGGAAAATAAGGCATGGTAACAAATCTATAAATAGTACTGACAACTAGTAGGGATATTCAGTGCTGCACTTCAAATATCGGTTTGTAAGTAGTATTGATAGTCCTTCCATCTTTACATGCTCTCATCATCCTATACCAAGGAAACCAAACAACTAAGAATTTTAACCTCATGACTCAAATTCCAAGTTCTTGTTTCAGAAATGGTGAAAAAACCTCAAATTTCAATGGAAACACAAGCACAAAGATGGAGAGATGCAGACATCGATTGAGATTGAAACTGAGACATGAAGTTAAACATCCAGAAAGGGATTTAACACATGGTATTGAATTGAATGTGAACTTCCCATCATAATGTAAGGAGGTGGCCTATGGGATAATTATATCATTAACTTACCAACCAAAATCCACCTGTAACATATGATTGGAGCATAGGCTTGATAAGAGATAGGATTCAGACATCGACAGCTCCTACGTTACATTCTCAAGAAGAATGTATTAGCCAAAAGATGAAGACATGTCAGAAACTTTGAATTAACTAAAGCCTTCTAATTCTCTATAGAGGCTCTAATGGGACTTTTGCTAAGGATCAACAGAGCTGAATCATAAACTATACATGAGATCAGCTGGCTACAAAAACTATAAATGAGGTCTGACTACACAATTGAATCAGAGGCTTTAAAACAAACTCTATCGAAGACAGAAATTTTAAATTATAACTGTATTTCAAAACACTAATTATATATTTCATAAAAAAAAAATTAGAATTGCAACCTCGTACTATATTTGCAACACCCATTTAGTAATCATTCATATAACCGACGGAATGCATAAAGAGACTTATGGTATCTCCAGCATGGGGGGAAAATGGTAAAACGGATATGATTGCCTAATGTGCTTCATTATCTATTAGACTATTATCCGTAGGACAAAGGGAATTAGAGAAAAGAAAAATTACTGCTTTTTCGAGCACTTGAGAAGTGTAGAGCCAGCATTTGAATTGTCATTTTGACTTCAAGTGCTGAGATTGGATAGTGTTTCCTCATCGCCTTCATAATTTAACAACCGAAACAGATAGTTGCTATTAGATTTCACATTTAACACCCATGTTAGAGTCAAAGTTTGCAGATTCCATTAAGTTTTTCAATGGCAATGTGCCTTGTTCCAAATATGGGATTCTGTTTGAGCCCGTACCTTTATTTTTTGAAATGAAGTCAGGTAGGGAAGCATGAACTATTTATTACATAAAACTATAAGACAGGGAGGGGCTCTGTAGTGCACATTTTAAAAACTTACTACTTCTGTAACCCCGGCAGCATCGAAAAAATTATATGCTCTTTTTGCTGATTGTGTACAATCCAAACTCAAGTAGCATACTTAGAAATACTAAGCATTTGAAAACAAAATTCGGTAAGATATCAGCGAATACCTTCCTATGTATTTCCCCAATCTTGTTAAGGTTAAAAACTGTACGACAAATGGATAAAAATTGCAAATGCAGATTTGAAAATCCATAAACCCAACCATTCTAAGGTGAGTTTGGCAATTGAAGCGATTTCCTCAGTATAGCCAAATACATGAAAATTGAAAGGGAGGGTTAGCCAAAAAAATGCTCACGTAATGTCCCTCTTATCGAGAAGTTGAATTGATAGGAACAGACATCAAGAGAACTAATAACCTTTGTTAGAGAGAGCACAATTTCTAAACTGATCCACTGTTCTTCTTAGACCACCGACTGAGATAAAATTGGTTTTCTCCTCTTATATCCAATTTAAATCATAAAGTTCCAATTTGAATCTTACCCTACAAATCATAAATAAATGTTATTCATTCAGAAATGTCAATGGTCCCTGCATGATAATACTCATAAATCTTAGTAGATTTAAAGTATGACGCAACATACTACACAATTGATCCCTTGGAATTACAAATGATAAATTCTATGCAGATATAGACATGTTGAATAATAAGATGCATTTCATCCAAAGGGCATTTCATAGTTTAGAATACACAAATGAGACCAAGTAGAAATATATTTCACAATCATATTGACAATTCTTCCGAAAGTATGATTGAACATTCTAAGCTAAGCACAACCAAAGAAGGAACTTGTTCAGTTAATTAACAATTAACATTTGGACTTGAACATACCTCTCCATTTAAAAGGTTATCTAGCTCTGTCTTGCAAAACATCCAACTTTCTTGTATCTGAGCTATCAACCACCCAAATCAATCCATCCATTCAATCTAATTGTTTTTTGGCCTCCAACATCTCATATTTAGAGTATATCTGCCCATATCAATGGGAAGAGATGCATCAACAATCTAAATTGCTGTAAATCGCTGTAATAATCTTAAACAGAGACCTTGTGGTGAGTCACGTGAAACGGAATTCCAGTGCCAATAGAACAATGGATTATTACAGGCAGGATAATATGCGGTCAGTCTAATTTTGGGTATAATTACGAACAGCTCATGTGGGTTACTCTTATCTGCACCTAGATCCAGATTCTTTTGATGTTGAATATATTTTACAGAGCCCTCATTTTCTTTACTATATGCAATTATAAACACAAGCATCATTTGACAAAGAAATGAAACAACTCATAAGCATCACTTTATTCTTTTTATTAATTTATGATGTTATAAAATATAATTAATTTAATTTTAATTTAATTGTATTCTTATTTTAAACTATAAATATATGAAAATACATATGTAAATAAATATGTAATGTTACAAAATATAATTAAATATATTTTATGTAATTATATTTTTATTATAAATAATAAAATAAAAATTATGTAGGTAAATAAATATATATCTTTTTATTTTGATCATCTTAATTGCATTAAGATAATTTAATCTTTAGATAAATATGAATTATTTAAATTTATATATATTTTTTTATTAATATATTTTTATGTCATTTTACAATTTCAACTAGTTCAATAATTAATTTTGTAAAACACTTTTTATATAATCAACTAACTTGTAAGTTATTAAATATGAGTTATTAACTATGAGTTAACTTATCATTCATCGAGTAATTATTAACTATTTATGCGAAATAGAGCATTTGACTCATCTATTATTAGTTATGAGTTATTAATTATCAACTAACTTATCAATTATTTATTTGAAACAAAACCTTTGACTAATTTAGGGGTAATTATGCAATTAACCAAGTTAAATAACTATTTTACATATCTGATAAACAACTATTTTGATTAGCCAATTAGCCCTTAGTTTACTATTTCGGAAATGTTAGAAACCTAACATTTTCAATTAGTTAATTCATAAGAGATAGGTAAAAAGATAAAATAATCTCCAAATTGTATAATTATATATATTTATTATCTTAATTAATATAAAATATAAAAGAATTGAGATCCAACCATTAAATCACTAATTATTTTTAATTATATATGTATAAATTTAATGTACATTAGAATATAATAATTCTTCATAAATGATAAATAATTATTTAAGGTTTATTTATTAAATTTCCATAATAAAATTAATAAAATATATATTACTATGTTATATGATTATTTAATAAATTTAAAATTCTTATCATATTAAGAAATAAAAATTAATAAGATTAATTTACACACACACACACACACACACACAAAAAAAAATAGCTTTTTCAATTCATTGTTCAATCCAAATTTTAAAACATTGCTTCAACAAAAGGGATCATTTAACATACAAACCATTATAAATAGTTTACCATTTTTTTTATCAAACTGCATTTTATTTAAAAAATATGATAATAAAGAATATATATATAATGAAGATAACATAACCATTATAATATATATAAATAATATGCTAAAAATTTGATATAAAATTAAACAAAAGTGGATACAAACACTTAAATATATTTATTTATTTATTTATTAAAAGAATATTTAAATAATGATAATAAATTATAATTAGTTATTTCTTAAAAAAATTCAAAAAAAATAATAAATAATTATAATTTATTTTTTATGAATAATTTAATAAATAATAAATTACAATAATATATCTTTTAGAAGAAATTTTAATTTAATAAATAATATATGAAATTTGAAATAATATTAAAACTAAAAGAATATATTCAAATAAATCATGAAATACACTCATCTTCTTAAATGTTATTTTACATGTAAAGAACTAGAACATATTTATTCAAATAACTAATATTATCAACTTATCATATCAATTAATATAATTAGTTATTAACTAATAATTTATTGAATCAAATTAGTGGATTGTCAAATAAGGTCATAGAATAAAAAATCTAGTTCCAAATAATATAACAAGGACCACTTAATCATTTAATTTAATAATCGTCAATTAACTACATACAAATATTAAAAGAAAATGTAAATTTTTTTAACTTTAAAGTGGTTAAATTCTATCTTTTCCAACTTTAAGAATTTAACAATCAATTTTTTAAATTACACAAAATTTGAAATTAACATTCGTCATTTGCTTAAGTAACTAATTTATTAAATTACATAATTTTTTTTAAAATTTTTAAAATAAAAGTTATATTATTATATGTTAATTTGCCACTTCATTTTTTAAACATAATTTTGTAACTCATTTTCAAGTATTTAATTAAAATTTATATATCTAATTTAATTTTTATTAATTATATAATAAAAATTATGTAAAAAATAATGAAATAACTAACATATGATGATATTATAATTCTTTTTTAAAAAGCTCATAAAAAGAGGTATATTTTAATTAAGTGAATGATATGTGCTAATTTTTAATTTTATGTAATCTAAAATTTTGATTTTTAAGGTTTTAAAATTAGAAGTAGAAGCCAATCCTATTAATGAAGGCATTTACATTTTTTAGCAATGTTACATGCAATGAAAGTGAGATCTAAAATTAAATACTAAATATAAATTAAAGATTGTTAATTGAATACAAAATGATAAGGTATATTCATACAACTTAATCCAATGAATATATTAGAAATTTTATATGTGGGCCTTATATTTATTCAATAAATAATTATTTAACATTAATGTTATTTTATGCATAATATTTTGATGACTATAATGTATTGGATTTTGTATAATATTTAGGCTCAATATGCATTAATTAGACATGGATCCTATGTTGAATAAGATTCATGAGCTAATCCAATTAAATAAAAGGGGTTCCTTACCTCTAGTAATCTATGATGTTGCATTAGTCCCATTAGAGTGCAAAGATAGTTGCTTTCACTAGGGAGCAATGGTAGGATACGATAAAAGAAGTGTGAACTCTTGTAACACATTCTTCCTTTTGTTTTAGATGTTTTAGGTACAATTGGATGATAAAAGTGCAAATGTTTGATTAAAGAAAATAGAATTTGAGGTTTCATCCAAAACTATAATTAAAGGTACACATAATATTCTTCAACTTTATTTTATGATTAAATTATGCCTTGGTATATGATGATTTAGGTAATTTAATAATTTACAATAATGGTATCAGAGCTTAGTTGCATTATGTATCACAACTGATTTAATTAATGCAATTTGGGTAGATTTTTAAAATTTTTCCCTAGTAATTCATGGCTAATTTAATATGTCATTAAGCATACTGACGAGTGAAAAAGAATTCATCTATCTACCTTACCAAAATTATTGTCTAAAGCAATTGTATAGATGTAAAAGAGAATGGCTTATATAACTTGAAATCATTGTCTAAAGCAATTGTATGAATGTAAAAGAGAATAGCTTATATGATTGCATTGTTTTATTGAAGCAATTGTGTGTTGCATATACATAGCTATATTTTGCATATTTATTTTGTGAGTATTTTGTGAAAAGTTTCATGCTTATGTTTAAATGATTTTACTGAACTCATTTGCTTTCCTAAATGGTCATATATGTATTGTTTTCCTATGTGCTACCATTAAAATGTATATATATTGGCATGAGTTTAAAGAATGTTTTATGACTGTGCTGTTAAGTTATATACAAGTATTTTAGCCATTCATGTTATATGTTATATATCATATGGCTATACAATATTATAGTTGTGATGTCCTTAAGTAATAATTAAAGTTTTATTTTTAAATACCTTGAAATATTTATTTTAACTAAAGTGAATGGTTAAATTTCTTGTATTTATATTAAGGTGAATTACTAATATTTTGAATTTTAGCTACATAATATTTCTATGATTTTATCTAACAGAAATGCTATTTAAATATTGTTGGACCTTTAGAAATCAAGGGTGAAAAGTTTATGAAAATATATGTATCAATCTGAGTGAATGTTTTTATCCATAAATTTATAGTGATATTTTAGAAATTCAAAATGTAATGAATTATGATATATATATATATATATATATATATATATATATATATATATATATATATATATATATATATATATATATGTATGTACTTGTAATCTAATAAATTGTTCCTCTCATCTTTATAGAATAATGAAATATTATATTAGAATTTCTAAGTTAGAATTTTAATTGAGATGAAAAGAAAAAAAAAAGAAGAAGAGAAATGGAAGGCTAGGATTGAATTTGGTTTAAAATGAAAGATTAATGATTAATAAGGAAGTAAGCTCATGTGGTGTGAAAAACATGGAATTAGAACCCAAAGCTTCTTTTTCTATTTTTTCTCTCCTTCTCTTATAACCAACTAACTCTTTCTCTCTCTCTTTTATGTTTTTCCTTTCCCATTTCAATCTTTATCTCCTCTCTTTCTACCAGTTGCCATTTGCGATGTTTCTCACATCGCACTATTGCACGTCACATGACCGAAATGGCCTTCGATTAATTAGTTAACTATTATGGCTTAAAGACTAATTGAAATAGTGATAGCAGTGTGTGCAGGAGCTAGGAACCCGCTTTGCTATTTGGTGCAATTTGTGTTGATCTTTAACTATTGTCGTCGGTGTGAGTTGCCATCAAATACTAAATGTTGCTACCAAGAAGGAGCAATGAATCAGAGTAAAGAGGGGCGTCTTTGCAATGTTGATCGGCTTTTCCTTGTTGTCAATGATTTGATAAGTCTTTGCTACCAATGAGCTCTGGCCATACACCTCAGATATAGGTGAACATCTTTATATCATAAAATTTTAGTATTTACAAAGATTTGATACTCAATCTAAGATATCCACTTTTATGCATATCTAAGACATATGATGAAGTATAAGGAAAATATGATTTTTATATTATGAAATGCTAAAATTATATGGTTAGAGTAAATATGACATATTATATCTTAATATTTTATGATGACTTGATGTCTGATCTAAGAAATCCTATTTGTGTAAGTTTTGAGATGTTTGATGATAGTCTCATATAAATTGAAAATAAGAATGTAGTTAGCTTAAGGGAAATGATTTGAGCTCTTGCATAACAAATGGATTTAATAATTTTGATGATTTGAACTTAAGATGGGGAAACCTGATTCTTTAGAACATTCCAGATACATGATGATGCTTATAAAAATGTGTATACACACACACATTTTGTGCTATCAAGTATTCAAATAATAAAAGTAGAACTATTTTAGAGTATTATACTATGATAAATTTTAACAGTGGTTATTATATATTCAAGAAAGCCTATGATGTGAGCAAATTCGAATGCATAATAATAGCTCTTAAATATAAGATTTTATATTATAAGATGTTAATATGACAAAACTTAAGTAATTCTAGACTATTCTTAGGGTACTAAATTTTAATATCTTGATTGTTTTATGCTTAGTTCAAAAAGATTCTAATTTGCTATCTGTTAGGAATTCGGATTATCACATGCAGCGGAATTTTAAATTTTTGATCCGAATTCTACCTAGGATCCATGCAAAAAGCATGAGTCAATGATTAGGGTTTTACCTATTGGGCACTCATGTTTCTACTGATCAAAACTTGAGAGCGGATGAATCAAACGCCGGCCGGAAGGTACAGCGTCTCTACGGTATCCACACGGAGTGAACAACGACCTCTTACCCTCCACGCGTCTGCTAGGATGCGTTTTTCTCTCTAAGAATTAGGATTGGATGTTTTCGGAGTGATTTAGGGTTTATATGGAAGCTTAAAACGTGATTATTAAGTGCTGCCCTCAAGTCCCTTTTTATAGAACTTAGGCAAGCCATAATCCTAGTCCTACTAGGATAATGCTTCCAAAATCCTAATCACACTTAACAACTCATCTTATCCTTATCCTAGAGATAATGGGAAGAGATAAGACTTATCTATTAATTATCTAATATTAGATAATGATATTATCTCATAATATAAATATCTTAATATTAGATAATTGCATATAGTTATCAAATATCAAAATAATATTATCTCATAATATATTTATCTAATATCTGATAAGATAATTACTTGATATTACTTTAATATCAAATAATATCACATAATATATATATATATATATATATATATATATATATATATATATATATAAAACGTGAATTTATTATTCTTAATAATATATATGCACGAAAATAAGTCCAATTAATTGGATATTAATATAATTAAAGTCCAATTAATTATTGTCTTATTCCTACTCCTTTTGTGTGACCCTGTAGGTTCTTACTACATTGACAATGACTCATTATTGAGCCATAGACAGCGAGCGGTATCTAGCAATACATCACTGCCACTCAAGTAGTAAGAATGTCTGTGGTTCGACATCCACCTAATACATGATCAACGTTTTACATCATGACCCTTTTGTAATAATATCCAAATTGAACTGGAGGCATGGAATGTGTCATCCTCGTCAATGTTCAATTTATATTTCTTGATACTGAGTAAACTTAAAATAAATAATTAATATCACATATTAATTCAACTGAGCATGGCCATGCATTTCTAAGTCTCACTCAATCAAGGGGCCCAAGGATATTTCTCTTTTATACAAGAGTAACAAAATCCCATTTACATCACTCACTTCCCTCTGCATGATTTATGACACACCCAATCAATGCCCTACTTGTCACCTGATTAAAGGTGACATAGGACAATATTAAAGTGAGTAATTTCTCATGTAGGGAACCGTAGTGACTTCAGGTCAAAGGTTTATGTGTAGTTGTGATCATATGAGAATAACTTATGATACGTTTATCCATGCAATATTCTCATAGTGGGTCAGTCCAGTACATTGTTCACTAGCAATGTACTCATGTATTGACTTGATATCACATATCCATGATTCGTAATCATCAGTCACTATACATGCTAGTCTCGATGTATTATTACTATCCTTTTCATAATAATACTTGACTAGGGGCATTTTAGGAATAGCAAAGCTATTCCAAGGATAATTATTATATTAAGTTATAAATTGCGCATAATAATAATAAAAACAAAATATAATAATTAAATTGCCTAAAACATAATACATTGTATATAACTTCAATCATCAATATGATTGGCTATAGGACATACACCAACACTATCTTATTATGATTACTGGACTTAAGCTCGATAAAGTAATAATATTATGCTTTAGAATGTTAACGCATTATAATACAATCATAAAACTATAATGTTTGGAAAATAAATTAAGTGATACTGTTATGCTTATAATCTATCATTATAATAGTGAATAGGAAGAAAGTAATAGAAATTATAAGTGATCAAGAGCTTTTTGAATGGATAGACAACCCCCAGGTGAGTATATA
This sequence comes from Sindora glabra, assembly GCA_020226215.1. Classification (NCBI taxonomy): domain Eukaryota; kingdom Viridiplantae; phylum Streptophyta; class Magnoliopsida; order Fabales; family Fabaceae; genus Sindora; species Sindora glabra. Next base: position 31,412,683 of record CM035233.1, read on the forward strand.
TCTTTCCTAAATAAATAATCAATGCTATTTGGTTCATATGACATGTATGTAATTTTTCTTATAAATGGCATAAATTATGTATACATCCACTTAATAAACTTTAAAGGAATAACTATGTAATATTAACTTATCTTCATGATCGTATATGAATAATATGAAAATAAATCTAGTGATAAGGTATTAAGGTATTGGTTATTTGTTCGAGTGATTATGGATCTACCATGTTTTGAAGGTATAATGATGTCATTTTAGTTATTAATTGATTGTAATGGACTTACAATAGTAAAGAGTGTAGTTTATGTTGTGATTGAATTCTTATTATTATGTGTATGTTAAAAAGTGTAGTATGATTCATATAATATGTTATATGTTTTGATTTACCCCCGATGATGAATAGTTAATTTGATTGAAATTGTGATTTGTAGAGCCGAGGTTTATTGTGCATATTATAATGTGAATTATGCCATGAATGGCATTTGAAATAAGTACTATGATAAGGGTGATGATATGATAACCAGATGGAAAATTTCTAGCAATAACTTGCGAAAGAAATAAGGTTAACCTTGGAAGAATAAGGATAGATAGGTTATGAAGGATATAAAGTTAACCAAGAGTCAAAAGGTGGACACATGTATTTTCATTATAATTGTTATGTATTCATGATATAACATTAAAAATTTATTTGTGATTGAATATCTTTAATTGATATGATCATACGACTAGATGTAATTGTGATAATTTAATTGTGATTGAACCTTAAGAGTTATTTATGACTGTGATAATCATCCAAAATGGATCGTGTGTGATATGATGATGATGATATTGTGGACTAGTGAATAGTTAAGATTATTATAACTTGTGATATGAAATATGAAATCTAAGCTAGGTGCAGATAAGTACTTAACTTGTATTTATTTCTCTAACCAAATGCTTAATCAGCATATAAAAATTTAATATAATTGAATCGAAGGTTAGTAGTGATAGATATATGCTCATCGAATTCTTATAACTCATTCCATTTTATTTTTAATGTTTTCAGGTTAAGAGAAGTACCTTCAAAACTTATTACATCTATAGAGAATTAAAGACAATCTAATTTGAAAGATTTGACAAGTGGAATTTTTTCAGGATTAGGAGATTAAGAATAAAGTTATTGATATTCATTTAAATATTATATGCATCGATAGTTTATGAGCCCAGTGTGTATTTGAATGGCTGTCAATTCTAAGATAAATACAAGTTATAGGATTTAAGGCAAGTGACCTGATAAGAAAAATATTTAATATTTTATTTTTTTTCTATTTTATGTCTCTTAGGTATTACATGTGCTTAATTTTACAGAATAAGCCTTATTTTATAATTTTGAATTGATTTTACAAGTTTATGAATTTATTTGGTAAATGCTAAATTTTAACACTATTTCTATTTTTTAGTCATATCTTGGGTTTCGGATGTTGTATTGATGCAAACTTTATATTGTCGGAAAGCTAAAAGAGAAATTTACAACTTTTATATTTTGGTAAAAGCTCAATTTAGACTCGTTCAGCCTTTACTTGGCCGAGAAGCTAAAGCTATGTTTCTATCTTAGCTGAACCCATTTTTATATTTGGGCTATATCTAGAGTTATAATGATCTAATTAACCTAAAACTAGCACCTAAATTCTCAGAAGAGACAGGCCTACAATTTCATGTTTATGGATCTTCTAAAATTTATCGATTTCGTGGTCTTATTCTGCTTGGAAGACAAACCTGTAAGAATTCACTGATTTATTTGATGGAGTTAATTGACTTGTAAAACAAGTCTGTCTGGTCTTCTAGAAATTAGAAAAGGCTTGCTCTAGAAATTACAATCTTAAGAGTCATTTAATCCTAGTCCAATTAGGATTTAGGCTAATTAGGTTATATAAATAGGTAAGATAGCTAAAGAGAGGAACATATTTAGAATTACAAAACAGATTCATTCAGTAGCCTGCCCCTTCCTTCTTCTTTTTCTAACTCTTTTTGTTTTTCATCAATGAAAGCCTAAAATCATAGTTGATTCAAGGAGTTGAGGCTCTCCTCTTGAAGATTATGAGATCATGATTTATAATGTTGATCTTTCTTAATTAATTTTCCTCTTTCTTTATTTACTTGTATTGAAAGTTTTGAGATTTCTTATGTTGGATATTGATTTGATATAATTGATATTCACCTTTGTAATTTCTAATTTCTTTATTGTTTTGTTATGAAATTATGGTTGATAAATCATAGTTTTATGCATATAGACAAAGGGTTGAGGGATTAATTTAGCGATTTTTAGTTTAACTTCTTAAATCAATTGAATTCTATTCATAAATCAATTTCAATTTAGTTTAGGGATTATAGCAATTGTTTAATTTAACTAATCTTAATTAATCAAATCCTAGGAGATTGTCTAGTATAGAATTCATGAATTATTACAGGGATTTTGGGTAATTCAAAGTTAAAAAATTAATTAGAAAAAGTCAAATTTTAATTGATCTATGATTAATCTAATTTAGGGCTCTCAATTTCTTTGAATCACCTATTTGATTCCATTAAATTCTCTTCTATTTTATTTTTATTTTACTTCTATTTTAAGCTTAATTTTTGTGCTTATTAATTGTTTAAATTTGTGCAACCAACTCTCCCAATTCTTCATTTTGTTTTACACAAGTTGCATAAACAGCATACAACATACATTATACAGCATATATATATTACATTCTGTTTTTGCACAGCATTTTGTTTTATTACATTGCATTATGTTTACATTAGTTCTTCACATTTTTATTGCATAAATAATTCAATAATTATGCATATATTATTAGAAAATCATTTAGGCAGGATAAAATCAAAGGATTACTAGGGGTACAATTTAATTGTGCCACTATTCTATTTTATTTTTTCAGTAATTAATTTTAATATAATTTTGGTATATTACAGCGTGCACATCATGACCCTTAGAAAGTGTTTAAAAATAGGAGAAATTCTATCTATTTTTTCCAAGAATTTATAGTATTAATTGAGTTTCCATAGAAATAGGGAGATTTTTGTTGTGTAAAATTAGAGAAATTATTGTTCAGACTAGTGAATATGGAGTATCGGGATCTACACTAATCACGATCGAGTTCAGGCCATAAGAGTAGTGTATAATATATATTGGCAAGTTATATGCTTTATAAAATCATATAAAAATATGGTGTTTTGCTATTGCTGAAAATTGACTGGGAAAAGCATGGTTCTTCAAGTTCAAAAGTACTCACTAAATGGTTATTTATTTTTTGTTATGCTTATTGGCAATTCATTAGGAAAAAAGGAAATTAAAGTGGTATACTTTTACATTATATGTTAAGCATGTATATTGTTGCTTGTCGTCATGTCCCTTTGGCTACATTTTTTCCCATTATGTGCTAAGCATGTGTATTATTATTGAATATTACATGAGAATTCATATTTCTGGAAATGTTGATTGAGTGAACAACCAAAATGTGGAGTCTTTTCCAGAATTGTATATAAACATGACAAGAAAATTTTTCAAGCCCTTTTTCATTTTAATCTTTTGTATGTTTCAAATAAAAATTAAATTAAATTTGTTAAAAACATGTTTTGCACATTCTATGCGCTAGTTTTAGATAAAAATTATGTATGCCAGTCATGATCAAGTTTGGGTCATGACAGTAGTATATGATATATATTGGAAAGTTGTGTGCTTTATGAAATTGTATAAAAATATGGTGTTTTGCTATTACTGAAAAATGAACAAGAAAAGCATGGTTCTTCAAGTTTAAAAGTATTCATTGGATGGTTGTTTATTTTTTATTATGCTTATTGGCAATTCATTGGAAAAAAGAGAAATCAAAGTGGTATACTTTTTCGTTATATGTTAAGCATGTATATTGTTGCTTGCCGTCATGTCCCTTTGACTACATTTTTTTGCCATTATGTGCTAAGCATGTGTATTATTATTCAATATTACATGAGAATTCATATTTCTAGAAATGTTAATTGAGTGCACAACTAAAATGTGGAGTCTTTTCTAAAATTGTATATACACATGGCAAGCAAGTTTTTCAAGCCCTCTTCTATATTAATCTTTTGCATGTTTTAGATAAAAATTAAATTACATTTGTTAAAAACATGTTTTGCACATTATGTATGCTAGTTTTTCAAAATTATAGTCTAGAAAAATGGTAAGAATTCCAGGATAGTAGGGTGCAATTTTTTTTAATTTTGTAAAAGTTCCAATTTAAATTTTAACGCATTTTTAAACTAGATTTTTGAATAAATTAGTTGGAAATTAGTTTTATAGTGATTTTGGATAAAAATCCTAATAAAATCATGGTCAAATCGCATGAAATGGTGTCAAGTATAAACCTAGTTGCTAGCTAGAACCATGCCAAGCAAGGCGAAGAAGATAAGCTACATTACTTGTTCACACTTGCTTATGTACTTGCTTGGCACATGCAAGCCATGCACAATTATACTAGTGGAATTTTCTAGTAAGAAACATACTATTGTGCTCCACTCTCCAAACATATAATTTTAGGTATTTTTCATATTCTTTTAAAATAATTTTTTTAATTTTTATCCATTTTATTTAAATATTTATTTGAAATTATTTTGAGTAAAAATTTTTCATTGGATGATATATATTGGAAAGTTGTAGCTTTATGAAATCGTATAAAAATATGATGTTTTGCTATTGCTGAAAAGTGAACAAGAAAAGCATGGTTCTTCAAGTTTAAAAGTATTCATTGGATGGTTGTTTATTTTTTATTATGCTTATTGGCAATTCATTGGAAAAAAGGGAAATTAATGTGGTATGCTTTTCCATTATGTGTTAAGCATGTATATTGTTGCTTGTTGTCATGTCCCTCTGACTACATTTTTTTCCATTATGTGCTAAGCATGTGTATTACTATTGAGTATTACATGAGAAATCATATTTTTAGAAATGTTAATTGAGTGCATAACCAAAATGTGGAGTCTTTTCTAAAACTGTATATACACATGGCAAGCAAGTTTTTCAAGCCCTTTTTTATATTAACCTTTTGTATATTTTAGATAAAAATTAAATTACATTTGTTAAAAACATGTTTTGCACATTATGTGTGCTAGTTTTTGAAAATTATAGTCTAGAAAAATGGTAAGAATCCCAAGATAGCAGGGTCCAATTTTTTTTTAACTTTGTAAAAGTTCCAATTTAAATTTTAATGCATTTTTGAACTAGATTTTTAAATAAACTAGTTCAAAATTAGTTTTATAGTGATGCTAGCTAGAACCATGCCAAGCGAGGCAAAGAAGATAAGCTACATTACTTGTCCACACTTGCTCATGTACTTGCTTGGCACATACAAGCCATGCACCATCATACTAATGGAATTTTCTAGCTAGAAACACACTATTGTGCTCCACTCTCCAAACATATAATTTTGGGTATTTTTCATATTCTTTTAAAATAAAAATTTTTATTTAATTTTCATCCATTTTATTTAAATATTTATTTGAAATTATTTTGAGTAAAAAAATTTCCCAAATGATTCCCATTATTTAAGCTACCTTTTGAAATTTTGTGACAAAATTTGGACATCATTTGAATGAAATTATAATTTATTGAATATTATTATGTTGTATGAGAATTATTTTTTCATGTATTATGCCATGAAATTTTATTTAACATTATTCTTACTTTCATGGGATCAACTATATGAAATTTTGTTTAAAAGTTTTGAAACTGTAGTCCTACTGCGCTAAATGGTAAAAAATGATGAGCTACAATGCTCATTTGTGCTCATCTATATGCACATTCAGCAAGTGGAAGCTACATGCCACTTTGCCATTGGAATTTTCTAGTGGTGAACACATTGTTATTCTCCATTCTCTGAGCACATAATTTTGAGTTTTTTTTCAAATTTTTCTAGAATTAAAATTTTTATTTAATTTTTGCCAATTTTATTTGAATATCTATTTAAGATTATTTTGAGCTAAAATTTACTTGAATGATTCCCATTATTTAAGTTACTTTTAGAATTCTTTAACAATTTTGGACATTATTTAGATGATGTTACAATTTATTGAATATTATTATGTCATATAAGAATGATTTTTACTCATATTATGCCATGAAATTTTGTGTAACTATGTTCCTACCTTTGTAGGACTAGTTGTATAAAATTTTGTTTAGAAGTTTTGGAAAGAAATGATTTTTTTAAAATATTTAAGAAAGAGACTATATTAGTAATATTAAATACTCTTCGCTATTATATTATTAATATAATATAAATTTAGGGTCAAATATTATATTCCTATAATTTTTAAGTACCCTTTCAATATTAATTTTTAAGAGTATAATGTTTGATTTTTATATTATGTTGTAAAGTCTTAAATGCCCTTCAGTACTAATTCTTATAATATAATATTGAATGTGGTTGCATAGTTTATTTTATAAGGAAAGACATTAATATGATTAAGGTAATTGGATGTGTCAAGTAACTAATATATTTTCCTTAATTTTATATCTATTCAATAAAATTTTATAAAGGTACTAGATGGGACAAATTACGATAAATAAGGCTAAATTCTAAAGCTATTTATGGCAATCCTAAAAGTAGGACTCACTATTAGTACAAATTTGAGTTTAGGGGCAAAGAAGGAATATGAAAAATGGTCGATTTGATGGTCAATAAGTACATTATAAGATTGAACTATTAGATGAAGCATTTCTAAATCTATGAATTCTTTAGCCTTTTTATTTTTCATTGTGAAAAATCCATGAAATTCTATAAAGCAAGAAAAAGGAAAAATTTCTCATAACTCAAGAAAAATAACCTATAATGTGGTCGATGGAGTGCAAGAATACATATTGGAATTTGTTAAAGTATTATAAGTTAGTTTTTAACTTAGCGTGCACTAAAGTTGTTTCTTTTAGGATTCATTGTTCTGAAAGTCTTGTATAACACTTAAAAGTGCAAATGGACAATCAATAAATTAATATGAATAATCAAGAGGAGAGAGTCATGAGATGGAAAAGGTACATATAAATAACTTTATTTCTCATGGTTTGACTTTAGAACAAAAATGTATTTTAGGAATAACCATGAAAGATTCCCACATGATAAGGACAAAGGAAAGGTGATCACTTCAAGCTTAAGACACATAAGAGAGCACATCAGAGTTAAAGATAGTTATTTGCTTTTGTGATTTGTTTTGTGCAAGAAGTATAGTATATTGCACTAAGAAAACTTATTTTTCCAATTGTCATGTTTTGATTAATAAAATTTATTTTTTTATGTGTTTATTCTGAGTGCACAATTTGATGGGTTATATTGGAATTTTGCAAAATCAATTTTGAAACTTGACCTCAAAACCATCTCTAGGCCTTAGATGAACCTATCCATTTAAAGGATATTTTTGGATAATGGGAGCTATTAGAAACTATAAAAGTTAGGAGTTAGAGACAATGTATGGTGAGTTCACTCTATGCATCAATTGACAAATCCATTTTTGTCATCCCATCATTTGGTCAAGTGCAATCCAGCATATCAAAGAAGTTAGGAATATCCCATAAAGATTTCTTGATCTTTCAAAATGGATTATAGTAATTGAATTTAGGATCAAGTTGAATAGCTTATTAATAATAAGCCAATTAAAGAAAAAATTTAATTTTAAAAAGGGATACTTAAATAAAATTGTGGGTTCAAGATTAGGTTAGTTATTAAATGACTACACCTAGAAGGAAGGTGTAGATTGTAAAAGATTTTCTCTTTCCTAACATTTTAAAATTCGCTTTGAATTATTATGATATAAAGTAGCTGTTAGGAATTCGGATTATCATATGCAGCGAAAATTCAAAATTTGATCCGAATTTTACCTAGGATCCATGCAAAAAAACATAAATCAATTATTAGGGTTTTACCTATTGGGCACTCGTGTTTCTACTGATCGAAACTTGAGAGCGGATGAATCAAACGCCGGCCGGAAGGTACGATATCTCTACGGTATCCACACGGAGTGAACAACGACCTCTCACCTTCCACGAATCTGCTAGGATGCGTTTTTCTTTTAGGAATTAGGATTGGATGTTTTCTGAGTGATTTTGGGTTTGTATGGAAGCTTTGAGCGTATTGTTAAAGTGTTGCCCTTAAGTTCCTTTTTATAGAACTTAGGCAAATCATAATCCTAGTCCAATTAGGATAATGCTTCCAAAATCCTAATCACACTTAACAACTCATCTTATCCTTATCCTAGAGATAATGGGGAGAGATAAGACTTATCTATTAATTATCTATTATTAGATAATAATATTATATCATAATATAAATATCTTAATATTAGATAATTGCATATAGTTAGCAAATATCAAAATAATATTATCTCATAATATATTTATCTAATATCTGATAAGATAATTATTTGATATTATTTTAATATCAAATAATATCACATAATATATATATATATATTACGTGAATTTATTATTCTTAATAATATATATATGCATGAAAATAAGTCCAATTAATTAGATATTAATATAATTAAAGTCCAATTAATTATTTTCTTATTCCTACTCCTTTTGTGTGACCCTGTAGGTTCTTACTATGTTGACAATGACTTATTATTGAGCCATAGATAGTAAGCGGTATCTAGCAATATATCACTGCCACTCAAGTAGTAAGAATGTCTGTGATTCGACATCCACCTAATACATGATCAACGTTTTGCATCATAACCCTTTTGTAATAATATCCAAATTGAAATAGAGGCATGGAATGTGTCATCCTCGTCAATGTTTAATTTATATTTCTTGATACTGAGTAGACTTAAAATAAATGATTAATATCACATATTAATTCAATTGAGCATGACCATGCATTTCTAAGTCTCACTCAATCAAGGGGCCCAAGGATATTTCTCTTTTATACAAGAGTAATAAAATTTCATCTACATCACTCACTTCCCTCTGCACGATTTATGACACACCCAATCAATGCCCTACTTGTCATCCTGATTAAAGGTGACATAGGACAATATTAAAGTGAGTAATTCCTCATATAAGGAACCGTAGTGACTTCAAGTCAAAGGTTTATGTGTATTTATGATCATATGAGAATAACTTATGACACGTCTATCTATACAATATTCTCATAGTGGGTCAGTCCAGTACATTGTTCACTAGCAATATACTCATGTATTAACTTGATATCACATATCCATGATTCGTAATCATCAGTCACTATACATGCTAGTCTCGATGTATTATTACTATCCTTTTCGTAATAATACTTGACTAGGGGAATTTTAGGAATAGCAAAACTATTCCAAGGATAATTATTATATTAAGTTATAAATTGCGCATAATAATAATAAAATTATAAAAATAAAATATAATAATTAAATTGCCTAAAATAAAATATAATACATTGTGTATAACTTCAATCATCTATATGATTGGTTCTATGACACACACCAACAGTAGCTTATTTCGGTGGCAGCTATGTTCATCAAAGAACAAAATAGTCTTCTTAGATTATGATCTGATAGAAATAATATGAAATAGTCAGATAGTTTTTTAGAGAGAAAAGTAAAGATGTTCGTGTATACAGTTAAATCTTAATTTTTAATGTAATTGTAATTTCTCTTAGATTTGAGGAGAATAATGCAGGCTAGCACATGATAATAATTATGAGCATTTTTTTTTGTTATTATGGTTTTACACAACAAGACATTTTAGTGATAATGTGAACATATTGATTGGAACAAAGAAATTAAATTAAAATTAAATAAAAGACCTAGAAGTACATTTCTATATAAATAAATAGACATTAAGGTCTTAGTGATAGGTCCTAAGGGTATTTAGCTTACCTCATTTATGGTATCGGAAAGGGTATAACTTGTTAATATCTTTTCATGTTTGTTAATCCAAAAGGATACAAATTTATTAGGCCCAATTTTTTTAAGTAATAAGGAATGTTATATTTGTGTCAGTCATAGGTAGCTTGTTGTGTATTTAGGTCAGTGGTTTAGGACTATTATCAGTATTTTACTAGGATGGTACAAATAATTATATACTGACTCATAGAAGATTGAGAGATTTCATTTGTACAATTACTCAAACTTATTTAGTTAGTTGTCCAGGTGATCATGAATTCGTGTCTAAACATATATTAGGAAGAGTTGTGTCAAGGAAAATATTAACCAGTCATTTACAATAATCTTTGTTATAGGGGCAAGGCATATTGTGTGTTATGAATGTGCTTATGAAGTCAATAAGTTAAGGATTTTATTCTTAACCCATTTTATATCATGACAATATTGTTGCCAAAGTCATCTCTCTAAACAATAAAGTTTACTTGTATAAAAGATTTCAGTTCAAAGTACCAATTTGAGAAAAAGAGAAAAGATACACAAGCATATTACCTATTTTTTCATAGATTGTATGTTTATCAATCCACTAATCAAAGGTTAAAAGTTAGTATAAAGCATAATCATGTAAATAATGTGGATTTACGAAAATCTCTCACTATTATAGGTTAGTAGGAGTTTTGATGATATGAGTTCATTATTATTTTGAGATATGTTGAAATGAAGTACTTATAATGAAATATTCATGTTATTGCCATACTTATATGCACATTTTAAGTTATGGCATAAGATTAAAGACATTTAGACCTTGTTTTATTGCCATGTTGAGAATATTAATTCTAGGAAAATGCTGGAACCATTGTATGAGGATTTATATTTAATTACATTAAAGTAACTTAAATCATATTCTGCACATTTATGTTTATATTCTTATCGAATATTAATTGTTTGGTTAGTGAGGTATAGGTATTCGATATATTTGATATTAATATCCATTCAGATAGATATTATATTTAGTGTTATTAGATACTTATGATCTTAATTAGACATTTAAGTGAAGTAATACCAATGAATATTGTTAGTTTTTTAAAGAGCAATTATTTTTTATAAATTAATATGGACTTAAGTGAGAGATTGTTAGAAATTTTATATGTTGGCCTTACATTAATTTAATAAATAATTATTTAAGGTTGATATTAGTTTTTACCCAACATTTTGGTGAAAATAATGCATTAAGTTGTGTATAGTATTTAAGCTTGATATGGGTTAACAGAATATAAATCTTATGATAGATAAAATTTATAATCTAACCTAATTAATTAAAAGGGATCCTTAACCTTCAGTAACCTATAATGCTTAATTTAGTTCCATCAAAGTTAAAAATAGATCCTCTCATCAGAGAACAAATCAAATGGTAGGCTATAATAGAGAAGGTGTGAGCCCTTATGATACATTCTTCCTTTCGATTTAGATATTTCAAGTACAATTGGATGATAAAAGTGTAATTGTATGATTAAAGAAAATAAAATTTAGGGTGTCATCTAGAATTATAATTAATGGTACATATAATATTCTTCAACCCTATTTTATGATTAAATTATGTTTTGGTACATGATGATTGGGAAAATTTGATAATTTACAACACATAAAACATTAGGAACTCACTTTCAATGTCTCCAGACACTCCATTCGGAGCTCCAATTTGGATCATCTAGCATATTCGCCTGAGTCAAACCGGTTCAGCTTTGTTTATGATCTTATATGGATATGTCACGATTTTAATTGTGCCCTCCATATAATTGATGTGGCATTAAAAAATTGGGTTTGACGGTAATTAAGAGAAGGGGCGGAAAGTAGTTGCTGATGAAACTCTAGGATTGATCATGGCTGCTAAGAACTAGTTAAATATAAATTGTTTCTTGAACCTACTAAAATAACGTTTTAGTTGATGATCTAGTATCCAAAAGAATAATAAAAGAAGGAAAATTCCTGGATATCATTTAAGTAAGAAAATACATGGTGTGTCATGTTTTATATATTTATAAGAAGATTTACTAAACACATAGATGTTCTCTAATGTGAAAGATATATCATAAAAGATAAACTGAATAATCATAAGAAAATCAAGGAAGAGAATAATTATAAATTAAAAAAAATACATTTTTATACTTTGTTATTCATTTAATTTTTGGTCTTTAATTTTTTATTAACAATTATAATTATCAATTTTACTTTCTAAGACGTATTTTTTAGAAGCCTAATTCTTCCTATCACTCTAATTCTACATTATATATTCTAAAATTCTTTTAAATAATTAAAGATAATTCCTATGAAAATTATAAAATAATTATGAAAATTTCAAAGTAGTCATAATTGATCATCTTCTTTGTCCTCTATCTAGTATATACTTGTTACAGCAAGAGATAACCCCTCCACACTGGAATTTCTTCACATGCACGCATACAATACGTGTAGATAATGCTGGCATAATTCCCCAGAAAACGACAATGGTATTTGTATCGAAGATAACATGATGATACCAACATAGGAACTATATCAGAAAAGGGAACCTACTCTCTATTTGGTAAATAATAAAACCATAGATTCTTGTTTGCATATTGATTGATGATTGATAATACTACCACACGATTTTAGCTTCCACAACATGGGAAGGAAACTAATCTCACCTATTGCGATCCTAATAAGATTAGGATTTCAAACAAACCTCATTACTGCCTGATAAAATCTCATTGCCAATCCTAATTCTTTCACAAAGCTCATCTCTCCAATATCATCCTCCGTTGGCTTCTCCACACTGAGTCTTCGTTTTTCTCCCTCTCAACCTCATGACGACGGCATTGCAACCCTTGATTCTTCCCCTAAGCACAACGAGCACGACCATGCAACCCATGATTTGGATGAAAAGAAGAGCATTGAAGATTCGTTTGATGTAAAGCAAGAAGAAGAAAAATCTACCATGAGCCAAAATGTCGAGAAGCACATAATTGAAGCCAATCCAACCTCGAGAAAAAGGGCAGAGTTTCATCTTAACTATCCAATCTCAAGAAAAAGGGCAAATTTTGATCTTAATTATCCTTATTTAGATCTTGAATTGGGTTATGACAAAGTAATCTTCGAGTATCCGAATGACATTACAGAGACTGAATCTGATAATGTTTATTATAGTAAAGACGTGAAAGTTACAGCCGAAGTTAAGAAAAATTACGATGTAGAAGATCATCTAAGATTGAAATTGGAGCCGTCGGGACTTTGCAACAGTCGAATTTTGAGTGCGAATTGGATTTTTGGGTCGAGTTCCAGTACCTGGGATGAATACGGAACTATCAAAGAGAAAAAGGATATCCATGATGTGGTCTTCCTTGATTAATCTTGATCCTTTTTTTTCTCTTCTAAAGGCTACTAATTAGAGTTTGATTTTGGAATGCATGTTCTTTTCTATTAGATGCTTATTTTGTCAGAGAATCACACCTTTGGCAGTGAATCTGCAGCATGAGGAATTTTCCTTAACAGTCTTTGGTTGATTTAGTTAGCTTGTTTGTTTTGTTACTTAGCCAGTTGGACCTCTCTGTTAATTCATTTATTTGTGGAAGACTTACATCCATGGATAGATAACCTGCAACCAGAATTGGAAGCAAGCTGAATCGAGTTAACCCTTGAAAGAAAAAAAAAACAAAAATGAGAGGAAAGAATTGACTACGAGCAGTTGCAGTAAAAAGTCATCACATGCCACATTACAGGATGACACGCAGAGTTTCTTAGAAGTTAAAGCAGCGATTTTGCTTTTCTAAAACACTGTCTGCTTTGTCATCACATGCAACTTTACAAGATGACACGCAGAGTTTCTTAGAAGTTAAAGCAGCGATTTTGCCTTTCAAAAAACGCTGTCTGCTTTGTTCATATTTATCTGCTTCTTCACTAAGTTTTAAAAATAAAAGGATGATTTATATTTATTAAAACAGCTACTTAATATTTGTAATGATACATTTTTTTATACATATAATTTTTATTCATTGCAATTTTTTATTCTAATAATATGCTTATTTTTTTTGTTAGGATTTTATTATTTATTATCTTTAATCTTTTCGCTCATAAATAATTGAAAAACTAAAAAAAATTTAAAAGTAAATATTAATTTATATTTAAAAATTATTTTTTTCCTTTAAAAAAAGAGAGCGAGAAAAGCTATCAACATCGGCTACTCTTCGCAAACACTATCACAACCACTGCCTGAAAAATGAGCATGTAATATTATCTTTATGTCTAACATAATTTTTTTAAGTTAAAATTTTATTATTTATTGTTAAAGCATTTTTTTTTCTTTGACTTACTGTTCTTTCTTATAATAAAAGAAATTAGTATTTCAAAATATAGAGAATGAATTATTATTATCGTTATCATTATTTACTATTTACATTACAATAATTAGATTAGAAAAAGATTCAACTTGAGGGCCAACTCAGCCAAAAAAAATCATGAATTAATCATATGTATCCAATTTGATAAATCCGTAAATTCGATCTATAAAATATCGGTCACAAAATCAGTAAACTACTGTTAAACCAGTTAAATTGTATAGATCGGTCACAATGCACACAGTTAAGCTGAATATATTTTAAAAAAATTACTACTATTTAAAAAATTGACATTATTTTTACTTAATATTCAATGTTTAAAATAGTTAAACAAAAGAAATTTGGTCCAACATCAATTTTTTGTGACAATTTAAATTATTATCTAGTAAAATTATAAAATTATTTGATAATATTTGATATATTTTTATATTTTGGTAAATAATTTTAATTTTATGTGGTAGTTTAATTAGTTTTAACTATTATTTATGTTTTTGTTTGTATCAAAATTTTGATTTGACATCAATGGGGCTCTATTCAAATAATTAAATCTTAAAACTCTTTCACTTTTGGCTTAATGGGTAATCCAATTTTTAAGACACCGGATATAAATATTTTATAATCTATTACTAATAGAAAGCTGATTGGGGGGCCTTGGGCTCCATTTTTTAATTTCCTAAAAACTCTCAATTTAATGTTATATATTTTAATAAATTGAAGGTAAAAATGTAATTTTTTTAACTTAATTTAAGTGTTGGTTACAAACTCTCCATTTCCCATATTTTCAACTCCTAAAAAAAAGAGATAAATATTTAATTTTTATAAAAAAAAATAGAAGTTAAAATACAGATAGATTATCTTTCACATTTTAAGATTTTCTTTTAAAAGATCTCTATTTTTTCTCTCTCACCATTTCTCTTTCCCACTCTAATCTATCTCCTTTATGCTTTCTCTCTTTCTCTCTCACCTATCCGTGGATTTCTACTGTTTCATAATAATATTATATTGTTTTCTTGAATAAAATAATATTGTATCAAACTTGTCCCTTAGAGATCTCATTGATATGGTCAAACTATCCGATTTTAAATTGGCTAAAAAATAGTGTGAGTGTAAGTTTCATTCTTAAAGTAACTTATAATAATTTGGATAATTCTAATCAATTATAGGAAGTTATGAAAAACATAATTGCTTATTTTGAACATTTCTTCTCAAATTTTCAATTTTTAATTCTTGATTGGAATTTCATTTTTTTAACATAGATGTTTGCATGTAAATTTATATGAAAAGATAAAATTATGTAATTATATCCAAACTTTTGGAATTTTGATAGTTCATCCCTAAAGATCGTTTATCTTAATATATTTTTATATTATTTAAGGGCTTAATGAATTTACAATATTGATATAGTCTTATCAATGTAATACTACCATTGAAGTTTATTAGCTTTAAACTAATCTATTTTTTATCTAAATCAAAATAGTGTATCTTAATTTATTTGATTATATATATTTATTTATTACAAAACATGTAATAATTATAATCACCAACTTATTAACAATGGTTTAAGTTGATTCTTTTCTTAAAAAAAATGAAAAAAGGGCCTCTAAGCACAAACATGAGCACATGCAAGCGAAGAGGCTAATTATTATAAATTTGTATTACATAAATTTTTTAAAAATAGTTAATATATATATATATATATATATATATATATATTCATATATTACAAGTTTATACATCATACAAATATTATTATTAATTTATATATGATTAATTAAACAACACTACCAGTCTATTATATAATATAAATACTTAATATCAAAAAATCCTTTTCATGTTAAAAATGCAATGCCCTTATTATTTAAAAAAAAATTAAGCACAACAAATCTAAAATTGAAACACTCTGTTGAAGGTACCTTTACTATTCGAAACTAATTGGCGGCCCTCTTAGAGGATGGTATTTCTTCTTCTTCCTTTTTTTTTAATTAAATTCATTTTCTTTGAAATTTGACTTAATTATACTTAATACTTCTTAATTTTCAATAATATACACTCTCCTCCCCTTAAATTAACTTTCATCAGTCTTTCTGTTAACTTCCTTTTTTATAAGGTTCCTTTTTTTATATTATACATTCGATGTTTATTAAATGAACACTTATTTTATGAAAGGAGATTTGAAATTTATATTTAATTATTATAGCTAATTTATATAAACTCAAAATTTTATTATATTTATTTTTGCTAAATTGAATTAATAACACTCTTACACTTAAATTTAGAATAAATTCCTTTTATTGTGCTTGTGAAATTTTTTTTCACTTTTATCATTGTCAAATATTTTGTATAAATTTTATTCCAATAAGATATTAATTTGTCCAATTTACCTTTTTGTTAGTGTTTATCTGAAGATTAATTTATCCAATTTCATCCCTCTTAGGGTGAAATTGGATAAACTAATATTTTATAAAATAAAATTGATATAAATTATTTCATAATAATAAAAATAATAAAAATAAATTTCATAAAGATGAAAAGGAAATTTACTTCTTAAATTTATTGTATCACAATTCAAAACACACTTTACCCACTTATAATTTTATTAATTTTTTACTTAATTCATCTCTATTTTCAAACATTACAATTTACTCACTAGTGTTTTCTAATATTAACACTTTACCCACTTAAACTTTTTTCCATCCAATTTTTAATAGAATATCTCATAACAAATGAGTTAAGTGAATTCAAAAGAAGTAATAGGAGAGTAAATTATAATTATATATATATACACACAAATTGATATTTAAAATTTTCAATTGAGAATAAAATATATATAAACATGCCTCATTAATTTAGATATACAAACTATTTATTATTATATGCCTTATAAAATTATCAGTAATAGAATATACAAATTTTGTTATCTCTAAATATTAAGAGTTTTAATTATTTTCTTTATCATGTGCCATGTATTATAATAGAATTTTTTTCTCATTTAAGATGTGTTATTAAAATAAGGAGACAAAATTAATATATTTTAATTTTTATTGAGAATTCTTAATACCAATTCACATAAAGAGAGTCAAATTACACTTTATCCCCACATAATCGTGCCTTATTTCACCTAATTCATATGTTGTGGAGTTTTTTTGTTTTAAAACTTGGACAAAAAAAATTAAGTGGACAAAGTATTAATAGTAGAAAATACATATTAGCAAATTGTAATACTAGAAGACACAAGTAAATTAAGTAAAAATTAACAAAATTACATATAAGTAAAATGTAATTTTTTCTATTTTTTAACAATCGTATAAAAAAATAAATTGTTGAAAAATTATATATAAAATGGTGAAATAATTTTTTTAATATTATATTTATTTATTATTTGCATAATTTTAGCTTTAAAAAATATGAGCTAATTTGATAAGCTAATAAATTAAATTTTAATTAATATCACCAGAAATAAATTGTAAAATGAGGTCTATTTCACTGAGTTTATGCTCGGAGGAAAAGAATTTTCCATTATAATGCTACTTTAGAACTATTTCCCATTATAATATTCTTTTTGTTAAAAAAAAGTGAAATAAAGGCGGCGTGGCATGGACCAATGCTATCCTCTAAGGATGGACTTAGTCAAAGCATCGCTATCCTAATTTTTTGTTTTCTCCTTGATATACTTATAAGACACTTATTTCAAAAATCAAATGGATGATTATGAAATGATTAATGCATACATAAAATGATTGTGAAATGATATATCCATGTGTAGTTAGTGTGATGGAATGTTTTTTATGGCATGCAAAAAATGTGTAATGGGGGGAATTATTTTGAGCAACTCTACCCAATTTAAAAGTCATTTAGTTCACAAAAATAATATAAAAAGTCCTATTTCTTAAAAAATAGAAAAGAAGTAAATTATTTGATTGATTTTCTATAAAATATGGAAAGTTGTTTATTTATTGTCTTTAAATAAGTTATACTTCTTGTATTCTTTATAGATATAAAAATAAAATTATTCTCAATAAATTTAATTAATAATAACTTTATCCTTTTAAGAAAGTAGAATTAGATACATGGTTACATCTAATTATTTATGTATTTTGTTAGATTTTCTATTTGTGGGTATATGGGATTTATTTGTTTTTGGCTTCCTTTTGCAAGTTAGCACCGCAAATGCATTAGCTTTTTTCTCTTCTACCTAGTGTTGAAAGTTAATTTGGCAAGTAATGAAAATTCTTCAAGAGGAAAAAAATATAAAATTGAGATGTAAGTTAATTTAAATTTTTATTAAAAATGAAAAATTATGATACAAAAGACATTGCATACATGATTTCAAAGAAAAAGATCTAAAAGTAATTAAAATTTATTAATATGTAATATAATCATTTTAAAGGTATAGTAGTCATTTTGTTAACATCTTCTTAGAAATTCAAAGTTAAACTAAATAAAATATAGGAAATTAATTCTTGGAAAGTGTCACTTCCTTACTACCTATTATAAGAAAATCTACATTTAGAGATAGATTTTGAGATTGATTTTTCTTTGGTAAATGAGATTTCAAGAGTCATATTTAACTTGTGCATTTAACAATGAGTTATTTAACCTATCGCTAATTCTATTACTAATTTTCTTAAATTTTCAAAAAAAATTATTTAAAATTTTATCCATTGCTAATTTGTTAGCACAATTTACTAATAGAAGTAATGACAAATTTAAAAAATTAGGGCAACAAATTACCAATGAATTTTTGCACCAAAAATTTAAAAATTTCTTTAAAACTGAAGTGAATTTTTTCCTAAAAAGTAGTGACAAATTTAGTGATAGGTATTTATAAATTTGTCGCTAAATGGGATTATATATCAATATCCAATGTCAAATCTTTTGTTTTTTCCTTTCTTTTCTTCTTTTCCCTCCCTCCTCATTTGCCATCGTAGAGCCTTTAGCCACTATTTCATTATTGTCTACCACTACCGTTGGGTTCTCTTAGCCCTAATGAGTATTTTAATTAGTGAATTTTCTCTATTTCATCTCGGTTTACCAGTTTGTCTTTTTTTATTTTTTGAATTTTAGTTTTGTGATTTGTGATGAGTTAAAGTATTGCAGTGATATTTATTGTGTATTTTGGCGATTAATTATTGTATTGATGATTATTTGTAAAAAAAATAATTTATAGGGATTTTTTCACTTTTTTTTGGATTTTAATTTTGTGATTGTGATGAATTGATGTATTATAGTGATATTTATTTTATTGTTGAATATTTGATAATTAATTATTGTATTAGTGGTTATTTTGTCAAAAAAAATTAACTTTTATGAAAATTTTCATTTTTTTTTGTATTTTAGGATTTAATTTTGTGATTTGTGAATAATTTGCATCTATATGGTGATATTTTTTGTGAAATTGAATATTCCTACCTCACTTAAAGATGGATTTAATGCTTTTTCTCTATTTCTGCCCTAACTATGACAATGTTGGTGGGTTGTAAAATTAGGGTGAATCATTTAAATGTAGTAGATTGCATGGTTGAGCTAATTCATTCTCATAATTCCTTAATTCTTGAATGGTTGTTGTTGCTAGAATACTTTCACTCTAATATAGGTTATTTTATGATGAGTATGTGTATTGCATGATTAAGGCAAATATAGGTTATTATTTTCTATAAAATTGATACAAACCAACATATTTCTTATTTATCATGATATTTTTGTATTTTTTTAAATTATTTATTTTAGTGAATGAGTTAACACATGGAGTTAGGATTCTACCCTCTAAGTTATACCCATATAAGTTCTCAAGTAATTAGTTTAAATTTAATTTGTGTATTTACTATAAGTGATGTTTTATTCACTCTCTTATTTAAGATTCATAAGCTTGGGTTTAAAAATTTTGAAAATAGACAATTACATTGATAAATAAATTAATACCTTCATAATTTAATTGAAAAGTGTATATATATCCAATATACATCAAAAGTTGCATAAAATTGGGTTGCGAGCCATTTATTATGATAGTCATTGCATTTATAGTGAAATCCATCTAAATAATTAAAATTCCTTGAAATTCCCATGCATTGAAAATTTGATAGCATTGTAGTATTGATAATTTTGTGTTTTAATAATAAATAATTATTCTAAGTCATTTAATCCAAAATTAGAAAGATTGTTAATTTGTAAGCTTTATAGGTCTTTTATATATACTAAAGTAGTGGGAAAAAAAAAGAAAACATTAATGAAGACCTATAAATCCTATAAATTAAGAATCCTTTCTAATTTCTAATTAAATGCCTTGAAATCTTTAGTTTTTATTGAAACATGAAGTCATTAGTTTGCAATGCAATTATGTTTTGAATAATAATGATTTCTAATGAATTTTTTTTTATTTAGGTAAACCTCACTATAAATACAGTAGATACTAGTAGGTACCAGGAGCAACAATATAAAACAATAAGGAAAGAGTAAGGAAAGGTAGAAATAATAAATGTAAGGATCTTGAACAAATATTATTCCTAACCAAAAAGTCTATATAAAGTGGACTAACTTCCAACAACTAAAACACGTACAAAAGCAAATTTGATCTTTAATACTAGACCTAAGTAGGGTATTTATAGTAACCCAGTAAAACGTGTCGACGTAACATAATAACCTAATAAAACAAATCATAACAGAACCTAAATCTAAGGGTGCAACATTCACCCATAAACAACAAACTCTTATTCCTTCTTAAGTTCCTCTTTCTCATTTTTGTTATTTAGTGATTGGGTAGTTATTGTTAACTTGGTCATAGCCTTCTAACTTAGCTTGTTCAGCTTGTTTCCCACATTTCTTCCTTTTAGAATATGTGAGCAAGGGAGGTATTGTATCATTATTCCCCATTTGGGAAAGACACCTTGTCCTCAAGGTGAAAATCTAGGAATTGCCCCTTAAGTAAGTTATAGTTCTCCTAACTAGCTTTCTCCAAAGAATGATTATTCCATTGTACTAGGAGCTTCAGATAATGCTTTCCACCTTCTTTAATCCATTGATGGCGCAAAATTTTAGAAGGTGATAAGTTCAATTCCTAATTTGCAATAATAAGTAAAGGTGGTGGTATGGGGGTGTTTGTAGTCACAAGTCTTAGTAAAGAGATATGGAAAATCAAATGAACTTAGGTAGATTCAAGCATTTCTAATTCATAAGCAACAAGTCCTACTTTTTTAATAACTTTGTAAGGGCCAAAGAATCTAAGCGATATCTTTTCATACTCAATTTGGCAAGAGATTTTTGGTGATAAGGTTGTGGCCTTAGGAAAATAAAATCGTCTACTTTGAACTACATATCATGCCTCTTAGAATCAACTTAAGCTTTCATATGAGTTTAAGCTCTAAGTAAATTTTCTTTCAAAATCTTCAACATGTTATCTCTATCAACAAGCTATTCTTTCAGTTCTGCAATGTGAGTTTCACCTTGAACATAAGGTTTGATAGTTGGAGGATAACAACCATAGACCAACTTGAAAGGTGAAGTACTAATAAAGGAGTGAAAATAAGTATTGAAAGAGTATTTAGCCCAATGAAGATATTTATGCCACGAACATGGTTGCTCACTAGCAAAGCACTTAGGTAAGTTTCTAGACATCTATTAATAACCTTCATTTGCCAATTGGATTAGGGGTGGTAGGCAATGCTCATAGAAAGGCATGTTTGACTAACCTCAAAAAGTTCTTGCTAGAAAGTACTAAGGAAGACCACATCCTTATCTGAAATAATTAATTTTGGTATACCATATAGGTGTACAATTTCCTTACAAAAAATAAAAGTAACACTTGTTACAGTATATGGGTAAGACAAAGGGATAAAATAAAAGTATTTACTAAGGAAATCCAGGATCACAAGGACTGTATCATATCTTTCAAATTTGGGAATTCCAGTAATGAAATCAATAGAAATATCTTCCCATATTTGTTCGATATGGACAGAGGTTAAAGTAAGCCTATAAGTGCTAAGGCTTGATATTTGGATTGTTGATAAATAAAGCAAATTTGAACTCAAAAGTTTATATCTTGTTTTATTTTTTGCTAGAAAAAGGCAATTGACAATCATTTTAATGTTTTTAAATAGCCCCATGCCTTGTTATAAGAGTGTTGCTGGATTCAATAAGTGATTTATCCTTAAAAGAAGGAAGATTAAGGATTACCAAATGATTTTTATAATAAAGTCTATTGTCTGCCACATGAAAATTTGGATGGGAGGTAAGGTCTTTAGATAAATCAACCATGATGTCCCTTGTGTAAAGGTCTTATTGCAATACATCCTGCAATTCCAAAAAATCACAAGAAAAAGGAACAACTAATGATGATAATTCAACATGCAATGGATGCCTAAAAAAAGCATCGGTACATCTATTTTTTGCACCCTTCTTGTATATAATTGAAAGGTCAAATGGTAGTAATTTGATGAGAACACATTGCTGTTCACCAATGGTAAAACGCTAATCTAGCAAGAATTTAAGGTTGTATTAGTCAGTTTTTAGAAAAAAAAATGTTTTCCTAATAAGTAATGTTTCCACTTTTGTAAAGCCAATACTAAGGCAAGTAATTCTCTATCATAAGCAATTTTAAACAATTAAAGATAGAAAGGCCCTTACTAAAATATGCTATTGGGTGTCTTTTTTTTTTTTTTTAAAGAATGGCACCAACTTTACCAAAAGATGCATTACATTCCACTATAAATGGTTTGCTAAAATCAAGTAATTGCAAAACCAAGGTAGTGATGAGAGCATTTTTAAGATTTATGAAAGCCTTCTTTGCTGTTTTAGACCAAAGAAATTTATTCTTCTTAGTGAGTTTTATCAAGGGTTTGGCAATAACCCCATAATTCTTGATAAAATAATGATAATTGCATGTGAGCCTTAGAAACCCATGTAACTTTTTAACATCAGATGGGGTGGACCAGGTTAAAATAGCTTGAATCTTCTCTTTTTTCATCCTTACCATGTACCAATACCACATGGCTTAAAAAGGAAATCCGTAACTAACCAAAAAAACATTTGAAAGCCTTTGCATAGTATTGATAGTCATGTAGTAGATGTAGTGTTGTTTGCAAATTATTCTAATGTTGCTAGATATCTTTCCTAAACACAAGGATATCATCGAAGAAGATTAGGATGAATTTACACAAGTGATGCCTAAAGAGATCATTCATTGCCGCTAGAAATTGGTGAGACCAAATGGCATTACAATGAAATCATAATGCCCTGAATGCATACAAAATGTTATTTTCTGGATGTCATTTGGATGAACCTAAATTTTGATGGTATCCAAACTTTAAATTAATTTTTGAAAAAATAGCCACTCTATGTAACTCATCAAGAAGCTCATCAACATTAGGAATTGGATATTTGTTAGGAATTGTAATTTGATTTAACTTCCGATAATCCACACACATACACCATGAATTATCTTTCTTCTTAACCAAGAGTATAAGACTTGTAAAAGGACTCTGACTAGGGTGTATAAAACTTGTACACAGTAAATCATCAGCCTACTTTTCAATTTCAAGCTTTTATAAGTAGGGATATCTATAAGGTCCAATGTTAGGTGGGTTATAGTTAAGTAGTAATGGTATAGGGTGAGAGTGATTTTGAAAGGGTGGTAGTGTAGTGGGTTTTTAAAAGATGGAAGTAAACTAATGAAGGAGTTCTTGAATGGTTAGAGGGATAGGTGTTTATACAGTTATGAGTGTGTTTTCTTTGTCCAAGTACTGAAAAGAGGCTTCAGTAGATGTTTTGTGAGGTACCCCTTAGAACTTGTATTTTTTTTCCATTCTCTAAAAAAATGAGAAACATCTCGTTCAAATTAGATTGAAACATATTGAAAGAAGTAAGTGACTTGATACTTAGAATTAAATCAACACCTTTAATGGGAAAGGAATAATAATCTTGTGAGATCTTCAATCTCGGTAATTGCACATCTATCTTACAACATATTCATTTATAATGAGTTACATCCTTATTCCCAATTTGTACATCAAAAGACAGGATAAATTGAGTTCCTCTACCACTTTTTCAAAAATAAAATTATATGTGAAACCACTATTAATTAGAATTAGTACTTTTCGACCTATGATAGTTCCTTAGAGTTTCATGGTGGTTCCCGACATCTTTCCTAATATTGTGTGGAATGAGATTTTAGCTAAATCCTTCATGGGTGATTTTGGGATGGATTCGTCGGGCTCCTCTGCTCGATTTTCATCTTCCATAAGCTCCATTATTGTAAAGGTCAATTGTTTGTAGTAATGTCTAAGGCTAAACTCTTTGTTGCATCTCAAGCAAAGGCCTTTGTCTTTCTTAGCTTATCTCTTGATGTCCCATATTCAGGTATTTGCAGCAATATTGTAATAGTTCAAAGTTTGCAGGCGAAGAGGGTTGAAGCACAAATGTGCTTTGTAAAGAAGAAGCAGCTCGCGAATTGGATGAGGTTGGGGTTGGTAGGCTTAGATTTTACAAGGTAGATGGGTTATTGGGTCAAGCCAGTTGAACGTAACTTATTTTTCTTTAGCCTATTAGCAAATTGAGCCTTAGTTACATACTTTAAAGAT
The DNA here is from genome assembly GCA_020226215.1 of Sindora glabra. Lineage (NCBI taxonomy): Eukaryota > Viridiplantae > Streptophyta > Magnoliopsida > Fabales > Fabaceae > Sindora > Sindora glabra. The sequence continues at coordinate 31,437,485 of CM035233.1, forward strand.
AGATTGCAAGCCTTGTACACACTTCTGGGCTTATGGATCCTAACATTAAATTTTAATTCTTCTTTCAACCCATTAATAAAAACACCCAACAAGCAATGTTCATGCTAATTTTTAACCTAAGCAACCCTCTTTGCAAATTCCTACCTATATTGTTGGACGCTACCCACTTATTTAATGTTGCATAGGTGCTCATCTGGATTCTAAAATTCAATAGGGCTATAAGTTTCTTGTAATGCCTTGACCAATTTCTCCCAATACAAGAGAATGTGTTCATTGTTAATCCAAGAAAATAAATCTAACACATCCTTTTCCAAATACATCGTTGTAATGTCGACCTTTAATTCATCAAATATTTAATAATAACGAAAATATTTTTTCACCTTAAGAATCCAACCTTATAAGTCTCCACCTTCAAATTTTCAAAACTCTATTTGGGTGTGAGGTCTATGGGTAGGATTTTTTAGCCATCATGGAGTGTCCATATCATTATCATACAGAGCCTTGCCTTGTTCTGGATCTCTTTGACTTGTATAACCACGAGGAGGATTACTGGACTAAGCTTTGAGTGCTACTACTTTTGCCACCAAAAGATTAATAGAGTGTAACTTAAAAGTGATAGTAGACAACTATTGAAGGATCTGATCTAGGTCCTAGTTAGTTTTTAGATCGTTAGTTAAACCAATGGAGCATGTTTGCACAATGGTAATCGAGCACTACTCTAATACTAAATGGTAAGTACTAGGAATAATAATATAAAATAGTAAGGAAAGACTAAGGAAAGTTGGAAATAATAAATGCAAGGATCTTAAACAAATATTATTTCTAACCAAGAAGTCCATATGGAGTGGACTAACTCCTAACAACTAAAACACTTACAAAAGCAAATTGAATCTTTAATACTAGACTTAAATGGGGTATTTATAGTAACCCAATAAAACAAGTCAAAATAACAAAATAGCCCAATAAACAAGTCATAACAGAACCTAAATTTGAGGGTGCAACGTTCACCCATAAATAACAAACTCTTATTCTTTCTCACGTTCTTCTTTCTCAGCCTAATTTTTAGTGATTAGGTGGTTACTATTGACTTGATCATGGCTTTCCAACTCATCTTGTTCAACTTGTTTCCTATGTTTCTTCCTTCTAGAATATATAAGCAAGGGAGGTATTGTATTAGCTACCATGGTCAATAGCTTGGAATCCAATTTTATGTGATTTTCAACATATACTATATTCATATACTATTTTTTTAAAATATAATCCTAAATTTAAGAGTTAAATACCTAAAATCAAACCTATTAATTATAAGTTCTTGGCTTTGCCAATAGTTCTTGAAGATAAGATATATGACAGATTCCCTATAAGCACAAATTGCATTTGGTTATATATTAATTGTTTCACTACCAATTGAATGGAATGAATTTGATACTAGACCGTGAGGCATAAAGAATCTATACTAAATTCACTAATAATGATCATGTTTCAATTCATTCACTGCTAACTCAATAAAGTGAATATGAGATACATTAGCCAGAATGAATAGGTATTTGTATAAGAATTCACTAATGATAGTTTTAAGGATTAAAATGGTAATCATGGACATAAGAGCAAAAAACTCTTTCGAGAATTCTATAGTGTAAGGAATTTTCATCACTGATCATTTCCTCTATTATGTAACCACATTCAAATATCTAATTGTCTTACTCCTTATTTTTCAAAGCCTTGAAAATCCACAAAAAGGTTTTTAGTGGCTTGTGCTATGAGTATGTAGAAGTAACTTCTCCTCTCCTGGTTAGGAAAATATTAAATAATCATAGTGAAAAAAATAAAAAATACTATTAAGGCTATGAAAAAATATATCATCCATATCTTACATATAGTGCAAAACAGAAGCATCACTTCCTTTTTTGAGCTTAAATGTGTTATTCCATATCAAGCAATGAGTAATCTTCTTCATTATCGCTTTCCTTATTCCTTGCCTTCGGTTGAAAGAAGTTATCTCACCAATGCCTACTATTTCTACATCTGATAATATAAGTTCTCGCCATTTGGTTCTATTTTAAATAAGGTTGCACCTTTATTGATTTGGTAGTAGTAGGGAAAAGAGTTAATCTAAGATTCTCTTTAGTCCATTTGTGGATTGTACTTAATTTTCAACAATAAAACAAAGATTGTCATATTGGTTGCTAAGTGTAATTTAGGTGCGGATAAAAAAGAATCTCAAGTAAACTCTTTTCCTTATCCTTACCAAATTGGGTAAAGGTGCAATATTTTTCATAGGAGAATCAAATAGGAAAGAACTTGTATTGCCGGAGTCATAATAATAGGTATTAGTAAGAAGACTTCTCCTAACAAATTGTAAGGAGTAAAGGAAGCAATAATGAAGGGGATCACTTATTATTTAATGTTGAATAGCACATTCAAGCTTAGAAAAAGAAATGATGCTTTTGTGGGTTAATTTTTTTTGCATAATATGTAAGTTATCGATTATATATTTTTTCACAACCTTTATAGAATTTTTAATTTTTTCACTATGATTATTTAATGATTTCCTATTTGTGATAGGAGAAGTTACTTCTACATGCCCATAGCACAATCCTCCAAGGAGCTTAGTGTAGGTCTCAAAGATTTAAAGAAAAGGGGCAAAAGAATTGAGTATTCTTAGGTGGCCTAATAATGAAGGAAATGAATAGTGATAAAAAATTCTCCTACACTATGCTATCTTTAAAGGAGTTCCTTAGTTTCATATCCATGGCAACCATTTTAATTCTTAAAGCCTTAAGGATTAAATGGTTGCCATAGAAATGAGAGCAAAAAATTGGTGATCAACCTCTCTTTTATGAAAGCATTTTAAATGGTGTAATTAACTCAACCAATATAGGTTTTAATCTGCTCACCAACATTTTGGAAATACACTTGTAAACTACATTACAAACACTTATTGGCCTATCGTATGCAAATCTAGTTTGTTTGTCTCCTTTTAGAATCAATGCTATATTCATTTTGTTTAGTACCTTTAATAGAAATCCTCTGCTTACAAAAGGTAGGATCATGCTGGCAACATCCCTCCATACTACTGACCAAAATTGTTGATAAACCTACCCTGTAAATCCATCAAGTCCAGGAATTGAGTTAGGATGCATTTCTTTCATTGTCGGTTGACTTCTTTTATTCCAAAGGACCTGGTAAGCATTTGGATTTGATGCTTGCTTAATTTGGGTAATGGCATATTCTGTAGTGCTTGCTTTTGCTTATGGCTTAGCGGTTTATGTGTAAATAATCATTGAAAGTGATCCACCTCAATTTGTTTTGTAATCTCATTGTCTTGTGTTTCTTCTCCTTGTTAATTAAAGAGAAATTTATATTGTCATATCCTCAACTGAGTTAGGCAGTCACTATATATATTATAATATAGGGTACATATAACATAATATAATATATGTGAGACCTATCTACTAACACTCCCCCTCAAGCTAGGCTATAGATGTTAATCATGCCTAACTTGTTACAAATTTCATCAACCTATTTTCTTGGAAGAGGTTTAGTAAATAAATCAGCTAATTGTTCCCTTATTCTAATATGTCTAAGATTGATAACCCCTTCTTGTAACTTTTATCGAACAAAATGATAATCAACCTTTACATGCTTAATTTGTTTGTCAAAAACTAGGTTTGAGGCAATGTGAGTAGCAGCTCAATTGTCATACCACAATTACATAATCCCATAAGTCTTGATGCCAAGTTGCTAAAGAAGGTAATTAATCCATATAAGTTTAGATGTAGCATGAGTCATAACTCAGTATTTAGATTCTATACTGAAGCAAGATACAACTGCTTGTTTCTTACTTTTCCATGACACAAGATTTCCTCTAACAAACACACAATACCTAGAAGTTGATCTCCAATCTATAGGACATCTTGCTCAGTCTGCATAAAAAAAAACCTCGACTCTGCAATGACCATGATTTTTATATAAGACTCCTCAACTAGGTGTCTTCTTCAAGTACTTCAAAATATGTGTAAGAGCATCCCAGTGGGAAGTCTTTGGGGAGTTCATAAACTAACTAACCACACTTATTGGAAAGGCAATATCAGGCCTAGTTATAGTAAGATAGTTTAATTTTCCCACCAATCCCCTGTACCGTTCAGGATCTTCAAGTAACTCCCCATCTTCCGGATTAAGTTTAATATTTGTAATCATAGGATTTTCACATGGTTTAGCACCAATCATTCCTATTTCATTCAAGAGATTAAGCATATATTTTCTTTGAGATAAGAAAATCCTTTTTCGTCCTCGAGCAATTTCAATGCCTAAGAAATACCGAAGTGCTCCTAGGTCCTTAGTCTAGAAGTTAGCTTGAAGAAAAGCTTTTAATTATAAGATCCCCAATTTGTCACTCCCTGTGATCACAATATCATTAACATATACAACCAGAAGAATACATCCTGAACCAGACTGCCTATAGGACACAGAGTGATCATGATCACATTTCTTCATTTCGAATTCTGTTACTACTTCACTGAACCTTCCAAACCAAGTTCGAAGAGATTGCTTCAATCCATATAGTGATTTTTTTAAACATGGTACCTTACCACACTCCCCCTAAGCAACAAACCTAGGTGGTTGCTTTATATACACCTTCTCATTCAAATCTTCATGTAAAAAAGCATTTTTAATATCTAATTGGTGAAAGGGCCAATCATGAGTAGTAGCAAGACAAATAAGTAAACGAACATAAGTAATCTTGGTCACAAGTGAAAAAGTCTCAGAACAATCAATACTATAGTTTTGAGCATATCCTTTAGCAACTAGACGCACTTTCAAACGAGCAATAGAACCATCCGGATTCACTTTGACCGTAAATACTCATTTGTAACTAATGGATTATTTACTAATAGGTAAGGGCACAAGATTCCATGTGTGATTAGCTTCAAGAGATATCATTTCTTCCACCATAACAGCACGCCACCCATCATGAAAAAGTGCTTCAAAAAAGGACTTAGGAACAGTAATAGAATCTAAAGAAGCAATAAAGGATCAAGAAGAAGTAAGTAAAGAAGAATAAGAGACATAGGTAGAGATGGAATAAGGGTGGTGAGGGTTACCTTTCTGAGTGCAAGTACGGATACCTTTTTTATGAGCAATAGGGAGATCCAAATCAGAAGATACAGGAGGAGGATTTAATGAGAAAGAAGCCGATAGAGGAGATGAAGCTGACGGACCATGGGAAATCAAATCTGGATCAGATGGTTGTTACGTGGCCAGCGGAAGAGCTACTGGTGGTACCTACACTCTACGAGAATAAACAAATTGAATGGGAGGTTGAACTAAATTTTATGGTGGAGGAACTTATGAATCCAATAAGGGATAAGGTACAAGAAAGTACTCATCAACATGATCTGAATCTGGCAAGAGGGAGGAAAAGGGAAAAGGCCCAAAGGATGGGGTAAATTCAAAAAATGAAACATCAGAAAATACAATGTAATGATTTAATTCAGGAGAAAAATACCGATACCCTTTTTGAGTACGAGAATAGCCAAGAAAAATACACTTCAAAGATCGATGATCCAATTTAAATACTTGAGGACGGTGATCATAAACAAAAAAAGTGCACCCAAAAATACATGGAAAAATAGGAAATAAGGGCTTAGAAGGAAACAAAATAGAAAAAGGTACCTGACCACTAAGAACGGAAGAAGGTATGTAATTGATGAGAAAACAGGCTGTAGAAACCGCATCTGCCTAAAAAACTTTAGGAACTTTCATTTCAAATAAAAGGGCCCCAGAAACCTTCAGTAAATGTTGATTTTTTCATTCAGCTACTCCATTTTGTTATAGTGTGACAACACAGGAAGATTGATGAATTATACCATGTTGGGATAAATAAGCTGAAAACTGTGTAGAAAAATACTCTTTAGCATTATTACTTCGAAAATTACAAATAGTTGTCTGAAATTGACTTGTAACCTCAGCATAAAAAGTACAAAAAATATTAAATAACTCTGAATAATTTTTTATTAAATAGAGCCAAGTTATTCTTGAATAATCATCCACAAAAGACATAAAATAACAAAAACCAAACTTTGAAATAATTGGGCAAGGCCTCCAAATATCTGAATGTACTAACTTAAATGGGTATGAAATCCGCTTATTAACTTTAGAAATATAAGATTGACGATGTTGTTTAGCAAATTGATAAGATTCACAATCTAAATGAGAAACAAATGCTAAATTAGGACACAATTTTTGTAAAGAGAGTAATGAGAGGTGGCCAAGGCGATAATGCAATTGATGTAGAGTGGGGGTAGCAGCAGCAACAATCGATTGAAAAACTTTATCATCTAACACATATAATCCCTAATATTCATATCCTCTACCAAAAATCTTCTTCGTTAACAGATCCTAAAACATACAATAACCAAGAAAGAAGAAAACACCACAGTTATAAGCATGAGTAATTTGGCTAACTGAAAGTAAATTAAATGGAAAGTTTGGAAGACATAAAATATTGGACAAAGAGATATCAAAGTTGAGATTAACCATGTTACTTCCAACAACAGAAGCAGTAGACCCATTAGTTAAAGTAACATGTGAAGGGTGAGAATGACTAAAGGAAGATAGGAAACCTGTTTGACCCGTCATATGATCAGTGGCCCCAGAATCAATGACTCATCTAAAATTGGAATGGGATAGACATGCAGTAGAATTACCTATGTGAATTATGGTGGTAGTGCGTTCAGTGGGTGGCGGCTATACAAAGGCCTTCAATTGCAAGTATTCAGTATATTCACTATCAGATAATAATTTATCATTGATTTTGATTCTTGTGACATATGTGCAAACCTGGATTGTTGGGTATTCTTTCCTACCAACTTCGGGCAGAATTGTTTGATGTGTCCTTATTCTTGACAATGATAACAAATCACAACTGATTCACTTCCTCTTCCTCCTTCATTAAAGTGACCCCACTAATCACCTCCTCTTCCTCCTTCATTAAAGTGACCTCGCCCTCTTCCTCTTCCCCTACCACCTCTAGAATTACCACATCCTCCACAAGCACCCAAGCCAACTAATGTTGCTAACTCGTTCATATTTGAAGGTGGAGAAGAGGAAGAAATATCCTTAGATGCTCTTTGAATTCGATAATAAGCTATTTTTTGGGTAAGAGGCTCATAACTGGACAAAATCTACTGTCGTGTTGTACTAAACTCAGGAGGTAAATGTATCAAATAACACAAAGCAGCTAGTTATTCTCATTGAGAACACATTGCATTAACATCACTAGTAATAGGTAGCATAGAATTCTATTGTTCATAAATATGATTGAATTCAGTATAAATTTGAGCATTGGTCTTACCTCTCTCATCTGATTGAAACAAGGACACAATCAGATCATATACCTGATTCAAATCATCCTTTTTCGAATATAGACCTTCAATAGATTCCCATAACTCCTTAATAGTATGATAATGAGCTGTATTATCTTCAACTTCAGTAACTAGAATATTACAAACCAACTTGAACGACTGACGATCTTCTATGATCCATAGTTGGTTTGGATCTTTTATAGATGGTTCTTAAGTAAGGTGATGTGTCAAATGAATTTTATCAAAATAGTATTCAATCGCTCTTTTCTAGGTAACATATTATCGCCCTTCAATATCTAACTTCTACTCTATAATTTTTTCACCTACAAGTAATAATTATAAAAAACTAGATCTGGCCTCTCTCCTTGAATTATTAGGACCCCTAGAATTGCTCGTGAAATCAGAACCAATATCCATGATTAATTTATCTAGCCAGCATACCAAAAAATAGAAAATACTACTTGGAGATCCAGAACTATAAAACCAACCTTATAAAACCTTTCAGAATCCTCTGAAACAGTGACAGACGAAAGATCTCCGCTTGCTGATGTTCCATGCGTTGCTACCAGTCTCTGCGCATGGGCTTCACGCGCCTCCGTACACCAGCGCGTGTGATGCCAGCGCTACCTATTCGAGATCGTCTCATCCCGATTTGCTGCTTGGTGTACCCAGACCTTCCCTCCAGTGACTCATTTTGCTCCCACGACGTTGAACAGTACCAATTATCTCCTCCACCGTCTTACACTGCCACCAATTAGCAACACTAAAGTCTAGGCTTCCACCGATACATGGCTTAGAATGCCATTGGTCCCACCGTGACCTTAGTCACGCATAAAAGAAAAATAAAAAGAAAGGAAGAAGAAGAGAGAGAGTTGGGTTGTTTTTGTCTTTTGGTGTGTTGATTAGGATAGAAAAAGGATTGTTAGAAAGCTCTAGATACCATGTTAATTAAAGAGAAATTTATATTGTCATATCTTCAACTGAGTTAGGCAGTCACTATACATATTATAATACAGGGTATATATAACAGAATATAATAGATGTGGGACCTATCTACTAACACTCCTGAAGCATTTTGAATGCTGGCAATTCTGTTTTTAGCTCTTCTTTTGTTGATTACGGTATGAAAGTAGGATGTGTTCTTCTCTCCACTAATTAGCCAGAGTTGTTTGGCTTTTTGTGGCCAAGCAATTTCGTGGCAATCTAAAAGGTATTCCAACTCTTCCCCGAGGGCTTTCTCATTAGGCATGTTCCCAATAAGTGCTGCTTGTTGTATGTCGTGTTGCATCCCATTTAACAGATTTTATGACTCTTTAACTTGGTGCAGTTTCCCAAAGGTTTGTTAACCCATTCTTTCAATTGCAATCTGGTGAATTGTAATTTCTTCCAAAATAATAAAAACTAGGGAACCTCAGCTGTCCTTGGACCATGCCTGTTGAATTACATGTCTACATTGCTCATAAGTAATCCAAAACGCTTGAAATTGGAAACACTGCATTTTGTAAGATGTATTTCTACCTGTTGTTAACATGATAAGTGCATGATCAGATGCCACTATAGTTAAATTTTGAGCTCTAGAGTAAGGAAACACAGCTAACCACTTTTCATTGCATAGTACACGATCAAGTCTTTCCAATACAGCATCTGTCCCATCTCCATTGTTTGTCTAGGTATACCAGTTTCCGCTAGGTTTTAGTCTATAAGATTACATTCAAAAATCGTTCTCTGAAATTCTTCAGCTCCTGGTAGATCTGGGCATTTACTCCACTTTTCAGTTGCATCTTGGACTTGGTTGAAATCTTCAATTAACATCTATGGAAGGTGCAGTATTTCTTCATTTTCTTTCCAACTGTTACTTTTGAACTCCCATAATATGCTCATGTTTTGCAGATTTGGAGGACCATATACTCCTGATAGCAGAAAATTTTTAATTCCTTGAGCTTCTACTTTCAAGTGAATCCAATTTGTAGATAAGGAGAGCACTTGAATCTGGAATCCCATTGTCCAGGCAAGTACAAGACCTCCCTTGAGACCATCTGTTGGTACTTTTATTAATTCACAGAATCCCAAATTTGAGATTAAATTCCTTGCTTTTTCCTTTTGTCCTTTTTTTGCTTGGTTTCAGCTAAGAATAGAAACTGTGGTTCGAACTCTCCAACCAGCTGCCTTATTCTCTGAATTATCAAGGGACAGCACAAATCTCAACAATTCCATGCCAAAAATCCTCATGTCTCCTGGGGAACCTACTTTGGGACAACCTCCTGAAACCCCGGATGGACAGTGTTAAGCTGACAGTTGAATTGATCTAAGTCCATTTCTTCAGGTTTGGAAGAAGGTTGAGGATTAGTCAACTCCTTGATTACTTTTTTTTTCTCATCGTTCTTTGAGAAATTAAGACACGTACTTTAATTGGCATTTAAATGCCAAAATTTTCTTACACTTACCGCCCTGCGACTATTTTCCCATTATAAATGGTATTCCATTCTATTGCCATCGGCTCAGCCGTTGTAATAGAAACATAATTGTCAATGGATATTTTTTGTTCCGCTGTGATTTCTTTCAATATAACTCTCCTTTTGCTTTCTATGCAACTCTCAACAAGAGTATGTTTTCTCTTCTCAGTTTTTCCAGCAAAACAATTCTCCTCATGCTGATTTGGTCTTGTATGTGGGTGTTCTAGACATGCTACCAGTGCAAGAAACCATGCAAGCCATTCTTTGTGAATGATGAACCAGTATATTAGTGGAGAAACATTAACAGTACTTCCGTATATTAGTTAAGCTATATTCAGAACTCTAGCATTATGCACTGGCACCCTTTGCAGCATATTATTTGTTCTATGGGAATGCCGGTGTAAGGATGTATTCTTCCTGTTCCTCTATTCTTTTGTTTGCTACATCTGTATAAATTGGTGTTGATTATCTCTGGCCTGTGCCAATAAGTTTTGAATTGTACCCCCAAATGCGGCTGCTGGTTTATTTTCTGACTGATTTATTTGCAAATGGCCAATTGATTATAGTGCAAACTGTTCTGCTTAACATTAGCTTATCTGTTGGACTTTGCATTATTTTCTGCATTAGTTGTCATATATCCATTTGTGAGATACAGTTGACCATCTTCCAACCAAACATTTCTTGACTAATATTGTTGCCCAATTATCTCATTCACTCTGCACTGTAGTCCATTGTTGAGGACTCCCATTACTTTGCTACTGGTGAATTTGCTCTGTAGTTGAAACTTGATGATCTGTAGTCTGCTCCAACTGAAATGCCCCCATAAATACCTCTTGACTCTCATTTGGTCTTGACATATCATCATCCATAAATACCTCTTGACTCCCATTCCTCTGATTCAATCATCTCCCCAGCTTCAAAATTCAATTTTCTATGATTATTGCGATGAAACACCAAATGGATTGATGTAGTGCATCTGTATGGATGAAATGCACAAGCCCCGGCATCACTTACACAGTGAACGTGAGTAAGTCCACTCCTATTTCAGTGTGAAAATTCATTCTGATCCGATTCAATCTTCTATTCATTGCTACACTTATCTGAGAATTTGTCCAGTCACTCTTTCGCCTCCTGCCCCACCCTTCCGCATGCAAAACACATACAAAACACCCTCTCATATTTGCACTGGACCAACACATGTTTTCCATCAGGCTGTAACATAAAACCCATAAATAAAGGTTCATTGATTCTAACATTGATTCTTAATCTCATGAATCTTTAGGTTCCTCGGTAAATTCAGGCCAAAATCAATCCATTCCAAATTACAAATCATGGACCCTATATACTCAGCAAATTCTAAGGTCTAATACTCCAAAGGTAAATTCCATAATTATACCCACAATGGTATAATACTAGGAAGCAAATTAGATAAAACCATATTTGGATGCCAGGATTCAGTCAGTAATAAAGCCCCTTGTACTGCCCATTATCCGTTTACCTGAACATACTCCCTATCTTCATCATTTTCGAATTAGATGGCATAGAAATTATCTTGCTTACCAATTACTTCGAAATTCTCCTTCAGATGCCAGTGTGCTTGCAAAAATATTTGAAATCTTCTAGCGGAGAAATAGTGGTTGTCAATTATGCAGGCTACAAGACATCTTCTCCCCGTTTGGCGATTTCGTTGCAGCCGAGCGTGTTCTTTAGCAATAATGGGTCCTCTTCGAGCTCCTCTGAACCATCCTTCTTAGTGTTCTTGCATACACTAATCCACTCCCGGTTCGGAACTGTTGATGAAGCTTTGTTCACGAAATCTCGACATTTTAACAACATGCAACTCCAAAAACAATTCTTGCTGTTACAGAATACAACCAGACGCCTATTGTTATCTCTACTTAAGTCGATTGAAGAAACTCTTAATTTTGTAACAAAAAGATCTGAAGTTGAGAAGGAGAAAGCTCCCTGAGCTAGCACTGACTTAACCAGCTAAGTATTTGCAAGTTTTGGATACAAAAGAATCGATTGTGTATTAGAGAAAAATTCTTATTTCTTTTAATCACAAACTATCATATTTTACAAAGTTGACGCTGACCAAAAAAAAAATGTTACAACTTAAAAAAAATTGAATTTTTTGGTAATTTAAAAAAATTAAGCTTTAAACTAATATCATTTGAATTTATATCTAATCAATTATTAATTTAAATTAATTTTATATTATTTCCTTATGTGTTGCCACATCATAAAAAAAATTATTATAACTCTCTTGCTGTTAAAAAAATTTAATTACTAATTTTTTTAAAGATGCGTGACTTCTCTATTTATTGATGATGGCAGATATTTATATTTGAGAATAAATCAAAATTAAATTAAATATTAATTTTTATATTTATTCCATTTCCATAGGGGATTGCATAATTTATAGGATCTATGTTCTGTACATGTGCGAGACTTCGCTCTACTGTAATCCTTGCATCCATTATTAAGTGTTTCAGAGATCACCTTTCTACAAGTTGACATTGGTCCATTAGAATAAAAATGCGGATGACCCACAAGCGTTTCATACCTAATAGCACCAAGAGACCATCTGGAAGCATCGATAGAATTGCATCAAAATATAATAAAGATTAAGAAGTTCATATTTTAAGGGTTTAAATAATTCTAAATATATTACAAAAGAAGTTCTTATACTAATCACATTCCATTCCATGTCCCTTCTTCCAAAGACCTTTTGGGGCAATATAGTCAGGTGTTCCAACGGTAGAATAGGCTTGCAGTATTAAAGATAAGAACACTTGAAATGCTTGCGAAAGTGAATGCCAAACGAACATTAAAATATAAAGATGAATTTGAAGTTTCTGAATAGATTTACACAACAAACCATGCCTTATAATATTAAAAAAATTAACATCGAAAAATATTGGATCATACCCAAACAAAAATATTAGTATGTTGAATATGTGCATCAGCAGTTGCAAAAATATTAGTATGTTGAATATGTGCATCAGTAGTTGCAAATTTGCTGATATGGCTATTGATGTGAACAACAGAGGTGGCTGCACACATGGATTAAGGTTGCAAAGGCTGTATTTGACAAATTCAAAGTTGCATGATCAGCTCTCAATCTTTTACCAAGTCTTTAGGAGATTTGTTTTGATTTTTTATTATTTATTAGCTATTACAGTCAGTAGCTAAAGTTTAGGAAGGTTGTTGTTATTTTCTATTACACACTCTTGTATTTAAGCTAATCATTATTCAATAAAATATATACTCTTCCAGTTATCTGATTCCTTCATTTTACATAAGCTTTTTTCCTCTTAGTTAAAACACTACAAATTGGTATCAAAGCCCTTTTCTTGAGGGACTTGTGATTGACTGAAAACCATCAAATAAACCTAAACACCTTGCTTCTTTCATGGATTCAGAAACACCTTTTACAGCATTAGCACCACTAGTTTTCAATGGTGATAATTATCACATTTGGGCAGCTAGGATGGAGGCACATCTAGAGGCAAATGATCTCTAGGAAGTTGTAGAAGAGGACTACGAAGTTCCTCCATTGCCAGCAAATCCAACAATGGCATAGATCAAGAATCACAAGGAGAAGAAAGCAAGAAAGTCTAAAGCCAGGACTTCACTATTTGCTGCAATCTCACCTGAAATTTTTGTCAGGATTATGACAATGAGATCAACATTTCAGGTTTGGAATTTCCTCAAGAGTGAATATGAAGGAGATGAAAGGATCAAGGGAATGCAAGCTCTCAATTTGATCAAAGAATTTGAGATGTAGAAAATGAAGGAATCAGAGACAATTAAGAAGTTTTCTGACAAATTACTCAGCATTGCCAACAAAGTAAGATTACTTGGCTCATAATTTCTTGACTCTAGATTAGTTCAGAAAATACTTGTGACTATCCCTGAGAGATTTGAAGCTACCATTTCCTCTTTGGAAAATACTAAAGACCTGTCAAGTGTTAGCTTGGCAGAATTGTTGTATGCCTTGTAGGCTCAAGAACAGCAAAGGCTCATGAGGTCTGAAGGTTCTGTTGAAGGGGCACTACCAGCCAAGTTGCAAACAAACCAAGGAGGAAAAGGTAAAAAGAAGAAAAATAAGAAGGAAGTCTCTGGGTCAGATTCTGCTAACACAAATGGTGGAAGCAAAACTGAGTATCCTCCTTGCAATCATTGTGGAAAGAAAGGTCATCCACCTTTCAAGTGTTGGAAAAGACCTGATGTTCAATATGAGAATTGTCAGAAAATGGGGTATCATCAGAAAATCTGCAGGAGCAACTTTCAACAAAAGAATCTGACTCAAGTTAATTTGCAATAGAAGAATGTTGCACAAATTGCAAACCAGCAAGAGAAGGAAGAGTAACTCTTTGTAGCAACTTGTTTTGCAACCAGCAACTCCAGTGACAAATGGTTGATAGACAGTGGCTGTACCAATCACATGACCTTTGATCGTGAACTTTTAAAAGAGTTAGATACATCAGTAACTTCCAAAGTGAAGATTGGCAATGGTGAATACATTGCTGTCAAAGGGAAAGGAACTGTAGCAATTGAAAGCTTTTTAGGTACAAAACTAATCAAAGATGTATTATTTGTACCTGCTATTAACCAGAATTTGCTAAGTGTCAAACAGCTACTTCAAAGAGGCTACAAAGTTATCTTTGAAGGCAATCAGTGCTTGATCAAAGATGCTGTAGGTGAAGAGGTGTTTAAAATCAAAATGAAGGGCAAGAGTTTTTCTTTAGATCCATTACAAGAGGAGCAAGCAGCTTACTCCACTGTTGATAGCATCACAGAAACCTGGCATAAAAGATTAGGCCATTTTCACCATGTAGTAGTTCTGAACTTGCAGAGAAAAAGGCTTGTACAAGGCTTGCCCCAGCTGGAGTCAGAACTACCTAGTTACAAGGCTTGTCAATATGGCAAGCAAGTAAGACTTCCATTCCAAAAATCTATCTGGAGAGTAACAAAGAAACTATAACTCATCCATACAAATCTTGTTGGACCTTAAAAAAATCCTTCACTAAAAGAAAGTAAATACTACATAATCTTTATTGATGACTTCACTCGTATGTGTTGGATTTATTTTCTCATATTTAAATCAGAAGTTACAGGAGTTTTTTTAGAGTTTTAAGCAATGGATTGAGAATCAAAGTGGCTATACAATTCAAACTCTGAGGTCTGACAATGGCAAGGAGTATACTTCAAATCAATTTTATCAGTTTTGTGAGGAAGTTGTCATTGAGCATCAACTGACAACCCCATATACCCCACAACAAAATGGAGTTAGTGAAAGAAGGAATAGAACAATCTTTGAGATGGCAAGATGCATGATGCATGAGAAAGATTTTCCCAAGGAGTATTGGGCAGAAGCAACAAATACTATTGTGTTCTTGTTGAATAGTCTTCCCACTAAGGCTGTGAATGGGAAGACTCCTTTTGAGGCATGGTATGGGTTCAAACCTAATCTAAAAAATTTGAAAATCTTTGGTTGTTTGTGTTTTACTCATGTGCCACAGATCAAAAGAGAAAAACTTGACAAAAAGGCTGAACCAGGTATCTTTATAGGCTACAGCAATACCTCTAAAGCCTATAGAGTTTTTCAGCCTCAATCTGGAAAGATACTAATCAGTAGAGATGTTGTGTTCATGGAAATTGAAAAATGGAACTAGAATTCAAAAAATGGAAAAGGAAAAGCTCCTGTTAATTTGCAACCTAATGAAGATGATGTTGATAACCAACCAATTAGAGGAACCAAACCACTTATAGACATCTATGCAAGGTACAATGTAGCAGTAATGGAACCAGTTGGAGTTCAAGAAGCAATGCAAGAAAAAAATTGGCTTTCAGCCATGGAAGAAGAGCTGAGCATGATTTAGAAGAATCACACATGGCAACTTATACAAAGGCCTTCAAATAGAAAGGTCATTGGAGTTAAATGGGTCTTTAGAACAAAACTCAATGTTGATGGGTCAATGAACAAGTATAAAGCCAAGCTTGTTGTGAAAGGATATGCACAAGTTTTTAGTGTGAATTTTTCAGAAACCTTTGCCCCTGTGGCTAGGCTTGATACTATCAAATTGCTTCTTGTTGTGGCAGCTCAAAAGGGCTGGAAAGTGTTCTAGTTAGATGTGAAATCTGCTTTTTTTAAATGGTTTTTTAAAAGAGGAGATTTATGTAGAGCAACCAGAAGGTTTTGCTATGCAGGGTCAAGAAGATAAAGTTTACTTGTTGAAAAAAGCTTTATATGGTCTTAAGCAAGCTCCAAGAGCTTGGTATAGCCGGATTGATGATCATCTGATCAACTTAGACTTCAATAAGAGCTTAAGTGAAGCAATTATGTATGTAAGGAAGGAAGGCATTAACATTACCATTATTTCTGTTTATATTGATGATCTTTTAATCACAGGAAACAATCAGGAGCTCATTGATTATTTTAAGTCTGAAATGCTTAAGGAGTTTGAGATGACAGACTTGGGCTTGATGACCTACTTTCTTGGTTTAGAAGTGAGGCAGCAAAAGAATGATATTTTCATCAGTCAAAAGAAATATGTCAAGGAGATTCTGAAGAAATTTCATATGGAAAGTTGCAAATCTACAGAAACTCCTATGCAAACAAAAGTGAAGTTTTGCAGGGATGATGGAACTACCAAGGTGGATGAGAATCTCTACAGAAGTTTAATTGGTTGTCTCATGTACCTTACTGCTTCTAGACCTGACATAGTGCAAGCCGTAAGTCTCCTCTCAAGGTTTATGCATTGTGCAAGTGAAGAACACATGCAGGCTGCTAAGAGAATAGTTAGATATATTAAAGGGATTGTTGATTATGGAATCAGGTATGGTAAGAGTGATCAATTACAATTGGTTAGTTTTTCTGACAATAATTAGGTAGGTTCAGTTGATGATATGAAGAGTACAACTAGTTTCTGCTTCAGTCTTGGATCAAGTATGATAAATTGGTGCTCAAAGAAGCAAGAAATTGTTGCTTAAAGTACTACAAAAGCTGAATTCATTGTTGCTACAGCTGCAGCAAATTAAGCCATCTAGTTAAGGAAAATAATTTAGGATTTGTGTTTGGATCAGCAAGAATCAACTCAAATCTTTGTTGACAATTAAGCTTGCCATCTCAATTTTCGCAAATCCAATATTTCATGGCAAGACAAAGCATTTCAAGATCAAATTTTATTTCCTAAAAGAAATTCACAAAGAAGGGGAAATCCACTTGATTTACTGTAAATCAAAAGATCGAGTTGCTGATATATTCATTAAAGCTCTTCTTAAAAGCAGGTTTGAGTTTCTAAGAGAGAAACTTGGAATCTCCACCTATTACTGCAAATTTGCTGATATGGCTACTGATGTGGACAGCAGAGGTGGCTGCACATATGGATTAAGGTTGCAAAGGCTGTATTTGACAAATTCAAAGTTGCATGATCAGCTCTCAATCTTTTACCAAGTCTTTAGGAGATTGGTTTTGATTTTCTGTTATTTATTAGTTGTTACAGCTAGTAGCTAAAGTTTAGGAAGGTTGTTATTTTCTGTTACAGACTCTTATATTTAAGCTGATCATTATTCAATAAAATATATACTTTTCCATTTATCTGATTCCTTTATTTTACATAAGCTCTCTTCCTCTTAGTTAAAACACTACATAGTATTTCAATTTTATAGGCCGTTGGTAAAAATCACTGCCTGCCAAAAATTCAGAAAGGATTAAACAAAAGGCATGCCTGTCATTTACAAATTGAATGACTTACAAGCATTCTCCTATTTTTCTGCCAACGCTACATACAATTACTCCTGTTGATTTCATTTAGGTTCAACAAGACGTCCATCAATTTGAAGAGTTCCACTTAGGTTGCTTCCAAAAGAGAAGCCTTTTTCTTGAAAATTACTGCAATTTAGAGGTTTGCATAGTCCAAAATTTGATAATTTCATCTGACCATCTCTGTCTAATTGCAAGTTGTCAGGCTTGATATCTTTGAAAAAGAGTTGATTTTCAAAAATTTAAAAAAAATTAAACATTTAATGATACACAAGAAGACCTTTATAAGAAACGTAACCTAGCCTCATCTTCTGTTAGTGCATCCTTCCACATCTGCAATGTCATCATATCTTTACCAAGAAGATTGATACGTAAAATATTTACATATTTATTTTTTTCTTGTATGATGCATTTTTGGATGTTATCTTGTTTAATTTAATAAATTTAGTTGTATTTTGTGAATGGGTCTTGAATTTGAAATGAAATCAAATCTTTTAGATAATGTTGTATTTTGATCCTATTTCAGGTTTGAGGCTATATCTAGAGTTCTATATGTTGGATTGGGTTGTTCTTTATATGATTAAAAAGTTAAGAAAAATCCCTACAATCTTCATGTTTAAAGAAAAGCCCAGTTCGGGATCTAAGGATCTCAAATTTTGCTTGGAAGATGAAACAGTGGTTCTGGCGAAATCTGACCTTTGGTTGCTAATCTGATCATAACTTGAGATAGAAATGTCAAAATTAGGATTTCTTTACAGCATTTGAAATTTAAGATCCGACTCTACAACTCTTATGTTGACAGGAAGATGTAAATCTGCCATTCTGGTGGTGAAAAATTACCAACAAGTTAGAAGAATTGTTGCTGCAAAAATCAAGAAGGGTAGTTAAAGACCATGAATGGTAGCTAAAGAATGTGATTGGTAGCTTATGGTCAAGATTTATGACTTGCAGCTGATTCATTCACCTATAAATAGGTAGAAGTAGAGATCATTAGCAGCAAGCATTGATTCATGCATCTTAGATAGTAGTTTAGTTCATGCATTCTTAGTTCTTGTATGCCTCCTACATGGAAGGCTAGGTTTTCCTCCTATATGGAAGGTTTTACCTCCTACATGGATAGATAGTATTTCTATTTTCATGCATTTGTAATTATAATCTTATGTTTGTATCATGAATGTGATGATGTTTTTATTCTATTTTATGTTTGTTTTTAATTTTATTATGTTCTAATTCTTCATCTTCCTAGGGTGATGACGTAACTTGATAATAACGGATTGAATTCTAATATATTGAAACTAATTTCAATTTTCTTTCCTAGATTGAGTTTTAATTATTGCTTTTAATGCTTTCAATTGATTGGCCACCTTTTGAATGAACTCAATATGTATGTTGAGACCGGAAGGAGATACATGTGTATGGAACCTATAATTAAAATCATAAATTGCATATGAAATAGGAATATATTCATATGGTTTATGTAGTCTTAATGAGTTCTATAAATCCTAATGCATGATTAGTTGTTTTGATTCACATAGGAATATAGTGAATTAGCAATTAATTATAGAATTACTTGACCTTGGAAGAGGCTAGTAATTAATTTAGGAAAACTCGACTATCAATTAATGGAGTTAAAATTGGATTAGTGTAGATAGATGATTCAATCCGAAATTGTTAAGTGAAGTCTGATCCCTAGGTCCTTTATTCATATTTATCTATACTCCAATTGCATTCATATTTATTTTAAGTATTTTTTGCATCAATCTTTATTTACTCACTTCATTTCCAACTAAGCAATTTGCCAAATAGTATTAGGGTTATTAATTTTGGTACTTAGCAAAACAATCCTCGTAGGAACGATACTTTCTCATCACTTTATTACTTGTTTACGATAGTGTGCACTTGCGCTAATTGATAAACCATTTTACACGTAACAAGTTTTTGGTGCCGTTGCTGGGGATTGTTATCATTAATATCAATACCAAGTAATCTTAATCCTAATTTGGTTTTTATTTTACATTTTTTTTCTTTGGTGTTTCTTTTCTTTTCAGGTTTGTCCTAGTGTATGACCAGATCAAGAGTTGCTGAGCCACTGCTATTTGATTTTGAGATCGAGAAAACTTGTCGAAGGAATCGAAAGATATAGAAGCAGTCAACTGTAGATCAAAGTGAAGCAATGGAAGATTTGAGAGAAGAACCAGACACCAAAGCACTCCGTGACTATGCCACACCAACAGTCATGGATACCATTTCTGGGATCAGGAGACTGCCTATACCAGCCAATAACTTTGAGATCAAGCCAGCCATAATTCAAATGATGCAAGCAAATCAGTTTGGAGGTTCTCCAGCAAAAGATCTGAATGCACATATAGCCAGCTTTCTAGAAATTTGTGATACATTCAAGCACAATGGCGTTTCTGATGATGCCATAAGGTTGCGACTTTTCCCTTTCTCACTTAGGGATAAGGCTAAAAGTTGGTTACACTCTTTATCAGTAGGGAGCATCATTACATGGAACATATTGGCACAAAAATTCCTAGCAAAATTCTTTCCTCCAACTAAAACTGCAAAGATGAGAAATGAGATTGCTTCATTCACCCAACATGACATGGAAAGCCTTTATGAAGCATGGGAAAGATACAAGGAGCTGCTAAGAAGATGTCCTCATCATGGGCTACCAGATTGGCTGCAATTACAGACTTTCTACAATGGATTGTCTAATGCTACCAGAACACTTGTAGATACTGCAGCTGGTGGATCATTAATGGGAAAAAGCATAGAAGCTGTTATGGAGCTGTTGGAAGAGATGGCAGCATATGCTTACCAATGGCCTTCTGAACGCAACACTTCAAAGAAAGCACTTGGAGTCCATGAGCTAGACATTCTAACCACTTTGTCTTCTCAAGTTGCCTCTATATCCAAGTAAGTGAGTTCACTAACAGCTCAAGCAAACGCAATCAGAACTCCTGCAGATACTTGTGATTTATGTGGAGGTCCTCACATGAGCACACAATGCCAAGAAGGCAATCCATTCATTCCTTCTCAACCTGAACAAGCCAACTATGTAGGGAATTAAAATCGTCAAAATGATCCTTTCTCAAACACATACAATCCAGGATGGAGAAACCACCCTAATTTAGGGTGGAGGAATAATCAGAATGTGTTCAAACCTCAAGGGAATTATCAACAACAAATTCAGCAATCACCACCATAACCAAAGGCAAATTTAGAAGAAGCATTGGCTCAATTAACCATGAATACTTCCCAATTCATGGTTAGAATAGAAGCTACACTCAAGAATCAAGAAGCAACCATGCAAAGTCAAGCAACTTCAATAAAAAATCTAGAGGTGCAAATGAGTCAAATTGCAAGTATGCTGAATTCCAGACAACCAGGCACTTTACCCAGTGACACTGAAAGAAATCCTAGAGAGCACGTAAAGGCTATCTCATTAAGAAGTGGGAAGTAGTTAAATGAGCCAGAATCAAGGAAGAAAAATGAAGAAGCTCAGAAAAAAGATGAGGTGATTCCAAGAAGAATGACTTTTCCAGATAATCCTTCACCATATGTTCCACCAGTTCCATTTCCTCAAAAATTGGTGAAAGCTAAGCTAGACAAGCAGTTTAGCAAGTTTCTGGAGGTGTTTAAGAAGTTGCATATCAACATCCCATTTGCTGAAACTTTAGCCCAAATGCTCAGTTATGCAAAATTTATGAAGGAGATTTTATCAAAGAAATGCAAACTGGAGGATTTCGAAACAGTAGCCTTAACTGAAGAGTGCAATGCAATTCTCTAAAAGAAACTACCGCCAAAGCTTAAAGACCCTGGGAGTTTCTGCATACCCTGTACCATTGGAGAGTGTGAATTCAAAAAAGCCTTATGTGACCTTGGTATTTGATGCCATTATCCGTCTACAAGAAGCTGGGATTGGGAGAAATGAAACTAACTAACGTGTCATTACAGCTAGCAGATCATTCAATAAAGCATCCATGTGGAATCCTTGAAGATGTGCTAGTAAAAGTTGATAAATTCATCTTCCCAACGGATTTCATAGTGCTTGATATGGAAGAAGATCAAGAAATTCCTATTATTCTTGGGAGACCATTTCTTGCAACTGGACGAGCTCTAATTGATGTACAGAAGAGAAAATTGACTTTACAGATTCAAGATGAGCAAGTGTCCTTCAACATTTTTAAAGCCCTATCTCTTCTTGATGAGGGTGATACCTGTTTTAAGGTTGATTCAGTAAGCAACTGCACCAGAGAAGTAGTAGATGAAATTTGCTCCAATCAACCTTTAGCAGTCAGCATGATGGACACATCTCATACTACTGATCCTAAAATTCTAGAACAAGTCAGCTATCTCGAAGCCAATTCACCAATTTTCATAAAAAAGCCATTCAAAGATTTGGGAGAAAAACCACCAAAGCCAGTTCCTTCAATTGAAAAGCCACCTAAATTAGAGCTGAAAACACTACTCACTCATCTAAAGTATGCTTTCCTAGAAGAAGATTTACCTTTGCCAGTTATCATCTCATCTGATTTAACTGCTGAAGAAGAAGAAAAGTTGCTGAGGGTGTTAAGACAGCACAAGTCCGCACTGGGATGGTTTATTGCAGATATTAAGGGAATAAGCCCTTCAATCTGTATGCATAAAATACTGCTAGAAGAAGATGCCAAGCCCTGTGTAGAACATCAAAGAAGGCTCAATCCAAATATGAAGGAAGTAGTTCGTAAAGAAGTGCTTAAATGGTTAGATGTTGGCATTATCTACCCAATTTCTGATAGTTCGTGGGTGAGCCCTGTACAAGTCGTACCAAAAAAGGGAGGCATGATAGTGGTTCTAAATGAAAATAATGAGCTGATCCCGCAGAGAACAGTGACCGGATGGAGAGTTTGCATTAATTATCGGAAGCTCAACAAAGCTACCAGAAAAGATCATTTTCCTTTGCCATTCCTAGATCAAATGCTAGATAAATTGGCGAGACAAGCTTATTACTGCTTCCTTGATGGATACACTGGTTACAACTAAATTCTGATTGCTCTTGAAGATCAAGAGAAAATAACTTTTACTTGCCCATATGGAACATTCGCTTCCAGAAAAATGCCCTTTGGATTGTGCAATGCTCCTGCAACCTTCAAACGGACAATGATGGCAATCTTTTCAGATATGGTGAAAAATTTTATTGAAGTATTCATGGATGATTTCTCAGTGTTTGGGGAATCTTTTGATCTCTATCTAACTAACTTGAAAAAGGTGCTACAACGCTGTGTGGAGACTAACCTTGTACTGAATTGGGGAAAATGACACTTCGTGGTGAAAGAAGGTATCGTGTTGGGGCACAAAGTTTCAATTCATGGGATCGAAGTTGATCGAGCAAAAATTGAAACTATTAAAAAATTATCTCCACTTGCGACAATCAAAGGCATCAGGAGTTTTCTGGGCCATGCTGGTTTTTACAGGCAATTCATTAAGGATTTCTCAAGGATCACAAAACCGCTATGCAAATTATTGGAGAAGGACATTCCATTTGTGTTCGATGAGAATTGCATGTCAGCATTCTAAACCTTGAAGAAAGCCTTAATCTCAATACCAATCATTGTCGCTCCAGATTGGAATTTTCCATTCGAAATATTGTGTGATGCAAGTGACTATGCAATTGGAGCAATCTTAGGCCAGAGAAAAAATAAGATTTTTCATGCAATCTATTATGCCAGCCGAACACTTAATGAAGCCCAAATAAATTATGCAACAATCGAAAAAGAGCTCCTTGTTGTTGTATTTGCCTTTGACAAATTCAGACTTTGACAAATTCAGAGCCTACTTAATTGGCTCAAAAGTCATAGTCTAGACGGACCATTCAGCAATAAAATACTTGATAGAGAAGAAGGATGCAAAGCCTAGACTAATCAGATGGGTACTTCTGTTACAAGAATTTGATTTGGAGATCAGAGACAAGAAAGGGACCGAGAACCTCATTGCAGATCACCTTTCTCGACTTGAACTTCCCAAGCTTGAACTAGAGCTGCCAATCTAAGAGTCCTTTCCAGATGAGCAGCTGTTTAATGTAAAATCATTATCAACTCCATATTATGCTGACTTTGTGAATTATCTAGCAAGTGGGATGATGCCATATAAGCTCTCTGGACAACAAAAGAAGAAATTCTTAGCCAATGTGAAGTATTACTTCTAGGAAGATCCATTCGTGTATAAATATTGCCCAGATATAATCATAAGGAGATGTGTTCCAGAAGAAGAGATGACCAGTATCCTTTCCCATTGTCATTCATTCCCATATGGCGGTCATTTTAGAGCAAATCGAACTGCTGCTAAGGTTCTTCAGTTTGGATTCTATCGGCCTACCCTATTCAAAGACTCTCAAGCCTATGTAGCCGCATGTGATAAATGTCAGAGAACAGGAAACATCTCTCATAGACATGAAACCCCATTGACCAACATTCTGGAGGTAGAATTATTTGATGTATGGGGTATCGACTTCATGGGTCCTTTCCCATCTTCATTTGGCAACCAATTCATTCTAGTGGCTGTGGATTATGTATCCAAATGGGTAGAGGCAACAACGTCTCCTACAAATGATTCTGGAGTGGTTGTGAAGTTCTTGAG
This sequence comes from Sindora glabra, assembly GCA_020226215.1. Taxonomy (NCBI): domain Eukaryota; kingdom Viridiplantae; phylum Streptophyta; class Magnoliopsida; order Fabales; family Fabaceae; genus Sindora; species Sindora glabra. The sequence goes on from CM035233.1 coordinate 31,461,697, forward strand.
AAAGAATATATTCACAAGGTTTGGAGTACCTAGAGCAATCATAAGTGATGGAGGCAAGCACTTCTGTAATCAACAACTTCAATCTGTGCTCACTAAATATGGAGTAACTCATAAGGTGGCAACTCCTTATCATCCACAGACTAGTGGGCAAATGGAGATATCAAATAAAGAGTTGAAATGGATTCTAGAGAAGGCAGTAAATTCCAATAGGAGAGATTGGGCAAAGAAGTTGGATGATGCATTATGGGCTTACAAAACAGTATTCAAGACCCCAATTGGTACATCTCCTTACCAATTGGTATATGGTAAGGCATGTCATCTTCCGGTTGAATTGGAGCACAAGGCATACTGGGCAGTTAAGGCATTAAATTTTGATTTGAAGATAGCTGATGAAAGAAGGCTAATGCAACTAAATGAACTTGAAGAATTTCGCCAACATGCTTATGAAAATGCTAAGCTCTACAAGGAGAAGATAAAAATGTGGCATGATAGGAGAATTATAAGGAAGAAGTTCACACCAAGGCAAAAAGTACTTCTCTACAACTCAAGGTTAAAACTCTTTCTAGGAAAATTAAGATCAAGGTGGTCAAGGCCTTTTACTGTGGTTCAAGTTTGGCCATATGGAACTGTGGAGATTCAAGATGGTGACAGGAAATTCAAAGTAAACGGGCAAAGATTGAAAGAATACAATGATAGTGCATTCAACACCATCAAGACTGTCATCACGCCCGAGGAGCCAGCTGGTAAGTATTAAAAAAAAAAGAGAGGACTTTGTCTAGCTAAAGACGTTAAAGAAGGGCGGCTACTTGGAAGGTAACCCAAGACTTCTTTCTCTACTCATTTCTTTTCTTCTGACTTATTTAAGCATACATCGCACAGCATTTTTCACTTATAATTTCAGCTTTCATCATTCTCATCATGGAGGAATCCCTTGTAAAGCTTAAAAGCAGGTTCCCTACTCTTCTCAAAGATGTGCTCAGGAAAATCTACAACTGTCGATTTGAAAGAATGAAGGCATTTAAGCATTTGGGTCTTCTCGAGGATATACGTTGGATTATTGAAGCTAAGGTACGTTTAGCAAATGAGTTTAATGAATCATTTGTTAGACGTATGCCAAGTATGGGAAGAAGTTCTTACTCTAAAAAGAGAAGAGCTAAAAGAATGAGAGTCTGCCATAAGTGTGCAAGGTAGAATTGTAGTAAGCTTTGTAGGAATAAAGGAATGATTTCAGTAAATCGAGAAGACAAATTTCGATTCATAAAGGATGGACTGAGTAAAGAGTCATTGGATGATATCATTCAGACTCTTAAGATGCATCCTAGTGGAGATGTTCATGCTGTTCTTCTTGATTTAGTGAACTTATTCAATACAGAAAAGGAACGCTACAGTCTTGAGGATCTGATTGTAAAAGACCCTGTTTGCTAGTTTATAAGAAAATTAGATGGGAAGCAAATCCTCGGCTCATAGAAGCCGTTTAAGCCGTTACTGAATGAAAAATTAGAGGAAGATGTGAGCCACAATCACAACTACTGTACATATTAATGTTTGTTTGCTTTACTTTTCCTTTATCTTTTTATCTTTACAGCTGCTTTTTAACTTTCTGTACATTTCTTTTCTTTTTAAGTTTACTTTTTTAGCAACTTTTTGACTTTCTTTACATTCCGTATTCTACTTTGTTCATGCCATTATTACACTTGTCAGTTTTGCACAACAATTTTTTATCTTTTTCTGATATTATTTGATTTGCGTGATTTCTTTGTTTCTACTTTTGTATTATAAGGATGCATTTCAGCAATCACACTTTGCAAAATGTCTGAAGGTGAGAGTAAAGAAGAGGAAGAGGTTGAGAAATCATCAAAATGTAGATTTAAATCTATCTGTGTTTTTGGTGAATCTTTTATTGGAAAGAATGTAGAATTTCTGGTAGCAGCAATTGAACTTGGTCATGCATTAGCTGTTAGAAAGATTACTTGTGTGTATGGAGGAGGGCTTAATAGCTTAAAAGGAAGTGCAGCATTTTCTGCCAACATTAGAGGAAGCAAAATACTAAGTATCCTTGTAAATGGTTTAGATGCTAAGAAATACGCCATCAGTAAAACATTAAAGGTTTCAAACTTGCCTGAACGTATTGGATGCATGCTTTACAGTGCTGAAACCTTTATTGCTTTACCTGGTGGTTTAGAAGCATTAGATGGAATTTCCAGCATTGCATATTGGATTAACTTGAACTTTCATCAGAAGCCAGTAGGTTTATTAAATGTTAATGGTTTTTATGATAGTTTGCTGTCTTTTTTAGATCAAGCTGTGGAACAGGGATTCATACCCCAAGCGACTCGCCGTGCCATAATGTCTGTCTCAACTACTGATCAGCTGATTGACTAACTACAAGGCTATACACCTAAACCAGATCCATAAGTGAAAAAGATAGATTGACAATCTCCAACCAGCAGTCAGAAGTATGAGCTAGACACCACTCTCCGATTGTAACTTTCTTTACTCTTATAGTTTTACTCCCAAAATTTCTTTTATGTGTGAGTTGTTTATGCATTTCCTTTTAATAAACCCTTTTTGCTAATCTACTGAAGACATTGGGGACAATGTCTACATTAAGTGTGGGGGGAAGTAAAAAAAAATTTACTTTTTAAGATTTTTTAGTAGTAAAACCATAAGATTTATTATATATAAAAAAAAGGGATGGCCAAGTAAAGAGTTATTTTTTGCTCTTGATACGCATCCGAAAAAAAATAAAAATAAAAAATAAAAAAAATAATATTTTCCTGCTTATTAGGTTCTTTTCAAAAATTTTAAAAGATTTCATAGCATGATTGAATAACTTTCTTACTTCTTAGAATTGATAGGTTTGGCAATAGATTCTGAATTGGATTGAGTTGGAAACCTTTAACCGTGAGATTTTGAGCCTATTTGTTGAATCAGTATTATATTTCTTGTGTGTGATATTCACCTGTTAAGTTATCACTCTAGAACTTGCATAAAATCTGGTTGAGATTACAATTTACATGCATACTCAAATATGATAAAGGTATTTTTTTTCCTCAGTTAGAACCAAATAGCCAACCCTGCACTTTTACCATTGATAAACCCCTTTGAGCCTAATTAAACGTTTCTTTGTTTTAACCTATTAATATGTCATTTAATAAAATATCAATTGTCTTTACTTAACCCTAGGGATTAGTAGAGCATTTAAATCTTTAAACAATGGGTTTTTGACAAAGTGTGGGGGAATATGTATTATTAACTTCAAAGTTGCAAGGGTTTTCTTTCAAAAAAGAAAAAGAAAAAAGAAAAAAAAATAGTTCAAAAAAATATAAAAAAAATATAAAAAAAAGAGAAGAAGAAGAAGAAAGAAATTGATGTGTACTTGAATTTGAATCTTGGGCTGTTATGTTGAGATAAAATTATTTAGAGATTACCCATGTTTTAATTGCTCTATTAATTTCTTTCCTTACTTCAGCCTTTCATATCCATGTTTTATCTTTCCTTTACCTTGGCCTCATTACAACCCTTAATAAGACCTTTTGATTTGAAGTGTGCATGTAAATCAGGTAGTGGAGATTGAGAATTTATGCAAGCCTATGGTAGTGCAATCTTTGATAGGATGAATTTGAGTGAAACACTTACTCATAAACACTTGAGAGAGGATAAGTTGCAGTGATTATATCATTCTGGTTCAATCCTTCTCAAATGAAGTTGCAATCCCTTCTTAGTTTTATATGTCAAGATTTGTTGATTCATGAATGCTATGATATCTTTGTACTTTAATTATCTTTCTTATATTTTTGTACTTTTTATCTCATGGGTTGATTAGTATTAGTTTTCTTCTGTTTTGTGTTTATCCGAGGACGTCCAAAAGCTAAGTGTGGGGGAATTTGATACGTAAAATATTTACATATTTATTTTTCCTTGTATGATGCATTTTTGGATGTTATCTTATTTAATTTAATAAATTTAGTTGCATTTTGTGAATGGGTCTTGAATTTGAAATGAAATCAAATCTTTTAGATAATGCTGTATTTTGACCCTGTTTCAGGTTTTAGGCTATATCTAGAGTTCTAGATGTTGGATTGGGTTGTTCTTTATATTGTTAAAAAGCTAAGAAAAATCCCTACAATCTTCATGTTTAAAGAAAAGCCCAGTTCGGGATCTAAGGATCTCAAATTCTGCTTGAAAGATGAAACAGTGATTCTAGCAGAATCTGACCTTTGGTTACTAATCTGATCATAACTTGAGATAGAAATGTCAAAATTAGGAGTTCTTTACGGAATTTGAAAGTTAAGATTTGGCTCTACAACTCCTATGTTGACCAGAAGATGTAAATCTGCCATTCTGGTGGTGAAAAATTACCAACAAGTTAGAAGAATTGTTGCTGCAAAAATCAAGAAGGGTAGTTAAAGACCATGAATGGTAGCTAAAGAATGTGATTGGTAGCTAATGGTCAAGATTTATGACTTGCAGCTGATTCATTCACCTATAAATAGGTAGAAGTAGAGATCATTTGCAGCAAGCATTGATTCATGCATCTTAGATAGTAGTTTAGTTCATGCATTCTTAGTTCTTGTATGCCTCCTACATGGAAGGCTAGGTTTTCCTCCTATATGGAAGGTTTTACCTCCTACATGGATGGATAGCATTTCTATTTTTATGCATTTGTAATTATAACCTTATGTTTGTATCATGAATGTGATGATGTTTTTATTCTATTTTATGTTTGTTTTTAATTTTATTATGTTCTAATTTTTCATCTTCCTAGGGTGATGACGTAACTTGATAATAACATATTGAATTCTAATATATTGAAACTAATTTCGATTTTCTTTCCTAGATTGAGTTTTAATTATTGCTCTTAATGCTTTCAATTGATTGGCCACCTTTTGAATGAACTCAATATGTATGTTGAGACCGGAAGGAGATACATGTGTGTGGAACCTATAATTAAAACCGTAAATTGTATATGAAATAGGAATATATTCATATGGTTTATGTAGTCTTAATGAGTTCCATAAATCCTAATGCATGATTAGTTATTTTGATTCACATAGGAATATAGTGAATTAGCAATTAATTATAGAATTACTTGACCTTGGAAGAGGCTAGTAATTAATTTAGGAAAACTCGACTATCAATTAAGGGAGTTAAAATTGGATTAGTATAGATAGATGATTCAATCCGAAATTGTTAAGTGAAGTCTGATCCCTAGGTCCTTTATTTATATTTATCTGTACTCCAATTGCATTCATATTTATTTTAAGCATTTTTTGCATCAATCTTTATTTACTCACTTCATTTCCAACTAAGCGATTTGCCAAATAGTATTAAGGTTATTAATTTTGGTACTTAGCAAAACAATCCTCGTAGGAATGATACTTTCTCATCACTTTATTACTTGTTTACGATAGTGTGTACTTGCGCTAATTGATAAACCATTTTACACGTAACAAAGATACTCCATTGTAAGATATAAATTTTCTTCATCTTGAAAGCAATAACTAAGTTTTACAATGCAATCACTATTAAGTTCTACAAGTATAAACCTCTCAACTTTTACATGTTCAACTTATATAAGATAGAAAAGAAGAATATAAAGTTGATAGACAATACACATTTCAATAAAGCAGGAAAGTCTTGAAGCTACCAATATCTGGCCCCTGCGAAGCATCTCTAATTTCTTCAGCTTCTTCGTCGCATATACATGACCAGTTGCCTTCTCACAGCAGATTCTAACCTATACACAACCACAAAATTAAAATATGGCAACAAATTATCTGACTAATTTGCCATTTCAGTAGCAAAGAAAATCAACATGCTACTCAAGATTTGAGTTACACCATGCAGCAAGAGAATAATAATGATAAGTAGAATATCTGAAACTTTGCAGCAAATGCCAATTGTACTCACTGACAGAGACTTCAATACATCATGGTTTTTAGCTCAACCCTAATCATTCATCACTTTTTACACAAGTATAAATTCTTGGCTTGTAAGTAACAGAAGCAGCAACCTCACAAACAAACCCTTCTCTTCAGCTCCCCCACAACAGAAAGCAAAAAGAGATGAAGTAAAAACAGTTCAATAGAAATTGTGTGAGACAGTGAATAAGTATAATTTAGTTCCGGAAAAGCAAAATGTATCAACTTATTAGCATAAAAATGCAGTTCAAGGTACAAAATAGCCTACTCTAAAGGCCCCACACAATCAGTAACTATTAGTCAATAATTATAATAAGTAATACTATGACAAATCATTACTACTTGTACCATGATCAAAATCGAGACATAAGTTCAAAATTTTTGTAGCTATGTTGTTTAGTCACAAAAATACTAATTGAATGAACTTGTAACACAAATAAGCATAAGAAGAAAATTGCCATAAATGAATTTTTCTTTTAGCCATGAGTACAAACATAATAAAAAAGATATATCAATGACTAGTAACTTATACTATCATAAACAAAATCATGGTAAAAAAATAAAATGAAATTGCTATAGAAACTAATGTAGCCAACTAAATAATTTTTATATATTTAAGTTAAGAAATTTCAAGATTTATCACTGTGCTAATTTGCTTTTTTAACATTATAATACAATATATTTTATACAAAATTTTAGTTGACTAGTTGATTTCAAATATAAAACTACACTCACATGACACAAATTATATAATAATAAAATATTATATAAATACCTATAATAAAAATAGACTAATGCTAAAAACTAAGTATTATGATTTAATTTTAAAAATTATTTTGTATAGATTAAAACCCTATTTTTTCTATCAC